>JABFEB020000060.1:20851083-20934766 GCA_019775895.2 Stomatorhinus ivindoensis
GGGAGCAAAAATGTGGACTGTCTGACAGGGAGCTGGGAGGGAGCAAAAATGTGGACTGTCTGACAGGGAGCTGGGAGACCCCAAGGACCAGGTTTGGGAAACACTGGTCCAGGCAGTATAGGTTACAAGGATGTCACAGTAATGTTACTCTGTGGTTTGCATGCGTGGTAGAATGTTACTCTGTGGTTTACACCCATTGTAGAGTAATGTTCCTCCATTATTTCCAAATATGTTCTAGTGAAGCCATACAGTATTCTACCTTTTCATTCTTCTTCCCTTTGGTATATAAACTACATGCACGTTTTTCCTCTTTTGAGACCTCTTTTTGCCTACCACTTGACACCGTTGATTAATTGTGAAGGGGTGTAGTTTTGAGAATTAAGCAGGGTGGCCTCAGGGCAGTGTTCGCTAAATGGCACCTCCTTCAGGTAAAGAACCTGGTGGCAGATCAGGTGGCAGCTCGCTATCGGGCCAAGCTGCACATGGTGGCTGGAGAGCTGACCTACAGCACCCTGAAGAAGGGCGACATCTTCTATACCCTGACGGGGAAATCTGCAGAAGGCGTCGTCTCCGATGAGGTGAGGGAGGTGGTGCTTTTGGACATGCCGTCTTCTGTGGTCTCTGGTCCACTTGTTGTTCCAGTGCTACCGGTATTATTTCAGACTTTTCTGAAATTCAGAAGGATTTAGAGCATCTTTCTACATGGATAATTTAATTCCTCCAAAGTGACCCCTATAAACAGTCGTGAACCCCAAAAGGGGGTTGTTTTGCATTTTAATATTCATTGATGTTTAATGTAGAAGGGTGATTCAGCTCCTGTGTTCAAAGGTCAAAAAAGAGGCTTAAAAGAATGTGTGTGTTTGCGTTTTTGTATTCCTGTCAAAACGCATAACACCATCCGGAACGCTCTGTGCCGTGGAGAACGTCCCAGCTGTGTGCCAGTGTGTTTGGGCCGATTCTCTCTCACCACCTTCTGGAATGAACGCCGGAAACACTTGAAATGTGGCCTCCATCCTTCCTTCCTCCATCCTTCCTCTCTTGTCACAGCTGACTTCTTTCTCTCTATTTTCTGAGAGATAAAGTTCTTTTTAGTTGGGGATGATCCCAGGTAGCAAAACATTTACTATGAAAAGCATCTCATTCTTAGTAATGCTATGATGATTTCTCACATGTGTTTGCTAATGTAAGAAAATATATATATACACACACATTGATTCTTGATTGTTCCTCTAGCTAATACAATTATGTGAGATATTACACGGATGGTGTGACTAATTTGCCCGAACTAATGATGTCTTCCTGAAAGGTGTGCTCTGATTCAGTGATATAATCGATTACATGGGTGAAACTGCCTCACGTTGGACCTTGATCTGTTTGAAGGATCAGTCAGTGAGAATCCGTATCCATGGAAGCCGGAAGAAGGGGGACATTCTGAAGTCAGACATTCCAGCTTCCAATGGAGTGATTCACATCATCAATAAACTCATGGAAAATGTCCCACCCACAGTCAAGAGCGAGAAGGAGGTGAAAGTGACATTGCAGATCTCTGATACTTCAGTGACCATCTCTGACACCTCTAAGCTAATGCTAATTCTACAACCGCCCAATAAATTAAAAATGATTTTGGTTTCACACAACCTCTTAAGTCATATTTTTCTGTTGCTCTTTGTGAATGTGGAGTCCAGAAAAGTATGCAAGACAAGGTCGTACTTCAGAATCGTCCTTTTTCCTTGTGGGCTGAATTATTAATATTTAACTGTTTGATGTTTTATCCTCCTTGATATTGCTTGTGAACTTTCTAACAAACATTTCATATTCCCCTATATCTTTTTGCTCTCTTTCTCCTTTTCTCTGTTTTCATCCAGGAGAACCTGATGAAGATTCTGACACATAATGGGAAGTTTGAGAAGTTTCGGAATTTATTAGAGGTAGTGGCAAAAAAAATTCCACCATACTTTTTTTCCCTCATAGTGCGTTATGTGCTTCCTGTGATTGTGGATGTTGTCATTCTCACCTGTGGAGTCCAAAACTCCCCCCTCATGATATTTGAGAGAATAAAGAGGAAGTGCATGAGACCAGAAAACCTACAATGACATCCACCCAACTCAAAATTAAATACCCTTTCTAAAATTATTTTTTAAACAAACAGCATAAGATGCCTCCAGGCCAAATTCGTTGTGTATTTCTGGTGTGTCTTTTTATTCCTCTACAATTTCACAAACTATTTTAGTCACATTTTGAACGTGCCAGTATCACTGATCAGAAGCTCCTAAGCTTCACGCTTTCCCACAGAGAGCCGACATGGCGCACCTGCTGGACGCTCCCGGCCCGTCCACCTTGTTTTCTCCCACTGGCGAGGCTCTGAACACCATGAAAGAAGGTTACCTTGACTTCCTGCTCTCCGAACAGGTACCCTCACACATCGAGAACCTTGCCGTTTTTCTTTCCCGCCGTCTACCTTGATGGTAGTGGATTTAAAAGATTCTAAGACTCATTTTCTGAGCATATTCGCATATTTCATAGACGCTATGAAACTTTGAGTAACTAATGTCCGTGAGTTTATGCTGGCGTGTATAGTACACAGAAGGGCAGAGTACTTTCTACAAAGGGTTGGCAGAGCACATGTGGTGATTTGGCTGTTTTAGTTTGGCTGTTTTAGTTACAGCGTCCTGTTTGTATTCATTTTCCCGACATCCATGACTTCCTCCACTTCCTGTTAAACCTCAGGGTAAGCCCAAATTGCTGGAGCTGTTGAGGAACCACATCGTCCCTTCTGTGGAAGTGAGTGTGCCTTTCATTGACAAAGGTGAACCTGCTGAAGCCTGTACTTTCTGCAGTGTTTGACCTCTTTAATAGCCACTAATCAGTTTGAACTTTATTTATTAGAAAGATAGTCTGTGCAGTCAGACCCTGCATAAAAACAGATTCAGTGTTTGGAGAATGAGCTGCTCTCTTCTGCTAATTGATTTTAATTTTTTTTTATCAAAGCTGGAGGTAGCTAACATCGTATCCACTGCTCACTCTGTGTCGATGGCCAATCAGGCGCTGAACTTCAACGTCACCAGTAACGTAAGCCTGCTGAATGGCGTCGCGGTTCTCAGTGCTAATAGCAAAGTGGAGTAACTGATTGGTTCTTCTTTCCTCAGGGGCAGATCCTCGTGAATGGGCAGGTGATCCTTGAGGCAGACATCGAGGCGAGAAATGGCCGTCTTTACTCGATAGACGGAGTCCTGATCCCGTCTTCTATTGAGCCTGTGTTGCCACACAGGTGTGACATTAACACATTCGGTGTTGTCAAGGTGGGAACCTTGCAAGACTCGTGATTTTCTAGAGATGTTTGTGATGGGTTAATGTTGATCTTCACCTTGCATTTGGGGGTTGTTGTTCAGAGCTCGTGTACCAGATGCTCCAGGATTTTCACGCCCTCCTGTCCCTCCGGTGTCCCACTGGTAAGCAGAGAATTCTGGGGGTCTCTGAGGACCAGTTTGAGGAACAATGATCTGTGTAGCAGTTTCCATTCCTGTCCCTTCAACAGTAGGCCATCCAAGTCCTTTCACAGTAGTGTAATGCTGTATTGCTGCCTCACTGGAGAGTCAATGTTAGTGGAATCTAAAATTCTATAGTCTTGTAGTCTTCTTGAGAAGCTTGTGTTTTTTTCCCACGGTGTCCTTGTGGTGAAGATTAATACGCTGCTGAGGGGGTGTATCTTCAGGGACGCTATTCTGAACATCAGCATCCTCACCTTGGGTTGCTCGATTTTATGCAACAAGACAGTGACGGTAAGTCCTCCTCCTCAAATAGGTCAACAGGAAGAGTGCCAGCTAAAGGTTCCCTTCCTCAACCTTCCATTCTTTTGTCCTTCACCCACAGACCGAAGCATGTTGTAAGGGCTTTTATGGTCCTGACTGCAGACCGTGTCCTGGGGGATTCAGCACGCCTTGCTCTGGCCACGGCACGGTAGGTCAACATCCTCTTCCACCAATCATCATTGGCTGTCTCTTCAAAAACTAGATTGTTGAATTGCTGTAAGAAGATCACAGCATCTGATAGTTTTAGTGCTTCGAGAAAGCCTTACTGGCCATCTGTAAGCTATTATAGTATCCCAAGAAGGGTTCATGGCAACTGGACTTATTTAGTTCTTAGAAAACATTTCACTGTTCAATCCAGAGAGCTTTCTTAATTCTCCAGAATTTTATCAAAGCTTTTGGTAAATCAGCTTTATCTGATTTCAAACTGATTAGTGGCTACATACGTTTCACCTTAGATCCAGAGGGTTTTCTCAATTCTGCAGAATTCTGGAGAGTTGAGAAAGCCCTCTGAATTGAAGAGTGTAACGTTTTCTAAGAACTAAATAAGTCCAGTTGCCCTGATAACCTTTCTTGGGATAACCATGACCTGGATGACTGAGAATCTTCACAGACATTTAGCTATTATAATACTTTGATAAGCATTTGTCTGCCTTGTTTGGTATCTTCGGGGATCTTCTAGTTACTTACATGTACTGCTCATTTAACGGACTCTTCTATGCAGTGCTACTCACACACAGTTTTTAGTTTGGATGTAGGACCTGGACGCACCATGTTTTTGACAGATAGACATTCCGTAGGCTGGGTTTAGGAGACTCATCCTTCTATGTGGCAGCCAGGTGCCCTGCAGCACTGTGGGTCACAATGAGCCCGTAGAGCAAAAACAAAGCGGGTTAATGACAGAGAACCCATAGGAGGAGGTACGAGGGGAGCCATTAAATGGGAATAATTAGCCTTTCTTGACAAAAATGGGCCTGGGGAGATTAATGAGAATGCGAGATCTGAGGCCATCTTGCTTCGTCTGTTTCAGTGCATGGACGGAATTGATGGAAATGGGACCTGCATGTGTGAGGAGAACTTCAGGGGATCGCGCTGCCAGTACTGCTACAGACAGGACAGATATGGGCCTCTCTGTGACAAAGGTGAATACTTGTGGAGAGGCTGGGCCCTTTGGACTCATCCTGTGGGAGAACTAAGAATGTTTGGAACGAACAGTGAAGGACTGAATGCGTGGATGACCAAGGGAGTAATCAACAGAGGTCTGAACCACCACTGGTGACAAGGCGATCTGTATGAACACCTTCCTGACCCTCCCCCAGCTTGCTCCTGCATCCACGGCCAATGCGACAACAGCCGCGAGGGAGACAGCTCCTGCCGACCCAACACCTGCCTGCCAGGATACACCGGAAAGTTCTGTGAACGCCACGCCGAAGCTTGCGGCCCAACGATGGACCGCTGTCACGCCCACGCCACCTGCATCTACAACGAGCCGGAGGTCGAGTAAGTATCCCTGTTGGAATGTGGCCTCCGAGAAATCAATGAGATGGTCAAAGCCCAATAAGGGAGACGTGATCTATGAGTAGGCCGGCTATTCACTGTTTGTTTGTGGCTACAGGTGCGTGTGCAAGGCTGGCTACAAGGGGGATGGCATAACGTGCATGGAGATGGACCCTTGCAGCTCACCTTGGCGTGGGGACTGTGGTGAAAATGTAATTCCTGCATACGTTTTGATCAAAGAATGTACACTTACTAAAACGCAACCATACATGTTCATGTTTGTGTTCCGTTGCTTAACCTTGTTTTTGCAAAGGGGCCCCAGATTCCAAAGATTCAATAAGTAATAGGGCTCTAAAAATTTTAGAACATAACGGTGTTGGTCTGGGCTGGGGGCCCAATGTGATACGCTTCCATCGGGCCTGAAAATGGTGCCTCATCCTTACATGAGGAAGTCACTGTTTTGACATTTCATGGGGAAACCCAAAAAAACGTTGCATTACATCATTTTGTGGTGTCCTCTATACCGCACCCCCATTTCAGGAGAAGTGTGTAAAAACTGGCCCAGGAATTCACAAGTGCCAGTGCCTGGCGGGTTGGACGAAAGACTTGGACGACGACAGGTGCCAGCCAATCAACAGGTGTCTGGAGCTCGACAGGGGTGGTTGCCATGCCAACGCCACCTGTATCTACGTGGGTCCTGGACAGGTGAGAAGAGAACGGAACGCCGCCCCTGACCCAGCCTGATGTTTACATGCATTCGAGTCCCCTCTAGCATGCCTTTGTGTGTTCTATTTCTCACCCCAGAGTGACTGTGAGTGCAAGAGTGGTTTCCATGGTAACGGAGAAGAGTGCGAACCTATCAATCAGTGCGTCAGGCAGAGTACAAGCTGCCATTATCTGGTGGGTACAGTTCGGGGTGTCAGAGGAGCATGGATACCCTGACAGATTCAGGGGGCCCAGCACGTTACTGGGGTCATTGGACACGTATAATTTATAAAATGATATCATGTAAGGGGGACGGGGGCCCCAGGTAACATTTACAATGTCTAGCTTCTCCCCCCTCGGTCATAACAGCAGGCTTTAGTCCTCCGCCATCCCACATTGTCGCTGTCCCTCCTAATAGGCCTCTTGCCGCTACCTGAGTGCCGGCAGCTGGAGGTGTGTGTGTGAGTCCGGCTATGCTGGTGACGGCCAGGTGTGCTACGGCACTGTCACACAGGTAAGTGCTTTTCCAAGGATGCCATTGTCTGGTTACCGCCGGCCATTTCTGTATTGCTCTTCACGCCTGGATGAGGACAGAGCTTGGCTTTGAATCCACAATGGCTTTCCATGTCCGCTGACAGGAGTTGTCTGCTATTACTGCGGCCAGCGAGTTCAGGAACTGGGTTCAGGTAGGTCACAAATATGAATTTTTACATGTATGTAATTAATGTCCTCCGTTCCACTTTCCATTAAAGTTTCCAAGAAGTCTTCTTGGCGGTAAAACTTTCTGGTTTCTGAACCTTTGGAAGTGATCAGGAAGAACCACTGTGTGTTATAATTGTCACAAGAGTTACCATATTAATGTTCTTTCACTGGCTTCTCTTTAGGAACAGGATGGACCTTAAAATTCCTCTGCCAGTGTTACTGAAAAACCTCCAGGCCTCCTTGTAACAGTATATTATGTATCAATGCCGCATTATGTAATAACTCGACAGAATGTAACAAATTGAATGATGATAATAATAATAATGATGATGATGATGATAACAGAGTAATATTGCGATATAAATTCATAATGTAGTCTATAAGTTTGTTGAGTTATGTCATAATGCAGTGTTATTACATAATACATTGCTACATGGTGTGTGTGACAATGCATTATGTAATTATATCACATTATGTAATGAAAATTTGTTACATTTTGTCAAATTCTTACATAATGCGATGTAACATTCCTGCTTTTTTTAACTGAACTAATTTATATGTTTAACCAGAAATGCATATCAAGGCCACAGAATGTGGACCTTCCCACGTGAAGGAAAAGACCGTTGGCACTAGAGCGTTTGGTGATGAGGCCCTATTTCTGGTGCTTCCTGTGCTCTTGTGTGTCTCACAGGAGGCCGGCCTGGATCGGATGTTTTCTGAGACCCAGAACTTCACATTGTTCATTCCTTCTGTGAGTGCCATGCAGAAGATGACCAAGGAAGACAAGGACTTCTGGACATCTCAAGCTAACCTGCCCAGCATCATCAAGTAAGAGTCCAGAGCCCAGCGAGAGGCAGGCACATCTGCTCACTGTTTCCTGAAAATGGTTCTGAATACAGGTATCATATGGTACGTGGCGTCTACCAGTTGGCGGATCTACAGAACAAGTCATCTTCGCTGCAGTTGACCTCCTACCTGAAGGGGGAGCTCCTCGTTTCTGGGGCCAACGAAGTGAGTAGGAGTTCATTGATTCCCCCCCCCCCCCCCAAATATGCCCTTTGTGCTAATGTCTTGTCAGTCACTGGACTGCTGGTTTCCCTGTGTTTTGTTTAAACTTTAAAGAAATAGAACCATTTGGATAACTGTGAAGTGCCCAGTAAGTCAGACACCTGTCTCATTGTAGAATATGGACTGTATTACACGGATGGATGATAACACTCATTTTTTAACACCTTTTTGTCTTCCAGACTGTAATTGGTGGTGCAAGATTCATTGTATCCGATATTGCAGCAACTAATGGACTCATCCACATCATTGATGGGGTAATGTATGCCGTAAAAGAATGACCATGGAGAGTGTGGCCCGCGGGACAAACCCAGGCAGGGTTGACCTGCTCAGTTTGCACTGTTGGTAATTTGCAGGTCCTGATTCCAGATCGGAAACTCAGCAAAAGTCTCACTGATCTGCTGGACCAGAGGCCTGAGTTCTCCTTGTTCAAACAACATCTCATTGTACGTAACTTCAGTTTATTTTTATATAGCACCTTTCACAACAGTGTCGTCCCAAGGTACAAGGCATGAAACGGGTCGAAAAGGGAAGGAGAAAGAAAGAATGCGAGAAACAGTGAATGCCTCTTTCTTTGTCCCGCGTCAATGCCTCTGTAGCTGTAAGAAATATCACTGTACCATCCATTTGTAATAGTTCTTCTATTTAGTCCATGTTGCCATGGCAGCATGGTGGTTCATCCCATCAGATTTGCAGCTTCGATTGATGTTATTTTAGCCTGTACCCCGTACTCCCAGGGATAAGCATCATGCTCACTACGAACCTTCACTGGATAGGTGGTATGACAATGGATGGCTATACTATTATAGAATATATCCTCTGTGTTTATATGTATATTAACCGGACTCACATACCTATATTCTGTTTATCAGCAGTACTAACATCATTATTCCATCCATCCGTCTTTCATCTGCTTCATGAGTCTGTCCCAGACCGCATTGGGCACAAGGCATAAGTACGCATTTGATGGGATGCCAGTCAGTCTCAGAACACATACATCCACACTGGCATTCTGTTCCTTGGAGATATTTTGAATAACAACGAGTTGCTGGCCGATTAAGTAAAAGTGCATGTTGCTTTTGTGTTTCCATGCAGCAATATAACCTGACAGAGAGGATCGAAAACTCGACGGCCTACACAGTGTTCCTTCCCACAAATGCTGCCATCAGCGAGTACCTTAAGAAGTCTGGATCTGGCTCTATGGTATTGTTCCTGCATACATGGGCATCACTGCTGAGTTGGTCCCGTCTTACGCATTGCCATTTTTTTCTTGGATTGCTCCATTTGTATTCATTTCAACAGATTCATGATTTTGACATATCTGGCCAGACGGTAATGAAAATTCCATGGTATACCCAAACTACCGCGATATACCATACTATCTGGTCACACTCATTCTTGCAAAAGTCAGTAAAAACTTGCATATTTATCATGCAATTGTGACTGTACCTTTACAAGCCTGCTGGATAGTTTGCCTGGCCTCCTTACAGGACGTAATTTAGCAGTGGCATCACCAGTGGTCTACATTTAGTCGAAGGTGTCCTCGTCCCTATTCAAGGCAGTCTTTGGCTCAACACACAATGCAAACTGCACGTCCTGCACTGAGGTAAATGTCAGTAGGATTAGGGAATGGTGTAACCGTCCCTGTCTGTGTGCCTCCTTTGTGCTCAGGATGTTAACATGACCACATACCACATCATCCTGTCCGAGAAACTGATGAAAGGAGACCTGCAGGATGGGGCTCGCCTGGAGACCATGCTGGGCTTTTCCTACGAAGTGGAGGTCTTCCTGAGAGAAAATGGGGTAGGTAGCCCACCCCGTGGGTTCAGCACTTTCCCAGAGGGACTCCTCTGAATTCGATGCCGTGTGTTATCCAAGGTGAACATTTAAGATCCAGAAAGCAAAAATCCAGACCAAGATTTTGTTTCAACCAACCAGCTGAGTACAAAGAGCAAAGTCACAGAGTCCACAGTCACAGAGAACTCAGCTGGGTGATTGAAACAAAATGTTGGCAGTCCAGTAATCAGGGTATCCATTAGATAAGATAATAAATGAATGATCAGTCCTCCAGATGTGAGGAAGTAGTGCAGAGACTCAGCTAACTTGCGTCAGCATGGGGTCGGTGTGTAGCTGAGATCAGAAGGTCACCGGTTTAAATTCCAGCATTGGCGGTGTGATTTTACGATTGGACCTTTGAGTGAGACCCATAACCCATCGACGATTCTGTCGAGCCGCGCTTTCTCAGAAATGAACATTGCTTTGGATCAGCATTTGAAACAAAATGTAAATGCTATTTCTCTACTGTGTGCTAATTAGCACAACCATGTCATTTTCTCCAACCAGATATTCATCAATGACGTCCCGCTAAACATTACAGACGTAGAGGCTAGCAAAGGGGTGATCCACGTGCTGTCCTCTGTCCTAGAGATTGTTAAAAACCGTTGCGACCAGAAAATAACCTTATTAACCCGGGTAAACTTGCATTATATTAAATTCATTTTTTTTTATATGGAAAAAAGTTTTTTAAATCCATCTATTGTTCTAGCACTATTTTCCCCATCATGCAGCTGCATGGTTTTGTTTGCTGTCTGACTAATAGAGCTTGGCCTTGGCTACAGGGACCCTGTATGGACTGTTACAGCAAGTTGTTCTGTTCTTCTGGCACGGAGGAAGTGGTAAAGTATCCTGCTTGTCCTGAAGGCCTCAAGCAGTCTGTGGCTGCAGGTTCTGGGTGGGGGCCGTATTAACCCTAAATCCTGCTGAGTTTGTACTTACCCCATGTACTCTTCCGTTTAGCTATAGTCTCCCTCATGTGTGACACTCAGCATGTTCTCCTGTCCTGTTCTGCATGTTCTTCGTTCTGTTTCAGCATAAGCGGAGCGTTTGCTCATTCCACAATGGAAAATTCATGTCCATTGGCTGCAGGATACTGTGCAAGAAGACAGACACTGTACGTATCTGCTAAGGAGACCATCTGGCTAGTCAAACACACATGTGACACTGTGGCAGGCTGTGCTGTACAGAGTCTAGCTCAAGTGGAATATTCACACTAATATCTGATGGGGGGTGTTCCACAAAGCAGGATTTCTTGCTAAGTGTGATAACTTGTTGGATTTAAGGTAGTATGGGCTAAATGGACTACATCTTGGTTCCCTTACAAATAGCTCAGACTACCTTAAACCCTATTAAGATAAAATCCTGCTTTGTGGAACACACTGAGCTACACACCACACCACACACACACACACACAGAATGTGAGTGTGGATCATGGCGTTCTTTCCATAATGGGCCGTGCATGGGAAAGCGTGACGACCACAGATTGGTTGCCTTCCCCATCTGTTACGGATGGGCATGATAAAGGACACATGATCCTCGTTGTGGGTCACAAAATGGGACTTAAGTCAAAAAGAACACAAACAAACAGACCACGTTGGGTCCAAAACAAAGTAGGTAAACAACAAAACTAAGTCAGGGAGCAAAACGGGAACAACCACAGTAGCAGCAAACACAGGGCAACAACAGCTACAGACACACAATGACCAAGTGAGGAACAAGGGCAGGCATATATATACTCTGATAACAAGGGTAAGATGAGGAACAGGTGTGTTACAATCAACCAAACACTAGGGGTTGGGAACAAGAACACACTGGTGAGCGACACCTGCTGGCCAGACAGGGACTGACCCTGATGCCGTCCTGCAGATCAGGCGGTGCTGCTCCGGGTTCTTCGGTAACCGGTGCGAGCGGTGTCCCGGCCCGGTGGGGCAGCCCTGCTACGGGAACGGCGTGTGCTTCGACGGCACGGACGGCACCGGCACATGTCGCTGCAACAGCAGATTCAACGGCACGGCCTGTGAAACCTGTGTCCCCGGCAAATTCGGCATTCATTGTGATCAAGGTATCATGTCCCTGTGACAGCCACAGCTATGAGGCTGGTGTGTAGTACAGTCCTGACTGGCACTATAAATCAATTCTAGGCTCCTCCTTCCAGAATTTCTATACTTCACACAGATCAAACTCAGCACTGCTCATTTCAAGCCCCCTAATGTCCAAATGGGCAATTGCAGGAGATTTAATTGATGGTGTGATCTGTTTCCATCCCCACAGTGTGTCAGTGTGTCCATGGGCGCTGCAGGGATGGCCTGCACGGCACCGGCGTGTGTGAGTGTGAAGTGGGTTGGCGGGGTGTGACTTGCGACACAGGTAAGGGGGGGGGGGTGGCGTCTTGCTCCTTCATTTTCCAGCAGCAGGGGGCGCTGTAAAACTGTTTTTTTTCCCGTCTTTCCTCAGCGATCACCCAGGATTCCTGTAGTGGGCGGTGTCACACCAGCGCTAAGTGAGTAGCCGTCCTTCATATCAGCACGGCTTGGAGTAGAGAAGCTAAGCTCCAGGTCCAGTGAACTTCGCTCACCTGTATCAGGCTTAGCCCACTGAGCCACACGCTCCCCAAGGGGAAATTCTCATTAATAAAATCTGTGACTGCAATCAAAAAATAAATATGCTAGAGGTCTTATATTTTTACTTGTGGTCAAGGTTGGGGCTGGGTAGGGGTTAAGGTTCTCATTGTTGGGATTAGGGTTTTCCCACAGAAATGAATGGAGAGTCCCCACGAAGATGAATAAGCTCTCGCGCGCGTGCACGTGCGCGCGTGTGTGTGTGTGTGTGTGTGTGTGTGTGTGTGTTCCACCTGTCGGGCTGACTTCCCTTCTTGGTTATCCTCTGCTTTATGACCTGTACTTCCTGATGATAGACTCAGGCTTCACAGGGACTCTGTATGGGAAACTAATATATGGAAAATGAGTTTATGGATTATAATGGGGGTGTTGTTCCTGTGATCGGAAGGCTACCAGTTCAAATCCCAGGTTCGGCTGACCATTGGGCCCCTTGTTCCAGGGACTGTCAGACCCGATGTTCTCACTTGTATATTGCTTTGGGCAAAAGCATCTGCTAAATTAATAAATGTTTATGTGTAATGTTCCCTTTAATGCCGACAATTGCTTTGAGGCTCACGCCCACTTTCAGGAAGCTTGCCTCATGGTCCTGTCTCCATGTCCCCCCAGCTGCGTGGTCCAACCTGACGGCACCTCGGAATGCAAGTGCGCCTTGGGATTCCAGGGGAATGGGACACACTGCTCAGGTGAGTGCGGGTTCGCATGCACCAAGGAGGACATGCGGCACACGGATGGGTAGGAGCGTCACGCACCCCCAGCCATGTTACCTGTGCCTCTCTATCAGGCAGAGACGCACAGCGTCTGTTAGGTTGAGGCTGGAAAACACACAGTCAACAGCTAACTATATAGCATGTAACAGCTAACTGTGTAGCATGCTGGGATGCTGGATGAACGGGCATTTGTGTGTCTCTGTCTTAGCTCTCCATTCTCTCTCTCCCTCTCCTTTATCTGTCTTTCACCCTCTCCTCTGTCTTTCTTCTCTCTCCTTTTTCTCCCTCTACTCTCTCACTTTTTTTCATTCTCTCTCTTCCTCTCCTGTCTCTCTCTTTCCTCTTTCTCCATTCCTTCTGTCTTTTTTCATACTTTCTCTTTCCTCTATCTCACTTCTTTCATTCTTTTTCTCCCTCTACTCCGTCTTTCTCTTTCACCTCTCTCCATTCCATGCTCGTTTGTTTGCTCTCCTGTTTCTATCCCTCTTTTCCATCTCTCCCTCCCTCTCCCTTGCCTCTGTCTTTCTTCTCATTCTCTCTCCCTCTCCTCTGTTTCTCTCTCCTCTCTCCCTCTCCTCTGTCTCTCCCTGTCTCCCCCCCCCCCCAAGTCGTGAATGGCTGCCTGGAAAATAACGGCGGCTGCTCCCCGAAGGCTCTGTGTAAGCAGGCGCAGCCCGGCAGGATGCGGTGTGTGTGTGGCGCGGGTTACGTGGGGGACGGCCTGGTATGCGTAGGTGAGTGTCGACCGGGGGGCCCTGGTCCCTGTGAAGGCTGAGCCCCAGTAATGCATTCCCTGTTAATGATTTCTAAATATCATGAGAACATCAATTACATTCATGTTCCGGCCATTTATGTGAAGAGATGTTACACATTCAGATGGGAGCAGTAATCAAATACAAATGCAAGCCTTTGCCTTTTCTAGAAATTTTGACTATTTTTCCTTTGTTTAAGAAATTAACCCTTGCCTGGACGGCAGTAACGGAGGCTGTGATGTGAACTCAGAGTGTGTGCACACGGGTCCCAACAAGGTGAGCAGTCGTGATGGTAGTGAGCAGATTTATCAGCAGTCTGTTTATTGTATAGGGGAAGCTGTCAGCTCACTCATGTCATGGCTGAACATGTGAAGTCCAGCAGTGTTGGAATTCATCAGCATTTGGGGGGGTTATCTTCCATGAGGAAGAACTACTAGAAGAATATGGTTGGCCAGCACAGTTCATGTGACACTAAGGAATGTTGGGAAATGAAGTCCAACTAAGCATAGCCGCTGTTTTGGTAATTACTGTTACGGAGGGACCATGACCATGCAGCCAGTGTTTACACCTAAGTAAAAGTATGCAATGACAGTTTGTGTGGGGGCGAGGGGGGGAGGGTTTAAAGTAATACTGACACTGAACTTCATTGATCTGAACTTATTGTATTAAATTCTGAATTTTACTAATGTCAAAAATTCATAAACTTCCTACATCTTGTTCCATTTATTTTAATTCTGGTCTTTTTATTTTTTTTATTATTATTATTATTAGGCAAATTTATTTATGAAGCATCATTCATACACATGGGTAATTCCAAGTGTCTTACAGAAAATGAAAACATATGTACGTTGTATCTAATGTTTTATCCTTTGCAGACCAGCTGTATTTGTAACCAGGGCTATTCAGGAAATGGAAAAAGTTGCGAACCCATCAACCCCTGTAAAACGGTAATGATTGTATTTTTCAATGGGGCCTTAAAGGGTCTGAATGTCTCCGTCGTATCTCTTCCTACTATTGTGATGGCATCCAGAGATGTGGCTAATCAGTTATCCGGCTCGTACTTATGCTGCTCTTCGAGCATAACATTAGCCTTCTGTCTTGGGGCGATGCTGTAGCCGTCCGGCAGTTCAAAGGTCATGTTCCTTTTAGAATAATGGCGCCTGCCACTTCCAAGCTACATGTGAGATGACTGGGCCGAACGAGAGGAACTGCACCTGTAAAGAAGGCTTCAGGGGCAATGGGCTCACCTGCAAAGGCACCTTATTGACCGTAAGAGAGGCACCCTCACAATTCATGATCAGCATCATCGTTCTGTAGGAGGGATTTACAAAACTATATCGACCACTCATGAATTCCCAGTGTGCAGCACTGGTGCTTCTTCTGGACATTACATGAAATATGACACATGTAATAATAACATGTAATGTAACACACATGTAATGTAACTCACAAAACAACACATAACCGCTCACATCACCTCATGCACATCACAACAAGAAAGGATGGTATAGGAAAGACTCGCCTGAAATGTAGATTTGTTTTCCTCTACATGTATGTTGCTATTATTGTCATTATTTACCCAGTTTATTGTTATAACATCACTGTTTTTATATTCTCTTCCATTACAGGAGATGCTTTTTAATAAGAATCTGAGACTCTTCTATATGTTGGTATTTGTAAGTGCTTTACCTTTACTATACCCTGTTGGAATATTTTTTTAGTTTGAATACTTTGATTATTCTATCATTTTTTTCATGTTGGCAAGTAATCATTCAAATGTTTTGTAAAGTTGAAGTTAGTTTGTCATTGGCTGTTTTGCTGGCTGTTGTTTATGTGCTTATGTGAGGAGTTACAGCTCCCCTCGCCTCCTGCTTTTCAGATCGGGGACCTGAAGGGACCCGGTCCGTTCACGGTGTTCATCCCCACTGACGAGGCCTTCAAAAAGGAGGCGGAGGTGAGCTCTGCCACACCAGTGTCCACTTACCTCGAGGATCCTTAGCCCTCTGGGATCCCTCTCAAATGTGCCCCCCCCCCCCAACATCACCGCAGGTGAAAGACTGGATGGAGCGGAAAACGACATCCTGGATAATGAAGAATCACATTGTTGCGTGCCGTACCTTGCTGCCAGAGGAGCTCCGGACCCCCAAGAACGTTACCACGATGACCGGGGAGGTTCTGAGCATCACCCAGTCACAGGTAGCCCCTGGTGCCTCGTCCCTGGTCACCCTGCCCAGCATGCAGGTCGTGCTTAAACCTGCTTTTGTGTCACTGTAGCCTCGTAGTTCCACAGGGTTATGAGTCTGGTTCCTTTCCCAGCTCTGTGTGTGGAGCTTGCAAGTTGCTGACACGGGTGTGTTGTGTTATTTTGCTGTGAGTGTGTTCCCTGTGATGGATGGATGGATGGATGGATGGACGGATGGATTCAGTCAATAAGTGTGACAAACAGGGATTAACTCTTACTCAGTCACTGCAGCATTCCTAGGACACCATGTACTACTTCATAACAAGAAAACCTTTAAGAAAATAATTGCGCCTCTTGTTGTGGGAATGTTTCGTGTTTTTGGCGGAAGGGTACCGTCTTCATAAACAACAATGCCAAAGTCGTGTCTTCCGATGACATGAGCATGAATGGCATCATTCACATGATCGACTCGGTCCTCATGCCGACAAACCTGGTGCCAGTGGAGCAGCGCAAATCAGAGGTACGATCCCAAGCCACCCTAATGATTTTTATTCATGTCATCATATGTTACAGTTAGCCGACAGGCTTTTCTTTTATACTCTCGCCGATGTATATTCATTGTTTACTGCTGTCAAACTATATACCTTTGATTTGATAGCAACATTAGTTACAGAGTGGGAATCTTGTCTCTAACAGTTGACTTTGACTGATGTGGCCAAAGACTTTGGGCACACGACTTTCACTAAACTGCTGGAGGTCAGTATTCATCCTTGTATGTCGCATCCCTTCTGTGCCGCTGACCCAGCGCAAACTCTCCCGAAACCCCGCTACATCTTTTCAGGACACGAGAGTGTTGGACTTGATGAAGGACACCCTCCACCAGCCAGTTACTCTATTCTGGCCCACGGATCAGGCCATGGCTGCCCTGCCGCAGGAGCAGAAGGACTTCCTGTACAACATACAGAACCGTGACAAGCTGACTGAGTACCTGAAGTATCACGTGATCCGGGATGCGATGGTGAGTTGTTCCTCTTGCTCGGCACCAGTGCTCCCACCAGTCACCCAGTTTTATTTCCCTGAACCAACTTTTGTCCCCTAAGGTAAAGGCCAACGAGCTGTTGTACTCATTTAACATGAAGACCCTGCAGGGCTCTGACCTCCGAGTGAACTGCGGAGGTGAAGACAACATTGTAAGTGGCAGATATTAGGCAGGGCCTGCGTGAAGGATGGCGGTAAACGGACCTCGTGTTCAGTGTCCCTCATTGATGGCAGACACGTATGACACACCTAACAGTTTCCAAGTTGTTAAATGTGCCTAAAGGTGTATTTTCTGCGTGTCCTACAGGGGGAGCTCTATATAAATAACAGGAAATGTCGGATTGTGCAAAGGGACCTCAACTTCAAGGGCGGGATTGCTCATGGCATCGACTGTCTGCTCACTCCACCCAGTCTTGGGGGGCGCTGTGACTCCTTGGAGACCTTCGAGATAAAGGTGAGGGCTTCGCCACAACCACATATGGCAAGAAGGGGATCATGCAGTAACTTGTGTATGGATGGTAAAAACATGAAAATTTATGATTATTATTATTACCTTTCCTCTTTCCTGATTTTACAGGGCAGATGTCAGAGTTGCACCAGCAACCTCAAGAAAAGTTGCCCCGCTGGGAGTAAATTTAAGGTACACCCAGTTTTTCTGCCCACGGAGGGTGGTGTGACTGGTTACTGCTGTATGATAAATTCTGAAATTCGCATAAGGATGAGGCCCAGCAAATCCTTTTGGGCATCATTCTGAAAGCCGTGTCTCCCTTTTGGAATCCCTACCCTCCCGCCTCTGAATGCAGGAAGTTAAGCAATGCAATCCGCTTTACGCCATGAGCCGGAACCTGGGATGCCAGGCGGAATGCAGCGTGGCCTTCTGGAAGTCGAAATGCTGCGCCGGATACTTCGGCCGGGATTGCCTCGGTAACCGTTGCCGTCGGCCTATGTAGAGCATCTGTTTCCATGGTGATGGTTGACTTCATTCTTGTCCTTTTCCACATGGCCCTGCAGGCTGTCCAGGGGGACCGGAGTCTCCCTGCATGAGCCATGGGAAGTGCGATGAGGGGCCCCTGGGGAATGGCACCTGCGCGTGTGACCCTGGCTTCCAGGGCACGGCCTGTGAGCTCTGCGTTCAGAGGCATTATGGGTCCAGCTGCCAAGGTCTGCCTCTCCATCCACATAATCCACATCCAGCCACTCTGCCCTCTTTGATCCCACCTACCCTTTATCTCAGCGGTGATTCTAGGATTTTTTTAAGGTTGGGAACATATGAGGGGCCATCCTTTTCATTAGCCAATGATATGTTTTGAACTGGTGAGTGACAGGAGAGGGGGCACTCCAGGAGCCAATCAGCCTTCAACTGGGGCCAGTACCCCTGTGGCCCCGCCTATATATGTATATGCCCCTGCCCCAGTTAAAAAAAAACATCATGTACATGTAATTTGACATGTCTGGTGTTTCTCCTTTCCAACCTCCATGTCACCAGTCTGTAACTGCACTGAGCACGGATCATGTGACGAGGGTATGAGTGGCACCGGCACCTGCTTCTGTGACCAGGGCTGGACTGGCCTACACTGCGAGTCCCAGCTGGGTAAGGGGGCTCGCTGTAAGGGCTGATGGGGGCTGAAGGGGGCTGATGGGGGCTGCACAGGACTTATGGGGATCGAGAGCCAGCTGGACTCCACATGGGTCATAATCTTACGATTCTGTACATCATCATCATCATCATCATCATAATCATCCGTTTTTATTTATCCTTATTTCACAGATTTTGATTTTCTCTCCTTGCTCTCCCTGTCTGTTTACAGTTGGTAATCAAGACGCCACACAGTTCAATGCTCGTGCCTGATTTGTTCCTGTCGTAAGCAGCCTCCCCCCCCCCCCCTTAGATGTAGAACCCGTGTGTTCCCCGGTATGCTCCCCCAATGGCGTGTGCAAGGAGAACAACACCTGCGAGTGCAAGCCGTTCTACGAGGGAAACGGGGTCTCCTGCACAGGTGGGCCCGAGTTTCTGATCCAGGGGTATTTCAGGGAGACTTTGCTGGTACCTTAAGGGTATTTCAAAGAGACGTCGAGGTACTATCAAGGGCCCTTCAATGGTATTTCAATGAGACTTTGATAGTACCTGAACATCCCTTCACGAGTGTTCCAAGGAGACATCAGTGCTACTTCATGGGTACCTCAGACGTGCTTAAAGGAGACTTTAGGGGCACTTTAGGGATCCTTCAGCCAGCAAGAGATCCCCTTGGATTTAGTATCTCAGCTTTTTATTTTCCCCACTGAGTTTTACTGATTAATGCTACCAAAACATATAAAACTACATTCTACACTTAACTACATTAGTACTAAAACTCTCCTTTAAAAATACCCTTGTGTCCTTTTTACGGCAGTGATTGACCTCTGTAAACAGCAGAATGGAGGGTGCGCCAGGGGTGCTAAGTGTGCTCAGAAGGGCGTGAAGGTGACCTGCACCTGCCCTAGGGGTCACCATGGTGATGGTTTTGTCTGCACCCCCATCAACCTGTGCGCCAACGATGACGGGGGCGGCTGCCATGAGCACGCTACCTGCACCATGACCGACCCGGTAAAAGCAACCCGTCCTCACCCCGGTTTTATTCCTCTGATATGAAGAACCATGTCTGAAACCTAACTGGATGCTCTTTAAACTAAGCAGACTTCTTTGCCGGTCAGCATCATGCGGTATCTTTTTGGGACAGAAGGGGGCGACAAAAACGAGGCGATTCACATTTGCGCATCTTACAGGGAAAGAGAAAGTGTGAGTGTAAGAGTGGCTACATTGGAGATGGAATCGACTGTGAGGTCAGAGAGCTACCAATCAACCGCTGTGCCCTGGACAATGGACAGTGCCACATGGATGCAGTGTGCACCGACCTGCACTATGAGGGTGAGCTCTGCTTACCCGCTCCTCTCCCTGCAATGCATGTAGGGAAGACAGTCACAGGCCAGGCTTCCATCATTCTCTCCCATATTAGATTTTCTACTAGGGAAAGAGGCACCTGTCTCTGAAAGGGTTTGATAATGAATCCTAATTCACAACAGCTACCACTAAATGGGAAGCTGCCTTTTTATCTACCTGGTTAATAATTTTGCTCAGATCTGTTTAGATCTGCTGCAGATGTAAACATAGGGTGCTCTGATGCTTTTGGTCTTGCCTAACAAACCCTAATGATCCAGTCACTGGCCAAGATAAGTGTGAGTTCACTTCCTGCTGCCTCCAGACAAGAAGGTGGGTGTGTTCCACCTGAGTTCTGCCAAAGGGCGGTACAAGCTGACGTACCAAGAGGCCCAGGCCCTCTGCAAAGAAGACGGGGCCACCATCGCTACGTACAACCAGCTCTCGTATGCACAGGAGGTGAGGCCTACTCAACATTAACCAGATTGTGATTCCCATTTAAGTCCCTCAACAGATGCTAAGCTAAAGGCATCTGCAAGCCCCAGAATAGAACAGCGAGGATCCGTCTGTGTCTCCCTCAGGCCGGCTTCAACCTTTGTTCGGCCAGCTGGCTAGACAAGGCCCGTGTGGCCTACTCCACTGCGTTCCCCAACCCGAAGTGCGGCTTCGGCCATGTGGGGATTGTGGACTATGGCACTCGGACCAACTTGACTGAAACCTGGGATGTGTTTTGTTACCGAATGAAGGGTAAGAACAAACTTAAAGCCTCCTTTTCAGTCACATTTGCCATGCTGTTAAAAGGTTGTTAGTGACTAGGATGCTAAGGACATAGGTGGATAATCCTGTGGAGAACATAGAGGGATCTCGGACACAAGGATAATGCTGTAGTTCCCCAGAACCACAGAGCATTCGTAGTCACTGGTGGCCTGTTATCATGCACTTATATTCTTCCCAGATGTCAGCTGTGCCTGCAAACCAGGCTACATCGGCGACGGCTACTCCTGCAGTGGAAACATCTTGCAGGTGCTGAAAGCGGAACCACTCTTCTCCATCTTCTTGACCGTGAGTTTCGCCATCCAATTCCTCCGTCCCCAAGTCTTTTATGTGGGCAACTCTGCCTCAGATTTTAGTACGCTTACACGGCAGCCTGAGATTGTTTTGTGCAAATAGTTTTATCCCACAAATGGTCCAGATGCATTGCTGTTTTGATAATAACCCTTGGGTCCTTTACTTTCAGCAAATCCTGAACTACTCGAGAAACTCCGAACTGGGGAAGGAATTTATTATGCATCTCAGCAACTTGACAATTCAGTCCACTTTGTTCGTACCCGAAAATGATGGCCTAGAGAACCAGGTTTGAGATCACGCACATACAAAACGACACTCGCCAACTGAAATGCCAAAGCTGTACGGGTCCAAAGTAATGTCACCGTTCAGTGAGTCGTGAGATTCACAGCTATCCTCTATTACTGTGCTGTTCGGAACAGACACTGTCAGCCCGGGACATAGAGTACCACCTCTCGGATGGCACCGCTCTCTACTTCGAGGACCTGACCAATGGCAGCCAGATCCGGACCAAGCTGGGTCCGAGCCTCAGGGTCCTGGGCATTGCCAACTTCACAAACCCCAACGTGCTGGTAAGAGATGTTGATTAGTGTCTGTAAAGGAGAAGTCACGTCGTCAGTTTGACAGGACAGTCCTAGTGTTTGACCATCATCACATGCATGTCGATCAGGAAAAACCATCAAGTTAGTGACTCTGAAGTCAATTCAGCTGAGACGGTTTTCAACACCATAATAAAGACAGCCATTCATCCATCTATATCCATCCATAACTGCTTATCCAGTCCAGGTCACGTTAAGCTTGAAGATCTCAGGAGGCACAAGGCAGGACAGCATGGATGGGATGCCATCACAGGGCCAATGCTGACATTGTGGTATTTTAAACACAGCATATAGCAGGAGAATTTTAGAGATGGTTAGACCTCTAGGCTAGTTGGTTAGTTTGGAGAATGTTAATAAATCTAGATTTCACTTGACTTTTATGTAAAGCATAACACAAAAAACTACTTCTGTAACCTATATTGTAGCCTAGATAGTTGTTTGTTTTTTTCTAGACATTTACCTCTCAAAGGAAAATGTGAAAAGACGACCATATCAACAGCACATTGAAACAGTGATTGTATCCCCTCTTTTCAGACTAACATGCGCTATATTAACGACCGATTTATCAGCAACTGGGACATCCCTGCGTCCAATGGGATCATCCATGTCCTCCAAGGGCCTCTGTGTGCCCCACCCCTACAGACACAGGTAAGAAAAGCCCCCTGTCTGTTTGCCATTCAGCCCCAGTCACATGGTACAACAGCTTAGAAGCATCCCTGATTTGGCAACCAGCAGCTCCACGTGGGACATCAAGCTGGCATCGGCGTTGGGGTGCTGGTCATGGTGCTGCTGACGGGGCTGCTTGGGTTCATCGGGTACCGCTTCTACAGCCAGCAGGTCAAGCCTTTCCAGTTCCACTACTTCAAGGTGAGGACATGGGCAGAGTCTATATAATCAAGATGGCCGACAGCGACATCGCCGCACTGTCTCTCTGCTGGTGTGAGGTCCTCTCCACCCCATGTTGTCTTGGGAAGGGGAGTATCTTTCAAATTTCATCACTTTTTTCAGGAGGGTGAAGAAGAGGACACCACAATGGTGGCCCCGATTCCCAGCATCTCCAACCCTGTGTACGAGTCGGCCTCCGGTCATGCTGACCTCAGACTCCCAGCCGCCCCTGTAGGTACCTCCGCTTCTCTGTCGCACCTCCTTGTGACTTAATGCTGCCCGAGACTCCATCCTCCAACAAGGTGTCCTAAGCCTCCAGATACTTAGCATACCCATCTTTCCACATTCAACCCTGTTGTAGGACGAAGATAAACATCAAGTAGTGGATAGTGGCCCATATGACCTGATCCGGAACAGCTGAGAGTTTGTCTGAAGCCATGACCTTCCAAAGAATGAGTCCAACATCCACACAGAAGAGGAACCTCATGTACTTGTCTGAACCAACAGGGGGCAGAATTGCTGCCCTTCTTGCAGAGGTAAAAATTATATGGGAAAAAGCTGATTTTCAAAACTAACAAGCAATGGAAATGCAGTTCAAAGTTAATCGGAAGCACAAGATGGTCACGTTTTACCAATGAAAAGGTCAGTTTTTGTGCTCTTTAGTAAATGGTGCCAGTATTTAGCAGATTGTTTTTAATGATTCACAAAAGCCTGTTCGTTTACAAGAAATATGACGATTTAATTGATACAATTTGGGGGCATAAAATCAGAAAATATGAGAATGAATAAATATCACAATATTAAAAAGTACATGTTGTACATGACTGTGAATACAGTAAATGGAAGCAATGAAAGCACATTTCCCACCTGGCAAAATAAATGTATATACTATTTCTCTACTGGATTTGTAATCTATACAAAAACACACACAACCAGGAAGTACAGAAGTGCAGCTGTCGATTTCCTTGTGTATATTTTAAGATATTCTGTCAGGTGTAACCACATTCCATATGTTTTCCATAGTTTGTCAGTATGTATATATATATATAAATGTACAGGTTAAGTTGACACTGCTAGACAAAAATGTGATGTGAGCAGTCTTGCCTGGCGCTGGTGGGTCAGTGTGCATCTTTGACGTCACCCCCACCCCCAATTGAAAACACAGCAGTATTGCTTGGTCATTCAAGAGCTCCCAATGCAGAATATACACAGGCTAGTTTGTCCCTGAGATACATCAGGAGGAAGGGCCAGTCTCAGTCCTGCAATGGCCTGAACCGAAAAGATCTCCAAAGGTATAGTAGAAGGTATAGCAGAAGGTATCTGCACACACCGGGCAACAGGCCGGGATCCCTGGCTGTTCCCTCATGATCAAAAACAAATACACAGCTCACCACTGCTGTGTGCTGCAGGCTCAGGTGTGGCTTATCGGAATTCATCACCTGGGAATGGGAATTTTAAAGATAAATACTTAGAGTAAACACTCGCGGTAAATGTTCAGCTACGTAAACAGGAATTCTAACCAGGTGTTCCACAATCCCCGTCAGAAATTCGAAAGAACCTGGAAAGCTTCGACTGAAGTACTAATTAAAATCCAGGCCTCAAAGTACAGTGTACCGGCATTTCATCTGCAGAACGGTGGGAATTGTGAGAAAACGTTATTATGATGTGGGGCAGCCGGCCGTAATAATGTACATTTCTAATTTATTGCTCATTTATTGCTCAGATACCTGAATAAAATTACCGTTTTATAATGCCATGCACCTTTTAAAAAGCGGTCTTAAAATAAGACCTTAAAACCCAGAACTCTACCGCCTAAATGCTGGACATTTAACTGTAACAAAATTCAAAGTACAGTAACCAGTGACGTTTTCTTCAGAAAAACAGTATTCTGATGGCCCAGTCCATCATCCAGAGAAATGGACTTCTCTAGTAGACCAATACACATCATCATCATCACCATCATCATCATCAGAGATCAGCAGGAGCTTGACAGATGTCTCACCACAATACTATATAACTAATATACTTTATAGAATATATAGAATACTTTATAGTGACTGTTTCCAAATTATACCCTATAAATACAGGGGTATTGTAATACTCAGGCATTTCTAAAAATATAAGTATTCTAAAAAATAAGGCATCCCATTGAGAATTCCCAGTACTGACCCTTGTACAAAACTTACAGTCCCATAGTTATTTTTGGCTCTGACATCCAGTGGCCACAACACAATATCACTTTTTTCAAGCTGTCAGCAAGTACTCTTAGACTTAAATCTCTGACGAGATGTAACACAGAGTGAGATGCGTCAAAGGATAATGATGTTGGTTAGATATGTGAAATTCAGTCCGTCATGGGTGCGATGACTGCCTTAATTTGCCTTTGATGCTGAGCAGGATTTGGCCATAAATGTACAAACTTATGCCAATTAATTAATTAGCTATTTAATTACCATTAATGTTTTAACATCTTTCCCCATTCATTGGAAGTTGATGTCCATTGGCTGAAAAGAACAAGCAAAACCTTCAATGGAGCAGAAAAACAGAGAGCAAGCATGTCTAAGAGACCCCGTCAACACAGCTCCAATAACTGAATGAAAGATTGTCCGACTGCAGCTATTCACAATGCCAAATAGTGGAGATGTCCAGTGGCGTGTGGGGGGGGGGCGGGGTCATTGTGGTGGCGACTTCCCTAAGACCGTCTGGAGTGGACAGGGACATCCACGGTACCTGCACCGCCCAGCTCTGGCCAGAAGGGGGACTCGTGCTGCAGCGGGTTACGGCGGGGGAAGAAGGTATGGTGTAGGTCATAGTTGAGGAGGCAGCTCAGCGAGGCCATGTATATGTCGGCGAAGCGGGAGAGGCGGCGGGAAAAGTATGTGGGGTTGTGGTAGGTCCGGAAGAGGCTGCCGAACTGGGAGTTGAAGATATCCTTTGTCTGTGATCTAGCAGAAAAAACACAGTTCATTAATTCATTTTGAGTCGCAATTTGGTCAATGCAGTGGTTGCCAACCAGTCAATCTCCCATCTTTCAGACATTCCTAGTCGATCATGACAATCAGACCACCACCTTCAGGCTGCTACACCAATTAGCATCTTCCACTCTGCATCGTTGGGTAACTAGCTAACTAGGCTAACCAGGTAACCAGCACACAGCAGTTGCATTAATATATTTTAACCTGGACTTTGTTGGACACTGAAAAACAATGCAGACATCCTACTCTTCCGGAAGATCCCGGAGTCTCCTGCAAATTAACAGCAGCTCCCTAACATCCGCAAACCATGCAAATTCTAATGCTGATACAACATGGGGTGACATCTAAGTTTCAATACTGTCTTACTGGCCAGACATTACACCAGAGTATATGGTAGTTTGACATTATTTTAAAAAGTAGCACTATTCTGGTACGTCCCAATAAAATTTGCCCAAAAATACCATGATACACAGTATTACCGTAATACCACCCAAGCCTAGCTGGCCAGTTATCGTCTGGTTGACTGCATTTAGACTGACATCTCAAGCTACACTCCACTGTAGAGCATGGCAGGTAGTGCACAGCCACAGGCATTGCAATGACATTTAAAGCAACTTACAAATTATACATTCCTGTACTTGTAACTAAATGCATAGGTGGGAATATAAGCCAATGTCCTAGTAATAAATCTTTGCTTTTCATTTCAAAATGTGATCTTATGCCTGAAAAGGCCGGTGACCACTAGGTTAATCACTCTGGTCTTTTTAAGACTTTTGAAACTTTTTTGTGAAAAAGTAATCTTTTATCATGTTACCAATATCCTTTGCAAACTATTATCAACCTAGGAGCACGCCACTACAACCCCAGTTATCCCTTTTCCCAGAATCCCCAGCAGTGCGCCAAGCAGCATTTCTCCCAGCATGCTTTGCAATACCTAATGCTTTCTCTCTCCTTGATCCATTCCTGCACGACAGCTTGGGAGGCTGGGTCTCGGTGCACCTGTAGGTGAGAGAACATAAATAGTAGAATCCTGTGTTTACAGTTGTGACGTCTGCTAAGGAAATGCTGAATTGGAGCTTCTCTGATTGTAGTTAAGGTAGAGCCAGAGAGAGTGAGAAAATATAGCTGTTCCTTTGGAAATAAGTAGTATGCAGCTCTATTCCTTCACTGGCTGCAGCTGCAATGTGTTCAGCATCAGGTGTCCATCCGGATCACCCAACTCGGGATGATCTTCAGGGCTCTGCAGTGCGCTCAATTCCCTCGCTGTGTGCGAGTAAAAATGTCGGCGTGCGAACGTGGAAAAAAGAGTGACCTAAAATTATCATGGTATTTTATAGTCTGCAGTTTTAGGTTTATAATGCCGTGAGAGCCACGCCAGATGCGTGAGAATTAGCCATGAAAGCGTACGTTTGTTTGTTTCACCTGAGTTGATTTGTATTAAAAAATAACATTACTTGATACACTTAAATAGCGTAAACTTTGACGAACATTAACTCGTAAATAAATCACGTCTATTTATCTAACATTTTTATCAAGTACTGCGTTTTAAAAATTTGCAGCTTCGTTCTGTTAGGAACATCGCGGCTTAGCGGCTTAGGGCGTCAGATTCGCTGCTGTTATATTAACACTAATATTAACACTAATGGCACATTAGCGCAAACAAAAGGGCCGAAGCGCCGAAGTGCGTCTTGCTGGGAGGTTACACGAGGTTAAGCGTTTGATGTTCGTTGGTCTGGGAAACAGACGGTTCTAGTTACCTGGGCGGTTGTGCCTTTTAACGCGCACCGTACATAAAGGCAGCATATATGCTGGTTTAGCGAATATAATTTATTTTTTTAATTTTCTACTATATATGTATGTAACCGGGTTATTTTTGTTTAATGTGTACAATTACACAAAACCTATTCCGAATTTGGTCATTTGCTATCAGGGCGTAACGTCAGAGTGTTCAACATAAAATGCAAACAACACAGGAAAATCTATTACACATACTACACGTACAAAGCTTGGCCAAGCCATTTGCACTTAATTTCACTATGAATTGTAATGCGAAATATTTAACATAAAAAGGAATACAAAAATCTATTTAATTATTGGCAGTAATCTGTCATGCTTAACCTTTCCGTTCCACTAGCTTGTATGTGAAATTGTTTTATGATTGAGTGCCTAAAAAACAGAACTGTCTTCCCAAATTTTTGCTCCTAAATTTTTAAACTTAGGAACACAATTGCTCCATAAAAAAAGAAAGTTGGCGTAGAGCCCTGATCTTAAAGCTCCGTGTCATTTCATGGATTAGTAACCACAGACATACAGGACCGGTGCTACTGGAGTCCATCGTGTAAATGGGCCTTTTAACAAAATTGTGGCGCAATGTTTCTGTCGGGAATCAGACATCCAGGAAGGTATTAGCCCTCAAGAAATGGACACACCCATAACCAAAGTCGTACTTGACACTGCTCATTCGTTCAGCGCCCTCTGGTGGCCTAACCTGCATGCGTTCCACCAGACCAGTGAGGCCCTGCAGCCAGGTCATGGTGTGAACGTACTCCTCAGTGTTCATGATCTTGATCTCCTTCCTCAGCTCTGGGATGATGGCCCCTGTTCTCCAGCCATGCTTCAGGGTCAGATCCTAGGCACAGAGAGACGTGACTTTTAAAATCAGAAGGACAGCCAGAGGCATCTCAGACTACCAGTCTTCTTGCTGCCAAATACTAATGCAAGCCATGACATCAACTTCAAGAGACCAGACAGCTAGCTTCAGAATCAAGCTACTTTTAATACCAGGTGCAGTTGTGAATTACAATAATGCCAGTGCAGAGAGTGTAATCGTGCTTTCCTAACAAAAAGCTACTTATAAATAATGTAGTCAGCCTTGCAGTGTTGATAATTCAGTGCTACACTCCACAGCTAAGGTGAGGATATTTCTAAACATTAACGCAAACTGTAGAAGAGGATTCAAACAGACCTCAAGTGCCAGACCAAGGTTCTTTTAAACTCCCAGCAGACGATGCCTAAGCCACAGTCTAGCCAACAGCATGCTGAAGTGGAAGTAACACTTTCTAGAACAGTAATGACTGGCAAATAAAATGTTTACGGGGCTTGGTGCCCAGCCTAGAACCAGCAGAGGTAACAGAGTCTGCAGTGAAATGCTTCAGCGTTAACTGCTGGTTTATGTGCGTTCATCTTGGACAGAGAATGTAGTGCGATTGATGACCAAGGTGAAGAGGAAGAACAGAAGGATTGGGTTTGTAGCTGAAAGTCTGGCCGGTCAAGAGTCCCCCCCACAGTTGATAAAGAGAGTGTGCAGCACTTTACCAAACCGTTTTGTTAAAACCTCTATCGTAATACATAATCAAACCCAAGTCCTACTGGTCAAAAAGAGTAAAAGTTGGCTTGGTATGAATACAAGAAGAAAAGTTGTAGTACGTACTTCCTTCATGCCATGTTGCCAAGCAACCACCCCACACACAGGATTGCTACACTTCCTTTTCCATACCAGTCATTGTTTCCAGTCTTTATTCAAAAAGCAAGCAAGGACCCCTCAGCATCTTCAAAGTCAGGGCAGACCCATGTGGGGAAACCTAACCCTCTCATCCCTCTTGATTTCTTACTGGTACTAAGGAAAGAGATCATGTCACTCCAATTCTAGCTTCTCTTCACTGGCTGCCTGTCCACTAGAGATCAGTTTAAAGTTTAACTTTCTGTTTTCATGTTCTGGCCCCATCTTATCAGATCTAATTAAAATTCATATGGATTCAAGATCCTTGAGATGTAACATACAGCTTCTTTTAGATGTTCCAAGGTCTCAACTAAAACTGAAGGATGATTATACTTTCTCGGTTGTTGCTCCCAGATTGCTAAACAATTTGTCTCTATGGTAAACAAGCCACACCAATTGCTGCCTTTAAATCTGCTCTGCTCTTAAGACATACTGTTATAGATAGGTATTCAGCCCTGGATGAGATACTGTATCTCTTTAATAGTTGGCTGTTTTATTGTATTTTATTTTTTACTTTATTTAATTCTGTATCACTTTATTCCTGTTGCTCTAACTCAGACCTTCTATACCTGTGTGTTTTTTCTGCCACTCCCATTTCCACATTGGCTGGAACTACTTTGGTGTACACTTGTCATTTTGAAATGTAGTCTATAAATAAATTTTCTTACTTAAAATGGCTTATCAGGTTAGCACATAAACATGTGCGCAGTGATAGCAGTCCCATGGATGGCAGGACCAGGCCTGGATGTGGGGGTGTTTGTTCTGATTAAGGGTCATGGGGTGTAGACGGGTGCTCCGTGCATGGCCATGGTGCCACTTACTGCCAGGTCACTGTAGATGTGGTCTCCGAAATACAGCACCTTGGACCCCCTCCAGCCAGTGAGCCGAAGGAACTCGTATAGGTTGCCCTGAAATGAGATGAGCCAACGGGAGGGCAAGGGAGACCTTTACTTGATGGTGCCCTCTTTTCAAAAAAGGGACAAAGTAAACCAAGAGCACCATCTAGTGGGGTCAAAAAATACAGCAAATGGTTCATGAGGTGTCATTTTGTCCATCACTATTACACGTCAATACAGCTTTATACTATTACACATTGATCCCCTACAAATCGTAAATAGAATGGGATAAAAACGGGTTTAAAAAGGGTTAAATGTGGACGCATGGACCGATTGAAGTACAGACCACAGCCAGCCTGCATGTCATGGTGCCTCCGCAGCCATTGCAACAGGTAGTTCCATGAAAGAAGATCACTTTTCTTGGAACGTTTTGTTTACTGGCGACTGTGCCCCTACCTGTTTGTAAATCTTTCCCTTTTCCAGCTTGTGAATTCTGTCCCACAGCAAGACGCCTTTATCGGTGACACGCCTGAATGGCCTGCGCCCAAGCGAGAAAAACAGAAGCAATTGTTTTTTCTAGTCTTTGAACTAGTTGGCAGAATCCCCATCACAGATAATATTCAGTGAGCTTCTGCAGAGGGGGGGGGGAACTAAATTCAAAATGGAGATGGAGCAGTAAATAAGCAAAATGCAACAACCAGAGTTTTCACAAAAAACTAAAAAATGTGATCATATTAGCCCTGTACTATGCTGTCTTCACTGACGTCCAGTTAAGTCTTGGATTGACTACGACATACTCCTATTAACTTATAAAGCACTGAATGGCCTTGTACCACAATACCTTAGAGATCTACTGGTCCTACAATCCTCCGCACCTGCTTCAATCTCAAGGAGCAGGATGTCTACCAGTAGCTAGAGTAGAAAGAACTACTGCACGCTGCAGAGCGTTCTCTTACAGATTTGTGAGATTCAGGCTCACACTTGCTTAGTCTAGCTTATAGGGACTCCAATTGTAGCTCTAGCTAACTCCTCACTCACAGTTAGATCCATGGTGTGAGGTGTAGAGCTGGGTGGGGATCGGTGCCATTGGCTTTGGATGAACCCGAGCTGTCAGATCTGTCACTCTAGCTTCACACCCCCTTGCGGAATTGGAATGCTGATGTTCAGAGACCCCCCCCATGCCTGCGTTTCCACTCGCCTCTCCCTCCTACTTATATTGCCAAAGCCTTATCTGCTTGGCTTACATATCGCACTCACTGTTTGCACTGGCTCTGGTCTCCCCAACTTTGTCTAATGCACTTTTGATTTCCCCAAATATATCAAGATATCCTACCTACTCTGCTGCCTGCAGTGCCTCTACTACCTGCAACATCCTTCCAGCTTGCTCGCCCTTCTGCCTGTGATGTCTCTCCTTCCTTCCTTGCTGCTGTACCACTGTTTGTGCTGCCGTCAGAAGCAGGACCAGCACCTGCCTGCCATTACCAGCCTGCCCTCCCCGCTTTGAGACTTGAATCTTAAAAATTGGACAGTGTGAATTAAGAATTTGTCATCTTGCCCATTTGACCTCCTCTGCTGGCCCCTGGAGGATGGGCTCCCCTCTTTGAGTCTAGTTCCTCCCAAGAGTTCTTCCAACTAGGGAGTTTTCCTTGCCACTGTGACCTCACTAGCTCACTGGGTGCTTTGGGCAGTGATAATGTAAACTGCTTTGAGACAATGTAATGTTGCGAAAATGCACCAGTCTATTGAAATAAAACTATAGATTTGAACTGAAGGGCAGCACGGTGGCGCAGTGGTTAGCGCTGCTGCCTCACAGCAAGAAGCTCCTGGGTTCATTCTGTGTGGAGTTTGCTCTCCCTGCTTTCACCGGGGGCTCCGGTCCAAAAGCATGCAGCATAGGCTGACTGGCGCGTCTAAATCGGTCCTGAAGTAGTGGCTGTGTGAGTGTGTGCTTCCTGCTGTGTGTTGGCGACAGCCCAGGGTGGGTGCCTGTTGTTTCTGGGATAGGCTCTGCCCCCCGCAACCCAAGTGGGGAATAAGCGGTCACAGTAATGGATGGATGGATTTGAACAGAATATTAAATCTGATATCCACGGATGCACATAACTGGTATGAAAGTACGTCTTCGGCGTATAAAGCGATACGAGCAGCAATTTCTTCACATGACCGCACAGATGCATACATACTTTATGTGCATTTGCACTGTTTTCTCAAGATATTACCATACATTCTAACCTTTTTGCAGTGAATGCATACTTCATTTGGAATGGGATTCACCATTAGCATGTTTATAGACTCTTGGGGGGGGGGAACCACACAGAGCGAGGGCAGAGACTCGAATCCTGGTCTGAGACATGAGAAGCAACAGCATGAACCACTGTACACTGACGCTGGCCCATGTTGGGTATTTCGTTAAATTGCAGAACAAGTCGAGCCCTTAAAAGGGTAATGCTGAGTGTAAGAGAAGATTAGGAACAGGCACACAGACACACACACAAGCTCACTTCCTCCTGTCATTGAAGAAACCAGGCTTGTCGGCCTGCACTATGACGACGTCGAAGAGGTCCCGCCAGTCCTTCCCAACGATGTAATTCATTCCACGGTCACTATGGAAACACAAATCAAAGCAACGCTGACTGAAGGCCCTAGTGACGGTGTTGCTATGATGGATTCCATGTCCTGTAGGTTGTTACGCTAACTCCCACGGCTGGTCTGCCGACTTTGCTGGGACAGGATTTACGGTGGAGATGTTTCCTTTCAAGGGGTGGACAGGGATTGCTGTCGTGTTTATTAAGTCACCATTGTGTTGCATTTTTAATTGTTAGGTGCTTCGGTGTCTGTGGCAGCATCACTCATTGGTGTGTGTGTGTGTGTTTGCTCGCCCCCATTCAGGCTCACACAAAGTCGAAGGGGCTGTTGGTGATGAGGAACATCTTCTTGCCGTTCTCCGACAGCTTCCTCAGCACTGCGTGAGTCTGCTCGCCATAGCAGATGTACTTCTCTGTGGGGTGGTGAAGGAGACACTGCGTTTCACACACTCTGGCCACAGGACAGGGCAGCAGGCACACGGACGCTGCCATCTTTACGTATGTCCTCATTGTCCGCTTTATCCCGAACGCGGCTCGCCCACCGCCTCACTCCCCTCCAGTCCCCAGACTAATCACCAATGTCAGCCTCCACGGCACGGTACAGGATCCCCTTGACGTGCACGTCTCCGATCGCTTCCTGTGGGCGACAGGGAGACCGAGGTTACTCCCCAGGCAGGTCCAGGCACGACAAGATAACCCTGTGCAGTCAAAACAAGTGTTGTTTTCTGGCGGTAAAAAGGCTCCTGATTAAACTTCAGTTCACACTGCGCATTAGCATTTTTCCTTTGAATTGGCATTCAGATTTTCTTTCTTATTGTCTCCCCTCTAAAATCTTAGCAACCATTTTCAAAGAGGGCCAGCGGGGAGACCTCGGAATGGGGCAGATTTTATTTCCTAAAGGACTCGACTTCAGTGAGAGTATTTTAGTGATTAAATGAAGTTTTATATGCCCACTTTTTGGGAAATTCGCTTTCTGAGGAGAAAAACGAGAAGGAAAAGTCATATGTTCTTTTACCTGAGGAATAAAAGCCAAAATACCAGCATCAGTAAATGCTGAATCTGCCTCTGATCCATTCCTGGGGTTGTGTGACATCAGGGTTAAATTACTTTGTCATTGCATGTTTCTTGCATAGCGAAATTCGCAGAGGAGTTCTAGGATGAACGTATATCTATTTATCATGCTATCATGGCCAGATGCCATGAGTCGGGGGGGGGAGGTACACATGTTCACTGGTGGAGCAGCATGGGGTCCGAAAGACCAAGGGCAGGTGGAGGCAGGTACCACAGGCTGATTAACATCTTGTTATATGTGGGTAAATGCCTCACTGTACAAGGACTATCTTGTAAAAGTGTGTTAACCCTAAACCTGTACCAGATAGGCAGCTGTCCCTTGCTTATGGTTTTGCTGCGAGAGCCTCATTTAGAAGCAGGGGTTGGGGGGCAGTAATCTTCTTTTAATCTCCTTTTATATTCTTTTTATATATATATATATATATATACACCACATACCCTCAAACCACCGAAGGTGATTTCATGACCCACTTGCCATGACCCTGTCCTTTAGAGAAGCATATTTGTTTTCCCCCTTATAAACCTCACATCTGACCTTCTAGCCGCCCCCCCCCCCCCCCCCCCCCAGGGCAGACTGCTCTGGGGGAGGGCTCTCACCTTCACATCCTTGTAGAGGTGCACCGGCTCGTAGTCGATGTTGTGCTTCATGAAGTAGTCGTTGACGCAGGACAGCAGGGTCATCTCAGGTAGGGAGAAGATGTCCATGAACTGCTTCATGGTGTGGCCATGGGAGCTCTATGGGAGGAAGGGATGTTCATGGCGGCCCGGACACGCAACAAACCCAGGCCGACCCTCTTCACGGAGCAACCCTTGGGTATTCTTCCAAACTGATAAGGACCTACAAGCTGGCTTCATGAGAAATCAATACATAAGATCCGCCTGAATCTGGCACAACACAACACATCTAGAAAGACAAACAACATTCCTGAGAGTCGTCGGAAGTCAGAAGTGTAGGTCTTATATGTAGCTGCATGTCAGAGCCTTGAAAAGATGCTACAGCTCTGCCAGATGACTACTTACGATTATCAAAGGCAGATCACACTTCCATTAAAGGTAGTTTAATGTTAATGATTTAAAGCAGAGCACGCTACTCAAACGTGACACCACAAACCCAGTCTTAGAGCGTGACAATTTATCATCTTTTAAACATTATTAAGCTTCAGGCTGACTCTGTGACTCCGCATACCAAACTCGGTAGTAATGGAAATAGCCGAGAGCTCGTCCCAAAGTGGAAGCTGATTTCTGAGGCAGGTCTGTGGAAGTTCAGAAACAGAACCTCCTTTAAAAGCTATTCACAAATTTAGATGGCTGTCCTTTCCTTTGAGGAGCAGTAACAAATGGGCGCCTGTTCAACCTTTGAGGCCCAATGAGAGATAGAGGTATTCTTCCATATCAAAGGGATCCCTGAAACCTGTGCAGTCTCAGATCTGCGGGGCAAGAGCGGATCCCCAGTGGGGATCTATAGGTTAAGGATAAGTGCACCCTAACCTTGCCATAGAAGTCACTCATGATTTCTAAGGGCACGTGTGATCCTTCATACATGGCGATGACCTCCTTGTCTGGTACTGGGTGCAGACCCCTGAGGAGAGGAAGTCAGGACACTGTTAGCAACCTCTGTGTAAGTCTCACTACATTTATCCTGGTCAGTGTTGGGGGACTGGAACCTACCTCATGCAGGACAACTCGAGGGGGTACACCCTAGACAGGACGCATGCTAAATAATTTCCCCTAAATCCCATGCTTTACAGGGCAAACGAAACAGATAAGCAAAGAGCTCATGTGCTTTGTTCTGTATGAGCCTGCCTGGGATTCCAGATTAAATGCTGTTAATTGCTGAAAACATTTCCTAACAAACGCAAATAATTGGTCCCATACCTGTACACTGTTCCTAACTGGATATAGTGGAATGCATCAATCTTCATCAGTAAGGCCTAGAGGAGACAGTTCAGGAGATAAACGGTAGATGAACATCTATCAAAATTGCACATACTAAACAATCACTGAGGCAGTGAGATATTTTAATATGTAAAATTCATATATAATAGGAAGTGGCTGGTTAAAAGTCATAATAATAGTCCGTCTGAATCCTCTACAAAGGGAATGATCCAGGATTTAAGAATGTTACGCATTTGTGCTCTAAATCAAGGAATGAAGACATGGTAGAAGATTACATAACAGGTTCTGCCTGAAAAGGACAAGACTTTGCAACAATTTCAGACAGATGACCTCACCACCCCAGTGAATGTGTTCTCTAAAATAACCAGCACTGTCTGTGAAGCCATTATGGAATGCTTTTAACATCAGGGCAAAATTATTTTCCATCCATCCTTTTATATGTCGAAAGCCACTCCCCATATTCCCAAGGGGGTATTTACACAAGGTGTTCACAGACAGGTTTAAGTGTATCATCTTAATGAGCCCTTATGGGAGAAAAGGACAGGCTGGCGAAAGCCACACCCACCTTCTGAACGTCATAATGTAGACCGCGGATCACAAACTCCGGAATATAGTCATATTCCTTCAGGCCCTCTGGATACTACAACGAGAAGAAAAAACAAAACCAACATGGCCCAACGGTCATTTGACTCTGCTGTTTGCAATATTGCGGCACTTTTATTTAAATGACACGTATTGTTTTCAGCAGTGTTACAGCATACGATATGGCTGTTCTGCCTCCAGGCACCCTCTAAGGCGATGTGCATCCACTGTCAGAAGTGAACTCACACAGAAAAATAAACATGGAAAAATATTTAAGCAACTACATAGCTATAAGTTGTCGTTATATCATTTCTGCCGATGATTATTTGTCTGACGTGCCCCCTCCGACCCTGGGCGGCTGTGAGGGAAACAAAACACACGAGCACTGAGAGGGAGTCACCCTGTGCTCTTGGACGAGGATGTCCCGGGCGATGCTGAATATGAGCGTGTGCAGGCGGCTGGAGTAAAACGCCAGCGTGTAGTCGTAGTCAAAGCCGTAGATCTCTATGTCCTGGAGACTCATCTCATTGTTGGCGAAGATCGTGTCGGGATTGACAGCGTTGCTCAAAATCACAGGAATTAGATCTGCAGGAGAATCGTTTTGCGTTTATATATTGTGTGTCACTTCGATGCACAGGGAGGTTAATTTCCATATTTCGGGTATCTCCATTGCAGAGTACTGACTATATAAGTGCGTAAACATAGACATCGCTTCTAAATCCAGTCATCCCAACCAGAAAAAAATAATCTTCTGAGGAAATTGAGGGGAGGGTGTTCTTTTTAAACATCGTGCCCCTGAGAAACATCACGAAAATGACATGCCACCTGTCAATCGGCATTACATTGGTGTTTAGGGATAAAGATGACTGCGATCTATTAGCTACCGCTTGATCAAATATATCGACACTGATAAAATAGATGTTTTAATATAGGTTAAAATGAAGTACGTATACATCTCGTTTTATTTCTAAGCGACAGAAACAGTTAAACCTCCGCGCATGTTGATCATTCCGAGTCGCTCCATTGAACGAAAACAAGCAGCATTGACTTACCTTCCGTCTTTTTCTTAGTCTCATCATAAATGGACCAAAGCCAGCCGGTCACGTCTTGGCCCATGACAGAAGCACTGGTGCTTATAGGCGCTTCAGCATTTTGGGGACAGCGGTGACAAGTGATCCCCCCGACAGCGGCAAGTCCGTAAGGCGGAGAGCGAGTCCCGGGCTGCCGCGGCTGCGTCCTCTTCCAGGTACCCCACGAGTGCAAAGCGTTAGAAAAGGACGCCAGCCTTTGTAAGCTCTCCTTGCTTCTGAGGAGGCTCGAAAAGGACGAAGTTATGGATGACATGGCTCCTTTACACCGCGATCTCATGCACCCCCTCGGCCAGGAGACGGCACGCGGCTCGCCCCTTCCCAGCGAGTATACACTGAAATCCCATCACTTGGCTCGCTCACGGCAAATACGTCACTTCCTGCATTTAGAACAGCCTGTCAGGCTCAAGGGATCCGTGCCATCAACGCCCACCAACAGGAGTTTGCTGCCTAGAGCCCACTGTACACAACCTTGTCAACGTGCAATTCATACTTTTAAATACGTAATCGGTCATTTATATCAAATATAAAAGTGGCGCTGGAATATCTGTGTACAGGGCAATATACGAAAGGTAAACTACTTTCAAATCATTGTTTCCTAATCTCACATGAAAAATACTTAAACCGCTCTGCCTCCCTGGAGCATAGAAAATCCCGGATTAGCCGTTTGTCATTAAGGTTTTAAATCAGTCTGTTTCAACGAAGTCACAGCGCCCCCTGCTATCGGTCGATGCAACATTAGAATTCTGCTACACAATATTTGTGGCAAAATATAAGTAGTCTGGGTCAGTCTCTTCAATAAGTGATCAATGCGTAATATATTATCTCCTATATAACAATGATTTTTAGTGTATATAAGCCTATCGGTATATGGTATGTATGCAGATCAAAGCCGTATTAGCAGAGGAAAAAAATTTTATGAGGCTGAAGACACTACATTGTGCAGTTCATATTATCCACCCTTTAATGCTGTTAATACAGTCCCTTTGTCTGAATATAACAGATCTCCGACATTTAGATCATACATTCTTTAGAGAATCCCCTAGAGAACGGATTGATCTTTAAGTATAACATGTGAATAATGTTTTCTGTAACACAACCCCAAATGGTTCCACTGCAAAAGCAGGACTAAATTAAGACTGCCTGAGTCATGTGAGAGTGTCATGTGACTGACAGAGACTGAAAACCTGCTGTTACAGCCACGCATCCCACAGACAGTACAGTACAGACTTCTGGAGAAGAGAGGGGTCACATGGCTGTCTGTTCACCTAGCAGGTTCCCAGAGGAGTATATCTGGAATTTGAAGTAACAAACCCAACACCCAATGATTTATTTTTTTAAATGATCATTTACCGCCATGTTACTTCAAAATGCAAAAGATTTATGTTAAATATTCCCTGCTACCTTGAACAGGACAAGCACTAGGCCTATAGACAATGAATGAAATTATAAATAAATAATTCAGTTATTCTAATATAGATTAAATATGGTTAAAATAAATATTATCATAACTGGCATTATTATGTTCAGGATCATATCTCCATACAGCTAATAGAGAAGTAGTGGTGACATTAATTAACGTCAATTATTTTAAAGGTGCATTGTCTCTCTTGTGCAATGAACTTTGAATTTGTACAGTCAGAAGCCACAGCGCACTAAATTTCACATGTCATCTCTTTTAGACCTTGTAATAGACTGGCAACATGTCCAAAATGTACCCCTGTCTTGTGCCCCGAGATGTCTGGGATATGGTCCAGCTCCCCCGACACTTTCCATGAGCCTGTCCAGAATAAGCAGTAGGAAGATGGATGGACAGATCAAATTCTAGTAGGGGAAACCATATCTTATCTATCAGCTATAAAGAAGACATAACTGAAGCAAAGAATCTGCACTAATTCAAAATTTCAAGTTTAACATTCTAGGCAATTTACTACCACGTTCTTTGCCAACACCGGGATTGTTGGGAGAGCCATAAATATTCAACAGCATTGCCTTAGCCACACTGAAATGACATGTGAAGATTTCACATGAAATTTATCTTAGATTGGATAATGAAAATAAATGCGCAGAAATATTAGATAATGAAACATTAGGCCTACTGATAAAAAAAAATCATCACGATGATAAAAAATTAATGGGGTTGCAGAAATGTGCTTTTTGAATTTCCCGATTGTTATTGACTGCTGAAGGGTAAAACAGGAATTAGTGGTCATGCTTTCTCAATGCACCGATCACTTCTATTATTTCAATCTAAACAGCGTTCATTGCTGCCCCAAATGGAGTGAAACCTAACATGACCCAGTGAAATTCTCTTTGGACTCACTACGCTCCTGAAAAAATAAAAAAATAAAAGTAAAAAAGTTCACAACATCGTAAACATTACTCTCTGAATGTGTAAGTATAGTTGCAATTATATATACTACAGATATGACAGACACAAAGCGTGTTGCTAAATAACAGCAATTCTTCTGAATGAAAATGTTACCAGCGGATAGTGGCGACAGAATGAATGGGTTAAAGGGAGTTGTACGCGAATTTGGCACAAATACACTTCATTATTGTGTAAAATACTTCGTTTAGGTTCACTAACGTGAGATTATAAATGTACCCCTCTTTATAACACGCAACGCACAGATATGTTTTACAAAAAGTTTCACGTAAGAAAAAAAATCCACCATAGACATTTTATATATAATTTTAGCCAATTGAAATCGGCCACGATTTCGACGTATAAAGTTGGACATGGAAGCCGGGGATTGGTTTACTCGACTAGCGGAGCGTTCTGTGATTGGTTACTTTTTGTGCGTGGTATGCCCTGATTGGACATTTAGTGTGTTTCGTCGGTGGCAGCTCAGAGTTTTGATAATATAGAATCTGGTAGGAAAGGTGAAGGCAGTGTTAGTGTTGCTGCGGATATCACCGGAAGATTTTCAGGTTTTTCTGTGGCTGTATTTTCCGTCCTTGCAGGTTTTGTAAGGAGGTTTGATAAGGATGAAGCGATTTTGGATATTAGGTCTCATCTGTGCTTTGCTTGCGTTTAGTAAGTACCGTTAATCGCATATGGCATGTGGTGTAGCAGCTTTAACTTGCTCTGTTCTTTCTTTGCGTGACTGTATTTTGCCTTGATTTTTTCCCCCCCTATAATGAATCTGTGGTATTTATAACCGCGCTAATCTTTCTGGTCGTCTTGTACTTTCTTTAATTAGCTTTTTCTCATGTATTTCTGCAACTCCTCCACGTTCACCAGATCGTCACGAGACATACAAATGTTTAGTCGACTATAACACAAATTTCAGCTTCTCCTGCGTTTATATGATTTAGATGCATCTCTACCTTCGCTTGCTCTTGGGTGGGTTTGACTTGCCGTGTTACTTGGTTTGCTTTGTCGTAATTCGGTTGCTTCGATATAACCGGCAAAATACGCATATTGGGTGGGTACTGGCCTTTAAATGCTTTGTAATATTTAGTTTTGCAATGCAGGTTGCAAAGAACTGGCTCTTATACGGACCGCCAACTATTAAAAACTGTGGTCGGTTTGTGCCCTGTCCTCTGGGCATTAAGATGGGCATGGGTGCATTATGAGGCCTGTAGTGTGCTATTGGCATCCTCTTTGTGATAGCCCTGCTTTCAAAGAGATCCCAAGGCCTAGAAGTCGGCAAACAGGCTTTGCCTATTTGCTGTACAACTCAGTACGTGGTCCCTCTACTCTGAAGCATGTGGTCACTGAAATTCCTGCCTTTATTATAAGTCCTATTGTCCTTGCACACATGGCCTTCAGTGAGTGCAGGGTTGTGGTTTTTATGAACAAAATTAAAATTTGCAGCTACTTGACTGTAAACAAGAATATCCATATTGACTGATGGCTTGAATGAGATTTTTAACGGAAATTAAGATGTTGTATTCTGGTTCTTAAGGGTCTCCCCTGACACTACCTTGTATGTAAATTTTATCTGTGTTTACAGCTTCTGTCACAGCGGATAGTGATGTTGAGGTTGATGGCATGGTGGAGGACGACCTGGGTAAAAGCCGTGATGGCTCCAGAACGGATGACGAGGTGGTCCAGAGGTCTGTGTCGGATGCAATTGGTGTGCTTTTTGCGTGACTGAGCATGCGGGAAGCGTTGGTGGCGTGGAAGCTTTTGTCTTCCTGTCCTCACTGCTTTCAGTCTTCAAGCATGCAAATCATTGCTTTTTCATGGAGTTAGGTCAGTGTATTGACACTCAGCTCAGGCCTTTCTTCTCTTCGACAGTCTCTGCCTGTTTACCCCTGCAGTTATTGCTAAAATTTGGGAATTGAATGTCAGGCACTTTTTGTGTAACTGTAGGTGATTAAGTCAGTGCTGATCCAAACCTGTTTCTCAGTACCTGAGACGTTCTGGGGTTTTCTTGCCACCGACTGTTGGATTCTCTCTTTAGGGAGGAGGAAGCTATTCAGCTGGACGGCTTGAACACGGCTCAGATAAAGGAGCTGCGTGAGAAGTCAGAGAAACATGCCTTCCAGGCGGAGGTGAACAGGATGATGAAGCTGATCATTAACTCTCTGTACAAGAACAAGGAGGTGAGTGTCTGGCTTTGTGTGGGAATGTGGTGGTCAGTCTCAAAACTAAGGCATAGAAGAGTTTATCGGTCTAGTGCTAATTGTCTAAAGTTTTTAGTTTTCTTGGGTTTTAATGAGCTTTGCTGTTCTCTAGATCTTCCTCAGAGAACTGATTTCCAACGCTTCCGATGCCCTGGATAAGATCCGGCTTATTTCACTAACGAATGAAGATGCGCTTGCTGGAAACGAAGAGCTAACAATCAAGATCAAGGTAAGTCTTGCCTCCCCCTAAACACTCAGTCGTCTTGATGTTTTGGTCGTTTAATCCTGAGATTTCATAAACTGAAGGCAGATTCAATATACATACAGCTCTCGTGCTATCCGATCTGATTGTATTGTGTTCATGTTTTGAATAGTCTGACAAGGAGAAGAACATGTTGCATATCACTGACACTGGTATCGGCATGACGAAAGAGGACCTGATTAAGAATTTGGGGACCATCGCCAAGTCTGGCACCAGCGAGTTTCTCAATAAATTGACAGACGTGCAGACAGACAGCCAGTCCACGTCTGAGCTCATTGGGCAGTTCGGTGTTGGCTTCTACTCTGCCTTCTTGGTGGCTGACAAGGTCATTGTCACATCCAAGCACAACAATGATACCCAGCATATCTGGGAGTCAGACTCCAATTCTTTCTCTGTCATCGAGGATCCCAGAGGAGATACCCTAGGGAGAGGAACCACTATCACGTAAGTTGGCTTATCACTTTGCCTCCCTAGTAGAATGCTTTATCCAAAGCATCTGCAGACTGGTTAGTTGCTTTGGTCTATAACCCACTGGTTTATGTTCAACTATTCTCACCCAATAGTTTGGTGATGAAGGAGGAGGCGTCTGACTACCTTGAACTGGAGACCATCAAGAACTTGGTGAAGAAATATTCCCAGTTCATTAACTTCCCCATCTACGTCTGGAGCAGCAAGGTGAGAACGTATCTTTTCTGTGTTTTACACCACTTGATGCACCAGCGTATCTCTTTGAAATATTTTTTGCTGTTGTAACTCATGAGCTGAGGTTCATGTGCTTTTAAGTCCAATAATACCTGAAAGACCTGCTTGGTATGAAATAATACCCTTTAACGTTTTGCTCAGACTGAGACGGTGGAGGAGCCTATTGAAGATGATGAGGCAGCAGATGAAGCTGAGAAGAGGGAACCTTCTGAAGATGAGGCTGAGGTTGAGGAGGAAGAGGAGAAGGAGGATAAGCCCAAGACAAAGAAGGTGGGATATGTGCTTCTCTAAAGTCAACTGGGCCTGTCTGATGTCTGTAATGCCATGAACTCGTATGCACTTGCAGCTCTCATCCCATTTGTTGCTGTTTAGGTTGAGAAGACTGTGTGGGACTGGGAGTTGATGAATGATATCAAGCCAATCTGGCAAAGGCCTGCAAAGGAGGTGGAAGAAGATGAATATAAGGCATTTTACAAGACCTTCTCCCGGGTATGTTGTCCCTCTTAATCATCCCCGTCTCCATCCTCTTCCCCCTTTTATGGAATGCAAATTGGTCGCATAATATGGCTGTTGTGTAGAAGCAGTTTTTCTAAAAGGGTTTGTCTAATAGGACACAGATGAACCGCTGTCCTACATCCACTTTACTGCTGAGGGAGAAGTCACGTTTAAATCCATCCTCTTCGTTCCTGCAACGGCTCCACGGGGTCTCTTTGACGAGTATGGCTCGAAAAAGAATGACTTCATCAAGGTATTGTCGGATTTGGGTATGGGTACCATACTATAGTGGGTGCTGACTTGATTGGGGGCTGACAACACTTTTCCTTAACAGCTGTTTGTTCGGCGCGTGTTCATCACAGATGACTTCCATGACATGATGCCCAAATATCTGAACTTTGTGAAGGGTGTGGTGAGTAAATCATGTTCATTTTTTCACTCTTCTGGCTTAATTAGCAGGTTTTGAGCAAATTACCAGTTAAATATGAATATGCTGTGGAGTTTCTGGTGACACGCAGGATTCTTTCTTTAGGTCGACTCTGATGACCTTCCCTTGAACGTGTCCAGAGAAACACTGCAGCAACACAAACTGCTGAAGGTAAAAATTGCCTTTATCGCATCGTGCATGATTCTCCTACTGGTGGTTAAACAATGGAAACTTGACTGGATGCCCTTGCCCTTCATAGGTCATTCGCAAAAAGCTTGTCCGTAAGACACTGGACATGATCAAGAAGATCGCTGAGGAGCAATACAACGAGAAGTTTTGGAAAGAGTTTGGGACCAACATCAAGTTGGGTGTGATTGAGGACCACTCCAACCGGACACGCCTTGCCAAGCTGCTTCGCTTCCAGACGTCTCACAGTGAAACTGTACCATGCAGCCTGGAGCAGTATGTGGAGAGGATGAAGGAGAAGCAAGACAAGATCTACTTCATGGCTGGGACCAGCAGAAAAGAGGTGACTTATCAACTTGATTTATCACAGCAGCTCATTTGAATGACTGAGGTAGATCTGGTTCATAGGGTTTCTGGTACTGTCTGTCTTCTGGGCTCTATACGTCAACTACTGTGTGAAAGACGAGTGCCAGTATCATCTGCATTATTGTGCATTGTTACAATGTTGTAATAACTGTTTTGCTCAGGCTGAGTCTTCACCCTTTGTGGAGAAGCTGTTGAAGAAGGGCTATGAGGTGATCTACCTGACAGAGCCTGTGGATGAGTACTGCATCCAGGCCCTGCCTGAATTTGATGGAAAGCGCTTCCAGAATGTTGCCAAGGAGGGAATAAAGTTTGATGAGAGTGATAAAGCCAAGGAGAAAAGGGAGGCTTTGGAAAAGGAATTTGAGCCCCTTACTACCTGGATGAAGGACAAAGCTCTGAAAGATAAGGTGAGAGTGGTTTTGCACATGAATTCAAAATTTGGAGAAATTTCTAACTCGTGAGTTGAATGGCCTTGTCTGTGCTGCTATGTGATGGCATTTCTTGCACCATTTTTCAGATCGAGAAGGCAGTTCTTTCCCAGAGACTGACCAGCTCCCCCTGTGCACTTGTAGCTAGCCAGTATGGATGGTCTGGTAACATGGAAAGGATCATGAAAGCTCAGGCTTATCAGACAGGAAAGGACATTTCAACAAAGTAATTTTTGTTTTTGCCGTCTTACTTTTTGGTATGGACTACTTTTTGGTAATTGTATGAATTCTAATCTTCACATTTTATATTTCAGTTACTATGCAAGTCAGAAGAAGACACTGGAAATCAATCCTAAACATCCTCTTATCAAGGAGATGCTGAAACGTGTCCATGTAAGGCACTTTCTAGGTGTTTGGGTTAAATTTGTATGGCGTCAAGCTACAATTGAATCGAGGAAATGACTCAAGGGAAAAATGGGTATTGCAGAACATTGCAATTAGATTATGTATGAATGGATATTAAGTGGGGAGGGATGGAGATATTTGGAATAAATACTATTTGAATTGCTTGTTCAGAACTATAGCATTAACAGTCTTGGTGTTAAATGATGTCTGCAGGCCAACTCTGAAGACCAGACGGCTTCCGATTTGGCTGTGGTGCTGTTTGAGACTGCCACATTGCGCTCAGGATACCAGCTGTCTGATACCAAGGCCTATGGGGACCGAATAGAGCGTATGCTGAGACTCAGTATGAATGTGGACCTTGAAGAGCAGGTATGCTTCATCAAGAAATGTTACAGCCTTTATGCATCACCTACACATCACTTAGGACCTCTCTGATCTCCATTCGGGGGCAGTGTGTGGCTCAATGGACCTGTAATCAGAAGGTCACTGGTTCAAACCCAGCTTCAGCATGTCTGCAGGTTCTTCAGCGAGGCCCTTAACCCCCAGCTCCCTGGATGCCGCTATGGCTTTTAATAAAGTATCAATAACAATTACTTTGTGCTGTAACTCCTTCCTAAACATCTGTAGTTCAACCTTGATGTATATCCTGTCCAATGCCAACTAATAATTTTGGTCTTGTACATCTAAATACTGAACATATTGGCTAAGAAGATGTGGGGATTTGAGATGGGGCTTAAATGGTTCTTTTGTCCCTGTAGGTGGAAGAGGAGCCAGAAGAAGAACCAGAACCAGCAGAGGAAGAGGAGGCTGAGGATGAAGAAGAAACTAAAGAGGAAGAAATGGTGAGCTGAGATTAATGGTTTGTCAAGAATGTGCACCCCCAGTTGGCTAGTATCGTATACTTGTACTGGGAATCAGAATCCAATTTCTCCTCCAATAACAAACTTTCCTTTTTGACAGGATTCAACAGAAAAAGATGAACTTTAAGGCATTATAAGACATGGAAATGTGGCTGGGCGCCAGATTCAGCCAGATCCATCAAGTGTCCTGCTTGGAGTTTCTGGGGGGTGGGGGGAACTGTCTGGTCTAGGTTTGTTTGTGTTTTTTTAAAAAGCATTCCTCATGACTGTAAATTTGTTAATATTTAACTGACCATTTTTATGGAGCGAGATCATCCTGCCATGTGAACCATTAAATGTTTCTGAAAAGGGATGTCTGAGTGGTGTCTAAATGGAAACTTCAACACAATTCACAACTTGCTGCAGAGCCATTACCTGTAATACAAATTGACATAACATGTTTTGTATATGAATTTGGCAATTCAATGTGAACATTGTGTATTTTCACATATTGCATGTATTATGGATTCTTAAAGCCCCTTCATGTTTAAGTATCTAAATATCCACAACTTTTTTTCTTTAGAGACTGAGTTTAAATATTCACACTGTTGCTGACATTCATGGTTTTATTACACTTGATTCAGCCAACAACATGTACATATATACACCTTTAATGGAGATTCACTGCTTCTCTGAACCAGGATCTTGATGGCTTTTCAGTCCCAGCAGTTCGGTTCTCAGCTCTCCAGGTTTGGGTGGCGTTTCTGGAATTGTCTAAGAGGGGAAAACTGTTAAGCGGTGCCTGATGTGTTGGCATGTCATCTCATGCTGTGACCTCGATGAGGTTCCAGCATCAAATCCTTTGCATAATTTGTAATAAGGTGGAAGCCATGGGTTTTAAATGGACGTGGCTTACCAAGTCAGGCCGATAGTAGCGATGGACAACTTCAGCCCCCGCGAACATGGCTAAGATACTGGCTCCCAGCATCCTCAGGTAGCGTGGCCAGGACACCCCAGCAGGCATATTTCAGGTGTGTGTCCTGGTAAAGCCAAAACCATATGGCGTTAATCCTCGTTAGTTTTCATGATTTGTGAAACACTGTGTAATACGGTTGTGCGTTCTGTATTCAAAGAAATCTGGCAGCGATAAATGTATTCACCTTAAATTTACGAGCTCATGCGAATCAAATATAATCGTTCGTGGATACTAGTTCTTCAGGATATGGAAAATCATGTGTATTACATGAGACATTAGAGGCCGCCACGTTTTCACATCTGACACGGAACTAAATTTAACGAGCTCTTTCGATCGACAATTTTCGCCCTACATTAACAATAAACACTATTTATGTATTACCTGTACTTGTGTTTTTATTTTTTCTTTTGCTTCTGAATCAGTTCCCGCAACACTGACATTCCCTTTACTACTCACTATTGTGCACCTCCAAATTTCCTCCTAATTGTTATCGGCCGTCTGTCCTTTAGTTCCGCTTAAGTTCAATATGTCTTCCAACGAAGTGTTACGTGTTCTGAAAACTGTTTTAAAATGCTGCAGATGATTTAGATACGATCTGCATTTTAAATTTGTGGCTCCTTTTTCTTTTCATAACATATTGCTTGCGGCAGATATTGCGATCTAGTGTAACGGATATATCAGTGTATCCAGCCAACCCAAAGAACAAGCAAAATAACCAATGTCTAAATTAGCATCAATATAGCTATGTTTTTCTGTAAATTGTTGCCTAAAGACAGAAATGCAGAAGTATCAACTACTAAATATTTGAGATATAGTTAAGTTCACATTTCAAAGTCCATATTTGCCTCACGTGGTCTTGGATTCGTATGGATTCGACCAATAAGACCAAGCATCTGAGTTCAAACATCTAATAAGAATTACGAATGTATGGGGGTGCACGTCTTCATGCACTAGAGCATAACATTGTAAAATACTTGTGATTCGAGATATTTGAACGCACTGTGCAAGTTCTATATTACTTTATCATTTTTGAGTCTTTATTTTCACAAAAAATCCAACATTTCTTTTGTATTAAAATATTAACTTGTGTTGTCCCCCATATTTCAGAGTTGGTATCTTCCCGTGTTGCTGTTCAGAGGTTGTACTTCCGCTGTCTTATTTTCTGTTCTCAATGAATAGCTAGCTAGATGTTTATATCTTTATATCTTTGAAAGAGCAGCAGTAATATAAAATATTTTGATATTACTATATGTTTTATTTAATATTTATATGTTTTATTACGTTATATTGAAAATAATGTGCACTGTCTTTGGCAGCATCCTGTCTGTTGTCTGGTTATCATTGTCTTTGCCATTAGACGGGTCTGATCAATGAAATAACGCCTTTAGTGTGGGATATGGTTAGTTCACTACACTAGTTCTAAGGTGATTGCTTTTCTGAGCACATGCGACTAGACGGTACATCCCTGACGCAAAAAGAAGGGCACCATCACGACAATAAAGTAAATGATAGTATCTACAGTAACAATGGAAGAATATAACTATTCACCTTTGACAGTTCCCACAGATTACCTTCAACATTGGTGAGTCGTCTTGGGTTTTTCTTTTGGTATTATTTACTGGTGTGTTGTTTTATTTGCAATTTGTAATGCAAGGATACGGCTGATTCCTGTATTTAATATTAACTGGTAATATTTTTTGCTCTCCTAAAGCAGGGCGTTTTGGGGGCGGGATTGGTACACGATGAACATAGGAAGAAATCTGCGTATATAGAGCTTGCTTTTGGCTATCTGAGTTTTACATTATCTCATTTTGTTTGCAAAACGCTTTTATCGTAACCAGGGTAACAGTACACTTACAGCACGACCCTCGTGTTTATTTATGACAAGGAGCAAAGTTAAAAGTATCTTCTAAAGGCGATGGCTGTAGCTATCAGCACACATTGTCTCATTTTATCTGTCTTTTTCAATAGGTACCAGTCTGCCCAGCATGTGCAGGCTCTCCAGGCAACCCAGTACCAGCAGATGGGTAATGTGAGTTATTTCATGGAGAACACAGAGGACAAGGTGATGACAGAGCTGGCTGTTCACCAGGAACCACCCACCCACCAAGATCTCTCTGTGCACTGTGAGCCTGCAGTCTGCCCGGATCCTCCTGTACCTGCCTCAGTGCAAAGTACGTCCAAACATCGCACCCTCCGGGGTGACCTTTCGCACCACACCCATCCCAGGTAAATGGTTCCTTCCTCACATCTGTGAGTGCAGTGAACCCAGACTCTGTAGAGTAGTGATGGGAGGTCTGAGATCTTGAAGCTGATTGGTGGGAGATGGGTGTGTATCACCTACCGCCAGACACATACTGATATAAGCTGCCTCCTGTGAGTAATCCACCTAGTTTTCCATTTCAAAGCCTCTTTCCTCACATTGTTGCTAAAATGTGCAGCATGTCTTGAACATCATTGAATATGATCATGTTGTCAAATCAAGATTTTTGTTTCTTGCCTCTTTTACCTGCATATTTAAGGAAAGCAGGAGGCCATGTGTGGCTCTGTGTGTTAAATTTGGCCTTTAATTGCAGTTGCTCAAAGAAATGGCTGATTGAGATCTCTGATCCTCACTCGTCTCACTTTGGACAAAATAAACTGCTAAAAAAACAGTGTAATAAGTCATCGATGATATATTTGGCCTTATTAGAAGCACATTGATATCTGGACATTTCCAACATTTCTTTTATTGAAAAACACGTACCACTGAGTTTGAGAGAAGTTTCTTCCCCAACTTATAACTCCCACAAAAGGAAAGCGGGGAAGACCGTCCAATAAAACAGCCAAGTCCGCTGAAAGCCAGCAGGAGAAGATTGACGAGAGCTTCAAGAAGGTCAAGAGGAAAGTTGACCGCTTCAATGGCATGTCGGTGGAGGAAGTCATGGCCAAAACGCTTCCTGATGTCCTTGCCTACAACCTTGACATCTTGATTGTGAGTTTGCGTCCCACGATTGTGATGTCATATTTTGCTGACTGTCAGCATTGAAAATGTTTCTGATGTTTCTGACCCTGTGATGTTGCATAAGATGGATGGCTAGTGATTATTTTAAACTATTTGAATATATTTTATGTTGAAATTGCTTCGATAGGTTGGAATCAATCCAGGTCTTATGTCGGCTTACGTGGGACATCATTACCCAAATCCAGGAAATCATTTCTGTAAGATGGAAACCACATTATCTGTAATGTGATTAAACACATGTCTCATGCCTTCTGAATGCTGTCATTACTAAAACATGTTTCAATGGTGTTTGTTACAGGGAAGTGCCTCTATTTGTCAGGGCTCACTGATGCTCAGCTTAATTACATGCATGACCAGACTCTGCCTGAAAAGTATGGGATAGGATTTACAAATATGGTGGAGAGAACAACACCAGGAAGCAAAGATCTTTTAAGGTAGGATGGTAAGAATCTTCTTACTGTTTTAAGGTACCTGGCTATGCAAGACATAATGTGTTCCTTGTTTATAGCAAGGAATTTCGAGAAGGAGGCAGACTTTTGGTGGAGAAGCTGCAGAAGTACAAACCTCTAATAGCGGCCTTCAATGGGAAATGTAAGGATTTGTATAAATGTACTCACTTTAGTTGCTGTATTGGTTTTACTTTATTGAAGTTTTACGACGACTGGATAGCTTGACCTTTTAAATTTGTAGTGTTGTATTGTCCAGTTTCAGTGGAGTAAACGTTTAACATTTTAAGGCAAGTTCAGGGATGTGCACACAGTCCATGTTTTTGCCCTACTCAGAGCAGGGAAGGGGCAACCATGTGGACCGTCTGGCAGGGAGCTGGGAGGGAGAAAAACGTAGACCGTCTTGGAGGGAGCAAAAACGTGGACCGTCTGTAAGTCCCCGAGGACCGAGCTGGGAAACAGCTTTAAGATCCTTCCTTTATCTGCCTTTAGGTATTTATGAAATATTCAGCAAGGAGATTTTTGGCATCAAACCCAAGAATCTTGACTTCGGCCTGCAGCCACACAAAGTTCCTGGAACAGAGACGGTATGGAATCTGGACTACATGACTGGGCAAAAAAATGCATTATATTTCTTGGTTTATTCAAAGATTGTTTGTTTTCAAAGACATAAATTGATTCTGTGCGATTCCCATTGTTTGGATGGGGTGCACATATAAATACCGGGGATCCTCATACAGCAGTAATATCCATGTCATACATGCATTGCATGATAACTTGACTTTGTGTCTCCCAGGTTTGCTATCTGATGCCATCTTCGAGTGCCCGTTGTGCCCAATTCCCCCGTGCCCAGGACAAGGTGCACTTCTACATCAAGCTGAAGGAGCTGCGAGACCAGATCAGGGGCCTGACCCGGCACCAGGAGGTGCAGGAGACGCAGTACACATTCAATCTGAATATGGCCAAAGGTAACTACGCAAGTCGGAGAACGTGAAGCCCATGCTGGTGTAGTACGGTGCGATTACCTGGGGCGGCGTTTAACTCAGCCTCTTAGTTTTGTGTCCGCGTATGGCAGAGTCGTCATAGCATTGCTGGGCCCTTGAGGACATCAGTTGTTCAGGGATACTGGTTGACCTGCTCTCTGCTTCTCACTTATCTACATCACTTTGGAATACTGCTCCTTCTAAGTGGTGTAATTGCAATTGCAAATGGTGCACATATTAATTATGTGAAGTATTTCTTGGTTTTAAAAGGTGTTTTTGTGCTTTCCAGATTTCTAGTAAAGTATACTCCTTAGTAACCATTAACTTATGGTTTATATTTCACTTAAGGATTGTATGTAGTAAATGTTAAACAGGGCTGGTTGAAAACATTTGTCTTAATTTTTATGTTATTTTCAGAGGATGCCAAGAAAATGGCAATCAAGGAGGAGCAGTACGACCCTGGATATGATGCTGTCAATCCAGCATTTGGAGAGGAGGAACCAGAGTTTGGACCAAGCTTTGCTCTTGGTTGTTCTAACACAGCTGTCACCGCAAGCCACTACCAAGAACCGGGTGAGTAGCAGTGGAACCCCATGTCATTTAATTAGAGTTTAATATCTTGGTTGTCTGAATTATGAAAGAGCCTTTTATTGAATTAAAGATTTTTTTCCCCTCCGATAGTGACTAAGGTGGGTCCAGCTGTCCTGGGTGACAATGTCGGCGGTCAGTGGGACATGGTGCCATTTCCACACCGTCTGTAAGGACGGTCTCAGCAGTCGGTCTCTTTCAGGACACACCACCAGTTTGTGACAGAAAAGGGGGCTCACCGATATTGTATAATACTTGATTAGTTGTTGAAAGTGGCTTTTCTCCTTTGACAACCTGCCGTGTACCTCAACATGCAAACCTATGAATCAAACGCACAATAATGAATTCTAACATCTGGATTCTGAATAGTTATGAATACTGAGTACTGTTACCATACTTTTTTCATAATATTTATTTATAGGTGCTGGACAATTTGTGTGTGCATTTTCTTTTTAATGTAATGTTAATGCATTTTATACATTCTTTTGTATGCCATTTTAAAATAATGAAAACTTTTGCAGGAAGTGCAATTTTCACGTTACGTTTTTACACATTGAAAAATAATTGAGCCTACTGTTTTTCACAGTTGCTATAAATCAGGGATTTATAACATGAACCAACAGTAACATCAGCTGTCCATCAGTAGTTAATTGAAGTAGTCTTTGGTCTGTGTGGTAGTGCAGGCTGTAATGTTTGCCAGTGTTTAAAACGAATGCTTTAGCCAGAAAGCATCTTGCATGTTTTCCTTTGGTCTCTCATGGATGATATGGAACAGAAACATTATGGGATGTCTGACAACAGGCTGGGGAATTCTCTGACCACTGTGACTTGGGTAGCGGTGTGGGGAGTGATGATTGTAAGTTTTAATGTGTAAGGTTTAATGTGTTAAAAGCAACTTGATACAAATAGTAAAATTGTATGGTATTTTCCTTATTGTCATCTTCATAACGCCTCTCATTGTGGGCCGTCAAGGTGTCTATTTATTTTTCACATTCTCAAATAGCAAAAAAAAAATGTATTTACAGCTTCTGTAAATGAATAATTTTAAATGTAGCAAAAAATTCATGGTACCTTGAGGTGGATTTTGAATTAGAATAATAATTACCAAAAAAGGTAATATCTGACACACCCTAATGTGCATTTGCTGTCTTTTTCATTTTTAGCCCAACTGAATTTTTAAAAAAGCTGCTTACACATTGAGATTATCAGAATAACAACATTTAAAGCTACAGTGTCCCATAGTACAGAGTCAGATGCAGTTTCAGAAAACGAAGCAGTGTTTCTTTTTTTTTAAGACTACACCCTCATGTATGGTAATTTGAATGAAGCATGTGGCGTACAGTTTGTCTTCTTAGCTGTACTTTCTGGTTGAGCACTGTTTGCTAGTGTAGAAAATGCACCCTCACTGGCACACAGCCTGTTCCAACACAGCAAAACATGTGGCTCCATGCAGGGAGGGCCAAGATGTTGACATCTTGACAGTGGGTTTTCAGAAAAATCACGCTGGGCTAGTTATGTAGCTGAGAACATGATATTAATGATAGAGGCCAGAGGAGAATGGCCACGCTCATGGATGCAAAGAAGAAAGGCAGACATGCTTAGATAACAGCTCAGGACTACAGTGATGTGTAGAAGAGATCTGTGAATGCTCCGTTTATCAAATCGTGGAGTGGTTCAGGAGACTAAAGGGTCCTACATAGATCAATGTTCCCCAGTTCCGGTCCTGGAGGGTCAGTTTGCCGATTTCCCTGTTCAAACTCGCCTTATCCAGCTCAACAGTTAATTGCCAGGTTTAGTGGGTGTGTTTGAGCAGGGATATCTGTGAACTGTGTGTCAAGCTGACCCTGATATGGAGGGACCTAATGGTGTTCTACAAGCTGTAGATAGTCTTTGATCGCTTTATGTAAAAATTGCCTTATGTCATTAAATATACAGTTTAAGTATCAGTGCAAATAAGATAGATAAATGTTAATTTTTGCATGTATTAATGACCTCAGGTCAGGATGGGGAGCATTTACATCTACAGCACATTGCCACACCCACTACACAATGAAACACCTCAGGATCCCAGTTGCTGAAGCCCCTGGCCGACATGCGGTCCAGTCCCATCCAAAGGAAATGGCCGTCTATCTGCCGCAACCATGTGTTATATTAGCATCCCTTTGCCCTGGACCAGCTGTCTGGGTCCTCAGCAATGAGGATCCTGTGAGCCGGATCACCCTCAGGGAAACACGGAACATGACTGTAGTGCCGTAACTGATGCTCACTCACAATGCAGGTAATCTGCCTCAGTCGGGACTCCCTAAAGTCAAACCAGCTGTACCCCAGGGTTCTCCGAAGAGACACAGTACCCAAGGGATCCAGTCTTCATTTCAAGTCACTTGATAGCATCCATGTCTCACAGCCATACAGCCAGACAGGGGGTAGTACCAGGACGATAGACCTGGACTTTCATACTCTTGCAAAGATATTGGGCACCTCACACACCTTTACAGTGACCTCAAGGCCCCCTCACGCTGCCTGAATTTATCTACTGACTTCATAGATAGGTTCCCCAGAGACATGAATGTTGCTGTAGTTCTTTCTGCAGACAGACAGACAGACTTATATTAAGGGTGTGTGGCTCTGCAAGTTAGGGTACCCAAGATTGCTGATTCAAATCCCATAGCTGGCAGAGCGATTTCACATTTGTGCACTTGAGCAAGATGCTTAAACCCAATTGCCCCCTCATACTGACTTGTAAGTGGTTTTGGATAAAAGTGTCCGGTTGTGGGCCAGTACAGTTCATCCAGGGACGATTTTTAATCCCAGTCGAGCTTCAGCGTAATACAAGTTTTTTAAAATTACATGCAAACAGGTGTATTTGTATAGAACATGGAGAATTTAAGTATCTGTTACTGATAAAGAAATTTATTCAAACACATGAAGCATACTCGTCTATTAAAGTTCGTGTTCGTACTCCACCCTCTGACCAGTAACTTCATCGCTAGACCTGAGCTTTCCCAAAGCAAATACGACACATCAAACACGCGGCTTGCCAGCCAATGAGAAGAGGCGCCGGCGTTTAAACGCCAGAAGGACCCCACCAATACTCAACTAGTGGGTATATTTCGGCATAACATATTTACGTACGTTGTAGAACGTAAATAGGTTCTAGATTTTATAATATACGACATCTTATAGTACACTTATTGTGTAAATATTACATTTGTTTTTATATTTTGGTTTTTAATTTCATATTAAATACGTTTTAAAATCATGCACCCCTATTTGACGTTGGTAGATTCTAGTGTCAGAGTTCAGTTGCTGCTTGAGTTTAAATCTACCCTTTGTTTTCTGTTCCGTGGACGCAACCTCGTTCAGTCCATTTAATGAATAAATACAGCTTTCGGAAGTATCTTTAACAGGTACTGTCTTTATGATATGATCGTCGACGTGTTGTTTATGAGTGACAGTCATCCTTTAACCTCCAAATGTTTAAGTTAGCTAGCTAACTGGAAGCCTCCGTTCCGCTTCAGTGTGGCTGCGGTGATGTCCGGTACAGTTCGAATGGGAATTACTTTCTCGTTCACGTTAGAGATTTTGTACGATTTGGCGATACCTGTTCTTGAAATATTATTCTCTGACCATAGGCAAATAGATGGTTTATTTTCGTTGGATGTGAGGGCTGTTTTCCATCTCTCCGATATCAGGAAGGCCTGGTTTCATTCAGTGTGTAGGCATCGTTTGTTCTTACCCATTAATATGTTCTTACATATTAATATGTACTTGAACATGTTTAATACTGTCTGTAAAGGATCTTGAGATTAAATAGAACTAATTATTCATTCATATTCCTTTCGTAATTACAAATATTCAGGAATTAAGGGGCGTTTTTGTTTTCTTGTTTTGCAACTTCAAGATGAATGGCATTTTATTAATAGTGAATGTGTTATAGAAGGGACGGATACCAATATGCGCTTGTGCGGAACCTTACTCTCTGCCCCTTCTTCTTTGGGGTGCTGGAGAATTGCAAGCTAGGGAAACTGTCACTTTTCACCTGAGTCGAAGCAGGAACAGAGATGCACATTTGAAGTGTATTTTCGGGACAGAAAGTCACACTCATCGTTGAGCTTTTTTATTGGTACAATCTCTGGTGTAATAGAGCACTTTAACACTTGCCTTTCACATACAGAAATGAAATTATCCTTTGTCTTCTCTGCATATCCCATCTTGCTATCCTTTGAGACACACACATATGTACACATGAAAGTGACACTTTGCCTCCATCTTTTGACCTCTAGCTGTTAATGTCGTCCTCCCCTTCTTAGGCTCCTTGTTCCGGGTACCAGTCCAACCAGCACGTGCAGCCTACCCAGTGGCCTTGTTACCAGCAGATGGCCGGCGTATTTCCCATCACGGAAAGCCCGATGGAGATTATGGGAGAGGTGGCTGTCCCACAGGAGCTCCCTGCCCAGCCGGAACTCGTGGCCCAGCAGGAGAGCGCGCCTGGGGCTGTGCCAGTTAAAGGTAAATGCTTCTACTTTCTGGAGGGGTGTCTGTCATGTCAAGTAGGGGTGGGTGAAATGGGCAGAATGTGATATCACAAGTTTTTTGGTTAGAATTATGATCAACGATGAAGATCAGTTTTTTTATGTTTATGAATGGACCAGGTTGGAATGTATGTAGAAATGTTAACCACTTAACCAATTCTATCCATACAAAAAAAACACTGCTTTTAGCCTTATGATAATAATAATAAATCTATTAGGGTACGTAAAATACTGTACTTCTAAAAGAAACTGACTCATTATAGCAGAATTACTTTTATTTTTTAAATACCAAATGAACATTAACCACTTCGGTCAGTGTCTGAGTTATTCAAAACATGCTGAGATGTTATGCAGGCTGAAATTACTTTTTCACGGTGCACTTTTTTGCTGTAGTGCTGTGTGTCTCTGAACACACAGACATTGTGTGATAGGCACTTGCTGGTTTGTTCTCTCATTATAACAGTGCATTAGTAACTGGGCATTCACTGGAATTTCCGGCTAGGCACACATATGCCTAGTCGACTCCACATTTGCTGTTTGACTCATTGCATGTCATTTTGGATAAAGTATCTGCTAAATTAAAGTAAATGTAAAAGTGCTGTATCAGTTCTTTGAAGTGCTTCTCATGAATACAGTTGCAACTGGGTATGAAATTTTCACATCATCCATCGATAATGTCAGACAGGGTTGTGTTATGTGGCAGTTAAATGACGCAGAATAAATGTCAGATTTATGTTGTGTATATGTCTCCGTGCTGATTTTCTGTTTACTACTTTCTCATTTGCACTATGATGAACAAGAACGATATGTCACCTCAGTGTATGACCCCGTGCATCATATATTTGAATTTGACAATAAAGTCAACGATACTTTGACTATATTTATATGCAGATGCATTTTGGACTGATTTGCTGAGCATTGGATTAATGTAAAAATTATGCTGCCAGACTGCTTAGTACCCCTTCTTTAATACTCACTACAGCTCCAGCGAAGCGGAAACGAGGCAAAGCTGTCAGCAAGGCGGAGCCCAAGGCCAAGGCGGAGCCCAAGGCCAAGGCAGAGCCCAAGGCCAAGGCGGAGCCCAAGGCCAAGAGCAAACCTGGGCCCAAGTCAAAAAAGGCCAAGGAGGACCCAGGCACTGGTAAGCAGGAGAAGATCGACGAGGCCTTCAAGAAGGTCAAGAGGAAAGTGGACCGCTTCAAAGGCATGACGGAGGCGGAGGTCATGACCAAAACCCTACCGGATATTCTCACCTACAACCTGGATTTCGTGATTGTAAGTTTTATTGTGGATGCTCTCCCCTGTTACAATGTGTAGGTGTTGTATGTGATTTATTAATTTATTAAGCTTTGTCTTTCAGATTGGAATTAATCCGGGCCTTATGGCAGCCTACATTGGACGCTGGTTTCCTGGGCCAGGGAATCATTTTTGTAAGTGACCGCAAACTTTTTTTTTTGTATTATAAAGATTCATTATGATGGAAAACCTTTTTCTCCTAACCATAAGTACACTGTGGTAGCCACACATAATTTCAGGGAATTGGTACAGAAATTGGATCGTACTATTAGATTCGATTACAGCACTGTTTAGTGCAGTGTGCACTTATGCCATGAACTAAAGTTAGTCTTTAAAAGACACATTTAACTAATAACTTTAGGTGATGCAAGCTGCACAGCCTGATATATTTTGATGCTGCTTGTTGCTGTATTTGTAGGAAACCTTTCCATTAGCCTCTTTACGGCTGTAATTTCCCTAGTTTTATCACCAAGAGTTTAAAAATACCATGGTATACCATATTATACCTTGCTAGCCAACTTGTATTAGCTAAGCATTGCTCTGTATTGGCATTGACTAAATGACAAACCACACGTCTGATTTATCCTGATTAACCTGAATGTGGTCCGGCCATCACTCCATTTCTGAAGATCAGTGTCTCAATGTGCTTGTTTAAAATGATGTTGTACGTCCACATCAGTCAGCTTAAAGATGCCCATGTCATTCCCTTCAGGGAAATGTCTGTTCATGTCCGGCATCAGCGAAGTGCAACTCAATCACATGCATGATCAGATGCTGCCGGAAAAGTACGGCATTGGCTTCACCAACATGGTGGAGAGGACCACACCAGGAAGCAAGGATCTGTCAAGGTAACGGGGCTGGAGAGTTGCCAGCTTAAGGTGCTCAGTCCCAGTCATGGCCTCTGAGGAATGACTTTCTGTTTATTTCACACTTTATCACAGTAAAGAGCTACGTGAAGGAGGAAAAATTCTGGTGGAGAAGTTGAAGAAGTTCAGGCCTCTCATAGCCGTCTTCAACGGAAAATGTGAGTGGCCTGAGACAGCTACTCGTAGCTTTGCTTCAGCAGAGCATCTCTGGATGGCGTAATGGCTGTTTAAGTTGACTTGGTTACCTTCCTTCTTCTTTAGGTATTTATGAAATGTTCTGCAGGGAGATCTTTGGGTCTAAGCCAAAGAAGCTTGACTTTGGCTTACAGCCACTGAAGGTCCCAGATACCGAAACGGTAACGTATGTGCAGCGTTGCTGCAGTCCGCAGTCACACCAGTGTAGTTATGCAGGGACTAGTTACACATTGCAGAGGTAAATCCATTTCTATGTCAAAGGCAGTATCTGAATGAGTTTTTAGTTTATTGTAATGTTTTCTCAGTAATTGTCCATCTCGAGGGTTTGCTGTGTCACATATGAGGATTTGGCCGGGTCAACGGGAGTGCAGCTGCCCCCAGACGGTTGACAGACAGTCTACTTCACCCCCCCCCCCCACCATCTCGCAGCTGCTGTACCTGATGCCCTCCTCGAGTGCCCGCTGTGCCCAGTTCCCCCGTGCCCAGGACAAGGTACACTACTATATCAAGCTGAAGGAGCTGCGAGACCAGATCAAGGGTATGGCCCGGCCCCAGGAGGTGGAGGAGGTCCAGTACACCTTCGATCTGGGCTTGGCCAAAGGTGAGCGGGCCCTATTCATGCCAGTGCACCATCTCCCTGTGGGCCTTTCTTAAAGGGATGGCCTAAAGGACCTTTAAAGCCCCCCTCTCCTTCTTACACGTTTTTTTTTTTTTGCTGGTGTAATATAATAATATCTATGTTGTGTTTCCAGAGGAAGCCAAGAAAATCGCTATCAAAGAAGAGCAGTACGACCCCGGGTACGAAGTGGCCTTTGGCGGTGCCTATGGGGAGCCGGGACCTGAGGGAGTGCCACTCAACGGCCATTGCAGCTTCGCCAGCCCCGGGGAGGGAGGTGAGCTGCCGAGCTTTCCAGCTTTCCGTGTGACGTCACCGATTGCCATGTCGCACAGGGGTCACTCTTCCAATGGAGACGCATATCACTTAAGATATGAATGCTGAATGCCTTTATGGTCATTGCACCAGGTACAACGAAATTGGGAGACTTTTTTTGTCGGTACAAATACAGAAACAAACAAGGTGAATAGAATATTGAACAATATAAACAGACGTATAAATATAAAAGGAGTGTATAGAGTATAAATGTAAACAATGTAAAAAGATATATTAAAAGTAGGTTTGATGTCAAATTATGAAGTGTTGTTTACTTGGTCAGCTTAGCTAGATTTGTGCGAGTTATCAGTATCAATCCTTGGTTAAATTTCTCTATCATATTCCATTTGTTATTAAAGCACCTCTTCTTTCTTGGATCTTCTACTTCTTTCCAGCGTATGCTGCTTTGACTACATTCAGCCTTTTAATATTTCCCACAGATTCCAACCCTGAGGGTTCAGTTTCTCCACCAGCGGTGGGTCAGGTCCCCGATGGCCGGTGGATGACACAGTCATTCACAGATCAAATTCCAGACATCGGGTCCAATGGGAGCACATAGCCCTGACCTGTGGGTGGAGCCTGCATGGAAGTGGGTGGGGCCTGTCAGGATGTCAATTTGAATACTGCACTTTTAATGCAGTGACTTCATGAACTGCCCGGTTCTTCTGTCTTTGAGTTGAGTGGTGATTGACTTCACAAGTATCCATGGGCTCATCTGAAATGCTAAAATACCTGATGACCAACAGGCATGTTTCCCTAAACCTCCCCCCGTTCATCTATTTTTATCCTATTGGTCTACACTGTTTAGGTAGTAGATTGTATTCTTACATTTTTAAATTCATATTTTTTTTATATAGAGGGATAGAACATTTTTCACAAGGTGCTATTTCATTCACGTTGCAATTTAACTGCATTAAATTCCTTTTCAGGTTATTTTTCATGCCAGAATTGAGCAGGGATTTACAATAATGCGTGATACTTGGCCCTTTTTATACAGAGTATCATTACATAATTCTGTATGTAAACATTTTCTTTTGATTCCTTTGGTACGTGTACTGCAGCGGTACAGTAACATTTAGCTGGCTTTCCGTTTAATGCTCTCATCCTCCACCTGCTTATCATGCCTGTGCGGTTTGGTGTGATGTGGTGTGGAAATGGGAATCTGGTTCAGTTTACCGGGACCGAAATGGCCCCAGACCTCAAACAGCACAAGGTTGCCACACTGCAGTGCACTTCGTCTAACTTCGAAGTTTGCACACTCCTTAATTTATGTTGCGGTGCTTCGGCAATGTCTTCAAGTGTTTCCTTAACTGTTACAATTGTGTTACTTCACAGTTTCTGACAGGAAAAGGCAGCCATCCCTTATGTGCACAGTACCTGAATCCACGAGACCTAGAAATGGATGAAAAGATGCAGTGCCTTCCGAGACTCTGAGTGGTTTTTAAAATGAGCATGGCATTAGCTAACGTGTGCTAACGGTAAGGGGCAGCGCTACATGCTGCAGTGTGCATCTGACTGTCTATGCAGGCTCTGCCCTCACTGCTGTTTAGTAAGAACACCTAAATTAGCCTTTTTCAGGGATGCACTATTTTGCATACTTTCCTCCATCTGAGTCAACACTTTATATTTTGTGCTAGGTAAAGACTTTTTTGTGTAAAATCTGAGCATTCTGGGGATTTTTGGCATTTTTAAAGTTAAAAGATTTTTTTTTAATAATATGGGGTCCATGTAAATCAATTATGGTTCATTAGGCAAGCAAGACCATTTGTTTGAGTGATGTCCGTAACACTGCGGATGCAGGATACAGGGAGGTAGGATGGAAATTCTGCTGAGGGCAGCAGATCGGTAGGTCATGTTTTTAAGGCATTTAAACTGGAATTTTTAAGGTCACACAGATCTGATTATGGCAGAACAATGTAGATGTAAAGCACTGACTTCGTAGCCCTTTTTATTTTTTTATGTTATTTTTAAGCGCTTTTGTGTTCAGCTGTTTGTGTCTGAGGTTAGACAGAGTACCAGTCCCGTTCCAGTGGGGATGTGAGTTCATCTCGCCACCAGTTGTTACAGTGGAGACTTCCTGTGTGCCGAATTTGAAAATGGTGCTTGGAATCAAAATGGCAGCTGTCGTGTGTTTGTGTACATCATGAGCAGAGTGATGTAATGTATAAACACTTTCTGAAAAACTAGGAACAGTAATAAACTTTTGGAAATGTATACTAACGTCCCATCTATTTGTTCATGTAAGCCAAATAAAGTGCAGGGAATGTGGGAGCCCAAAGCGCAATCAGAAAATCTAACTGTTATTGGTGATCTTTGTCAGTATGAAACCATAGTGTTTGTCTACTGGTTTTTATATCTGAAACCTACAGATGTACTGGAACATACCCCATATTTTTTTCTGAAAACGGGCTGGTTCCCCCTGAGTTTTCTGCACGCACAATAGGAAACTGAAGCAGAGAATTAACTTTTGCAACTATGTGCAGATGAGCAGCTCAGCTCTGCCAAGGGAAGCAGAAGGAGACACTCATCTGTTGGGTCGTACCAGTAGGAACTTTCCTGTGGGGTCTGGAATGTACCATTTCTCCCAAAGCTCCCTGTGCACAGATGGGTAGTCCCAAGGCTTGAACTGTCCATTCCAGTGCAGTAAGTGGGCTTCCTCCAGGAATCTCTCTGGGTAGTAGGCGTTGGGACTCCAGCCTAGAGAGTGGGGCACACACACATATATATACAGAGAGAGAGAGAACCTTATTTGGGTTAATAGTCTAAATTATTTGCATATGTTTCCAATCGAGTTTTCCCTTGTTATACTTTTTCCTCTGACGATATCTAGCAGAACTGAGTAAATCCCTAATGCTTTTCAGTATCTCCTCTGGATTTTCTATGACTAGGCAATGTCCCATTTTTATACTTCAGGAACCGCTTTCCTAAGAATAAGGCTCACCCAGGTGTCTGACGTGCCAGAGTGGCTGGAGAGCTGTGTATCTCCTGTAGAAGACGATCAGCATCGGCGGAGTGGCCACGCCGCCCGCCATTGCACTGCTGTAGAGGTTGTCCCTGTGAGGAGAGCACGTGGTCCGCTGGTCATGCTGGTGGGGGACGGGAGAGCGTTCTCGGTGTGGATAAGCATGCAAGGTGCTCACCTGAAGTTCTGCTGCATCCATTTCTCCAGCTGCTTGGTGATCTTCTGCCTTCTCCACTCCTCTACGTCAGCCACAAAGACCCCGGGGTTGAAGGAGCAGTCATTGGGGTTTATTCTTAAGTCTCTTACTTCCTGCTTTCTGTAGTCCAAGAAGCCCATATATGTCGTCTGGAAAGAAACCCATAAATGTCTTCTGTGCAAAGTCTGACTTCGCAAACCACAGAATTAGGGAGGAAAATGCCCTGGCAGGCTTTTAAGCGGATATGGCTCCTGTGAGACTGATCGCTGCTGGCACTGGTGTCCTATTGGCTCCTCCAGTGTCTCAGGCACTAGCCCCGCCCCCTCACCCTCCCACCTGCTCAAGCCGACCTGCATTCCGATGCTGCGCACCCTCTCGTGAGTGGCTGGCAGTTCACAGTCGCTGGCGAAGGCTGCTGCGTGGCCTGGCTCCAGCCTGGTTTGGTACAAGTCCTGGATGTCACCTGTTTTGGGGTAGAAAGAACTCCAACCAAACAATTGCACTGTATGCTCTGCTCCTAAGCTCCTTTGATCATAAATCTCAGAGTACTTTTGAATATTTAACATTTTTATTTATTTGGCAGCCGCTTCTATTTAATGCGACATGCAATTGAGAATGCAGAGTCAGGCAAGCCTTGGAGAAATCAGGGGTTAGGGGTCTTGTTCAGGGGCCCAATGTGAGCTCCGTATGAGGTCTTCCGTTTGTCACCAGCAGCTTCCACAGACTGGGAGTCTCCTTACCTTGCACAATGACATCATCGTCCAAATAAATGATCCTCTTGTGCCGGTTGACGAGCAGTGGCAGGTAGAAACGCACGAAATTGAGCTGCAGGGGAGAGGAGATGGAATCAAGGTGGAGATCATGAGGAAAAATGCCATCCAGAACCCTAACCCAGTCACTTCCTGCTTGTGCGAAAACCAGCAACCCTGACTGGGGAAAAAAACAGTATAATTCCTATACAGCTGCTGGATCAGATATTGGGCAACTGCTTGCTTCACTGCCCAGAAATTATTTTTCTGGCAGGGCTCAATATTTGCCCATAAAAGGAACATGTTTCATGGGTAAGGAATGGACGTCACGGTAACAGTGCAAATCTGATCACACTACAGTTTAGATACAGGCAGTCCCTAAGTCAAGCAGTGTGTGTGTTCCTTATTCAGACCCATTGTACTTTACCCAAACTTTTAACACAGCAGGTTTTAAGCTGTCTGTAAGTTGGACACTCTTAGCCCAGCGCCTTGTACACTGATAATCCCTGCCCCAAAAAGATAGCAGTTTACGTGTACTGGTACTCACCGGTTGGAGGAGTTCTGGCCGGGCAGAATCAGGTCTCACTTTTCCTTTCAAAGTCATGGGGTTGAACTCCACAATCTTATACTTGATGTCCTTCAGGGCAGAGTTTTCTATATAATCCCTGTAAATATCCAGAGGACATCGCGATCACTGAGCCGTGATCGTCCTGACAGCGCTGCATGATGTGCTAGTCCACGTAATGAGCTACTCTAAATGTTTACACTCAGCGCTGACGATTAATTGGTAATCTTTCATGATCCTGAGCCTCCTCTCAGGCTCAGAAGTAAAGAGAAGAAACATCATTTTAAGTCTTAACTCATGCATTTTGTTCTTGGACATACTGCAGGGATGCCCGATAGAGAAAACTGGAGGGATTTCATGGTCACACAGTACTTCACGTGCTGCATGGCATCCTGCAGGGTGATGATGTAGAAGAACAAGCTGGCATCTGTGTTCCTGCACACACTGTTGATGGTTGCCATGGTGGCGCCAACGCGCTCCTGTGCCGCGCAGATCACCACCGGGATCACGCCCTCTATCTCCGACACCTCATCCCTGACATCCGGGGGAAGCGTGGCTGGACCGGGCCCTGAACAGCGTGGGACGTACCAACACAGCTAGAGGGTATGGCCAACTACCTCGGGGCGACCTGCGGGGCTGAGGATCAGTGCGGTACCTGTGTGAGACGATCGTTGCTGAGGTCTGTGCACCCTCTTGTACAGGATGGTACAGACTATCAGGGTGAGCAGTGTCAGGAGGATCCAGTTGACTGTAGAACATAGAAGGGACAGAGCAGATGGAGATACAGCTAACCAACCATCCAGAATATGGCACACGTTCCAAGTCCTCCTATCTCTCTCCTAAGGACACTCTTAAAGACCCCCTGCCAGTCCTGCACCTAAACCCAGGAGGACTCCCACACACCTTCAGTCTGCAGAAATCCAGCTCTTCTGGAAACCAAACCGCCATAACATCTGGAGATGGTGTTTTACAAGCACACTTTCCTGGTTAGCTCATGGTCTGTGGTTCAGAAAATGCTAGAAAGCTCTGCTTGGAGTGAATTATGCGGTCAGAATATCTTGCGTTCAGGTACACCCCCGATAAAAATGAAAAATAAAATCAGGCGCAAAGCGATGTGCCTGGAGCGAGAATTCCTGGCAGCCGGGAGTCTGTGCATCTCACGAAACAATGTCTGCTTTTAGGATGCTGCGCTGCGCAGCCAACGGCACTTAATCGGGCTCAGGCTTATTCTTTTTATCTTCCAGCTCATTCGATTCACATTAAACCATTAAACTAGCATTACGTTTCCTGTCCTTCGCGGTCTTGCTCCTAGCTGGATTTTCCAGATGTGCAACTGATTCTGTAATATTTATTTTCCTTGGTTGACTATCCTATCGTTTTAGAATCCTAAAGGTATACATATTCACCACACAGAAAAATTACAATCAAGGGTGTAGGTTTGGTTATGACGGTGTGGACATGCCCTTACTTGTGGGAGTACCTTGAGTGTTTAGGGGGGCGGGGATCAGGGTTGATTTGGTCCCTACCTACCTTAAAACCAAAACTAGGCCATTGCTTACAATGTATGATAGAAAAAACCTTTCTATAATAATACAAAATTTATCTCACTTACTTCTTCTCAACAGAGCCATTCTTCGTCATATGCCATCTGCAGAAATACACCAAAACACAGTGTGAATTCGTACTTAGTTTCCTTAGCATTTGAGCAAGAAGACAAAGACAAGCGGACAAAATCATTGCCAAATGGGGGAGGCCGCGGACGAAATGCTCATTGTTAAAGGCCACTAGTAGAGAGCTTAGCTTTCTGGATCACAGCGGGAATACAGCCTCGGTGATCTGGGAAACAGAGCTCGCCTGCCCTTCAAGCCTGAGAAGGCGGCGTGAACAAAGGCCCATACACTGAAAGAGGTCTACCCACCTCCGAAGAATGTGTGCGTGACGTATAATGGTCCACGACGCGTATGAAAAGGGCGGAGAAGCTGAAGTTGCTCGCTCTCCGTAACATGCAAACTCGCTGCAAGCACGTGGATTGAGGGATTCTCAGAAACTCTTTCCCGATAGCATTGATAATCAGATAACCTGGGGCGGTTCAGCTATTGAAAAAAGGGATGAGTCAAGTTTGCCCGGTTGTTGGAAGGAAGACTGACAACGGGATAAAATAATTGAGATTTAAAAAGCCCCGAGTGATCGGACCAAACGACGCCCTGCCCAACCCCATCAGACTGGACTCCTTGGTAAATAAGCGGTCTGAGCAGTAACCATTTTTGGACCAGGGGAAAATCAAACTGAAGAAACCCGTTGTGACGTAGCAATGGGAACAGCGGAGATGTAAAACATGTTCAACGTGCCATTTGGCAAGGTTAAAAATCTGGCAAGAGTGCAAGGCATAATGGTTTTCAGCAAGGAATGGAGGAAAAAAAACTCAAAAGATTAACTGGATCGGCTTGGAATAGTTTAGATATATAGATGCAATCATTTTGCATAGTTCTGAAATTTAGAACTAGATACAAATTATTTATTGTTTTTAGAGAGGGCATCTCAGTCTAGACCTATACTATATATGAGTGCATTTAAATATAAAATCCAGAGAAGCTAATATGAATCGTACAGTCTCGGTTCTGTTCCTACTTTGCGTTACGGACACACACGACCGTGCTTTCCGGAAAGTTACGCTGCACAGGGCTCTAAGCAAAGGAAAGTCGGCCAGCGTAAATAATGTTGTAATGAATTTTCATCTGCCAGTGCCTATTCAACATGAAATGTCGTAAGAAATGTCAATTTTCTCTTGTAGAGATGTCTAACTTTTTATGTTTTTTCCTTATTCTCGTTCTCTTTCAAGATTAATTAAGAACTCTCATTAGGGATACATGAAATCAATTAAGATAAATTCATTAAGTTGTGGTTGAGCGATTTACCTCATGCCGATCGTCTTTTTAACTTAAAGTTTCGGGGAAACGTGACTCCGTTCAGTCTAAGGCTGGAATTCCAAGGATGGCAGTGCCACTTTCTGGCATCTTTTTCACCATAAATCTGCCCATCTTCCATAGATGCGAGAATCCGTACTAAGCTGCTTTATCGACAGGACTGCCTCTCATTCTGCACATGTAAACGACAGGTTTGGAGTCCGCTCCAATAACTCAACGTGCACAATTCTGATTTGCGAGTTATCAAAAGAAGCTCCTTTGCATGTTTAGAGGTCAGAATCAGAAAGTTTATCTTAACACTTTCTGTAAGGGTGACACGTACCTACTACGAACTCCCGTGGCTGCATGTAAAAATATACAGGATGGGACGGAATAAATAAAAAATGACTTGTTTCATATCACATTACCGTCAAGTATTTCGCTTCAGATTAGTAATTTTTTTGAATTTGTAATTATGAATATGTACAGCCACGCCAGCTTTAAAGCCATTGGTGAAATATGCCAACGTTTCCAAAATATAGTCACAGAAACACTATTATGATTATAATGATTATTATCATGATTATTTTTATGATTTCGTTGAAAGCTGACGAAGCACTTCTATGAAAGTAGAGTATTTTCGCACTTTAATACTATGCCACACTCGTCTTTTGTTACACCACTGGGTAAGATTAAGGGGTGTACACGTCTCAAACAGAAAGACACGGGATATGCAAAGCTATTCCTCCACAAAAGACAAGGCTTTCTCCCAGTTATTCTGATTTTGACCGCAACTGCATTTTCCCAAATATCCCGTTCGGTTGAGAATCTTGCAAAAACAAACACTGCTCAATACAACCAGATAAAACCATCCCGCAAATGATTTACTTGATCTTGTTAATTTCATGTAGACTCGGAACGTCCAGTCACCTACCAAAGCTGGTGCGTAGATAATGTTGGCAGGCCAACGTATAAGTCCTAGTCCAATATTCCCGAAAACGCTGGCGAGGTATGCATAAGAATCACCGTGCTGATCAAAAACAATGAAAGTCTGCGACATTTACAGCAGCTGGCCAGCTGTTACAGGAAGTCCTCTCCAGATGTGCCGGACTCAGCGCTGCCCCAGGACTTTCGGATGGGTGCAGCTTCATTAGACAGCGACGAAGTGTCCTTACACCTCCAGCGATCTGCATGGCGAAACCATGTGGCGATCTGCATGTGGCTCTTATTTGTATAATCCTTTTATGAAATTTTGTGTAATTTACATAAATGATGCATAAAAACGTAATTAACTTGTAATAATTGATCAGTTGAGACGGTGTAGATCAGATGTCCATATTGAGAAGTAATCATGTGGATAAAACATTTATCATGCTGATTTGGTTAAAATAGGTAGTTTGCCGTTGTCTGATCGTTTACTTACACTCATAATGAAATGGTAAAGGGGTGTGGGAGTAACCACAAGCAATTTCTATAGGCTGAGATATATGTAAAGAGCACTGCGTTTCCATTGCATTATATTGGCTGGCCATTTCTACAAAATCAAATGCAACTGTACATCCAAGACGTACTATGAACGTGTTTCGTGCCACAGCCCGTAAGTGGGTGCCTTTTCGTGTGACAGATTAAACAGCAGGCTTATGTTTCATCGAGGCACATGTTCCGATGCCCCGGAAATGACGATAAAACCAAAACCGTCACCCAGTCATCAATGTATATTGTCACAAATACGAATCAGCTGCAGTTTACGATGCAGGTTATTGTCCTCCTAACAGTGCAGACAGTATGAATGGATCGAGAAGGCAGTCCCTCCGGTGACGAATGCACAATTGCAATATGGGAAGGGGGCGGATCCAGCACCAAATGTCTACCCTGCACAGCCACGGATTTCACCCCTGCAAATAGGGTTGAAACTGGACCATGGGTACCGAAGGACCGCTTTGGAAAAAAGTTCAGTCTTTCACCGGGCCGGTTCCGCGATCCAGGCATGGGCATAGGGCCGTGGCCATCCGGGAGATGATCATCATCTTCGGTGGAGGGAACGAAGGGATCGCCGAGGAGCTGCATGTTTACAACACCGGTAGCTGCATCGGAGGGAAAGGGGGGGTCGCAAGTAAATTGAATCAAAGCGGGGATGAGACTGGTGCTTTAAAAAAAGTTTTCAGCCAAACATGTCGGCCGTATTTTAGCTAGCAGTCGAACTCCCGATGTTTTGCCAACTGGCCTCGGTCGTGTGCAGAACAAAGCTTTGAGGCTGGATGCCTAAATGACAGAGCTGCTAGCGAGGCTATAACGCACACACAGGCTAGCGATAGCAGATTAGTTATTGTTTGCAGGATGCACATAGTGGCTACATGTGTGGCTTAAATATTTTAATGCAACTTAATAAGATACATTTGGACGGCTTCCGGAATTTTAGAATTCAATAAGGCTAAAGTCAAAAATGTTTCCACTCTTTGCAGTTATTGTGTAAAGTCTGTAACTGAAGGAATACTGTGGTTACTCTCGCTAGAGAAGCGACCGATTTATCTTCCGAAACAACAAAAGTAAATTGTTGCAGAGACACTGTTGAAACTAACGGTTGCGTTACTTTGTAGCGCTTTCCGTGACGTTTATTGGTAGTTTTGTGCTTTCAGTTGCGAGGAGTTTTTACCACTCCGCGTAATTAAATCTTCACAAGACGATGGTGGTTCTTACTCGGCAGGGTGGTCGCGATCCTGCAGGCGTGCTGAATGTTCATTTTCACCTGTCCCACTAGTTTTAAGTATCGCAATAATGGCATGTGATTTTATTTAGGAAATATATATTATGCAACAATTGGCGATTGAATCATATGTGAATTCGCGTGTTAATTCCGTATTGCATATTTTTAAAGGGGTTTCCTAAAATATTTCATTTTGTGCAGAGAGTGGCTTTGAATTTAATTTGAAAAAAACTGTGCAGTCGCGCTGACTTGCGTCCCCATTAGAGAAATGCGAAACGCCGTTGTACAGGAAGCCCGTAAATTACTGTTCTGACAGCGGCCTCTGTATGGCGACTTCCAGTGACCAGACATTGGTTCTTGCCGGCGGTGCGAGGGGACATCCCTCCGGGCTGCGCCGCCCATGGCTTCGCGTGTGAGGGGCATCGGGTGCTGGTCTTCGGCGGGATGCTCGAGTATGGAAAGTACAGTAACAGCCTCTACGAGCTGCAGGTGAGCCGTTTCTGATAACGCTGGAGACTCGTTTGTTTTTATACATGAAGTTTTACATTCCTACGTTGTACTTTGGGGTAATGTTTTGAAATTTTTACGTTAAAAATAATGGGAAAAATGGTTTGTTTTTAATTGATGTCGTTGGTTTAAGATTTACAGTTGTGTGCTATTTAAAACACAGAGGTGAATACTGCAGATCCAGAAAAAAAAATCCAGACTAAGATTTTGTTTGAACCAACCAGTTGAGTATAAAGAGTCACAGTCACAGAGATTGTGTCTGGCTGGTTGAAACAAATTCTTGGTCTGGATTTTCATTCTCTGGACCTGAAATGTGTTTAAAAAATACCAGAGAATATCTTGAATCCTCACCCTCTGCTGGTACAGGCCAGCCGGTGGCTATGGAAGAAGCTGAAGGCCAGGCCTCCCAGGAACGGAGTGCCCCCATGCCCCCGCATTGGACACAGCTTCACCCTGATAGGGAATAAGTGCTACCTGTTTGGGGGTCTGGCTAATGACAGTGATGACCCCAACAGCAACGTCCCCAGGTAGGAACCCATGGGCCACAGCGAACCACTTCCAAAGCTTCAGCTCATTCATAAATAACAAACATCCAAAGCATTGTCCCATTTCTCCATTAGGTACCTGGGTGACTTCTATGAGCTGGAGCTCCAAGCCTCGTCTGGGGTGAAGGGCTGGAACGTGCCGGAAACAAAGGGTGGCGGCCCTTCGGCCCGGGAATCCCACACTGCCGTGGCCCACTGCAGCAAGAGCGGCTACTCGGCCAAACTCTACGTCTTCGGGGGGATGAGCGGCCAGCGGCTGGGCGACCTCTGGCAGCTGGACGTCGGTAAGGTCCCCCTGCTGGTCGTCACGGCGCTCTGTCAGCTGTCAGTCTACGCCAGGGGTCCTCAGTTGGCGCACTGCAGTCCACATCCAGACAGAAAGACAGTTTAATCTGGTTTTATGTTGTTGGCTGATAGAATTTGGACCTCAAGGAGAAAAACAGAGTGCTCCTGGTCTAGGTGATGGTAACTGCACACAGATCAGTAGGAGGCGTTTTCACATTCCTGAGTAGCTTGCATAGCTTCCAGATAGCTGTGTTTTCCCTTCAGAAGGGCATGTATTTACAAGTCTCATTCAATGACCAGTTTTGTAGAATGGATTCCCACTTTTTAGATTAAATGCTATAACCTACTGGTGCTGAACTCGGTTACTTAACCACATTCAACGAAATGGATAAAAGTTTTGGAGAGGATGTGCTGGTTACTCCGGCCTTTGGCAGAATCATCCCAGAGAATTGTGTTTCTCCCAGAAACCATGACCTGGTCAACCCCTGAAACCAAAGGTCTGCCTCCTTTTCCCAGAAGCCTTCACTCTGCCAACGTCATTGGAAACAAGTAAATAAACCGTCATCCGTCCTCATGGAGTGGGAATGCAGAAGTCTTAACGTTAGGTAGCAGGACTTGTCACCGACCTCATTCTCTGCTATGGCCAGGATGTACATCTTCGGAGGCTGGGTTCCCGTGTTGAGGACTGATGACAAGCCAAATGCTCTGGGGGAGGAGTGGATTTGCACCAACTCCCTGTCTGTGCTAAACTTTGGTCAGTGTTCCTTCAAACCTCCACTGTAACTTCATGACATCATCGATGTATATTGAAGTCTATGTTTCTGTCAGTGTTATTAGTAAATTAATTTGATACTTAGGTTTAATATTTAAATATCATGATTAATGACAGAAGTTTAGAATTGACTTGCAGCTGTTTCAGATTTGGTTGGAATTTACTGGCTGTTATTGGGTATCGTGAGCTGTCAGTCAAAAAAAAAGCAGTCTCCTCAATCTGTTTTCCCGCCCCATTCCTGTCGGCAGACACCATGACGTGGCAGAGTTTGGGACCGCCAGAGCCAGAGGCTGAGGGGCCGTCCAGCGGCCCGAGGGCCAGAGCTGGTCACTGTGCCACCACCATTGGTTCCCGCCTTTACATCTGGAGCGGCCGTGATGGATACAGGAAGAGCTGGAATTACCAGGTGTGCTGTAAAGATCTGTGGTACCTAGAGACAGGTGAGAGTCCCTTAAAGATCGGCACTCAGGGGTGATGCAACATCTGCTGTGGGTCATAAACAGGGTCGTGCTAATTGCTAAACATCAGTAGTTAGCTACAGTTACTAATTATTTAATTAAAAAATAATTCAATTACTTTATCAATTATTGCATATAAAACTAATTAGTTACTAGGGAAATAACTTTTGTGTTACTATGGCTCTCTTAGTAATACTACCCAGACACCACACACACACCACTAGGATGTTGGTTTAAGATCAGAACGTAATTAAATGATCCCATTCCATTTGGAGATAGTATGCTTATGTAGAGGTAAACAGGGTAACACAATAGTACACAAATATCAGCATACAAATTGACATGGTGTTGCTGTTGAAATGCATGGCACAGATATTCAGTAGCGATGTCTAAGCGTCATCGTGCCAGTGAGCAAATGACTTGATAGAGATGGTTTGGCTTTTCGGCAGCACGGAGACATTGTCCCTATGCATGTGTGCTGCTGATGGGACAGAGTGCGAGACGATACAGCGGGCAAATGTTATCTGTCACTGTACCTATAATGTCACCCATTCATTGAGGCACCGTAAGGTCGCATGACGTTAGATCACAAGCAGGAAATTGGGGCCGTAGGTTGCATTTGTGCATTAATAATATCACACGAGAGAAAAGTAATGAGAAATGAGCCTATTTAAATTTCAGGACATTTAATTGCATTAATGACTTTGAGAAGGCTATTGGTTGTATTACTCGTTACTGCCAAAATTAGTGGAATTGCACGAACACTTTACTACCAGCACTGATCATAGATTAATGAGGCCTGGCTTGAATTCCTAGTTAATATTTTGTGTGTAATATGTGATGGAGGGGTGTTTTTAAGACTGCAACGTTTGCGTGGATTTATTTGGGAAGAAATCTGTCAGTGTCTCAGCTATTGTGCCAAGAGGTTCATAACAATATGGGTAAGTAACCACAGGAATTACTCTCTTTGTTTTGCTCTTGGCGTGAAGAGAGACCCTGTACCGCTGCCCCCGTCACGCTGGTTAAGGCCACCATCAGCATGCTCCATGTGGCATGGCGCCCCCTACCTGCCACCGAGAGCTACCTGCTGCAGATTCAGCCTGTCACTCCCTCCCAGCCGTTTCCTCGAGTTTCTGCCTCATCGCCTTCAGGTCAGCAGTTGGGATGTATCCCAGGGGTTGGGGCAGACCCTAATACAGGTAAGGTCTGTACCGGTGGCAGTATGTAGTCTGTAAACGTGCTGAACATGGCATAGGTTCTCACAGATGAAATATATGGAGTTACTTCTTCGCTAATTACTTATAGGTTGCTTGATGGTTTCCTGTTTTTCTACCAGAGAACCTGCAGTGGACGCTTTAACCTTTAATATTTCTCAGGTGCTCCGCTTTCCCGGGGTCTTACAGAAGTACATGGGATCTCTCATCAAGGGGGGAATGTCGCCCCCTGTGGCCAGGTCAGGAAACGGCAGGTTTTTTAATGCACGTACCAGGCTCAGGTTAATCTCAGCCCAGCTGGTTTGACCTTCTCCATCCTAATGAGGCCTCCTGCATTACTACTCTAGGGACCCTCGTCCGGCAGATCTGAGGAGGTATTCATGGGAGCGCTGAATAGCAGTGAGAAGCCCTCGAACCATGAGCCGATGGACACTACAGAAAACAGCTTTCTTCCAGGGACAGGTATGTACAGCATGCAGTGTTAATTCGATAAACCGCCGCCGTTCATTAGCAAAGAGATGATATGTAGTCATAAATGGTTCTTTTTTTTAAAAATAAAAAACAACTTCCCTAAGAGGAGAAAACCATTAGTTATTATAGGTATGTACCTGTCCAATGAAAATACAGGATGTCTAAGGATCTTTGTGGTGTATTTGTGGCGCAACCTGATATTTGGCCCCTCCCTCCTTTGTCTACAGTGTCAAACGAAAACAGTTTGGGCCACACTATTGTCAATCCGGTTTCCATGGATACAGAGGATGGAGCTCAAGGTACCATGGCGCTGGGTCCTGAAAAAAGTTTATCCAGTTGAAGTTTATGATGGAGGGAACTTCAAAGGGTGGATTGGGCATCACAGCACAGTCCGGTTTTAAGCCATGGAATTACAAGGTGGTGTCTTTGTATATTGTTTTTAGATCAAGGTCACTGTGTGCCAAATGCCACACCAGGAACCACAGTTTCTACATCCAAGACCCACACAGGCCTGGTACGGAACAATAAAGCTAATCGGTGTAGACTCGCATAGCCCTCCTCAGTCATATTTTGCTGTTTTGGGTGTAATGTTTCTCGGTCGTTCTTCTCTTCAGGTGGCAGCGCCGGGCGGTAAGCCGTGTGACTCCACGTGGTACGACGTGGGGCTGTTTAAAACCCTGTTCTGTGAAGTCACCCACTACAGCCTGCCGAGTGAGAACGGCCCGGCCGTGGCGGGGAAGACGCCCGATTCTCAGGACCCTGAGTGCAGGGCGAAGCAGGAGCTGGCCCCCGGGGTCCTTTACAGGTTCAGGGTGGCGGGGGTCAACTCCTGCGGACAGGGGGACTTCTGTCCCCTGGTGGAATTCAAAACTTGCCAACCTGGCTTTCCTGGGGCGCCCTCTGCTGTCAAAATTAAAAGGGTATAGCTACAGTATGATTTCTTAATCTTTTTTGATGTGTCAGATTTCTTTACCTATTTCATACAAACATTAAAAAATGGCTTTCCATAATAATAATGGAAACCATTTTCCAATTTTTTCCCCCAATCTTCCATTCTAGGTAACTGATTCCGTGCATATCACCTGGGAGCCGCCTACCTCCCCATCTGGAAAAATCCTGGAATACTCCATGTACTTGGCAGTCCGGAAGTCTAGTTCGAACAGCACCGCCGTGCCGCAAGACTTCATTCAGATATATCGGGGCATCAAGACTGCTTGCAACGTCACCCAGACGCACCTGAGCAATGCCTACATCGACTGCTCGGGCCGTCCTGCCATTGTCTTCCGCATCGCTGCCAAGAACGAGCAGGGCTACGGTCCCGCCACACAGATCCGGTGGCTGCAGGGTACAGACTGCCCACTGGTTTCACCACGTGCCACTGGGCGTAGGTAGGCTCCCAGCTAAATATTTCAGGACAGCGCCCCCCTGCTGGGGAAGTCAGACTCCGAGCCCCATGCTGTCTCTACCTGTGCAGAGATTAGAAGGTGGTGGCCGAAGGAAGGAGTTGCAGCCAAGACAAGAATCCCAGCCCATAATCGGAAAGAAGCAGATATGCAGGGGCTCAAGCAGCGTTCGCTGTAGGATCCCTATTGTTTTTATGTCTGAATTTACCTCTCAGTAATGGCGCCCCGCGATTAATGCTCACCGCGACATTCTGAGTGATCATGAGTTTACTTTGTCAGTTTTTTTTTAATTTTGTCTTTGGATGCCGACGAATTTTGCATTCAAATGCAAGCAGACGGCGTGACAATGCGAAGCCGGTGAGATACGGGAAGCAGAAAGTTGGAAATGCATCGCGTCTGTAAGCTGTGTGCTTTGGAGAGGATGAAAGCGTGATCATTTTCCCGTTTATCCTCGTCTAAACAAGCCGCAGCATTACGTACGTCCGCTTCGGCGTGCAGTTGCAATGTTTTTCTCGTTTTCAAATCTACCTTAAAAGAAAATTTGCCAAATCTTGGGCCGTATTGCTAGGTTTTTGTAACACGTTTTTAAATACTGTTTTTATATGTTGCGTGTAAGAAAACACTATCGGTGTTAATCGTGTCTCACCTGTATTTTAAATTAATTTCCTTTCAGCAGAGCTTGTACTTGTCAGAATGATAGACTGGTTTTCTTCCATTTCACCACTAACCAGCGCTGCCATTCTATTGCCCTTCTCGCATAAGGTTTACCCTCCCCCCTGCACGTTACACTACTACAACCGGTGATCTGCTGATTTTTTTATTTTCCCGATAATAGAGAGTAAACCTGTGTTAAATGGAGAAAAGAGGTTTAGAAGAAGTGGCTTCTGATTGGTGAACCAATTGCTCCGTTATGTGTGCTTTTTAATTTTTTTGTGCCTTTATCGTGCAGCAGGATTGTCACTGGAATTATATGCAGTGTTACGATTTGAGCACCGGTGGATGCAAGGTTGTTAGGTTGTGCCATTAATTGTTATAGCCTAGATCCTCTTTTTCCTGCGTGCGGTCAATCAAGGGGATATATTCCTGTGGGGGGCCGCTGTTCACTTTTCAGCGGTTCTCTGTCGTATGTAGGTGTACGTAAGTGCAATAAGATTTCAGTCAAATTTCGTTAAATTTAGCTTTGGTTATTTACCCTGAGTAGGTAGAAGTAGACCTAATATTTCGCTATATGTGCCATTTATGTTTTCGTTAAGCATGGAGGTTAATGATATGGGAGGGAAAAGTGTGCAGACGCGCAGTTAAGAGTTTTAAAGAAGGGCTGCGGTTTGTGGAGTTTTAATTATTCGTATTTTTCAGGCACCTTAATCGTTAGTGTAGTCGTGCGGACGTTTACTTTTGCCAAGAGACCGGAGACTTTTATTAGAATCTGTGTTTCTGTATTACCGAGAACGTGCATGTAAACATCAGTAAAGGTTTAAAAGGCTTGTTTTGTTGGCCAATTGAGGTTTCCGTGTGGAAGGGGTAACTCTGACCGCCATTGTCTTGCGGTTGGATGGTACTCCTAGGCTGTTTTAACCCTCGCTGATCCTTTATCTGTGAACTTACAACGTGGATACCAGTTTCATTTATTATCAATTGATTTCCACATAACGAAACCAGGTGGTCCTAATGACGGGTGTCCTGCCATGTTTCTATTCCCCTGAAGCTGATTATTTGTTGTCAGTGGTTATCTGAGATCAGAAGGATGTTTGAAATCTGCGGTAGTTCCATGGAGGCCGGATGAAGCCACAGAAATGCTTCTCCTAGCCGATGGCTGCTTGTGACAAGCCACAATTTAAGCTTCCCCTTCCGTCCCGTGGCTCCAATCAGACGGTGCTTTCCCTTTAGTTTGTTACTTTAAGTTTCTTTAACATCGACGTAGTTTTGTATAGTCACTCGGCGAACGTGTATGTACGTGCTCTGTTAATTTTAGGCGGTGGATCTGCGCTGTTTAAACCCCGATGTCACATTGAACAAAGTGGTGTTGAAGACAATGTCATCATCTGTAAGTGAATTCAAAACGATGCAGATGTAGTTTTTTTTTCAGGATTGCTGCCATCCACTGACGTTGCGTATCAACTATTTTGCGCAAAAAAAGAAAAAACCGTAAAACAGGACACGACCTGAATCTGGCTCTTGCCAGCGCAAGTAACGTATCAATATTTGATCACGAAAAACAATAAATTTGATAAAAAGAGTAATATGTCTTGTTTCATGTCACTTTTGTACTCTTAAAATTAACAACATAGGGAGCAAACTGGTATCAGATTTTTCCCCCCACTCCCCAGCAGGCATTTTTTTGTGAATAGATATGAAATTCCAGTCTGGATCTTCTAGACAGTAGATACTCATGTGTTCGAGTGTGATGACTGCGATGGGTGTGACAATGTCATCATGCAGGAATATTTGGTGTCACTGTTACCTGAAACCTTACTATAAGCAAAAAACACAGCAGTGAGATTGAGGTGTTTCAGAATTTATTAAACCACACTGTATATTCACTCAAATTACAAAAATTCTGTATCAAATTAAGAGCACTCACCCCCTCGCTATTCATCTAGAGAGGAAATGCTTTTTTTCCTTTTAACATAAACAGGGACATGTAATCCCCCCTCCCTTCCTTCATCACACCCCTGCAATCCCAACACCACATCCTAAACTTGGATAAAACTCCAAACCAGCAACGTAGAAAACAGAGCAATGGAAATAGTCAAACTAAGTACTCGATTATCAAAAAAAAAAACACTACTGACCTGCCGACTGACTTTTAGTCCCAGTTTGAAGGCAACTCACACTTACTATTTTATGAAAGGACTGAAATTTACAGGCTTGTACCAACCCGTATAAAAGTGCCCCCCTCCCCCCCCTCAACTGATGCCTGAATTGCCCACCCAGGATTTAGCTGCTGCTTCGTCTCCCGGGATGGATCTCGGCGCTCGTGAGGACGAGTTGCATCTCGTCACGAAAACTGGATCTGCTGCACTCCTGGGATCTGCAAGGCGGCGAGAAGTGAATGGAAGGTGTGGGAAACCCTCTACCACAGCCGAACAAGACCGCAACCCCCTGACCCCAGGACCACTTGTATAGCGTCTCACCTGCTGGTATGATGTGGTGTAGACCATCACATTCTGAGTTTGTCCATCAGTTGTTATGAGTCCTGCAGGCAGTTGGCTTGCTGGAATAGAAGGCCTCGCTTTACAGTGGCACTGTTTAAGTAACAAGGACCTCACGCCCCAGCATTCAGACAAGACAGATTTACATGGGCTGGCATCCACTCACCAAAGCTGTCGTCTGCGAGCTCCTCTCCAATGCCCTCTGACACCGGCCCGGCCGCAATCCCCTTCTCCCCCTTCATCGCCTGGACAACAGCCAGAGTGGAACATCCTCACATGAATCTCAAATTTCAGATTAAAGAATGAACCAAAAGAAAACTGGAAGGGGGATTCTTTTGGAGAAAGTAGATTCTCAAGTCAACAAAAGTGTACAAGATCTCTACAGCGGTGTTTCCCAATCCAGTCCATGGGGACCCACAGACAGTCCACGTTTTTGCTCCCTCCCAGACAGTCGACATTTCTGCTCCCAGACAGTAACACATTTGGGAGTAACACATACTGTCTGCTGGTCCTTTAGGCCCGGATTGGGAAATACTGATCTACAGCTATGGGCGTAAGCATGGACTTTATATCTATTCAAGATTTGTGTAGCAAGAAAAAGTTAAACACTTTCCCGCTCTGATTGAATCTAAAAAGCAAGTAAAATGTAGAGTAAGAGGACTAAACCCAGTTTGCTGTAATCAGAGTGAGACGAGGAGTGAGGACTCTGCACACCTCTCTGAACTTCTGCAGGTAGAGCTTCAGAGGCTCCACATACATGTCGAAGCCCAGAGTGGACATGGCAAACAGGATGTCCTCCCCGTTGATGGTCTTCCTCTTCTCCTGGTGGCAGCGCTCGCTGGCCTCCGAGGTGATGAAGCTGATGAACTCGCTCACACACTCCTGCACGCACTCTTTCGCATCCTTTGCGATCTGGGGAGAAATGCGGCAGGGATGCAGTGGAAGCAGGAAGAGTAACCGTGAAGAACCTTTCCATGTGATGAAAAGTTCACCAAATCAAGACGTTTGAGGACGTTTCTGGAATTCTTCAGGGAGACAGGTAGTGCCTACCACAGATCAAACTTGGTTTAAATCCTGTATGATTACTGCTTATTTAGCAGTTAACATGGGACAGCTGTTGGGAATGGAGATAGACAGACAGCTACAAACGTTTCTCCATGGTGCAGGTTTGAGGGACAACTGCAGGCTTTAATTTCTACTTTCCCTAGCAGAAACAGCAGTGGACTAGGAATTCCTAGTATTTGAGTAATAAGCAGCACCTCCCACCAGGAAGCCAAGCTGGGTAAGTGAATCCAACAGGCCAGTTAACTTTGGAACCTGGTATCAATGTTCTGATCTGATGGTGTAGTTCCCTCTTGTGTCTGTCCCAAAGCAAGTGAGGGGATGGTGGGGAAGGAGCTTACTAAAGTGCAGGACAAGTCAAACAGGGTGCTGCAGGTCACATACGCAACACTAACACGAGCTCCGGAAGGGGTACCTTTCCGCTTGGGGGTACGGCGTTCTTCATGATTCGGGCCACGTTGGCGATGGGCAGGTAGATATCCTGTTCGCGCAGGTTATCCTTGCTGCCGTTGCCATCCTCGTGATCATTCATCCCTTCGTCTCCATCTTCTTCAGGACGCGTGCAAAAGATGAGAAATTGCTACATAGAATCTAAACGGCCCGTTACTTTAATACTGTGGGCAAAACATTCAGTAGTTTCTGCTCAGCACCAATACATCTTACAGCTGCCCTACATTATATTCAGATTTTTCCAGTACATTCAAATAAACCGAAAACATGCTCTGGTTTATAAATAAGGATTCGTTCATACACCAGGACAACAGATCAGCTTATATCTGCTTGGCCCCGTGGCATCAGAGTGATCCCCTTTCCCTTCAAAGACAAAGCAGCTGGTTGCGAGATGAATAACCCGGTAATAATCCTTACCATCCTGGGACTGCAGCACGAAGTGGCTCGACTGCATGTATTCTCCAGTGATGCCCAACTGGGAGGCGTCCGTGGTCGAACTATCTCCGTCCATCTGCGGAAACAGCATTTCGGTGCTCGGTGACTACCCTTTATCAGTCAAAAAACACCACCCAGCACCTCGTCCCGGGTCGCTTAAAGTTTTGCTCGCGGCGTATTAACGCCGTGCAAACGCTGTCGGTGCCGATGGAAGTAAAGGATAGTCGGACGTGTATTTATGGGGCGATGCTATGGATGAGTGCAGCTGGGTCCTTGCGTGCACAGGGCGCCCGTATCTCCTGCACCGCCTTTGTTCCCACGCCGCCCTGCAGGGATAGTGCGACGTAGCGCGTAAACAGATACATTAACAAACTAGGGCGCCGACCGCAAGCTTATTTCTAGTAACCCGGCTTACATTTCGCCCATTGTGCCTTTTTTTAAAAAGATTTAAAACATTTGATGCATTAAAAATATCCGATGATTCAGCCAATTACACGCAACTGTCACAAGCTAGCTAAAATAGCAGCTACCAGAAACTGTTAGGAAGATCGGGGGTATAAAAAAAATAAAGTGATCTTTAACCGTCAGACATTTTACGTGGTTTAACGTTAATTTCGTACCCTTAGCTGACCACCAAGCCCGGAAAATGGACTATACGTTTACAAGATCCCCCAAAAGGGGAGAACACATCCAGACATAGACACAGTGAGCACGGGATCATTAAAAACGGACTCACATTTCAACCAGTCGCCCTTTCGGTCAAACAGAAGCGCATAAAATAACCGGTCATCCGTGTTAGCCGTCCATGTGCAAAACAGTCGCTATAGCTCGGCGCCAGGTGAAGATCTGGCAATGAAATGCCCGTGCATCAAGCCCGGGCCTGCTGTGTGTCGCCAAAACCCGGACTGACACCATGGCGTCGCGCAGAAACTTTGTTAATTCCTATCTCCCCTCAATACTTCCTCCTGCTAATGTCTCATTCACACCGACAACAAATAAAAAAGACAGTCGGAGACGGACATTTCCATTCGAGCTAACGAGAAATCGGTTAGCAATCATTGGCCGGAGAAAGACACAAACCTGCAATGCAGCCCTGGTTGGTTACCTTCTCCAAACGGCCGTTTGGTTGGACGGAAAATGGCTGCGAAAGAACCAGTCCCAGCGCGGAGCCGCGCGTCTTAGCGCCCGCACCCCTCCGGCCGCCAGGGGCCGCTGTCCCGCCACAGTCTCGCCTTCTGCCCACAGCAGCGCCTTTGTTACAGCCTGAGATTTGACTGTGGTAAAGAGCATAGATGGAAACATGGTTCTTTGAAGTGAATAGATTCGTTTTATTTCGTTCAGAGTCGTGAATTGGTTCGTTTAGTACTATGAATATCTCTGAGGGAGGGGTACATATTAAGTATTATATATGTAATTGATAATATAAATGTTTATTATTTGTTATGTATATTTTATTGTATATTAGGTTCAATGTTGATTATGTTGTACAGTATATACTGACCTTTTCAGACCTCTGTGTATCAGTACACCTGAGGATGGTGAAATACAAGCCATCTCGGTACTGAACATCATCTACTTCATTGATCTCTTACGTGAACGAACTGAACGATGAATCACCCATTGAACGATGGTAACAAACGGAACGTCAGTGCTGTGACCAGGCCTGTAGCCAGAGATGTATTTCGAGGGGCTCTCGAGCTCGTTTTTTGACTATATGGCGACGTGCCTGGCTGTGATTGAGAAATTTCTTTTGTTTAAAAAAATCGTTCAACAAGCACGACATAAGTATAGGACATGGGCCAATATCTAGCTTAAGGGACACACATTTTCATTTTGGATTTATCTTGAGTACATAATTTGTTTCCTTAAGGGAAGTTTAACGTTTGTATATTGTACTCCTACCTTTGCGAACATTGAATCTCTTTAAAATTATTTTTAACTCGGGGACAGGATACTTTTATTCTGTTATGTATTTTTACCTTTATCATACACCCTCGCTTCTTCACTGTGTGTGTTTTTTTATATACAGTGTAACGTGTCCCATTTTCAGTGCCCCATTCTTGCCTGTATCCTTGTTATATGTTTGTTTTGTTTAAATTGCTGGCCTTTTTATCCAAATAAGCTTATTTTTAACCAGTCCATTTATTCGTGAAAGCCAATGTAATTGACCTTCATGGTACTTGCTGCCATGTAAACATATTTGATCACTGACTGATATACACCGATGAGCCAAAACATTATGACCCCCCCATGCTAAGCACTGTGCATGGGGTCCTGCTATATGGGGCTAAGTGGTCTTGGACTGAACTTCTTGGTCCAATGTATCCGATAGATGCTCAGCACATAGGCATCCATAGGGCCCATCACCTGGGGCTATAGCCCCGAGGATTTTAGCACATATGCCAATCTTCCTTCAGGAAAAACAGAAAGTCAAGCACAGAGTAAACCTGACTTAACCCCCAATCTTTTTAATAGCTAGAAACTCCCCTGCCTGGTCATCTAGATGAACAGAAAACAGGATTCTTCGGATCAGGACCATCTTCCATTGCTCCAAGGTCTAGTTCCAAGGCTTGCTTGTCCATTGTAGGTGAACAGGCCAGCATGGGCACTCTGACTGGCCTGTGGCTATGTAGCCCCATATGCAACAGGGCTTGATGCCTTGTATATCGCAACGCATTTCTCCTGTAATGATCATCAAAACTATCTGCCATTTGTGTCACAGTAGCCCTTCTGTTGGTTTGTAACACAGAACATCCTGCATTGATGAGTCCTGACCACTCAACACCCAGGCGGTAGTTGGTGCTTTTTCCCTCCTCAGACCACTGACGGTAGGCACCCACCACGGCTGACTGTGAGCTCCTCACAAGTCGTGCCATATCAGTGATGCTCTCACCCAGTCATCTGGCTATGATGATTTAGTTCTTGCCAAAGTCACTAAGAGCTTTACCCCTGCCCATTCCTTCTGCATTCAGCATGTCGATTATGAGTACTGAATGTTAGCTTGTCATTTAATATATCCCAGACCTTGATGCGCACTGTTTTTACTAGGTAGTCAAAGTTAATCGCTTGCTTTTGCTGGGAGATCAATTTGATTTGATTCATAAACATATGTAGATTCCTATCACCCTTTATGTGGAATATGACAGTGTCACTTGAGGCTGTTCCTTGGAAGATTACACTTACAGCCTTTAAAAAATTACAAAAGGAGTTGAATATGCCAGAAATAATTTGTGCGCTATATATATTCTAGTTAACGTATGCACCAGTCAAATGACTATCTCAGTCTACCACTGGATGTCGCCAATTCATCTCGTTGAAGGAAGAATTGTCTCTTGCGCTCATTATGTAGTGGTTGCAATTCCGGTGTTGTGCCGAAATCTGCACCCCTGCGTGAAATGCACCCCCTATCGGGAGCGCGCACCGCTCTTTTCTTCGATTCGA
>JABFEB020000060.1:20943312-20955920 GCA_019775895.2 Stomatorhinus ivindoensis
TACCGGGAGCAATTGGGGGTTCAGTGTCTTGCTCAAGGACACTTTGATGGGGTCAGGAGGAGCCAGGGCTCGAACCTACAACCCTACAGTTGCCGAACGATACTGCTACCTCCTGCACCACCATCTTCCCAGGTGGAGGTGGGTCTGATGGATGAGCAAAGAGGGACGGAACTGTTCTTAGCAGATTACAGATAGGATATAGAAAGAAGAAATGTATTTGAAGCTGGTTGAAATGAACAAATGATAAAAATCATGAAAAACATGTAGTCTCCTTTCTTCCCGGAGGAGGCAGCAGATGTAGAAGTAGATGATGTGTGATCGCTGCCTCACCTGCTTGTGCCTTTTAGATCGAGCAGATCCAAGATGGCCGTCCGGGGAAGCTAAGAGTGACGGCCGTCTCGACCGATGGAAAGGAGACATATGAAGGAGAGTTCAACACCGTGAGTGCGAAGGTTTATGCCATGCCCGGAGCCACTGGGATGTGAGTTAATGGAGCATAAAGGAATGGGGAGCAGTAAAATTGGTCACTAATTCACATATTTCAGGTAATGTCTCACAGCAGCTGAGGTACTTTTTTGGTACTTTGGTATCTTGGGGCGGGACTTGCAAACACTTTCTTTTGATTGGTTATGAAAATTGTTGGCTATGCAAATATTGAACCTCTGTATTAAAAAACGTTACAAGCTCAGAAAACAATGATAAATGAAGTAAAAACGGGATAATATTGGATGGGTGCACAAATGAAGAGATCCAAGGTTTAATCTGGTCGGATGAACAGATAGAATAAGATCAGGATGACATGACAAAAAAAAAATATATATATATATACTAGGGCAGCACAGTATTGGAAATTTTTCAGATATCATGATGTGATTTTGTGTAATAAATATTGGAGTTTTTATAAAGCAAACAAGGAGTACAACATACATTTCTCACAAACGGAGTGATTTAAATAGTGAGGATGAAAATTATCCTTATTATTATATATTCTTATGATTGTCTCAGAGGACACATGCAGCAGAGGTTAAATAATTTTTTAAAACATATACTAGATAATACTGAAAATGAACAATTGTTAAAACTGCACTGCTTTCGAAGCTGGTGTCATATAGATATAGCAACTGTATAGATTTGATAGCCAGTGACTGCAGTGCTGCTGAATCCCTTGTGGTTTTTCCAGGTGCTGCTGGCTATCGGACGGGACGCCTGTACCAGGAACATCGGCCTCGACCGCATCGGAGTGAAATACAATCAGCAGTGAGTCACCCCGCTGTGTCCGTCACGGCTCAGGGGAGCGCACACCCCAGGTGGTCGCTGCGGTCTGCGGGGGGGGGGGGGGCGCGTACTGACAGAAGGGACCATTAGACTCATAAATGGAGTGTTTGTGCAATGGACCTACAGCAGGAACACTTTCTGGGAAACGGTGCATTTACCAAGACCTGCAAGGGAAGGACTGTGATGGAATGCATCACTTAGGTAATCGGTTACTGCCCTGGATTATCCACGTGTCACTTACGTAATCAACCCCCTTCAGAGGCTCCATTACAGCTGGCTAGTCTTTGGAAATGCATTTCTCACTCTCTAGATATTTTTCCTGCTCATCAGAAGTTCATAATGGCAACACTTACATACAATATGCAGCATCTGACATACAAAGGATGCTTAAAATGCAAGAAAAGAATGATTTCTACTTTAATACTGTAGTACTGAAAGTATTCTACTATAAAAGTGAAATATGGAATGCTTCATAAGTAATGCTGCAGTAAGTAATATTCTACTGCTATACTGTAATATTGAACCATTGTACTATAATACTATAATGATAAATGCATTTTACTGTGAAACTGTAGGAATAAATGCATTGTACTATATTACTGTAATACTAAAACATTCTATTATGATACTGTAAGAATAAATGCATTTTACTCTACTACTGTAAAACTAAAAGCATTCTGCTGTGATTCTGCAATACTAAATGAAATGTTGGTGTATTTGCCATTTTATAATAAATACTGAGTGCATCCTATTGTAATAATACAGTAATAGTAGAAGTATTGTTTCCGTAATAGTGTAGTACTACTACATTGTACCGTAATCCCAGTTGTTTGCCACTGCAGGATTGGTGGGTGGGGTGTGATTGTGGATGGCAGCACTATGTCGTCCCTGGGTGATTCTTCCTGTCCACAGCACCGGCAAGATCCCGGTGGACGAGGACGAGCGGACCAGCGTGGGTCACGTATACGCCATCGGGGACGTGCAGGAGGGCCGGCTGGAGCTGACGCCGGTGGCCATTCAGGCGGGCCGTCTGCTGGCACGGAGGCTCTATGGGGGGCGGAGCACCAAGGCAGGGACACAGACCCACATACGTGCAGCCACGCACACACCGCCCATGCTTTCATATCTTTGTGGGGACTCACCATTGATTTCTGTGGGCATAACCCTAACACTTAACCAGCCCTAACCTTAACCATAAGTAACTAAACATAATGCAAGATTATTTTAGTTTTTTGGTTGCAGTCAATGATTTTTTTATTATTGATAATAATAAAATGATAATGATGATAATGATATAAAATGATAATGATAATGATTGATAATTTTTCATTTATATATAAAATTTTCTATGGGGAGAATTCTAATCCCAACATGACGACCTTAACCCCTACTCAACTTGAACCTTAATCATAAGTAACCAAACAAAATATGAGACTTTTGGCATTTTTAGTTTTTTGATTGCATTCACAGATTTTTGTGGGGACTTGAAAAATGGCCCCCACAACATCAAAATAATAGGTTTTTATTACATCGTGGGGAACATTTGGTCCTCATAATGTAAAATAAACATAATCTACACACATCCCTTCACTTTCACTGCATTACCATTAGTAGTTCAAATCCAAAAATTGAATTTTTTTTGGAAGATGTCTTTCCTTCCTTGGGAAGTCTCTGCCTTCCAGTTTTGCTATTTTTGACGATTATTTTCTTAAAATTTATCCTGGTGCTGTTAGGAAAACACAATTCCTCACGCACGCTTAGGCACAGTCTTGGGCGCCCCTGGTTCCGACACATTAGAGCAGCGTGGTGATTGGATGTGGAAGATTAAAGGAGGAGAAACTTTAATTGATAAGAAGCCAATGATTGGGCTCTTCGTGCTGTGGTCGGTGGATGGATGGAATCCCCAGATGGCAGGTGGGAGTCCAGAGTCTTGCAGGGGGCAGGGGGGGTAAGGACAGATCAGCTATCAGACTGTTCAAACAGATGCAGGATATAATCAGCTATGGCACAGACAGATGACTGTTCTTCCAGGTTCCCTGTGGTTATCTTTTAAACTGGCTCCCTGCAGAAAATCAGCTTACAGATAAAATAACCTGCAGCCTTTCCGGACGGAAGGCCGCAGTTTGTTTACTTGGGTTCAGTCACAGAGCTTGGAATGTTTTAGAACTAATCCGTCTCCCAATTAACCATGCTGAGCTAATTATCAGTGTTTGTAACCCTCTCTAAGCAGCTAGCAATTTGTCATGTCTGTCTGTGTGCGGCAGTGTGACTACGCAAACGTGCCAACCACGGTCTTCACCCCGTTGGAATATGGGGCCTGCGGCCTGTCAGAGGAAGCCGCCAATAAGAAGTATGGACAGGAGGACGTCGAGGTGCCCAGCGCTGCCATGATGATGCAAACACAATACTGCAGTGCTGTTTTATCTTTCACTACCTGTCATTGGTTATGTATTGCAGCATATCTCTGAGGGTTTGGGTCCATATTTCATAGTCAGACATTTCAGTCAGGAGTTTGCAAAGACAAATAAAAACGGAGTTGAGAAATAAGCCAAAACTTCTTATTCCAGAGCCGATAAGATTAAAAAAAATCAGTTCCTCAACTTCCTGATTTAAATCCCCCCTTTTATCGATTATTTAATTCTACAGAATGAACTACTGGATCACTATTGTAACTCTATACACTATCTGGGGAGAATATTAGCATATAATTTAAGACAAACTTCCTGGTGGACAGCTGGAGTTTCAGGTGGTTGGGGTTAACCGTCTTGCCTCCCGTAGGTGTACCATACCTCCTACTGCCCACTGGAGTGGACACTGCCCGGCAGAGATAAGCACAGCTGCTATGCAAAAGTCATCTGCCACTCTCCTGATGATGTAAGTGGATGTCTCTCCGCAGGGCCAGTGAAAATTGCTCCCGTTCAGGTGGAAGCTGACATTCTGGACGATTTCTAATCTCATCTTCACTTCTCCTCTCCTGGAGCCAACACCATATCATGGTGGAGGGGTTTGCGTGTTCCGATGATCCCAGGAGCTAAGTTGCCTGGGGCTTTATGCCCCTGGTACGGTCACCCAAGGCAAATAGTTCCTAGGTGAGGAACCAGACAAAGTGTGGCTCACAAGACCCCTAATGATGAGTAAAAACATTGATCCATGATTTCCCTTGTCTGGGCGTGGGTCACCAGGGCCCTCCCCTGCAGCCAGACCTGGGGGTGGGGCTCAATGGCAAGTGCCTGGTGGCCAGGCCTGCACCCATGGGGCCTGGTCGGGCACAGCCCGAACAAGGCACGTGGGTTCCTCCTCCAGTGGGCTCACCACCTGTAGGAGGGGCCATAGGGGTTGGGCGGTGGCCGAAGGCGGGGACCTTGGCAGTCTGATTCTCGGCTGCAGAAGCTAGCTCTAGGGACATGGAATGTCACCTCTCTGGTGGGGAAGGAACCTGAGCTGGTGCACGAGGCTGTGAGGTTCCGACTAGATGTAGTCAGGCTCACTTCGACGCACGGCTTGGGCTTTGGAACTTCGAGGAGTACATGGTCCTCCTTTGGGCTTGGGCTCCTCGAAGGGGGTTGGACCCTCTTCCACTCTGGAGTTGCTCACGGGGAGAGGCGCCGAGCTGGGGTGAGCATTCTTATTGCCCCCTGGCTGGGCACCTGTACATTGGGGTTTACCATGGTGGATGAGAGGGTAGCCTCCCTTCGCCTTCAAGTGGGGGGATGGGTCCTGACTGTTGTTTGCACTTATGCGTCAAATGGCAGTTCAGAATACCTACCCTTGGAAGGGGTGTTGGAGAGCACTCCTCCCGGGGATTCTCTTGTTCTGCTGGGGGACTTCAATGCTCACGTGGGCCATGACAGTGAGACCTGGAGGGGTGTAATTGGGAGGAACGACCTCCCCGATCTGAACCCGAGTGGGATTTTCTTGTTGGATTTCTGTGCTCGTCACAGAATGTTCATAATGAACACCTTGTTCAACCATAAGGGTGTCCATATCTGCACTTGGCACCAGGACACCCTAGGCAGCAGTTCGATGATAGACTTTGTGGTTGGGTCATTGGACTTGCGGCCACAGGTATTGGACACTCGGGTGAGGAGAGTGGCGGAGCTGAGAACCGATCACCACCTGGTGGTGGGTTGGCTCTGCTGGTCGGGGAGGAAGCCGGTCAGACCTGGCAGACCCAAGCATATAGTGCGGGTCTGGCTTAATCCCCTGTCAGAGGGAAGTTCAACTCCTACCTCTGGCAGAACTTCGCCCATGTCCCGAGGGAGGCGGGGGACATAGAGTTTCAGGCCTCCATTGTGGAAGTGGCTGACCAGAGCTGTGGCCGTAAGGTGGTCGGTGCTTGTAGCGGCGGCAATCCCCGAACCCTGGTGGACGTCGGCGGTGAGGGGTGTCGTCAAGCTGAAAAAGGAGTCATATCGGGCCTTTATAGCCTGTGGGACTCCGGAAGTACTTGATGAGTACCGGCGGACCAAGCGGAATGCGGCTTTGGCGGTTGCTGAGGCAAAAACTCGGGTATGGGAGGAGTTTGGCGAGGCCATGGAGAATGACTTCCGGACGGCTTCGAGGAAATTCTGGTCCACCATCCAGCGTCTCAGGGTGGGAAAGCGGTGCAGCATTAAGCGGTGCCGACCTCAGCTCGGGATGTTGTGGGTTGGTGGAAGGAATACTTTGAAGACCTCCTCAATCCCACTGGCACGCCTTTCAATGAGGAAGCAGAGTCTGAGGACTTGGGGGTGGACTCAACTATCTCTGGGGCAGAGGTCGCTGAGGTGGTTAAAAAGCTTCTCGGTGGCCAGGCCTTGGGGGGGGATGAGATCCGCCAGAGTTCCTCAAGGCTCTGGATGTTGCAGGGCTGTCTTGGTTGACATCCATTTGCGGCATCACATGGACATCTGGGGCGGTGCCTCTGGATTAGCAGACAGGGGTGGTGGTCCCCATTTTCAAGAAAGGGGACCGGAGGGTGTGTTCCAACTATAGGGGGATCACACTCCTCAACCTCCCTGGTAAGGTCTTATCGAGGGTGCTGGAGAGGAGGGTCCATCGGATAGTCGAACCTCGGTTTCAGAAGGAGCAGCGTGGAACAGTGGACCAGCTCTATACTCTCGGCAGGGTCCTGGAGGGTGAGTGGGAGTTTGCCCATCCAGTCTACATGTGCTTTGTGGACTTGGAGAAGGCATTCGACCGGGTTCCTCGGGGAGTCCTGTGGGGAGTGCTCCGGGAGTATGGGGTGCCGGACTGCCTTATAAGGGCTGTTCGGTCCCTGTACAATTGGTATCAGACCTTGGTCCGCATTGCCAGCAGTAAGTCAGACTCGTTCTTGGTGAGGGTTGGATTCCGCCAGGGCTGCCCTTTATCACCAATTCTGTTCATAACTTTTATGGACAGAATTTCTAGGCGCAGCCAGGGTGTTGAGGGTGTCCAGTTTGGTGACCTCAGGATTAGGTCTTTGCTTTTTGCAGATGATGTGGTTCTGTTGACCTCATCAGACTGTGACCTTCGGCTCTCACTGGAAAAGTTTGTAGCCGAGTGTGAAGTGGCTGGGATGAAAATCAGTACCTCCAAATCCGAGACCATGGTCCTCAGCCAGAAAAGGGTGGAGTGCTCTCTCCGGGTCGGGGAGGAGGTCCTGCCCCAAGTGGAGGAGTTTAAGTATCTTGAGGTCTTGTTCATGAGTGAGGGAAGGATGGAACGGTAGATTGACAGGTGGATTGGTGCGGCGTCAGCAGTGATGCGGGAGCTGCATCGGTCTGTCATGGTGATGAAAGAGCAGAGCCAAAAGGCAAAGCTCTTGATTTACGAATAAATCTGTGTTCCTACCCTCATCTATGGTCTCGAGCTGTGGGTAGTGAACGAAAAAATGAGATTGCGAGTGCAAGCGGCCGAAATGAGTTTTCTCCGCAGAATGGCTGGGCTCTCCCTTAGAGATAGGGTGAGGAGCTTGGTCATTCGGGAGAGACTCAGAGTAGAGCCGCTGCTCCTCTGCATTGAGAGGAGCCAGATGAGGTGGCTCGGGCATCTGGTTAGGATGCCTCCTGGGCGCCTCCCTGGTGAGGTGTTTCGGGCATGACCCACTGGGAGGAGGCCCTGGGGAAGACTGGACTGGAGGCACTATGTCTCTCAGCTGGCCTGGGAACACCTCGGGATTCCCCCAGAGGAACTGGAGGAAGTGGCCGGGGAGAGGGAAGTCTGGGTTTCCCTGCTGAGAATGCTGCCCCCGCAACCCGACCTTGGATAAGCGGAAGTTAATGGATGGATGGACGGATCTTCACTTCTTAGGCTAAAAATTGATGTTTGACATTCAGCCGAGGCAGTTTCATATCAGATAAGGGGGATGAAAAATGTGGCTATTATGAGAGTGTCACACACATTATAATTTAATTGGGAGTTATCAGAAGGACAGCAGAGGGTGTTCGGTATCTCCCAGTGTAACCTGCTTATGACCAGGGTACTCCTTCGTCCACAGGAACGGGTCATAGGCATCCACGTCCTGGGCCCCAATGCAGGGGAGATCATCCAGGGCTTTGCTGTGGCCCTCAAGTGTGGTCTGACCAAGGGGCAACTGGACGCCACCATCGGGATCCACCCAGTGTGTGCTGAGGTTGGTAGTACTATCAATACTCCTGTGGAAACGCTCCAGCTCATCTATTCTATGTGTCCCTCTCCCAGTATGATTGCTCGTTCTGCATGCCCGTCCCCCAGTATGATCACTTGTTCTGCGTGCCCCTCCTCCTGTAAACCTAGTCAGAACAGGTCCTCACCTGTTCATCCAGCAACGGTGCATTGTGGGCATTTCATTATTCACATCTGAGCCTGTAGCCCCCCCGCTTCCATGCCCATGTCCCACCTGCCCACCCTGCCCAGCAATTATTCACGCCTGCAGGAGCCACATCACCTCCATTACCATGATAATGTATTCCTACCATCTGCAGATGAGGTATTCTGCTGCCAAGCCTCGTTTGTAGTTTGCTGAAAAAACATGTTCATACTCAAAAAATGGTAATCTGGAAGAACGGATTGTCTGCCATGGGCAGGGGGGTCGGGGCTTCGTAAAGCCTTGAAGTTTCTCTAATGTGCACCGCGCACATGCTGAGAAAGTTCTGGATGTCAGTTTACCGCTGATCTGCTCCCCCACCCCCATGTCTGTATATGTCTCCATGTGGTCTCCAAGGTGCTAACCGATCTGACGGTAACCCGGCGTGCTGGCAGCACCGCGGCCGTCCGAGGGGGGTGCTGAGGCTAGCTGCCCCGCAGCAAGCTCGCGTCATGATCCGGCGAAACGACCCCGGGCAAGAGGTGGGACAGGTCGCCATGGAAACGGGTGCTGCACGCAGGGGAGAGAACGAGGTGTCGTTTTTGTACTCGGCATGATACGTGGAGTAATGGGCAGCAGTCTGGCTCGCGGCCAGCCAATGACGTCTCAGCCTGCAGCCTGATTGACAGGTGGGCGGGGACTGATGCACTGCTACACCAATGGTCATGCACTGCTTTGTTTTCTGTTTTATTTTTGTTTTGTCATTTTGTTTGTATTCATTCTGTCGTGGGGAAGAATGTATTTCTCAAGCAGAAACTAGTCTTAGCACAGATCTAAGTACTCAGTCTGACAATGCAGACCTAATTTACCTGTTAGAGTTGTCTTAATAGTCTATTTGACTCTCTGCACAGATTTAATTTCAGATATGTTAAATTTAGTTCAGTTCAGTGTTTGAATTCAGCTTGAAGGTGAGATGTCATTTAATAGCTGATCCAGCAAACAGATTTTTAGCCATTATGGAATATTACAACGAATGTTTTATTTATACCCCAATCTGCATATAGTTAAAGTAAATCAAGTCTAGAGAAGTTTTTAAAAGGCATGACAGCGATGTATATATTCTTCAAAAATAAAATACTCCAAGATTAGAAATGAAAATTCTTTCTATTTTTGCTGAAAACAAACTGAAGAGGAGATCTGCTTCGATGGGATTGAAGGACTCAAATGTGCTTTGAAAGATATGCAAATGAATGTTCCCTTTCTTGGCAAGACTGCGGGCTTTATGTGAAACCCCAGATGTGTGTTTCCTCGCACTTTGAGTTAACCAGAAGCACTTAAACTTCAAATACATGGCCCCTACCCACGTGCCCCTTAAAGCACGACCCTCCCAAACACGCCACTGAGATAATTACGCTCCAGATGGCCTCGTTTTTCTCGTCCGATCTGACATGGCACCTGAAACGCAGAGCCGTGCTGACGTCGCAGTTACAGTAGCCCGTGAAGCAGTGGTGGAGTTGCCAGGCTGGACTCAGACAGGGTCAGAACCACACCGGCACCTGTGATTGCCCCCTCCCCCCCCCCACAAGCACCTTCAACATCCAACAACAGTGTGGCCTCTTGGAGACTGGAGACATTCAGATCCCAGGAGATCATCCTTCATCATGCTGTCCTTAGACCCGAGGTGCAGATGATTCAGAGCGGGTTCCCTGGATGAAATCTTGGGGGTGCAGTGGTGGTGGTGGGGACCTGGAATCCATTATCTCATGCACCAACGTGCCTGACTCATTTCCATTGTTTGTAATCATTTGGCATGTAGGACCAGAATCTGCTCTGCAGTGGCCCTGTTGGCTGGGTCCATTCCTGAGCATATGCTGAACGTTACCACGGATACGGGACAGGACCAAGCTGTCCCATCGTAATGCTCAGCCTCAGGGTCTGTCTCACACCTGCAGCCTTCTGTCAGATTAACTGCGTTTTTTCTGCTGCCTTGTATCTTTGTTCTCTCATTTATCCCCTTGATCTTCACGGGCTGAATTTGACTGCTTTACACCCCTGTGGTGCACGGAGCTCCGCTTTGCTCTGAAAAGCTGAGCTGTGTAGCACTCTTCCAGAACACTGATGCATGCTGTCATTTACCTAATTAAAGTAATATATCAGTCTCCTTCTCTGCCCTGAGCTGTAAAACCTGCACAGTATCAGCACCTAGTCCTGTGAGTGGAGGACTGTAGCATAACACTGACCTAGCTACAAAAATTCCTGGGCATTCAATCACCTTACATTTTATTTTTTTTACGAGAAGCTAGTGACATATTCTTGAGGGGAAGCAGAGTTATATACTCCCTAGAGTGATCAGGGATTTTGTGTTTTGCTTAGAGACACAGTGGTGAAATCACCGTACCTGTACTGGGATTTGAACCAGCAACCTTCCAATCATAAGCACGGTGGCCGAGCTCCATACTGGCCTCACACACCCCTTTACTGGCATGCAGAGTTATTCTTTCTCACCCAGGACTGAATCCATACCTACGTTGTTCATATTCTCCAGGAGAAAATGAATTCAAGCACACAGTGTAGTAATCCTCAAGCAACTGCGCAGACAAAGATTATATTTTATCCCTGGACTTTACTCCCTACAATGCAGGAGAAAGCATGTGTGGATATTTACAAAGTAATCAACACGCCAGCATGTGGCAGCATCTGTTTGTGTGTGAGAGGCTGAGAAAACAAGGGGCATGTTCATCACCATCCCGAGATGCCACAGACGGCCATAAACGACGGGGTCCTAATGGGGCCCGAGGAGCCAGAGCCACGGGTTAATGGTGTCAGGCCCTGGTAGGTCAGCCAAGGACGGTTGCTGCCAGGACAGCCGGGTGTGTGTGTGATGTATCTGCCTGTCAGAAACAGGACTGCTGATTGGTCATTGGTGGGCTTGGTCTCCTGCTGATTGGCTGATAAAATTGAGGTATTGGCTGGGACCCAAATAAGTTTACAGAGATTTCCAGAGCAGCTTCTGGGTCTCTTTTAAAAAGAAAAACAAATAAAATGACAGTTATATGGGGAGATCAAGACAGGCTATATATGTTTTCATCACTGATGGGGATTCTGCTATCACTGATCTGCACTGTGAACCAAGACTGGTGTTGTTAAAATTTATTACTAACTTCATTCATCTGCATAGCAGAAATACTATCAATACTATCATATATCAGTTTTTATTTATGTCAGAAACATCTTTCCTAAATAGGAGTAATCCTGATTGATGGTGTTATTTGCCCGGTGGAGGGCTTCTCTGTCATTCCACTCTTCCCTGGCTCTGGCAGAGATACTCAAACGCCCCTGCTCCACATCCCCGACCCGGGTGGGCCGGGCAACGCAGCTACAGTAATTAAAATTCATGGTGATAATTACCGAGTTCTAAAATGCAAGAGACGAGAAGGACCCGCATATTACCCATTAGCACTTCAATGAGCCTCGTCGTTTAGCGCATTTCTAATAGGCACCGCGTTACAGCGGAGACTCGTACTTTGATGCGACGGGTCGGGCTTCCTTCGCTGAGCACGACGCGCTTTAATGCACCATTTGAAAAAGCCCCGTATTCGACAAGAGCAAGCACGTCATCGGGGAAAAGTGTTGCTAAAAACTGACAGGCACTCATTTTTCACATCCACTTATCCAGGTGAGGATGGCAAAAACTGTGAAATCCATTTTTCAAAATTGGATGAATCATCGTTAAATCCTATACAATCCAAATAAACTGGGAAGTGGAAAGTTATTGTGGTGTAATACTCAGATCCTTCCTTTATTATGTTTGCGCGAGCATCGACATATTTCTGTGATTGAGCAGGAAGTTCAATTTGACAGCTATTGTGACAAATTGAATTTTTTCATATTCTTGCTTTTGCTGATTAGAGTTAAAGAAGAGAGGGTTTTTTATTTCGAGTTTAATGCATGTCTTTTGGTATAATGAAAAGAATTCAACCATTTTGATTAGATGATATACGCAAGGACATTGTTGTCCACTGTTTTTATTAGACTATGAAGAACGTGAAAACAGTATGAAGCCGAGAACACGATCACTTAAACATGCGCAATTACAAGCTGAAACACTACGAATACACTACAGTCAGTGTCGGGAAAGTTCATTTTCTACATGAACTAGTTCAAAGTTCAGTTCACACATTTTAAAATGAACTAGTTCAGTTCATAGTTCATAATTCAAATTTTTTGAACTAAGTTCGCAGGTTCCAAAATGAACTAGTTCATAGTTCTTTTTTTTTCCAGTATGTTGCTGCAAGCTGTTACCCTAAGAATACTGGCATTTTCCAGTTGTTTCCCCCCATTCAGTCCACACTGTATAAAATTTGGGCTGCTTTTTAAAATATTGAGCGGGTTTTACTGTCATTATTATTATTATTATTAAAAGAATATATATTAAAAATATACTAAGAATATATAAAAAAAATCATGGTGATTATATGGAGAAACATAAAAAATGTGTGTGTGACTTGGCTGTCCAGTCAGCCGTCACAATTAGCTCATTCAGAGAATCTATCAAATATGACATGACATCATCAATCAGTGACAG
>JABFEB020000060.1:20956020-20967671 GCA_019775895.2 Stomatorhinus ivindoensis
TCAGTTCACGTTCACCCAGAATATGAACGAGTTCATGAACGATCGTTCAATGAACTCGTTCAGGCACAACACTGACTACAGTTTATCACAAATCTTGCCTATTGCTGAATTTCGTTTGAGATTGCCCCATCACTTTACAATTACCTAGTAAATTTAACGTTCATCCATCCATCCATCCATCCATCCAATTATAAACACTTGCACCCTGGTCAGGATTGCGGTGTGGGATGGCAGTCCACCGCAGGGCACATACACGCGCAGTTTCTCAAACCCTATGAGCAAATTAAAGACATTAACCTGACTGCAAGTCTTTGAACTGCGGAAGGAAACCGGCGTACCGGCAAAAACAATGGGTCAATAAATCACGGCAAATAGTGGTATTGCACTCAAGATCTCAATGTATCCCTGTATGGATTCGCCAGTTGCATAATACGTGTAGGCGGATTTCCACGAAGATGGTTTAGCTCTGGCACAGGATCCCTGAAGTAGAATTGCCCACCTACCATCAAGTAAAGTGTGTTGATCTTTTTTCCCGACAGATGTCGCTATAAGATCCAAAACGTGGATATTGCGACTGCGAAAAGCTAATTGATAGATATTTTCCTAATATGGTCTTTCATATTCCTAATTAAGCGATAGGGTTAGTCACAGACTAGTCGTTCGTACTCTTTGAAAGCTATTTCCACTCCGTTTCCAGGAAACATCAATTTCCTGAAGAATCGTTTTTTTTTCTTATTTGCAATTTGACGCGTCACTTAGACATTGTTATTTTTAGAATAGACAATTTGCTGCAGCAACGAGAACAATTAGCTCCCTTCAAATCAGAATAAACTAAAATTCAATTAACCTTCACCGTCGGGGATCATTCTGGTGCGGCAAACAAACCGCTGCTATATAAAATAAAACTAAATGCCCGAGAAGCCCGTGCTATACCTATAAGCATCAAGCTCTGTGTTTATTCTCACAATTAATGCTATTTGTGCATGACATTATCGACCCCATGGCACGCGCCTTTGCCAAAACTGCGCTAGTCCAGGTCACGTTGTCTCTCGGAAGATGTGAAAGCAGGGGATACTTGGCCGGCAACCTGGCGATGTAGCTGCCTCATTTCAGGTTATTTACACCATGGAATCAAGGGCACAAAAGCACTAACACAAACGCATCTTGGCCGCCAAGCCCTTTTTATGGTCTTCCCCTTCTGCGTCTATATAGAATAAACAGCTTTCCGGTACAAAGCAAGCTCGTGTCCAGTCTCCGAGTTTATTGTCTGCATTCAGGTGAAGTGTGCAAGCATGCCAGGATTTTGCAATACGAGTAGCTGTATGTTCGTCCATAGCAGTCAAAATCATAGCAATAACTGCACTTTATGTAATATAACATGCTTATCATAATCATCTCATGGCTGAGGAAAAACACATATTTTAACCGTTGTACAAATAATGCATGTGTGCCGCAGAAAAAAAGCTGTACTCTGTAAAAACATCAGTAAATGTAATTTAATGTAATTTATAATTATTTTACATAGGCCTATCTTAAAGGTACTAAATGGAAAACGCGGTTTCTATGGCATTAGGAAATATCCCAGACAGCAATAAAATTATTTTAACGTGCCAATGTTATGTCGAGCAATTAATTTCTTGTGACAAGCAAGGCTTTGTGTAAAGATTACTAATAGCAGCTGTTCCACGATATGTGCACAGAATACGAAATATAAAAAAACTGATGGCCAAAAACACAGTAACTTGTGTCGCTAGCAAGTTCGGTGAAAACTAAACTTTTAACATGTTTTTCTGAAATTTCATATTCCTGTAGAAGTTGTAACTGATCTACATTTGCAGGAGCTTGATCCGCCCGAACCTGTATATTGTACTGCAAAGCCAACGCCGGAGCGCTTCTCCGCGGCTGTAGCCTAAGCATGGGCGTGCTCATTCCCGTGGTTCCGAGAGGGGGCGTTGAAGTTTTTCTTCCCCCTCTACGGAGCGTGTGAACAGGAATAGTACGCTCCAGAGACAGCATTGAGCTGATTGAGCCTTTCACCTCTGGTATTATCATCAGCACCATCTATGTACGACAGTCTCCGCAAAACATACACCTCTTTTTAAACGGTTTTCTAACCCCGGCCATGAAACAAACCCTCGTGGAATTGATGAGGATGAGCAGAATATGCCGGATGATACTTGCCACTTGTTTGGGATCTTTTATTCTGGTCATCTTTTATTTCCAAAGTATGTTCCAACCAGGTAGGACTTGTCTTTCAGCCTTTCGTGACATACTAAGGCCATTGATTATTGATGTTTACGGGACAGTTTGTAATGCCAACGAGGTGAATTATTCACATGCCCTGATTAAATGCCTAATTTCAGAGGCGTGCGATCGTTTAAATAATCGCCGCCGTTTAAGAGACCCGGCTGGTTATACAGCGCATGGTAGCTTATACTTGTGTTGTAGCGCGTTTCGACGGGCGATTATTATCGGTAACTGTGGTGGATTCGCATGTATCATTATATGACTGTTAGCACATTGCACGATCAGATATAACTTTGTATGTGTTATGTGTTATTTTCAAAGCACGAAATCCAACAATAGTATTTATGTGTACCTCGCTGCCACGGTCATTGTTTCCATTCATTGCTTGTGTAGGATTCCTTCGCTTCGCCTGTGAAGTTATTTTGCACGGAACAGTACGCCTGCATCTAAATGGCCCGTCACGCTTTAACACATCGACTTGGAATAAGGATCGACAATAGCAACTGGCAAAAGAAGTATTCATGGTGTTGAGAAAAAGAATCAAATAATTACAAGAAGCTTACAACGTGGGGATTTTCACAGGTTTAAAACGGACACCCCAGGTCGAAAAATAAACCGAATTAGTTTATTAACGAGCATCGTGGGCATAGAACTATAAGTCATTATCTTCATTTGTATCTTTAATGGTATGTTAATATTAATAATAATAATAATACCATTATCTTAATAAGAACTGTCGATAGATATTTACATGAGAATACATTTTGTTACACCACCAGAAAAATATATATACGCCTTAATTCTGAATACATTTAAATGTTGCTGTTCAAAGCCAGAAAACAGTGTGAAATTCTGGTTTCCTGTGTTTCGTTATTTAAGAAGTTACGTGAATAACTGGTGATATTCGTGATGTTCTGCATACGTATTATGCAAGGCCGATTATATTGGGCTGAAAATGTATTTTCATTTTGATAAAACGTTTAAGTCGATGTTGCCGTGTTCATTTTGTCATAGGTAAGGTAGATTTTATCTGACAGAAAGAGTAGCATTTCTGTAAAATATTTTGTCTTTCAACTTAGTAGATTTGTAGTTATTTTCATTTCAAGTTTTGTATTACCTCATTTAATCAGTTGTTCTAAGACTAAACACATGACTTATTGGCACGTAACGTTACAATTCAGGTCGTATAACTTTACTTATACGTTAGAAAAAAATCTAACAAGAAGTATTATTGAATGCGAGTCCTTCCTTAAAATCACATTGCTTCGCGTGTTTGTATTGGTGTGATTGTGCCTTCAAAAATACACACACAGCTATAGGTCAATCGGCACAACACAGAACATACATCTCTTTCAGATGACTTATGCTTTTAAAATATACAATGAAATCAAACATCAGACACATCTAAGTGCTTCCCTAACTATATAAAAGATATTTCATGTAGTATCAAGTTTAGACAAGCTTTAGTGATACATAGCATAATATAAATAGAAATTCGGGACTTTGAATCAGAATTGCCGGTCCCTCCGAAACGTTTCTCTGTGGTGAAACGGTCATTTGGCTGCTTGGCACTCTGAGGCAGCTTAGGATGATGAGCAGGTGGTCCAACCAATGGGAGGCACGGAGTGTGTGGTGGGCGGAATAATACTGTGACACATGGCTATATCAGCCAATGGGGATGTATCTTATCCTTTGTTGGCAAGCTCCAGGGCCTGAAGTAATAGATTGCTGTAGGTGTAAAGAAAAGGTCTTTGTTGTTCTGGGAGATGCATCAGGATTGGGGAGGTGCTTCAGCATCGCCGTAGTAGCAGACCTTTTGTGTCATATGTAATTTTGTATCATATGTAGATTTGTGGTGGGATAACGTCAGCAAGACGATCTGAAGCAGGGATGTTTCTTCTGGTTGGTGTAACCAGTCTTGGGTTTGGACAGGATGTGGTTAAGAAGTGTCTTGGTCTTCCAGATAGATCTGGATGGTGGATTTGAAGCCAGTGGCAATCGAGCACAAAGATGCTCTGCAGCACTGATGGTGTTCAAACACCAATCCTGTCTGTACTGGCACGCTGACATCATTCTCTCACGTTGACATCATTCCCCACAATGCCAGTTTAGCATTTTACCATGTCTCTATATAGACCGCTTAAGGTTTTTGGTCAGATTCCCTGTGTGTCCAGAGAGAAATGAGCAGTTATCAAATGAGTTAGTTATCTCACTTAAAATGACCTGGTAAAATGCAAATGGGTTAATCTATGAAGCATCTCCTGTAAACCTGACTCCTGGGTTCCCATCTGATCTGCTGCAGCGTCATTCCCCCGCATAAACACGGCTGTCCTTATTTGCGTTCGAAATATAGGTGACACAGTTGGACACCACGATGCCGTTATAGGGCTATCAGCAAGATTCTCCCTGATGCTGCAGTGCATGACTGGAACCTTGGTGTGGAATGACAGCAGGGCCCATATAATGTATGTTTTATAGAGATTTCAGGGTGTGGGAAAGCCACGCGGAACTCAAGGGGATGGAATATTCCGGACTGGGGGACTTTGGAAATTTTAGGATTGGTAGGTCCTGGTTGGCTGTCGAGAAGCTGTTACTTCCCATAAATGAGATGCAGGAAGACTGATTCGTGTTATTTTAGCTCCTGAGCCCTTGTGTGTCTGACTGAAGGTGTTATTGTCAGACTCTCCCTTGTCCAAAGCTTCTTCTCACTGAGATTTGCTCCCTCACGCCCACTGGGGCTCATCTTTAATAGTGACTGCCACAATCGCCCCCATCACCCCCATTCACATCTGGTAAAAAAAAAAGCTTTTCATAAAATAATGACAGTAAATTTAACAGTTTTTAAAAGAGATTTTTTTGGTTTGTTTGGGATGTTGCTCTGTTCTGACAATTGAACATTTGTCAGAAGAGGTTGTCTTCATTTTTTATTTTCTAAATAATGTCATGGGGTTGTGACATCAGGAGCTGTTTGTAATTTTTGGAAATCATTCCCTTTTGTATAATCACTGTGGGAGAAAGATTATAAATCAACCTCTCTTATAACTCTAGTTGAGCCACTTAGAATAAAATTCTGGAGCTCTCAGTTGGTGAATAAAGTTCTCACTTTTATTTGAGCAATCCAGCAAAGCACTCCCCTCACACTCTAGCACCAGGTATCAAGTCACTCTGAGCACAAACTGCAACCAGTTGATAAACTATAATTCCCAATTCCCTATAAGGACTTCTAAGTTCTAAGGTCACAAAACACCAACAAACCAAGCTCAAACGTATAACAAACACAATTCTCCTGCTCTATTGGTTCACCTTGACTGCAAGGTAAAATCCACCCATTTTGCTCATTTTACCGGAATCTGTCTCGACTGCTAGACTGTACTTGAGATATGTATATAAATATTGATTATATGACATTGAATCACTGTTAATGTTTGGGTGTTCCATTGATGAATGACATATTGTCATTGAATCACTGCAAATACATGGTTAACATATGATTAGTATGATTTATGTAACAATTACTTATACATTTGCACTACCGCGTAACATATTATATATTATGTACTGCGACTATTTTATAACTATAACTCTTTGTGCACCAGTTGGGGCAGCTTTGAGTCTCTTCCTGCAGGTGGTTTCTCCCCCCCTTTGCTCCACTGTCTGCCTCTCCAAGGTCCGACCTTTCTTCAGGGTCTGCGGAACTAACCGCAGGCAGCTATCACAAAGCAAGGTCACACAGTATTCAAAACAATCTCTTCTTGCCTAAGGCCTAAGACATAACAGACCCAATATGCCTCCCCTCCCGGGCCTAGCAATGTCCAATTTTCCTTCCAAATATCAGGAGTCTGTGCCTACATCCAGAAGGTTGCTGGTTCGATTCCCACTGCTGGCCGAGTGATCCTATCACCATTGGGATCTTCAGCGTAGCTGTTTTTCCCAAACACTGACCCCAAGTGCAACATGTCTGCCTGCATGTAAATGGGATTTGTGAAAATTAAAAATTCCCATGTGCCCCTACTTGTACAATTGACAAAAAAAGCTTCTTAATAGAATATATGACTTAAAAATGTGTGCTGGCTTTTTCCTTAAAGATAAAACCGTCAGTTATGACGCAGACAGGAAAGGGAACAGGCAGAAAGAAAACTCAGATATATCTTAAAAAGGGAAATGGGTCATCTGCTGTTCATTCCAGCCACGGTGACAATGGGGAACAGCATAAAAGTCTCCTATTTTGGTGTGCTTCCCCTTTAAGAGGTATAGCGTGGTAGGGGGATGATTGGAAGGTCCCTGCATGACTGCCACACACTGGTGTCCCCTTTCACTCTGCCAGTCATTCACCGTGCACTAAAAAAGGGGGTTTGCCTCACCAAATACCCAGAATGCACCATGGGCATCCAGCATTGCCACTTGTTACTGGAGAGGGACTGATGTCCTTGTTTTGGGGTGGGGGTTGGGGGTTGAAGCATAAAAGAATGAGCTTCTGGTTCATGGCACCACACTAAAAGCTTGTGAAAGAATCGCTTGGCCCGTGACCGGAATTTCTTTGGGAAACTCTAAATTCCTTAGTGTCCATGGTGGAAGCTGCGCATGGGGGTAATACTGTATGTGAGCGGAGAGCCGCTCGATTGTCGAGTTCGTTTCACAGCTGCATGCTCCGTTGACAGGCAGCGCTCTGTGATTCCCCTGTGTTTCTCTAAACCTTTTGGTTGATTTTTTTTTTCTTTGTTTGCCCAAATGGCGATAAATAAGGCCCCCTCATTCAGCGTCCAATTATTTCGTGCCTCCAGCCGGCTTCGAGTCCGTTCGCTACACCGCAGGCCGCTTCCTGTCGCCCGGGCCTTCCACGTCGATGGCTTCCGTCTTCACTCCGGGCCCGATCCATGGTGATTTCCAACTTCTATGGCAAACAAAACTGCCCAGGGGTGCAGTCGGTCACCTTGAATGACCTTGGGAGTCCTTTTTGATGTGTGTGAGTTGATATTCTCTAACCGTGCTCTGCCATGAAATAGGAGGTTGGGCGTTTGACAGGAAAGGCCGGATTTCTCATGCCCCACCCCGTGAGATGGGGGGGGTTGCATGCCTGAAGGCCTCGATTGTACAAATTGGGCTGATAACCATCTGCTGAATCTTCAGCTTCTGACTGAGCTTCAGATTCAGACGGTGAGAGCTGGCGGTCCTGCATGATATTCCCCTGAATTTCCCAGCGTTTCCCTTTGATCTGATTGGCAGTCAGAGTGCGGAGGTGCCGAATCTCGCCGGGTCGTGCTAAAAGACGCAGCCGCGCGGCACGCAGCTGTCGAATGCCGGTCTGCGAGTGGGACCCGCGTTTCTGGCCCATTACAAAGTCTGCCATGTGCCTGGCGCTTCTCTGGGGTGGTGGGGTGGTAAATGTGTGTGTGTGAGAGAGGGGGTGTGACAGGTGGCAGGTCTGTGCAGTGTTTTGTCATTTTACTCCCAAAGCTGCTGAACGCTACATTAAGTGAGAGTTACCCCCCAGCTGTCGGTGGCTTCTCTGATCACTTGTTACGTTTAGCCCAGTGCTCTGTCACCGTTTATTCTTTATAGGTATTTCTGGCTGATCATCTCTTTTTGGGAGCTGCCCATAGGTCCTCGGAAGGAGTTTAGCGCCCCTGTAATCCGCAGCGAACAGATCATCACTATGAGGTTACTGAGGCATTAGGCTCTGAGCAAACAACCCTGGGCTCTATCTGTGCGTGGAGTCACGCGAAGAGGGACCGAGACGTCTTTTCAAGGTCCATGTCCGAGTTATACTGCCTTAGTGAAAGGAAACATAATCTGATTTGAATCCGCCCATCCACATGTCTGTCAGGACCTTGTCAGGACCCAGACCGTTGTGCCGTGGGTGTTTATAAGGTGCAGCTGTGAAACCTTTTGCCTGCTTGTCCCAAGGGCCTTGTGAGGGTCTGTAGAACAATGTGGACACTCAAAGCAGATTCTTCTGGTCGTCGAGGGGTTGGGGTGCAGTTAGGTCAGGTCGTGGAGTTGATGGAGTTTTCTGGAAGCTGTCGGTCGTGATTTTGCACCTCCACAAAAAATGGATCAAAATTGTTTTGGTACTTTTTTAGTTTTGTTAAAAAAAGAGCAGATAGTCATCAAAAGGTGTCTTGTGCTGTTTTTCAGGAATGCAAAACTAGCATAACTGGTTTGCACACACACACACACATCGCGTGACTTGTTTGTGTGGATCTTTATCTATACCTGTCAGACATGTCCAGAGCAAATGAAATCTCACATAATTGCTGTCAGAGGTTCGACAGACATTTTAGAATCTTTCTGCTACCTCGCGATGTGTCACCTCTACACCCGCCGGGCAGTGTGGAAAAGGCAAAATGCTTGCTAACTCAGTGCCTGTTAAGCGGTCTTGCAAACCCCGTTTGTTCCAGATGTTTTAAAAATTTACGTCAGCTGTGGGGGGGGAACTTCTGGTTTTGCAGTACGGCTGGGGGATTCTTCACAGTCTTTCCCACCCGCATGGCAGAGGCCCTGTAAAAGCACTGGGCCCGGCGTTCCAGGGGCCTTCTGTATCTACTGAAATTGTAGAAGTGATGGGATGCTTCCGGAAGTCCTTCATATTAACGCGATCCGTTACCATGACTGGGAAAGGATGGTCAGCTACAGCGGTTTTCTTGTTGGCCTCTGACACCACCTCCCCCACCTCAGGGTTTGTATTTTAAGACTATCTGTCTGTCTGGGGCTCGATGCTTTTTTTTTCCTTGCTAAACCAGTGATCTGGAAGGTCTCGCTCCAAAATGAAAGGCTCCGTTTCCGTGCAGCTGAGCTTCTCTTCTTGGTAATTCCGAAAGCTTTCTGTTTTCACATCGCCCACAATCGGGCGTCTTTTGGGGAAAAAAAATCGGCGGAACCGTGAATTAAAAGTGAAGCTGGTTCATGCGGCCCGTGCTGTATGACTCTCTCCCCATCTCTCACTTTCTCTCTCTCTCTCACACAGACACACACAGCCCAGCAGTAACCAATTAACAGGTAGCAGGGATTCTCAGGCAACCTCTGATTGGCTACCTTTGCCTCCCATTGAGGATTAAGCGTCGGTGTGTGGTTTGTGTCTCGAGGAAATGACTGATGCTCATTCTTACTTTTTCTACGATTACTGTTAAGCTAGGGGAGAATCCTGTTTCGCCCCCCCATTTTAGACTAAGTAATGTCAGCCCTGTCTATGAATGGATTTGGTGTCAGTGTTTGTTATCTTAACTGAGATGCAGTCATGTTTGGCGATGTGCCCCCCCCCGGCGTGCGCCCGGCCCCCATCACGTCCTCAGCACACTGCCCTGGAACGCTCTGGCTTTACCGCGGCTGTTTGTGACTCGTAGCTTACCAGGGCTGTTTACGTTGGGTTGCCTGGGCGACGCCTCAGATAATGACAGGGCAGATGGGAGCTGCTTGCGCTGGGTCGCGACCCATGCCATCACTGCGACGTCCCTGCTGCGCACCCGGTGATGCGTACCCACGGTCCATGTCCCTCTGTCTGTGACCTGTCCTTCTTCACTATGGCATGACCTTCTGAGTCTCCTTATTTGTTTAATTAACTTGTGTCATCGTTAGACCATCATCAGCTTCCTGGGACAGACTCCAAGCACTGCCCCCCCCCCCCCCCCATATTGAAAAAGGACTAATTTATGGCAGCATGCCTTGTGCAAGTTCCGGACTCAGAGGCATAGATAGTGTCTGACGCACGGCTGGACTGGGGTGTGTGTGTGTGTGTGTTTGGCTCCCTCGTTATGCCGTCTGGACAGTATGCAGGATACCGCAGATCTGTTCTGGGTGGAGGTCCAGTCCTGTCCAGCCAGTGGGCCTCTGCGCTTTTGGAACAAAGGCTTTGTTGCTGCCCCGAAACTCGCTCAGGGTGTGGATACTGCTCAGTGGCAGCATGCAGACAGGGAGCCGGGCCTGGCGTGGCAGCCCTGCAGGGAATGAATTGCTCCTGGCGGCTTGCCTTTGGACCCGCCTCCTCAGGCACGGCCACACCCAATCAGAGCAGGGCATGGGCCAAAGGGGACCACCTCATTGGTGCAAGCAGCATGAGGAGAGGGTAGTAGATGGAGGACAGGGTCTGACCACGTTTCTTTGCTGTTCCAAACTGACGGCCGTGGAAAAAAAGCATGGAAAATGCCTGCTCCTGGAATGGTGAGGTAAGAGGATGGTGGAGATGCATACAACATAGGGCAGCGTGGCCAGATGCGTTCGAATGATGATGATGATGTCACTGGGGGCGGAGCACAGCGCACACTTGCGCTGAATTCTGCCGAGGAGCCGGAGGAATCTCACGCTGTTCCCTCACAGCTTGCAGCGAAGTCAGCCTGGCTCTGCTGGGACATGGCCCAGTTTGTCTCTGGGGCTGAGCGGGGTCAGCAGAGGACAAGGTGACACAAAGGCTCGCAATGCGTCTGTGTGGAGGTGGGTCACGCCAGCCGGACGCGGCTGCCGCGTTAAGGGGGGGGACCGGGAGCTGCCTCCTTTTAATGAATAAGACAGGCGCGTGATTGCAGGAAATGACACACGCATGCACACACTCCACACACTCCACACCATGCGGCCTGTGGGACATCCCCCCTCCCCAAATCCGTCCCCCCCCCCAAATCTGTGCAGGGCAGGAGGTCCTCACACAGACCCAACAGCTCCCAAACGGTGTCATCTGTGCAGCTCCAAGACTCTGACGACCTCCACCTTGCATTTAAGGAAGCAGGAAGAGGAAGTCGATAAATTTAGTTTACATTTGTGAATGTCTTTCTGTTTTTTTTTTTTAACGACGGATTATAGAATCTGGATTCCAGCATCAGTACTTCCCCTTACGTCTGTGTTGGTTATCCCCACAGGATTAGACTCAACAGCGCCGCCTCTTGAGCGTCGCACACCAGTGCTATTCGCCGCTATCGGTCCATAACGAAAAGCTCGGCAAGCTTTCGAAACCCAGTTGGCGTAGAGAGGCAGGGAGGTAAAACACAAGCACCTATTGCGCACGGCTGCACCGCCCTTTCCCAGTTGCTGGGATGGAACGGTAGCCATGGTAACCGCAGGCTGTGGAGTCGTGGGGTGTGGGAGGTCCTTAATAATTATCCGTGTCATGTGGCTGCTGCTGGTTTCCAGCTCTGGTTGGCTGATCCCATCCCTTCTGGAGCGTACGCTCAGGATGGCCCCCTCTGCTGCCACGTGAATCAGGGGAGTCCCCACAAAGCTCTAGGTTAGGCCCAGAAGGCGTACTCTCCCTGGTGACCGCAGAAACAGTGCCAGCTCTTCCTGGTGGACTTCACTGCGCACATCCAGGAGAGATATGATTACATCGTCACCTCCATTCAAGGGCTTTCACAGATGGCTCGGGTAGAGTTCCAGCACTGGGGGGGAGGGGGGGGGGGGTTGGTTGACAGCGAGGCTTTTTA
>JABFEB020000060.1:20991841-21002375 GCA_019775895.2 Stomatorhinus ivindoensis
GCTCCCTGCCAGACAGTCCACATTTTTGCTCCCTCCCAGCTCCCTGCCAGACAGTCCACATTTTTGCTCCCTCCCAGTTCCCTGCCAGACAGTCCACATTTTTGCTCCCTCCCAGCTCCTGGTCCACAAAAATGCAGACTGTCTATAGGCCCCCGATGACCGGATTGGGAAACACTGGCCTAGAGTAAAATAGGGAATGCTAAATTTTCATTGACTAGAGAGATTTCTTGAATTTCCTGAATTGTCAGCAGAAAAGCGGAATGGATTTGAGCTTCTGGGGGGGGGGGGGTACAGGAAGAGAGGATGCAGGGGCTGCTGGGAAAGGAGATCTGGGGAAAGAGATTGAGGATCCATTGGCGTTTGCTGGGTGTCTGAGGGATTCACAGGCAGGTGGGGTGCTAGGAATAGGAAGGGGGTCTGTCCCCCAGGCTTTGTGTGGTCATATCTCTGCTCTCCCTCCTCCCTGCTCAGCTGAAACATGAAACGGTGTCTAATCACATTCATGTTAAACCCCATACTGAGTTACACGGTAAGCGCACACACATGTACTACAGACGGCGCGACTCAGCACCTCGAGCAGAAGCGCACCCCAGCAGCGAAGCTGAACTGAGCCAGGCACATCACCTTGAATTCACCCATTAGGCTACAGTAAAAACACACGATTCCCAAAAGGCCTTTTCCCAACTCCGAAAGAAAACAGTAATCCAGGCCCTGTGTAAACAGCCGGGAGAAGTATGGAGGTGAATGAAGTTGGAAAGAGACTTTGGGTGCCCAATAGCCCGCCAGGAGAAGCAGCAGCCGCCATCACCTCCTGCGACCGCTAGCTAATGGGCTCCTTTGAAACGGGTCTGTTTCCATTTAGCTGGCTATTCCTGTGAGCTTCACTGTGGGGGGGGGGCTGGATTTGACGGGTCCGGTTATTTCCTGCTTACGCCTGTGCTGTCGCACGCCGGGCTGGTCCAGACAGAGAGCAGGCCACATGTGTGTATCAGCGGTCCATTTGATGTTCCCAGCATCCCTAATTGGGAATGCTGTCCCGCGGCAGCACGCTGCTTAATGAGGATGGCTGCAGCTTCCTGAAAAGAGCCACGTTCGGAGCAGCCGGGGCGGTGCGCGGTTCTGCCGGAGGGCTAGTTTTATGGGTCCTTCGGAAGGGTCATGGCCTCTGTAGGCTGAAGGTTGGAGCAAATGGCGGGGGGGGGGTTCTGGATGCTAGGGGTGACTTTTGATGTCTGGAGATATGTGGGTGGATGGAACAGAACCGGGTGGGTGCGGATATACTGAAACCTGGGGAGTGCTGCTTCTCGTCCTCCCAGCGCTGGGGGCTGGGCTGTCGTTCAGCTTGATGCCCCTCCCCACGCGACCGCAGGAGCCTGATGCAAGCAGCTGCAAAGGTTAGCGAGGTGCTATGGGAGACCCTGCTTCATGGAGGGGGGGGGGGATCGGCTGTGCTTATCAACAACCACAGAGTCGACTGAATGTAACTCATCCGGCGGCAAAGTTCATTATTGATTTCAGTCGGCTTGCGTCTTTTTAATTGGCATACAGGGTGAACCCCTGCCTGGGAGAGACCCCTGTGATCCTGATTAGGATAAGCAATTGGATGGATGGATGAATGGATGGATGGATGAATAGATGTGTGTTTTTACCAGCATGGACAAAGTTGAAAAATAGGCATTGGATGAAAAACAGAACATCCTCTGATATGATGCGCATTTTTTTGTTTAGAACATTAATATTCTCGTCCAAAGGCAAACCTCAAGCTCACTATACGGTTTTTTGTATATTTATGTTTTTCTTACCTCCCTTCGTCACCTTGTTATTGTTGTCATGGGTGACTGAATAGGCCATTTTTAATGGCCCGGGAGTGATCTGTTTGAAGTTCGGGCCCAGCAGGGAGATTTAGAAGTAAGGTGACCAGTGTGAAAGTCTTGCAGAAATGTTTCCAGATTTACTCCTGTTCCTCCTTAAAGAAAAGTATTGAAAACCTGCTGTGATTGAGGACCTGTCAGTGTGACTTGTGGCTAAGACACGAGGCTCATGGAAGTTTTACTTACACAAAAGTTCTAAGGACAGAATGAAAAATGATTGGTTTAGAGTAATAACCAATCAAATTGTAGAGGAGGTGGGACCAACCAATCAGATATCTTGGTCCTGCGTCCTGTAATGGCTTGGACCCAGCTCCTCTACAATCTGATTGGTTATCTCTCTGAGCCAATCATTTTTTAATTCTGCCCTAAGAACATTTTCGTGCAAGTGAAACTCCCACGATCAGACGCAAATTGCTTCTTAAGGTTAGTCGGCTCACCTTATGCTTGCATCCCACAGAGTTGCACCTCTGATTGCACTTAATGGAGTCACTTTTCATGTCATTAAATGTTTAATAATTAATACGCTCTCTGCACAGTTAGTACTTATCTAAAGCAAAGGAAGAGAGGACACTCAGATTTTTATTTTGCTATGAATTTCAAAACAGGTTCACCTCTGTCAGCATTAGTCGCAGGTGATTTTTTAAATACCAGTCACTAAGCTCTTGAGTAGGGTTAGGGAGTGTTATGGTATTATGGTGTGCCAAAGGGCACAAAATTCTGCAAAATATTGTGGGGGCTAGCATGTGTTGTCAGTCGCTGCGTATGGAAACCATGAAATCGACCAATGAGGATGAATTAGTGACAGTCCCTTCATTCGACCTTGCTTTCCTCACACCTGTGTTTGCTCTCCATTATCAGACAGACTACAAACAGGCTTTGTTATGGAAACAGCAATATGGAATGCTTGTGGCTTCATCCTTTGCGTATGTCGAACCTTGTGCCCTGGGCTGCCTGGCCTGGCCTGCCCAGAGCTGCATAAGCAGTTGGACGGGTAGATAGGTTAAACCTGCCAAGGATCAACTGTTCACTCCATTTTTTCCATTCTTTCCCTTCACTTCTAATCCTCTGCACAATTATCTTTCACTAAGGAGTGCCATTTAGTCATTAAAGAGCGAGGGAGAGGATTCAGAATTTGGCTGGATATCAAGAGCTGGTATGGCTGATTGATGTGTTAGAGTCACTTTGTTTTTTGTGAGAAAAAGTCACGTGATGGTGACACAGGCCTTGCTAGATAGACAGGGGATTAGGACGAGCGCAGAAGCTCAGAAAGACCTTAATGTGGCAGATGCCAGCAGTGCAACCAGGAAATCTGAGTTTGGCACAGCCTGGGAAACCAGAGATATTAATGAGTGCTTTTTTTATCCAATAATCCATCCATCCAACTAATACTTATTTTTAGAGCACATTTGAAAAAATAAAAGTTGACCAAAGTGCGGAACAAAATGAAATTAAACAAACTAAGGCAAATGGGAATAAGAAAAAAACTGTTGAAATAAACGAATAAGTAAATAAATCAAACAAGATAAACAATATACTTTAGACGTATGAGGGTCTCCACCAAACTGCTAATATGTGATTATACTGTACTTTAGTAAAGAGTAGATGGAATCTGACGCACATCAGTTTATGCGTTGAGAAGTGCATACTAAGTGTATCTCTTGCAGTCATCTGCACAGGTGGTTTATCTGCACACTGCAGTGGTCTGCAGCATCCCACATATGGCTCAGCTGTAGCTTCCGGGTGCTTCCGCTTGCTTCCACTTCTCATGCTCCTCGTATATGAGAAGATACCTTGTGCTGGGTTTATAGTACAGCTGCACAATGTGCATGCATTGCATGTTTATGTGCATGCAGTTCTTACATTGCAAGGATCACGATAGTTAGCTGGGTTAAGACAAGGTAGGATCAAATTTAGCAAGCTTTGCAATTTTAATGATTGTTTCTTTTTGGGGTTATTCAGAATATGTACAAAAATCTGTGTGACGTTCACCGCCGTTGTATTTCCAAGGGCAAATCAGTGAGGCGGAGAAAAGCAAACAAGACGACGATATTGAACAAGACAAGGGATTTGTTGGTATAACTCATGGCATCACCAGCAACTTACTGGCAAAGAAGCTTGCTTTGGCTGTAGCTTACTTTGGGTACATTTTAAACCCTTTATTTCGTAAAAAAAAAATATGCAGCATTAACTGCAAAAACTTTGCGGCTCGGTCGCCCTACCGTCCGCGTGTGTTGTCTAACCCCGCCCCTCTCGAACCCCAGCCCTCACTTCAATCTCGCTCCCATGTCTCCCCTTTAGTCTTTCGGTTCCCGCACTTGCTGAGACGGCAGCTAGCTTAGCAGCAGAGGGCCCTGGCAGCCTGGAGTCCCCCGGAAGGCGCTTGGCTCTGGTGCCATCGAGGGAGGCTCGTAACTCGCTCGCTTCCAGTAAAAATATCCAGATGAACCACACGCTTCTCAGTGCCGTATTTTAAAAGCCGCGCAGGCCGTGGCAGTCGAGCAACTCTGCTGGGGCCCCGAACGCTGTAAGGCGGCATCTGATGTCCCTTATCATCCCTCATGACGCTCCCCTGTGGCTTTCAGCTTCCCAGCATGCACTGCTTCCTGAGAAGGGGAACATGTGTGACTGTGGAAGCGGCAGGCGGGCTTATTTATACGGTACCACCTGTAACTTGGCCAGCCCAGTAAACACTGGGCTGCCATGAAGCAGGATATAATCGTGGAGAACCATGACAGTATATATAATTCACCAGTCCCACAGAACCACAATGAGGCCTCTCATGGGCTTCTCAGATATAGCACTTTTTGGTTAAAAGTTCCCCAGACTTACCATATAAAAATAAACCAGCGAATTTATGTATGTGTGTATGTGTGTGTGTGTGTTTTTTTTCCATGATGCGGAGACTCCAGCAAGTGAGGGGAAAACCAAATAATTATGGGGGTTGAAGTCTGTCATGTGACCTCAAATGTTACCTGTCAAGTAAACAAGGCAGCGCCTGCAGAGCAGCGAGTCACTGGTGGAGCTGTGTAGAGGGCCGTCACTGTTAAGTGAGTCACCAAGCCTTGGGGCGGTATCTCATACTAATCCTGCCTGGGGGTGTCCCCACAATACAATTTGCGGAGTGTGGGGTGAGGTCCCCCACAATCGCCGAATGGCCAATTTTATCAACAAGATAAAATAAGACAAATTCTGCGGTACACCCAATATACCGTACTTTACCACATTACCACCCAAGCTAGGATGCACCAGTGAAAGCCAGGAGTAGTGAAGCCAGGAGTAGTGAAGCCAGGAGTAGTGAAGCCAGGAAAGATGTTATTTTTTGCCGGATTTCTGAGAGTTAACTCCCTCCATCTAGTTGCTTGTTGTCATCTGGGTTTATGGAGAAATCATGAGGCAAATATACTGGGTGTGAGTGAGAGTTTTCCCCCTCTGATTCCTACATATCTGCGATAAATGCTTGAGTCCAGGGATAGCAAAACTGCTGTAATCATATTATTTGGTAATAAAATTAGTTTTAAGTATCTTATAAGTATAATGTACAGAGGGATAAAAAGATATGGTATGGAAAGATGGATGGACTTTCAGATGCACAATGTGAAGTATTTTTGTTAGACAGGGAATGAAGAAAACAGTGATATACTGTATACAAGGAATGAGAAAGATAGTAAGATATACAGGGAATGAGGTAGACAGTGAGAAGTTCAGGGAATGAGGTAGACAGTGAGAAGTTCAGGGAAGGAGGTAGACAGTGAGATATACAGGGAATGAGGTAGACAGTGAGATGTACAGGGAATGAGGTAGACAGTGAGATGTACGGGGAATGAGGTAGACAATTATATATACAGGGAATGAGGTAGACAGGGAATGAGGTAGACAATTATATATACAGGGGATGAGGTAGACAATATATACAGGGAATGAGGAAGACAGTGACATATATAGGGAATAAAGAATTGGTATAATGAATCCAGTCAACAATAAAGGTCACTTGATCTGCAAAACCAACAGCTCATGCAGCAGCATAAATTGGAGAAAAAAAATAACGAATACGAAGAGGAACTCTGGAGCTGAATCTCATTATGTCTGGCAGCCATTACGGTTCATGTGGAAGATCTCTCTTCGTGTGGCAGCTGTAGCCAAAGCGGTGGAGCCACACGGTGGCCTCTTTGTTAGCATAAATATTTATGCTTACCGGTCGCAGCAACAGCGGCCCGTGATGGACTGGCGTCCCGTGCAGGGCGTCCACTGCCTTGGGCCCTGTGTTGCCTGTGTTAGGCCCACATACACTGTGTACCGGGCAGAGGTACGACAGTGTTATTGTTATTTACTCAGTCCTGCAGAATCAGGCCACGCTGAGTGGGTGCTGCTGTGACATTTCTCGTAACACCTTTCGGCGAGTGCTGGATTGTGCATATTTCATCTGATATCCACAATCCCTGAAGCATGGGATGGGCTGGGGAGGGGGGGGGGCAATTATGACTGGGTACAATGCCGACGCCGCGCCCCCAAGGTGAGGTGAGATTAATTTATTTTTTTTGGCGTGGAGGCGCTAAGCCAGCTGCCCAGTGGATTGTCTTATTCTCACCTTGATCCCCCCCCCCCCCACCAGGCATGGCGGGGCACAACGTCAGAAAGTGCAGACACATGCGTTAAGATAACAAGCCCAGAGCTGCACCCCCACTGTGCAAAGGATGCAGGGGCCCGGAAGGTGGTAAACCTGCACAAAGGCCGGCAGCCAGGGACATAAAATGCAGTGTCAGTATTTGGAGCCTCAGTGGGCATTAATGCGGGGTTTTATGGATAAACCACTCACGCACCGGGGGGAGCAACGACAGTGGAAATTTCTGCTAGTGGGGGCTGCTGTAGGGAACAGGCTGTCCTTCATCTCGCCTGCTATAGGAGCAGCTTCGCGCTGCAAAGTGGTGCAGGGCTGGGGTGAGGGGGGTGTTGCCGAAGAAGGTCAGGAGGCCGTGGAGATGTGAGGTGGGAGAGGAGAGAGGACCAGAGGATGCTGGGAAACACAGTTTCAATTACGAGCTTTGTTGAGATACCTGATTCCACAGTAATGAATCAATCGTGTCACCCAAGGAGAAATCCAGAATGAAATCGAGTGGGCGGCATGCCAAAACACTGACACGCTGCACGGGGTTTACTTCTCTGCGACCCTCCCCAAGTTGGATGGATAGATGGACACATGGATGATGGTATGATGATGGATTGATGAATGAATGAATGGCCTGATATTCTGTCTCATTCCCATAACTTCATGAATTCTGGGCTAATATGTTCTTCATAATGCATCCTTTCTGTATTATTCTTTACAGCAGCCACATTTTCCCATTTGTTTTAGGGGGGTGGGCTTCTCTCTTTCCGAAAAACATGCTTTAATTGCCAGGCCCCCTGTCTTCTAGGGTGTGAGCCCGCCCGCCCGCCGAACTAGCTCCCGGAAAAAACTGCTGGCTGCACTCTTGTGGAAAAGCCTGTTTTGCTTCATAAAACACCAACATCCTCAGGTCCTTAATCACCATCTGCTCTATTTGCTTTTCTGACGACAGGAGCCTGTCTCTGCCCGTCTCATAGGGGGGAAATGCGTACAGGCTCATCCGTATCCATCCAACCCTCAGCACGCCTCCGCTCCGCTGGCGAGTTCCTTCTCATCACCATAACCACCACCGTCGCTCTGTCTCATTCTCCCCATTCCAGGCCGATTCTAGGATTCTAGAATTTTTTAAGAGGTGCCATAATTGATGCAGAGGGGATTACCTCATCATTTGTTTTGAATCAGTGACAGAGGAAGGGGCCAATCAACTTTCAGATGGGGTCAATGCCCCTGTCCCTGCTGCAGAGCAAGTTTTGCAGGAGGAAGATCATGCGACCATGCTCTATAAGTCGAGGGATTGACGTTGCACCAGACGGAATGGCCGGATTGCAGCAGGTGGATTTGTTCGGTGCCATTAGTCTTCTGGACAGACCGTGGGGCCGGCAACCTACTTGGTCACCCTCATCTGATCTAGATTTTATTGCTTGAATGCCCAAACCTTGCAGCTGAGGCCCAGCACTTAGGAGAAGGTCCAGGGGTGGAGGTAACCTTCCCCCAAACTTACGGAGAGAACCTGGGGGATTGTGTGATGATACTCAGGTCCTGCTCAGGTGTTGCACTGTGCAGCATAGCGATGGTCTACAGGGGCAGCTCTGTGTTCCATGGCTCAATAGTGGCTTGTGTGTCCCGCCGCCTCTCAGGGACAGGCTACTTCAGTCCTTCTGACTCTGCTGCCGTTCGGAATACAGGGAGGGGCCTGTGTGGGGAATGGGGGGGGGAGGGGTATGTGCTGGTGGGAGAAGGGCTGGTAACCAGAGTCCAGAAGGTTACGCAAGTTCAGCCCTGGAGAGTAAATGCTCTCCTTTATTTACAATCGCCTTTCTCCCAGTTTCTGAGTGCAAAGAGGCAGAAAGAGCAGTGTGGGGTAGCAGAGGGTGAAGGGGGGCAAATGGAGCTATTAACGACTTGGCTGAGGGGTAAGAATGGAGGGGGGTGGGGGTGGGAAGGACAATAATGACCCGCCAATCTCTGATAATAAACCCTGAGGAGGCAGAACAAATCTGGGGATGTGTGGTACTATAGTGGCTCTGAGACCTATCCAGCCCCCCCCAGGAAATCTGGCCAAGCACTCCCTGCTGGGGGGGGACACTTAATCCACCTGTCAGTCAGTTCAATCTGTCCTTTCCCTAGTCATTCCATCTCCCCTGCTGTCACTCTTCTCCATCGCTATGGTATCCAGTAGCTTCTCTTCATTATTCAGCACACCCCTCTTACCCTTTTGGCCTCTTTATAGACATATTTCCTCCTGATTTCAGCAGCTTTAGATGTTGCCTGGCTTCTTATTCTCACCTTATTCGGGAGCCAAATTACGGGCTTAACTGGACCCGTAGTTTAATCGTGAGTGAGCCATTTTCCTAGATCTTGCCTCATTTTAACACAAAAATTCATCTTCTCGGTAGTTGCACCTGCAGCAGGATTCTTCTCTTCGCCATAATTTTAAAAAAGCAAAGAGGAACATCAGCATGAACTCTGCATGCATCTGCATAAATTCCAAACGGCATACGACTAAACTCAAACTGACCTTGATGCATAGAAGCTTTTGGTACTTCAGAGTGGATCCGCACCCAGGCACTTGCTGGGCTCTGCGTGCTCCCCGCCCCATCCCTTTGTGTCTCCAGAAGTGTGTTCGGATCGCTACCGGTGGACTCGGGTTTTGCCAAAAAATCCTGCTGGTTCTGCCGAAGGCCATCGTGCCCATGGCTGTGTTAAACATCAGCTTTATGGAGGCCTGCAGAGCAACGTTCTCTTAAAAAAACTCACGGACAAGGGAGCTCAGACGCGGCAGGAGTTTGGGTCGATGTAGAGTCCCGGCACAAAGCCGCGATGCTGAGAGAATCCCGCTGCGGCCGGAAGCTCCCACCTGATCACACCTATCTACGCTTGCATGCGTATTCTGGTGGAAAGTTGTTTTTGATGGGCACTAAATGAAAAAAGCAACTGTCTCATGCCTTGGTTTTTTAGTGGGGAACTTATTTCCTATTAGAGAGTGGGAATAGCAAGGCATTATGGGACCCCAGACAAAAATGACATGTTAGGCTGGCCAGGGGTTCTCCCCTCGATTTTGCAGACTGGGGCCCCCTCCAGCTCCAGGAAAACAGACCCATTCCCGCCTGCCCCCCCGCCAGGGACAGCCGTGATACATACAAAATACTCACTAATGCCACAATCATCCCAATTTTAATATGGGTTTCATTCGACAGTTGGTAAGATTATCTAATGATTTATAAATTAGTTTACTCATAAATATTGGATTACAATTAAAATATATGAATGAATAGTGAATGGATAAAGTAGTGCGCTTAATCCTCGTTAAAAAATGTAACTGCAGGGAAGGCTTATTTCATGCAAAGTCGTAGCGATGATTCTCTTTTCGTTCAGTTCCTGTTTGTCGGATGTGGCGGCTCCGGGCCACAGTCACCATGGTGACCATAGCTCATCGTCTCCCTGAGGAGTCGCCGGATTGGCTGGCAGGTTTGGCCCACGCGAACGACATCATCCGCTCCACTCGAGCGCCAAGCTGAGCTCCGGGGCTGGCTTCTCTGAGAGCCAGGGCCAGGTCCCATCACCTAGGCCCGGCCCGGCCCGTCCGCCAGCTGGCGCTGGATTGCAGACCAGCACCCTCTCTCACGGGCACTTTAACAGAGCCACAGATGGGACTGGCTTAGGGTGATGGGAAAACAACTGTTAAATGAGCTCACATATATCCATGTGCTGTAAGGGCAAATTGGTGACCTCGCTCAGGGCCTGGAAATCACTCGCTGTGAAATGCTGCGGTTGACGTCCTGCGGTCCAGATAACAGACGTTAAAACACCTTCGTTTGCATATCACTCAGTGGCACAACGGCTGCCCCTGCTGCTCCTGGCCTGTAAATGCACATATTTTTATATAATTACCTGCAGTAAAACCGCCGGTTTCCCCGGCAGCGAATGAATTGGGCCGCTGAAGGCGTCTCTTTGACTGTGCCGTGTGGCGCTGATTTCTCCTGTCTGAACCACTTCTAAAAGGATCCATTTCCCTCACGCTGAGCTTGGAATTGGGGTGGGGGGGGGGGGGGGGGGAAAA
>JABFEB020000060.1:21044759-21061858 GCA_019775895.2 Stomatorhinus ivindoensis
GACTGCATATCGTGTGACTATGGACGGAAACCAGAATACCCCTACAAAACCCGTGTAATACAAAGAGAGCATGCAACCTCCACACAGCCAGAGGGGAGACAGGATCCAGACCCTCAACCCTAGCCTTGCAAAGGGACAGTGCAGCCACTGAGCTACCATCATATTTCCTTAGAAGAAAATGAGAGCTTCTTTCCTATCAATTCATCTACAATTAAAATATAAGCATTTACGGCTCCCACGGCCCTTATGTTCTATGTGAAAATTAGACACGTGTGCAGCTTTAAAATGACTGGCATCTCTGCCGGGCTGTCTCTCTCTCTCACCCAGGCAGCTGTACAGGCCCTGGCTGACCCATGCCAGGATAGTCAGAGTGATGAGGTCACCGAAACTGGCGGCGATGGGCGTGGCCACGTTGTCGGGGTTGATGCCCTTTTTCTTCGAGCCGACTATGACGCCCACCATGATGCCACCTACAGAGAAGGTCAACGGCACACAGTTTGGAGATGGAGAGGTCAAAGGTCAAAGGTCAGACAAAAGCTAAGCAGCCTCAGCTGCAAGACGAAAGCTGCAATGCAAAACCGTTGTAGCTGGATCTAGCGGATGTAGTTAGAGGAGAAATTAGCATATGGATTAATAATGCTCAATTATTTACTGTTTATAATCTTGAAGTCAATAGTGATGATTATTTATGCAACTATGCAGAGACAAAAGCAAAACGAACAAAACGAACAGGCAGTACTAGAAAGGTGAGGGGATGACCCTCAAGGATGGAATGTGGGAATGTGTGAGTCCAATGACATTGGGTGGGGCCTTGCAGTACCTTGCAACAGCGATGAGATGAAGGCGGTCGCCACGCTGCTGGAACAGAGCAGCAAGGCGTGTCCCATCTGAAACTTGCCCTCGGGAATCGAACCCAGGGCCGTGGCGGCCATGGCGGCCAGGAAGGCCACCACCGTAGCCTGCACCTGGGGGCAGAAAGCCGAGGGTGACGCTCGCTACCCCGCCCGGCGACAACAGACAGGTTACGTCATTATTTCTCTTGCTCCTGCTAGAGCGTTTAGCTTTAATTCATTGACTCTGAAGGTTTCCAAGAAAGCCAGAAAGTCCTCCACTCCATCCCTGAAGACCCAGGGTCCCGAGGATCCATTTGGCATCCTGCACAAAATTACAGAAGTAAGGCCAGCACCCCGGCCATTAACTGAACCAATCACCTCTCTGCGTGCTAAGCATTCCTGTTACAGCATTAGCGCCACCTGTTATACCTGTTTGTCCGTCATTAACAGAACACTGCAAAACCTAAAGCCCAGAGAGCCAAAATACCACAATTCCACCCACGCGGGTATTACAGATATCTATGTCATTTATAAACTCTACCACAGCTACTGCAGACAGAGCATTGATGATTTACCTGAAATCTCCCCAAGAACCTCGGTTATCTAAAAGAACTTGGCGCAGGTGGGATAGTTTTGTAACTGTATGCTGCAGTGAATGATGCAGTGAATGACTATCTGGTGTTATGTAAAGCTATGGCGGCCTCTAGAGACTACAGGGCTGTCCTGAGGCTCAGCGGGGAATGCCTGCGGGTCTCCTCTCATTCATGCGCCCCTATAATGCAACACGGTAACTTCACAAGCCAGTGTTAATATACAAAATCTCCTCCGCTATTTTTAATTTCTAACCATTTTTTTTCCTCTAAGCCTCCATAAACCTCGACCTGTCTCATTTATTCTGTTTTCTATACCAATGTAAGTATATATATTAAGTAACTGGCAATTTCCAAATAACATAAAACCATAATAGATGTCTCCCTGGGGAAAAAAGTACAGAAATGCTTTGTAACACAGACAACTGAGGAATACTGTTAGTAATTTAAGTCAGAGGATATAATTAGGTGAGTATGTCAGTGGTTACTGCCCTCAGAACAACACCAAATGATGATGTTGCAGGCTGATAGTTAACTGGTTACGGATTAAGATAAAGCAAAGGTTTGCATCACCCCGACAGTGCAGATGGAGGACAAAGGCTTGAGTCCAGGATGGATCGCAATGAACAGAAGTCTGCCATATTACATGTTTGTGTTAATAATACCATGTAATGCTCTTGTCTTCCCACAGTGATGCTGATCTGTCATACCTGCTAATTTTACTACCTTACCACAATCATGCCGGGTATGAATCACATTATATGAAAGGCGTTTTCTATATATATGGGCCAACAGCACACTCTGCAATGAGGAAGACGGCTGGATACGCAGGTGAGACGTCACGTAAGGGGAATTTACCTGTTTCAGTGCTAGGTTGCCAACTATTAAGTTCCACTTCTCAGTGGGAGAGTCCATCTTGCCTACGTTCACCTGGGACAAGGCCACAAACAGCAGGCTTTCAGTGTCCACAACCGCCGCATGAACGAGAGCTTCTCAAATGCTCAAATGCTGCTGCCTGCACATGGTGCAACAACATGAAGCACAAATGGTTCAGGAATCTTGACAACAGGAAGTGACATCACTGTATTTCAAGGGTAAACTGAAAAACAAAGAATTACAGGTGGCTAATCAAGACCGGTAACTCATCTCTGCTTAGTTTTGAGCTCCTGACTTATATTTGTTCTACAACAGTTTGCCTGGTGAAGTTTATAATAAACACAAACTTTCCCCCTGGTTTCTTCCTGGAGTTTTGTTCTTTTTGTTCCGGCTGGAATCTACAGTCACACTTCCCCTTTTTGGACACCACATTCTTACGGCCTTCAGGAACCAGTCGTTTCACTTGGCGCACATGCTGGTGTTGAGGAACGCTGGGAGATACCAGCATGACACTGTAGAAGGTGGAGACCAATGACTTCCTGCCTGGAATGAGTTCTTTACTGCTGACAGCTAGTGATTAAAGCGAGCTTCTGCGGAGCGACTCCCTAAGCAATCCCTTTCATTATATCACTGACGTAAGCTCTTGGAATGGGCAGAGAAAAAAAATTGAGAACGTCTCCACTGCTAAGCTGCACATTAACCTGAGTGCACAGCCCCATACTGCCTATAATAAAAAGAAGGACTGATTTGTCAAGAGAATGCATGTGAAACTGCCATGAGATATCAAGTAAACACCCTTTGGTGTCTTATTCTGTCAGCATGGCATGCCCAGAACTACCACTTTTATTCTTCAGGAGAAAAATCATTTCCTGAAGTACTGGGAAGCCACGCCAGCAGTCATAAGGGCATAAGGTGTATCACTGTGGTTAGTATGTGGTGAGCACGGTGAAAATGATCACCCTCAGCCGCAATAACATTACCTTTGCCATGATGCACACTTGTATGAATCCGCCTACTCAAAGACAGCATATTTGATGGCATGGACTCTACACTTATCCTGAATGTTAATGCACATCTGTTTAGATATACAGTGTGCCAGTTTTACCCTTATGATTAGCACTGATCTGCTTAGACATACAGTCTGTTAACCCTTTCTATTAGTAATGTTGCCTATACGTTTACATTAGTGTTTTACCATTTATCTGTTAAGCCATGCAGTGTGGTAGCATTGCCCGTGCAGTGTGGTAGCATTGCCCGTGCAGTGTGCTAGCATTGCCCGTGCAGTGTGCTAGCATTGCCCGTGCAGTGTGATAGCATTGACCGTGCAGTGTGATAGCATTACACGTGCAGTGTGATAGCATTGCACGTGCAGTGTGCTAGCATTGCACGTGCAGTGTGCTAGCATTGCACGTGCAGTGTGCTAGCATTGCACGTGCAGTGTGCTAGCATTGCCCATGCAGTGTGATAGCATTGCACATGCAGTGTGCTAGCATTGCCAATGCTGTGCTGGCACTCATCTGCTTTGACACTGATCTGCTTCACCATTTGTCAGCCCTTCTTATAGGCAGCAATACCTGTACATTTACATCGTTATGGGTCTCCTTGCCCATAATGTATGTTAGACTGGAACTGCTTACCGCCGTTGATAGTCTGGATGCCAGAGTCATCTCCAGGTTCCCCTTGAGGCCTAGAAGGGCTGGCACCAGGATGAAGATCTCAGTGACATTCTTAAAGGCCTCCCAATGCTAATAAAATGAGACAGACCACTATATGAATGAATGTGACAGTTCTTTGTGAAAGCATCGCCACTGGAGCAATCGAGCGATGAGGGCCTTGATCAGAGACCCAACAGTCCTGAGATTTGAACCAGCGACCTTCTGATCACAGGCCCAGCGCACTGATTCATTGAGCCACACATAGCCCCACTGTGATATGCATTTGTTATAGTAGAAAAAATGCACAATAAGCCCATATCATATTTTGAGTAACAATTTGGTAAATACTGGCTCTTTACCACTCCAAGGCTCTTAATTCTGCCATATTTTAATTATGCAAACATCTCAGTTGTCTTGTAGCAGATGTGAGGACGTGTCAGTCGTTGTCAGGCATCCTACCCTAACCTACTGACTAATTACCAAATGGGAAGAAACATTTGATTTTTCCTGCTGCCCCCACACCAGGACCACTAAGACCAGCCACCCATGCGGAGCAGGATCGTCCTGGTCAGGAGGCATGATCGGGTCAGTCGTACCTGCACCACGTCGAGCACCATGCCGGCAGACACTGTGCCAAAGCCTGCCAGCAGGAAGGGCAGTAGGATCTGCAGTGCCATGGCCAAGGCGGACTCTCTGGGCATCTTCAGGGCAGCTTTGGATGGCTCTGCCGCCTTGGCCTGCTGCCCCTCCTCCACAAAGAGGGCACCCGTGGGCAGCAGGAGCTCCGACTCTAAGGGATGTGCTTCATCGTCGTCCGAGAGACTCCTGCTGCCCACCAAGATGCCATTTCGGTAGCTGTCGGCTGAGGCGCCATTTTCGCCTTCCTCCAGCAGTTTGCCATAGTCCACAGGTACCATGTTGTACAGCGGTGATGCTAAATAGCCAGATCTGTTGCTCTGACCCTCGCTGAATTTGAGGCTTGACTCTGTGAGGAGTAGATGGCCATGACTTTGACTGCAGTGACTCTCTGATGAAGCTGGTTCAACTGGAGATTTGGAATCGGCCTTGGTGTGGACTCGCTTATAAATATCCTGCATGGAGTTCTAACAGAGACCTGAAAGGTGGTGCAGACTTTAAAAAAAATGCAGGCTCCCAGAGACAACATGACTGATAAAACTGCAAAAAAAAAAGACAGAAGTGAGCAGAAATACACCTCACACATTTTCCTCTTCTCCTCACTGACAATGCCTGCATTTCTTATAAAGTAGCTTATATTCTGGGAAGGGCTTTGATGACAGGAAGGAAAGGAAGCTCATAACGACAGCCCAGGGATATCTGAAGAATGCCAGCCGTATTAAACCTGCCCTTTGAACAGCACAGTCTAGAGTGCGAGAAAATTTTCACATCGTACAGATTCAATAGTAGGGCTTTTATAATTGCCTACAGAAAACTGCCCCAACAAGACGGGAATAGTTTATGCACCTTACCGATGCAAACTTCAAAGCAGGACGTTTGTTGGAAACGCAGAACGAGCCACTTTATGAACTGGCCACTAGTGGGTAGTACACGTTAGAGAAAGCGTGTATTTCCTCGGCAAATCAGTGCTAATCTATTTAATGGTATAATAAACGTATACAATTAAATCCAGTTGAATTTATTAAATGATCAGTCCTCCTACCACATATAGAAAAAATCTGTACATATATTTGACATTTTTCAGATCATTTTACGTTTTCCTACAAACTGCCAAAAAGTAAGAATGTAGGTACTTAAACCATCATCAAGCGCCTGACTTTAATATCAGTAGCCGTAATATAAACCGTCAATAGGCTTCTGTACACTGGAAAACAAAACTCCTCGCTTACAGAATTCATGAAATCTTCAGAAGGGACAGAAAGTCTAGTTAAGATCAAGTACCGGCAAGCTCAAGCAAAATCAGCAAGGCAACCAGGGCAAGATCCTAAAGCTGATTTGCTTATTCTGCATTTTATACGAGCAACAAATTAAGGAGATATTACGGGCAACGTACTAGAGTTAAACATATAAAAAATCTACACGAAATAATGAGATATAATGAAATAATTAAGATTTTTTTTTAAGTCCCTACACGACAAAAGAGTCAACAAAACTTATGCCAGTGTTTTGTATTTTATAGCCACCAATTGTTGTTTAGTAATAAAATAATTTTTCTCATCATTATCATCATCATCATCATTGATAATAATATTACTATTATTGTCCTTGTTGTTACCGTGTTGGTGGTGTCTGACAGATGCCTCCTCGTTGACAGTCAGTCACTCCGGTCAAACGATCTTCCTGCTAATTTATACGCGTCAGTCCCGCCTACAGTACGCATGCGCACGAACAACCCTTCAAATTATACTTGTTCTGGTTTCTCTGTATAACACAGCTAAAATCGTCTTGATAAATTGCCCGCTAAAAGGATCTTGAGTTGTAATAGACCTACAGAGTCTGCAATAGAATAATAGTATAACACATTATGGTATAGTAGAGTAAACCTGTAGGTAACAAACAGATTTGTTTCGGAATGATCCTTCGGAATGTGCCTTCGTATGCGTAACTAAGACATAACCGCCCGCGTTTATGGTTCATTACACTTCTAGCCTACATAAGCATTTTGTTAGGTTAATTACTATGAAATTGTTTCTTATTGTAATCCATCATAATGTTATTGGACAAATTTAATCGGTCTTGTTGTTGTGAATAATGCTGTAATAGTGAATAATTGTCATATATATTATGCATATTATTACTAGAATGAAACCTGGTATCCTGCAATTATCAAAGGGCATTGTTCCGTCCTCCGTGCGGTAGAGGGCGCCAGACTATGCCGCAACCCCTTTTCGGTACTACTTTTTCTTCTTTTAGGTGAAACCTAGCAACTTGTCCATGCGGTAAAAAGCATGGAGCAGCATCAGAAAAAGGGGACCTTGGTCTCAAATGAATTGCTCTCCTGTGGTGACGAAGGTGGTACGTATTTAAGTTTATAAATCGTGTTACATTTTCTGTTTATTTGAAACTTTTTTTTGCATTTAGACATGTAGCGCTCAGCGTTGCTGATTACCAGATAACGGTGTACTGGTGTAGAAGGAAGATTAAGGCTGTTTTTTTAAAAACAGTTTTATATGCTGTTTGTTTTAATTGCAAGGAACTTTAACTTTCTTGTCACTCAATATTTAAATTATCGGTTAGATACCGCCTGGTAAATTGATAACCTGATTGATAGTTAAACTTGAAACGTTTAGTTTTTGGCACGTTATACTTTCATATAGCATGCAGTGCTGGTGTTTCTAGTCTTTTATGGACATACTGATTTTCCAGCAAAAGTTGGACCTTAAAGGCACGGTTGAAGTAATTGTTTGACAAGTGTCATCTCGCATTGGGTCTGGAGTGTAAATCATGCGTTGTTTGAAATGTATATTGAGTTGGACTGTGTGGATTTGACAGCCCTAGGGTAATGTACGGTAATGTACTTTCTAGGACTTCGTGATAAGCTGCTTCTGAAGTCCAAAACCACCAGGAGCAGCAGCAGCACTTTGCAAACGACTGCTGTTCCGAGAAGTAGCGGTAAGCTTACGACGCATAATTTTTATTATGCAAGCAATTCTTTTAACGATGCAGTGAAAGGGGGGATTTCACAAAAACATTCTAGTTTCAGCTACTTGGATGGGAGTCCAATGTTAAAGATCCAAATGTTCTGTGTTTGGTGTAGTACTAGACAGACTTCAGCTCTTCCTGCCACAAATCGCCCAAGCTAATGAGAAGCTAAAGCAGGAGATGGAGTCCTGCTCCACTGGCCACTTTGACATTGAAAATGTGGAGGATGCTGGGAAAGTAATCGAAATGGTATGGTTGTTTCTCCAAATGCTGGTCTGTGTGTGTGTGTGTGTGTGAGTTGGGGCAAATGTGTGATGTGTAGCACTGGTGGGTCTTCGTCATTTGACAGGATGTAGCCCTGGTGGACCTGGGTGACTCGGACAGCGACACAGAGGATGAGACATCGGATGGCGACAGCTCTGACTCGGACTCGGAATTTGAGGGCGAGATCACGGAGGACAATCTTAAACTGCCTGGGAATAATAGGAAAATCAAAGAAAAGGCTAATATCAAAATTCTGGGTGAGGACACCATTTAGGGAATCCTCTCTTCTCATGCTGTTGGAGAATCTGTAAGGATGCTCGCTGGTCAGTGTGGGAGAACATGCATGACTAAATCTGACCAAAGACTTTGTTGACGTTTGAGGTTGTTATGGGCGAGTCCAGATGGGAAGCACCACACAGATTATCTAAACTTCACTACATTAGACCGACGGTTGCATGGTTGTTAAGCTGTACTTGTAGAAGGTTGCTTCACAGGAAGGAAACTGTGTTACTGTATTAAGCAGTGAGCTACGCAACATATTTCTCCCCATAGTGAAATATTCAGTCGATAAATGTATAAATTGTACAGGCACCATTTTTAATGTTAAGGATGGACAGTTTGACATTCTGTTTTGATATGCAGTTCAAAAATAATGTAGTTTATTCCATATTTTTCTAGTTTGCCTGATCTTTTTTTCCTTTAATCATGTATATAAACTTTTTGATATTTGAGGTTTATTGGAACAGATGTTTATTTGGAAAAATTAAATTTCTTTAAATATTATGACATATATTGATGTATATTTTTATGTATATTTACACAATACAATGCATTTAAAAAAAAAACTTAATGTTTGTACATCAGGACAACATGCACAGACCAACTCAGGAAAATTCAGTCACACATTTCCACTGGCAACATTTTATTGTTGGAAAAAGTAGGCGCGCACTACCCCCATGTAACATTTGTAAGCAGCCTTTCCACAAAGAATATGAAAATAACCGTTATTTCCAACTCAATACGTGAGAGGAATCAAGTCCTACATCACAATAGGTCTCACATTTGGAGTGTGATATGTGCTAGCTTATTGTTAATGGTTGAGGTAATGGTCTAGTGGTTACCGTGGTTACCACAGTCACCAGAGTGTGGTGTGTGTGTGCTATATATGTGCGTGTATGCATATTGTGTGTGTTAAATTCACACCACTGTGATGGTCTGCAGCAAAGCGGCAGGTGCTCTGCTGAGACTCGCATACCCCCAATAGCCCTTGTACATTTAATGGAACAGTCCACTGCTTGAGTATGTCCTTGCTGATAGGCCAACATGATGTGCGACGTTCACATCAATGCTGCGTGTTGCGCACATGACAGTCAGCTGGGTTAAGACAATGAGGCGCGCTAATGCATTTTTGCGCTGTCATATGAACAGAACTGGGCAAGGTTTCTAATTTTAATGATGATTCATTTTTCAGATCACCTAGTATATGTTTAAGGAGCTCGGCCTAAGGGTTCCTGCTGCTGTGGGTGAACCCCGCGGGACTCTCCGAACCCATTCTTGTTTTTCCTGTTGGAGTGATTCATGGGCAATCAGGGGTGTTTGTGGGAAATTTGAACAAAAACAAGTGAGGTGGAGAAAAGCAAACAAGGATTGGACACCAAAAGACATTAGTCTCCCACTGCATGGGAATATTTTGGATTCAATAGAGACAGAATTGTGTAAAAGCAAATGATTTGTCAGCACTGCTTTGTGGCAGGACTGCCAGCTTATTTGACAGACTTTATTGGACAGTGTTTCATTCTGGCTAGTTTATTCTGAGTAAACTTTCAAGACCTTTTCCATTTAATGAATATTGTAATATCACAAAAAATTCAAGTATTCCAATTTGAATTTTTCCAATGTTTTTCAGTCCTGCTTGCTAGTCCTTCAAGCTGAGCTCATTTTTGCTCTGACAATACGCCTTAGCAGTCTGGGAGTGGCTCTGAGTTGACAATACAAATACTCCTGGTTATAAGCTACCTAATGCTACACTGGAAATGTGTGAAAGAATTCTGCATTTGTTTATAATTATAAAATATTGTATATACTTGCATGGTAAGTGACTATTAATGGCTTTCATTAGTGTTGTTTTCTGTGACGATACTGAAACTGCCCCATAGAACTGGTAGCTGGTGTTTATTTTCCCTTTAAATATATTGAACACAGCTAACTGTGAAAATCAAAGCCCCCCCCCCCCCCATAACACTGGACTGCTTTATTAGCTGTCTGATGGGGGCGGGGCAGGGGGGTGCTGCTGTGGAAGGCAACTAAAACCTCTTTAAAATGGTTTCAACGGAAGGTTTAAAAACTTTAGGCACAATACTTGCGGCAGTGAATGATGAGAAATCACCAGTCTCTTCACCAGTCTCCACCCACCCGGCTACCCCAAGGATCCCAGAAATGGTGGGCAGATCACTGCAGCTGGATGCCTGGTAGAGACCAATGGCTCAAAATCGAGGTGACAGATTCCAGAGTGTCTCAAGGGAGTCTCCTTCAGTACTCCACTGTCACTGCTTTGGTCCTGAGGTATTCATGAAGGGCTTCCTCTCCTGGAAGAGGGACAAGAGTGAGTGAGTAAGTAAATTTACAAGTAGATAAATAAGCAGAGAGTAACTAAATAAGTAGTCACTAAGTAACTATGAATAAGTGAAATTAAGTTTGGGGCCTAATTGGCCTATAAAGCCATTTGATTCAGAATTACTTGTGTTGTTGAAGCATTTCTGTAGCGTTTCCCTGCTTTTTCACCTCGTTTGCGGGGGTAGGATGGCTTACCCAAGTCCTTGCCAAACCCGGACTGCTTGAAGCCCCCGAATGGAGAGGCCACGTCCGTCTTGTTGTAGGTGTTGATGAAGACCGTGCCGGCTTCTAGCCGCTCACTGACGTACATGGCCTTGTTGATGTCCCGCGTGAAGACGCCGGATGCCAGGCCGAATTCTGTATCGTTAGCCCGGCTGAGGACGCCGTCGACGTCGCTGCCGCATGAGGAGAAAGACCGCATGTCATGGGGTGTGCGCTTCGACCCACGGACAGCCTGGACACGTTCCCCCGAGGGACCTACCCATCTTTAAACTTGGATACGACCATGACTGGCCCAAAGGACTCCTCCTTGGCGATGAACATGTGGTCCTCCACGTCAGTGAATACCGTGGGTGTCATGAAGAACCCTGAACACAATGCATTTAACTCATGATGAAGATTAAATTTAAAGGCTCCACGACCGTAGCTGGTCCTCGGCATGCGGACGGTCGTACCTGGTCTGACTACCTGACACCCTCCGTACACCAGTGTCGCTCCCTCCTTCTTTCCCACCTCACAGTATTCCAGGAGCTTCTCCAAGTGAGCCTTGTGGTTCTGGGGTCCATGGTCCGTAGACCGGTCCAGGGGGTCACCTATTTTCATCTTCTTGATCTCCTCCACCTGGAGAATGAGTGTAGGATTACGAAGACGTCTGTCACGTGGTGCCGTGCACCAGGATCAGCTCTTCAGAACCCTTCCTCTGAAATGGGACTTTAAAAGGCTCCGGTCTCATGGTAGATGCATGTGTCTGCAAATACCAGCCCTCAGCTGAAATGGAGCATGAAGAGTTCCACTCACCACTCTCGTGATGTACTCGTCATGTATAGACTCCTCCACAAACAGTCGTCCGGCTGCAATGCAGTTCTCTCCTTTGTTAAAGAAGACGGAGCTCATGCCCTAGAGAAAGACGGAGAAAAGATCAAACCTCAAGAATAACTCCACTTTACCAGGAAGAGTAAGGGTTTCCACAAGCTGAAATTTACCAAGCTGCTGCCCAGAACCCAGGTGTGAGCTGAATACAGCCAGTGGGGATACTAATATAGGTTAACATTTACAGATGAAGCCTTTCCCTGTCGGGTTGAGCTTTCTCACCATGCGCACGGCCTTGTCCGTGTCGCAGTCGCTGAAGATGATGAGGGGCGACTTTCCACCGAGCTCCAGCGAGACCTTCTTCAGGTTACTAAGTGCACAGCTGAAGCAAGAAGTCAGAATCAAAGGTGTTCTTGGTCAATTCAGCATGGCACCACAAATACTATGAAAGGGTCTTCATGCGGGGGGGTCGACTCTCACCTTTTCATGATCTGCTTGCCGATGGGGGTGGAGCCGGTGAATCCGAGCTTACGGATGTCAGGGTGATCAGACATGCGCTGTCCGACCAGGCCCCCTGGGCGGGGGGAGAGAACCAGCAGTCGGCAAGTTAACCTAGTGACTCATGAAGGACGCGCCTGCTCCGCAAGACCAACACCCCCCCCCCCCCCCCCCCCCCACGCCGCTTACCAGAACCGGGCACGATATTGACCACCCCCTTGGGGATCCCGGCCTTGACCGTCAGCTCGGCAAACTTCAGCGCAGTCAGCGGGGTCACCTGCAAGGTAATCATAACCATGGTGGCCGTAACCATAGCAACCTTCTTTAAAGGAGTACGGAGGGTAACACAAAGTAATGCAAAAAAGGGTCCCCAAGTGTAGGCAAATTTACTTTTACAAAAATTTTGGTACCACTTTACAATAAAGGGTTTATAATCAGGATATTAATTAAGTTGTAACACTTTGTCAGTAACAAAGAATTATAAACAAGTTAGAACACTTTTTATTAATGAATTTATATATTTATAAGTGGCAAGTGGCCCTATTGTAAAATGTAATTTTTATATGGTACTATCAGCAGTAATGTTAAATTAAGCTTAAACTGATTATAATTTTAAATTCAATTCAATGCAAATGTAATATCCAGTATTTATTAACTGATCCAATTAGTCAAGCATTATTAAACTGTTGGCCCATGTTCAATATCTGTGATCGGGGCTGTCCTGTGCTGGTGTGATTTCCAGCAGTGATTTTTGGCTGCTGAGCAGAAAATGGATCAGCAGAATGGACTAGCTTTGGACCTGACGGGTACTGGGCCTCTCTGCTCACCTGAGCCGGTTTCAGAACCAGCGTGTTGCCAGCTGCCAGACAGGCGGCGCTCTTCCATGCCAGCATCATCAGCGGGTAGTTCCAAGGGATGATAATGGCGCAGACCCTGCGGCAGCAGAACGCGGGGAGGGGAGTCAGCCCCCGGCCACTATGGGCTAGCCTAAGACACCTATGCAAGTTCTGCTTGCTCTGGATAGTTATGCATTTCTATGCTACACGGTTTCACCTTGTTCGCTATTTATATTTCACTTCTTATTAAAAAGCGCCAGCCACCTGTGGGGGCACCCAGGGAGCTGCGGGTTAAGGGCCTTGCTCAAGGACCCGCTGACATGCTGAGGCTGGGTTTGAACCGGCAACCTTCTGATAACAGCTTAGCCCAGTGAGCCACATGCTGCCCCCCCCTTTTATAATTATTTATTAAGTTTAAACCTTCTTCGTTTTGTCTCTTTTACTGTCCATTTGCTCGCCATGAATATAGTCCTGTCGGTTGGCATGGGCGTTAAGTCAACGTAACTAACTGTTCAGACTTTGACCAGAACAAATGCTGTGACAAATGGATGGATGAAATGAGGATTGCATTATAAAAACTTGTCCCAAGAATATCCAGCAATGGCAGTACTTTCTATTGAGGTAGGATTGTCGGACGTGTACGCGGCAGACCGCGGCAGAGCATGCTGGTGTCTCAGTCACTCACCCCAGGGGCTCTTTCTTGGTGAAGGTGAGGTTGTGGTTGGGCCTTGCCTGGTTAATGGGGATCGTCGTGCCCTGAATGAGGAAGGGCAATGAGCGTCAGGCTGGGTGGCCTCACAGGGGGCTCCCTGGCCAAACGCATGTAGGCCCCTACCTGGATCTTGTCGCACCAGCCGGCGAAATAGCGGAAGGTCTGGATGGACATGCCCACGTGCGTCTTCAAGGCCAGGGTGTAGACGGCACCCGAGTCGATGGTCTCGATGGTGGCCAGCTCCTCCTGGTGTTCCTCCATCAGGTCTGCCAGCCTGGTCAAGAACATTTGCAGGCGTTGTGGAAAAAAAGCAAAACGAAGCGGTATCATGGCCACCCGGCTGCAGAACCCAGTGTCCTCTAGGTGGCGCTAGCAAAAGGACGCTCACTTGTACAGCAGTCTGCCTCGGTCTCGGGGATTCATCTTGCCCCAGGGCCCAGTCTCAAAAGCCTCCTTGGCCGCCATCACCGCTTTGTCCACGTCTGCCACAGATGCGTATGACACCTTACAGATGACCTGAGTTTAAAAAACAACATCACTTTTGTGGCAGCCCATTTCACACAGTGTGCTTTGTACAAGAATGTCTCCGTTGGTAATGCCCCCAAAGGTGGGTAAGTATTCGTGCTCACCGAACCGTCAGTAGGGTTGACTGTGTCATAGGTCTTCCCGTTCTCTGCATCCTCGAACCGCCCGTTAATGAAACACTGGTAAGGCATCTTCACCGTCATATTGTTGACGTCCTTTGTTGCCTGTTAATCGTAGCATCACGTTGTCATTCTCTGATTACTTCAATGCATTCAACACAATCTCTTAATTTTTTTGTGGGTGGTGTGACCTATGGCCCTATCCAGCTACTGACCCAGCCCCCATGAAACATGCGCACTCACATAGCTGATGACAAGCTCCTCCTCCTGGTCCTCCCCCCGTAGCCTCCTGACGAACATCTGGACGAAGTCCTGGAAGGTGGTGGCCATGTAGACGTCCTCGGTCTGCAGCTGCGCACCGGCACACGTTTGCTTGATCTCCTCCACTAACCTGGAGCAGCAATTAGAGGAGGCAGCACACTCTAGATGAGCCGGACCTCCTGAAGAAGACGTGCGCAGCCACACGGTCGATCTCGCTCTTTTTGTCGCCGCTACCAGGACTTTCCACCAGATGTGTAGATTAGAGTCTAATTAGCACACTGCAACCCACCTGACCACGTCCATGGATGCTGCCCCTGATTTGAAAAAATCTGTGGTATCCTCAATTGTGGGAACGTTGCTCAAAATTCCTTTCCATATGACCTTTATGATGATTGAGGGGGGGTGAGAAAAATGATATCAGCACCACATCGCAAATATATCTTCTTGTTCTGTAAGATACAACACTGCCTTGGGGAATCCCATACCCGAATTTCCTCTGCCATCTTCTTCTCCTCCTCCGTGAGCTCCAGGCTAGCACTTTCCCCTGAAGAGAAGTACTTCCCAGCTGGAATCATCTTCCCATCTTCAAACTGCAGGTTCTTCACCAGAACCTGGGCAAAGTCCGCCATCATACACCTTGTTTACACGGACTGTCCCTAGTCTGTCTTTCCCCATTTTATAGAAAAGGCCTCAGCCCATGTGGTTTCGGTTGACCAGGTCTTACCGTTTTCCCATCTGACCCGTAGAGGACCAGACCTTTGTTGGTGATGAGGCCAGGCTGAGAAGCCCCTTCGATCTCCAGGGGCTGACCTGCAGGCACGGCCCCGGTCAGCATTGATGACCCGTACAGGGTAACAGTCTACAGAAACACAGGCTCAAGTTGTGAGGATCTGAGTTTGGTGCCTATTCTGCCAAAGACTAAGGATCATGATGATTAGTTAATTCCCTCAGTCATGTGATACGCGTGCTTGTCCTCACCTGTCCGCCGATGACAGTCCAGGCTCCAGGCACTTTGTCATGCCCGCGGATCCAGTTATGGATAGCCTCAGCTGGCCGAGCCATAATAACCTGAAGGGGACGGATCACGGATGACAAATTCAGTGCCCCTGGTGGCAAAGCTTGCTGTCATTTCCAGGAATCGGGAGAGCTTCTTGGGATTCTCTGGCAGGTCACACAGCTGCTGTGTGAGTCTTGAGCTGTGTCTTAAATAGAACTGCCATCCCTAGCCTTGGTAACACCCACCCGCACCCCAACTGCTTCCTTGATGGCCACCCAACTCCAACACACGGTCCTCCTTACACAAGCCAAGCCAATAATTCGTTATTCAACCAGGCTTCAAGGAGCTAATGATTTACAAAATCTGATTGTGACTCATGTAAAAGCTACACCATATGGGCAGAAGTATCGGGTCACCCGGCCATGACACCTACAGGAACTTTTATGACATCCCAGCATAAATCCACAGACATCAAAATGGAGTTGGTCCCGCCTTTGCAGCAGTAACAGCTGCCACACTTCTGGGAAGACTTTCCACAAAATGTTCTAGTGTGTCTGTGGGATGTTTTGCCCATTCATCCAGAAGAACATTTGTGAGTTCGGGCACCGATGTTGGGCGTGAAAGCCTGGCTCACAATATCCATTGTAGTTGATCGCAAAGCTGTTAAATGGGGTTGAGGTCAGGGCTCTATGCAGGCAAATCAGATTCTTCCACACCAAACTCACCCAACCATGTCTTGCTGGACCTGACTCTGTGCACTGAGGCAGTCACGCTGGAACAGAGAAGAGCCTTCCCTAAACTGTTTCCGCAAAGTTGGCAGCAGAATTGTCCAAAATGTCTTTGTATGCACAGTATGGTCCCAATACTTTTGTCCATATAGTGTATATCTCTGTCGTTCATGATAACTCAGAATGTATCATAGGAAGGCTTCGGCCCTCATGAGTCCCACGCCATGTTCGTTTCCCCTTTAAGGGACTCCCCAGACTTGCTCCAGCTCTCTACCCAGTACTGACCCCATGCAGGTGTCTCACCTTGGAGTTGGACTTTTTCTGTATCCCCTCGTAACTGGCCCCCTCCTCAGGTTGTGGAATACGACGGGCTTTCCCGTCCGCAATAAGCTGGACAGCCTCCACCTGGCCCATGCATAAGAAGACATAGGAATCACTTCTTTATTGTAACTAACTAACCATCCATCCATCCATCTTCTATAACCGCTTGTCCAGTCAGGGTCAGGGGGTCTGGAGCCTATCGGTGCAAGGCAGGGAACAACCCAGGATGGGGTGCCAACCCATCGCAGGGCACACACACATCATTCACGCACATGAGTACGTCTATGGACAATTTGGTAACTCCAATTAACCACAGCGTTTTTTTGGACTGTGTCTGAAAACCAGAGTACCTGGGAGGAAACCCCACGATGACACGGGGAGAACTTGCCACGCTGGAGACTCCAACTTTGGTCCCAGAAGTGTGAGGCAACAGTGCTAAGCACTGCACCACTGTCTCACCTCCTTCTTGTAGTAGTTAGTAACCTAATATTCTACAGATTTGTATTCTATATATTCGGTTTAACTGAAATCTCTCTGGTGTAGCCTTTGCCTTTTACCTCAGTATCCATCCATCCATTATCTATACCCGCTTATCCTACTGGGTCGCGGGGGGTCGAGGCAGGG
>JABFEB020000060.1:21108852-21126727 GCA_019775895.2 Stomatorhinus ivindoensis
GTGTTTGGTAATAGCAGGGTTCCAGACTTGTGTGCAGTGATGTGTGCCAGTGTTTGGTACTAGCAGGGTTCCTGACTTGTGTGCAGTTATGTGTGCCAGTGTTTGGTACTAGCAGGGTTCCTGACCAGTGTGCAGTGATGTGTGCCAGTGTTTGGTAATAGCAGGATTCCAGACCTGTGTGCAGTGATGTGTGCCAGTGTTTGGTAATAGCAGGATTCCAGACCTGTGTGCAGTGATGTGTGCCAGTGTTTGGTACTAGCAGGGTTCCAGACTTGTGGGCAGTGATTTGTGCCAGTGTTTTGTAATAGCAGGGTTCCAGACTTGTGTGCAGTGATGCGTGCCAGTGTTTGGTACTAGCTGGGTTCCAGACTTGTGTGCAGTGATGTGTGCCAGTGTTTGGTAATAGCAGGGTTCCTGAACAGTATGCAGTGTTTGCTAGTGTTTGGTACTGCCAGAATTCTTGACCACTGTGCAGTGATGTGTGCCAGTGTTTGGTACTAGCAGAATTCTTGACCACTGTGCAGTGATGTGTGCCAGTGTTTGGTACTAGCAGGGTTTCAGACTTGTGTGCAGTGATGTGTGCCAGTGTTTGGTACTAGCTGGGTTCCAGACTTGTGTGCAGTGATGTGTGCCAGTGTTTGGTAATAGCAGGGTTCCAGACTTGTGTGCAGTGATGTGTGCCAGTGTTTGGTAATAGCAGGGTTCCTGACCAGTATGCAGTGATGTTTGCCAGTGTTTGGTACTGCCAGAATTCTTGACCACTGTGCAGTGATGTGTGCCAGTGTTTGGTACTAGCATAGTTCTAGACCTGTGTTTGGTATTAGTGGGGTTCTAGACCTGTGTGTGTAATGTGTCTGTGTTTGGTACGAGCAGGGTTTTAGACCTGTGTTTGTTGTGCCATTTTTTGTGTTCTGGCAGAGATCCATGTAGCTGAATACCTGTTTCGCTTTCTGATGTTGTGACCTGGTTGAGCTTTTCTAAGTTCTGAGCCTTTCTGTGTTCTGTGTTTTATGATACCTAGTTTGATGCATCCCTTTCCTTTTCAATAATGTATACGTGCATATTTGATATGTGAACCATGCCAAGTTCCTGAGGTAAATATTGACTTACCTATACATGCTTTTCCTTATGCACAGATTCGCTAAGGATATGATGAGGGGTGTTACAGCACAGTCAGAGGTCTGTAATGCACCACAGCTGAAACAGAATGATCCATTTTTTCTTATTTCAATTAGGTAAACTGGTGGGGGGAGGGGGGGGGGCAAAGATTTCAGGTGGCGGAGTGTTTCTCTTTGCACAGTGATGTCATCTCTCAGTACCTCTGGCCTGGAAGATTGGGTGTCACTTTTGAAATCTGACAAATATGCCTTGGGCTTCTTGTGAGTCACTCCTAGTTCCCCCCAAGCCGGGGTGTCCTGCCCCCTGTACCTTTTGGGGGCTTCCTTCACCCCAGTGGTCTCTTGTGGAGTCGCACACTTGACTTTGGTATTGAGGGGCCTTGCGCAGTACGAGGAAAGTGACGAGGTTCACCCTTCATGTTGTCGTAGGTGGTGCCCCCCCACCCGCCAATTTGGGATGCCACCCCCAGAAGCGGCTGCGAGAGGAAGCTGGGGGAGTCGAGCCGGACGGGGTTTGGGATGTGAGGGTTTAAGAAACGCTTCTTCAGTTCAAGGCTGGAAATAGACCCACAGTGTGTTTGGTTTCCCCAGACACCAGGAAGCCGAGGCTGATTTTTTTCTTTTCTCGCTCCCTACCGTTCCAGGTTGTATTTTAAACATCAAAAGTGTCCCTCAGCAAATACCTGTAATTTCTTGGCCTGTCAGGCGTCTTCAGAGCAAACAGGCCCTAAAACGGCGTGGAGCGGGCGCTGGCATGCCGCTCTCGCCTCTCAATGAATTGCTTGTCCGTTGCCGGGACTACGAATCCCGACGTGGAGCTGCTGCAGGACCTTCGCACTTGTTCGGAGAGTGGGCCCCGGGTCTCTCTACTGTCTCGCAAATTAGAGGGATAGGGTTGGATGCTGATGTCAGTCACAGTCACCAACCATGTCCTCTAATTTTAACTTGTTGATTTTCCAGTATATTCCGTGACGTCACCCACTGGTAACTGAAAATTGCTAAAATGGGCCATTTGATCATCTTGACAATTGACTCCTGTTTGCGTCTGTATTTTTTGATGGGAGGGGGACTAGAGACTTGTCCCTACTTGCTGTGGATTTTACAGCTCGGCTGGCATGGTGTGATTGGCACCCTGGCATCCCTGCTAGGGAGATTCTTCATGGCTCGAGTCCTTGGGCTGTGAGTGTTGGGTGAAAAACGTGGCCAGGGCCAGTGATGGCGGATATTCTGCGGCAAACACCGCATGGGCATAGATTACATGTTTTATGAAAACAAAGATGTAATCTGCTACTGTTTGTGAAGTGTGGCAGCATGGACAAAACACTGTGGTCTCTCCCCACCCTTAAGGATATAGGTTCGATTCCTGCCCGCTGCTGAGCGTGGACTTTGTGTTGGTTTTTCTGTCAGCTCTCCAGTTCTCTGCCACAATATAAAAATCGCTGTTTCTGAATTGCTCATGGTTTGTGATGGATCATGACCCCGGGCTGGATTTGTGGTTATGGGCGACAGATGGATGTTTGCAAAGTGAAAGCCAGGGAGATCAGAAGAGACCCAGGTCACAACCAAGCGTTTAACTTAACTTGACGTTTGTCTAGCACTGTAGAGTCTTCGCTAAAGCACCCTTTGGACCTGGGGGTGGAGATCTGCATCCTGATCGATTAGCTTGTATAACCGGGCTCTGCATGGCACAAAAAACTGTAAACATCACATATTTTACTGGAAAGTAGTGGGGGAATTTTGGCCCCATTCTCGAGCATGTAGAGAGCATTAAACATGCTGTTAACTGGAAGCTGTAGCACTCTGCTAATAAAAATTTAAAAAATTATTATTTTTAAAATTTTCTTTCCGGTGCCTCCTCTCCTTCTTGTCGATCAACTGACTGTGAAGTAAGTTTAATCGAGATGATGTCACACTCTCAGACCTCCTACAGGACTAGAGTTGCGGGCAAGGATGACACTGGCATAGGCGAGGGCGACCCCTGATGGTGGGGAGAGGCTGTGCAGGGTTTGGAAGGCGAGCGCCCACCACAGACGAGTGCACCTGCATCACCCTGGTCTGTTAGTGCCCTACGGTTTCTTTTTGCATGAAGCAGAGGTGATTCTACACTCATTTCATATTTGTTTGTCCTCCTGAGAAAGTATTTTTCTAAAAGCATTGATCCTGTATTTTTGTAAATACTCCTGTAGGCTGAACCCTTCTAAGGGTGAAATCCTAGAATCACCCCCTCCCCTGGAGTTAATTTGCTGAAAGGGATGTAACGTTTGTTATAGAAAATGCAGTTGGCGAATTCATGACGGCTTCCTGGTAAAGTGACCTTGCGCTGGACACGGTGGGTGGACAACTGGACCACGTATGTGCACTGAACGCTGACTCAGAGAGGAAGACTTTGTATTTATTTGGCTGGACTTGCTCCAAGGCAAAGCTGTGTGTGTGTGTGTGTGTGTGTGTGTGTGTGTGTGTGTGTTTTCTATAAAATCTGTAACTTCTGTCAAAAAACTAAAAATATCAAAAATCTTGTATTTTGTTTTGATCACTTGTGGTTAAGGTTAGGGCTCAGTGGATGTTAAGGTTGTCATAATTAGGATTAGGGATTTGCCCATAGAAATAAATGGAGAGTCTCCACAATAATAGTAGTATGTACTGTATGGACAAAAGCCTTCCCAGAAGAGTGTCAGCTGTTACAGATGCAAAGGGGAACCAGCTCCATACTGATGTCTGTGGATTTAGAATGGGGTGTCATAAAGGTTCCTGTAGGTGTAACAGCCAGTCATCCCAGCACTTTTGTCTGTGTGTATGTGTGTGTGTGTGTGTGAGTGGATCACTAAGTGTACCTCCCCACCAGTGGATGCCTTTGGTCTTCTTGGTAAAAGACAGATGAGCAGAGGCTTGAGATTTATTGCTACAACGAGGACACACGAAATAGGTTGGCATCTGCCTCTGACGGCTCCCTCTATACTGGGCTGCTTTGTTAGCGCCAGTGCTGCGGCCCCGGCTGTCTTTATGGCTGATATATGGCTGCCCTGTGCTCTCTGATGTCTGTGTGGCACTTTCATCACGCCTCTCCGGCTCCCACCGCTGTGCCCTTCGCCAGCGGCAAGAATTTTTTTTTACCACCTAACATTGTCCTTTAAGATTAGTGTGCAAATATAGCGTCCATCACTGCAAGACCCTTATAACTGAGGCAGAGGACGGCATCGTATTTGCAGTTATTACTTTCTATTTATATTTACTAATCTGCCACCTTATAATTTGAGGAGACCCCTGTTCTGCACGGTGCTCTTTTCCACTTAATTGCTTTGCTAATATTAACTGGCAATAGCAGGAGTTAACAGGCTGAGAATCTTCCGCAGAAAAGCTAAGGTGTCTTTGAAGAACAAGCGGGCAGGGAGGCCTTCTGGAGTCCCAGAATTCAGGCCACAGGAAAAAATAGCGGGCAGAAGTACTGTGACGGCCAGGGCAGTCAAAAATTTGGACACACCAAGGAGGAGTGACCGTGTCGTTTCACATGACCTGGCCAACTGACTTAAACAATAAAGAAATGCTTGTGGACACGTTTGACCAAAGAATGCAGGAACGGCACCCAGTGAGTACTTTGTATATACACAATGTGGGCAAAAGTATTACGTCACCTGCCCATTGCACTTACAGGAACTATTATATCACATTCTAAACCCATAGGCATCAATATGGAGTTGACCCCCCCCCTGAATGCAGCTATTCCAGCTGCCACTCTTCTGGGGAAGACTTTCCATAAGACTTTGGAGTGTGTCTGTGGGAGTTTTCGCTCATTAATCCCAAAGAGCATTTGTTAGATCAGGCACTGATGTTGGATGTGAAAGCCTGACTCTCATTCTAATTCATTCAGTCAAGTGCCTCCACATCAAACTCAACCAATCCTTTCTTTATGGACCCTGCTTTGTGTACTGGGGCTCAGTCATGCTGGAACAGAAAAGGACTTTCCCACAAAGTTGGAAGCATATAATTGTCTAATATGTCTTTGTATGCTGAAGCATTAAAAGTTCTCTTCACTGGAGCTGCAACTCCCGAACATCAACCCCACACCCTCATCCCACCTCCACCAAACTTTACAGTTGCCACAAAGCAGTCAGGCAGGTAAGGTTCTCCTGGCATTCTCCAAACCCAGGCTTGTCTATCAGACTGCCAGATAGAGAAGCATGATTCATCTCTCCACAGAACACGTTTGCCCGCTCCAGAGAACAGTGGCAGCGTGCTTTACACCCCTCCATCCTAGAGCTGGCGTTGCGCTTGCTGATGTGAGGATGCCCTTACCACGAAGCTCCCCTCCCTATGCAGGTTAATGCTAGGGGAGGTTTGGAACTTTGCAGTTAGAGTCAACAGAGCGCTGGCAACACAGCATGTGCCTCAGAACCCGGCGTCTCTGCTCTGTTACGTTACGTGATCTGCCACTGCGCGCCCACTTCATGAATTATTCCAAAGGGTTCCAAATGTTCTAGGGCCTGATAGTGTGATCACTCTGCCGCGCCTGGGATTTGAACCAGCAACCATCTGATTCCCAACCTGCAGAGCTTTGATGTCTTTATGATTATTCTAAAATATAGAGAATAGTATAAATATACCTTCCTATGGGTAGATATGTCCAAATGATTTCAGGGGTACTGTACTTAATGTGTACATCAAATCTTCAGCTGCCATTTCACCTGTAGACAGCTTTTTATTTACATGTTTCATGAAGGTTCATGATTTCATGTTGTCCCGGGTCAAGTGAACAGGCCATAACCATACATGGCTTTGGAACAGAGGAGACCCACGGCCCGGGGTGTGATGCTGATTGGCTGACACTCCTTTAAATCGGACGAAGGGTAAATCTTTCACCTCCCTTCCTACTGTTCCTCTACCCTCTGGAGCCCCTTGAGGTGAAAGTGCACATGAATTTTGAAGGTTGACAAAATGTGACAGTCTGACATTCCCTCCAATAGCCTGACTCCGTTGAATCACCAAACAGATTACTGCAAAAGATCAGGAAGCAATTCTGTCAACAAGTTCTTCTTTATATGTGTCGCAAGAGATTATGACATTTCTGGGGGGGGGGGTCAAGTTGGCCCCAGGGACGGGGGGGGAAAAATAAACAGGGAGACAAACATGGTTCGCGTGGAGCAATGGACGTCGGATGTGTTTATTTGGAGTTACTCGGAGGAGGAAGCGAACAGGAGATGGCTGCTGCTCGCCTGCACGGTTCGGATTTTTGTGCTGGAGGAATTCTAAGTTTAAACAAACAAGTGAAGGATAGGGCTGTGGAACCGCAGCCTCGAGTAAGGCTTTCTCCCAAAAGCCATGCTCTGCTCAGGTTTCTGCATGCAAAGAAGACTCTTCTTGTGAAACTTTGTTATATTATATAAAAACATGTTTAGTCTTTATGCACCAAGCAGTGACCTGTAAGTCTTGATGTGCTTCATTGTCATTGCATTAATGTTGAGGCCATTCCTTGTAGCTGTCGGTGTGATTGACCATCCTCCTCATAGAGGCGAGTGGTGAGAGAACTCCTTTGTAGCCATAGAAACGGGGTGGCTGAAGAGGTTCAGTTCATCGGTTGACTGTTTGCAAGAGTCGGGCAGCTACTTTTCAAAAATAAATCGCATGGTTTTTCCAGGTTCTTTTTCAAAGGCATCTTAAGTCTTGTTAATATTAGCTCCACGGAACATTTTAACTCAAGGATTGACCGCTTACGTGACATTAGGTGTGTATAGGGTTCATGTAGACCCCTGTGGTCAAGTGCAGTGAGAAATCTCAGTGCATAGACTGAATGGCTTATGTGATTTTGATGATGATGAAGTAGATGTCCTCTCTCCTCACTTTGCTGGAAGCAGAGTGGTGGGGGGGGCGGGGTTACATGGGTCTGCAGAAAGGCTGTGTTGGGATGTCCGTGAGTGACACTCCACGTTCTGCCTGCTTTTTCCAGCTCCATCTTTCCCCTCTGCGCGTGTCTGTGGTTCGTCTCCCCAGCGCGGCCGGTGTTGCTTGCCGGACAGCCTGAGCGTCAGACCAGATGATTAAACCGACAGTATTTGTGCTTTGTGTTTGAACTGCGCCGCAAACATCCTGGCTGGCAAGAAAAATCCTGGGACTCGAGTCAGGGGTCACAGATTGGTACTGGAGGATGGGCTGAGATGAAAAGCCATAGGCTATATTTCCTTAACATATAACTCTCAGAGAGTTCAACGCCATTTCACCCTTCAACCTCAACCTTCAGTTATCACATCAGGGAAGATTGTTCCCGTTTCTCTTGTATAGTTACATTTTCTCTCAGCTTACATCAATTCTCCCGAATGCTACAGACGTGTCCTCTTTGGTGAACCATGCAGAGATGGTCTGAGACATAGAAAAACTATCAGGATGTTAACAGATTGTTTCCAGCCAATGTTTCTGGTAGTTTAGGTCAACGTGTAGCTTGCTCTGTGTTATATAACTATGGTTTCATAGTAAACCTTTGCCTGACCCTAACTGAGAACTTGGTCTGTGGGTCCATAGTAAATCCCACTGTGGAAAAAGCAAGCACACAAGCACTGTGGACAGACTAAAAGTGGTAAGGTAACACACTCACTGCTGCTCCAGGCCGATCGCAGAGGAAAAAAAAAAAAAGCCTTAATGCACTGTTTGTAAACTCGGAATCTTCCTCCGTGTAAAAATACTGTTTAAATATTATTTTTTTGTGTGTAAAAGCTTTTAAAGAGAGCCGTAATTATTTGCCCGGTTGTGACTCGACTTTTCAAGGTAAACACAGCTCGTTGTTTACCAGAGTGAGAAGGGGGGAGTCCATTTTACAAGGGGGCGGCCCCTGTCACCATCTTTTCCATTTAAAAGGTCCCACGGTATTTTTAGGGAGCTGGAAGTTTTTCGCGCTCGTGAATTGGCCCTGGGTTTCATGTTGAAGGACACGAAACCGACCCGTTGATTGGCAATAAGGCCTAGAGATGGCGGAGCGTCTGATAGCACTTTGCATTTGAAAGGTAAGAGAGCGTGCTGGCCACCATCAACCGGTCCCTTGTGCTGATTTCCCTCCCTATAATCATCCACCTTTTCGCCCAGTGGGGCCCAGTGAAGTGTAGAAACGACTGGAAAACCCGCCAGTACAGCAGCTCTTAAAAACCATGATTCACTCCTGCCCATCTCACCAGCTCCTCATAGTGACATCCCAGAATAAGCCACGGCACCACCCCAGTGACGTGTCCTAATGTGTGTCAGTATGTGTGATATATATAATGGAACAGGCCCCAGTGACGCTGTGAACTGTACTTAACATGCTAATGCCAAGGGCTTCTGGAAAATTCTTTTCCCCCCCCAAAGTGCCCCAGATGGCGATGGTGTGAAACGGGTTCAAAAATATGTCCTTCTGGAAGCCCATCTGAATACCACAGCATCAAGCTCTTTGCCCATGTATTTCCTCTCCGTGACTCTCTCTGCGGCCACACGATTCATTCCAGTTTTTACCAAAAGTATGTAGTTTTTTTTTTTTTTTTTTAAAGACTTGTTCTAAATGTAATTAGCTGTCAAGGAGACTATACAGATAATGTTTATTTGTTTATCAGGTTTCAGTAGTTTGCCCTAAAATACAAGCACTTTTTTGGAACCAAGTTGGGAATGAGTTTGGATTTTATTAATGAAAACGCAAATTTTGGTGCAGGCTCTTTAAGCAAAGTCATGGGTTGTGAAGAGAAGATTTAAAAAAGAGGGTGTGTGTGTGTGTGTGTGTGTGTTTGATGGGGAGATTCGAGTGTTGGGGGGGTTAGGATACGGGTGCTCAATTGAAGGACATCAATGCGGTCTGTTGAAGAAAAGACCTCATTGAAATTCATGGCTTACTACCTATAGTATTGTGGATTTAACAAACCAGAAAGAGAGGGAGAGAGGGAAGGAGAAAGACTGAGTCTGACAGATTTCAATTAAAATGGCATTTGGGTGGGGAACGGGTGGGGGTGAGAAGAGCAGAGTGTGTGTGTGTGTGTGTGTGTGTGTGTGTGTGTGTGTGTGTGCGTGCTCTTTTCTCCATGTGTGTGTTTCTCGCGAAGCTCCTGGGCCCAGGCAGTGCCTTCCGCCTCTTCATGGCCTAATCAACCCAGTCCGCTGCAGTCGGCTCCTCCCATCATTTAGGGGCCAGTCGCTGTTGGGCCCCGGGCCCCGAGCCCGGCTCAGTGGAACAGTTGGGCAGCACTGGCCTCACCGGCGTTGCACGTGTTAGCGGCCTGGCGACACGGCGCCTCTTTGATCTGTGAAGCATCGCAGCCCTTCACTGCTCAAGTCTGCTAACAATAAGGAGGGCGGTGGTGGACGGTGGGGGGGGGGGGCAGGAGTAGGGGGGTCTTTGGGGGCCTGCTGGCTGAAGTAAGATCCAGTGAACCTGTCAAGACCTCCACCCACCTGACAGAGTATCTAACAGAGTTTGGACACAAACTGGTGTACCAGCTGCCCATAAGCGTGGGCCTGCTGAACTTCTGGGTCTAGGGGGATGTGACCACACGGGTCTCGTTATTGGGCCCTTGTGCAAGCAACGCTCATTTTTGAGTCCTGCAGCAAAAAAGTGGCAGGGGGGTTGGGGAGACATGACTGGAGTTTCCTCACATGCCCCCGTCCCCCCAACCCCACCAGAACCCCTAGTGAACCCTGAGTTCACACTTTCCCCATTGAATTGTCTCCTGTTTCGCTTTACCCAGTGGGGCAAAGGAGAGAGTGACTGAAACTGTAACCCTTTACAACTGACTTTACTCTTTTTTTAAAAAGCAGCATAGACCAGCATAGCAGGTTACCAGCATGACCAAAATAATGCATGCTGGGTATGTTGCGTTTAGGTGCAGGTAGACCAGCACGGCTATGCTGCCTCCACCAGCTACACCAGCACCACACCATCACTAACCAGCATAGACCAGCATGGAGATCATGCCACTCTGTGCTGTTTTTTTCCGCAGGGGAGTCAATACAAAATGTAGGTTCTGCGCAAATCACTAAGAATCAGTGCACTTATCTAATCTTATTCCTAATTTGTTGCACAAAGCAATACAGGGGTACCATCAAAATATTCTGAGTCTGAAGAGAAAACGAAGACTGCAGCAGTCATAGGGCAGCGTTGTACTTGGGACACATCCTTTTCTCAGAATACGGCGTTTAGGCTATTCTTGAGAAGCTTTTTTAGTTGTGTATTTGAAGAAATCCTTTTAAGCTCTGGGTTCAAGCTTGGCAGTCCACACATAAAAGTGTGCTTACACTTAGGGTGTCGGTAAAACACTTCAGCTCCACTCTGGACTAATGGGATGGCAGAAGATTTATTTGGTTGAACACCAAGCATGAAAAATGAGGTGCCGTGTCGTACGTAGATAGGTTACCTGAGCGCGCGTATAGAGCACGGTCATCACAGATGTGGACGTATTTTTACACACAAGGTTATTGAAATGAGAGAACTTTGGAGGCACAAGAGATTGTCAGAAAAACACACTGGTGGCATGACTATTAGTTGTTGCGGTCCATAAGATGTTCAATTACCAGTATTAGATCGGTTGTTAAGAACCCTACCCATAATCCTTTGTGGCATGTATGTAGGTATGATGTGTGTCATCACTAGCTATATGCTAAGCTCATACGATTTGGTTGTGCTGACCAAGTTTAAGATTTGGAGAGTCGGAGAGGGATGTGTGACATGATGCCCTTACGGTTGTGGGCCTTTTACGATCTGGGATTGGGATAAGGTTCAGAGGGCCTAAATCGCAGTTTGATTCTGCTGTTTGGAAGCAAGGTTACAGTTTCTTTTCGCGGTACTACTGCTGCCGTCTTATCTTATTTCCTGCCCTAAGGACAGCGGGTCGGTTCGTGGCCCAGTTAATCAGCCATGTCTCTAAATGTGGTTCCCCATGACAGGAGCAGGGATACTTCCCTATCTGGAGGGCTTCCTGTTGGCCTTTTGTGCATGGCGGGATTATCCCTCCTTATCGTAAAAGGATTACAGGCTTCGGGGGGCGCTCTACAATGGCGTCCCGGGCTGGGCGGCCAAGTGCCAATGTGCCACGCACCCCCGCACCCCCACCCCCACCCAACCCACCTTGTGGCGAAACTGCAAGCAGTACATCTGCCAGAGTTTCCAGGCAGGTCTGCACTTCGTCTGATTCTTCAGTGTGACCGTCACGTCTGTCAACGCGGCTCTCTGCTGCCCCCTAGCCTCCTTGTGTGTAAAATCTCTCTCTGGTGGATTTGAGCATTGCTCTTCAAACATGAAACCTGAACAACCTGTGAGTTGATTGACCGATGACTGGGTTCGAGTCCATCTAGGGCTTTGATTGTCCACTGTCCTCCCTAATGGATGCTCATCTTCACCTTGAGCAGAAGTGGGTCCAGCATTTGGGTGCTCCTTCGCAAGGCTCTTTGCCACCCCCCCCCCCCCCCCCACCCAAATCCCTTACCACATCAGAGCCCGCTGGCTGGTCTACCCTACAATATGATCATCACTTCATCTTTGAGCCAAAACAGGTCTGAAATTATTTCCCTGCCCTTTCGCACGGCATTAACTTGATTCAGCACCGCTTTGAAAGGCAGGCAAGAACAACACTCTAGTCGTGTGCTTGGCCGCGACTTACCCTTATTTAGACTCAAAGGCATATTAGTGGAAAATGATTTAGTAGCTTTAAAAGACTTACATCTTTAGTCGAAAGGGAAGCTGAGGCAATGAACCTTAGGGTTAGGTTTAGGGTTAGGGTTAGGGTTTCCCTGGCCGGACTTCTAGGTGTCCCCACCTGAATTACCTCTCTGCGTGTTTCTCTGTAATAGGCTTTCGGCAAACATCTGGCATACAAGGCTGAAGGCATGTAGGACGATGTTGACATTGAAGTACTGTGACATTTTCTCCCCCGTTTGTAATCTGTACAGCTGCTGTTGTTTTTGGAACTGTTGTCGCACTGGTCACATCAGACAAGCATCCTGCTTTGGTGTTGGCCCAGTGAGTCCCATGTCTTTGAAAATTAGGGAGTCCTTCTTTAATTTTGTGGGGGAGGGGAGTTAATTTTGGACACTCCAGCAGGCCAAGTAATTCATGCTTCTTTCTGTCATTTTTTTTTTTTACTCATTTCAGTTTCCAGTTTTAAGTTGAAGTTGTGGAGCTTTCAGAGGTCACCTTCCAGCTCTTGGGGGGGGGGGGGGGGGTTTGGCAATGATGTAACCCTGCCACATTCATTAAAATTATGACATTGAACCGCCACAGACCCTGAAAGGCACCACCGACTGCCTAAATGAATGCTCCATCATCAAAGACCTTGTTGTAATTATTCCCCAGGACATTAGGTGGGGGCTGGCGGGGGGGCTCTTTGTCACTAATAGGCCTTGCTGGACCCTCTAGCCGGGCCTTCCACCAGATTACTGTTTCTTAATGAGGCACAACAAGGGTATTCTCCCCACTGTCTGTAAAGAAACATCTCTTGTCCCCCCCGCCACCCCCTCCCCACTGCATATTCACTCCCAGAGAAGGCTAGTCTGTGCTCCTCAAGTGGTTTGAGGGGATGAGGATGCGGAAAATGATGTTATTGATGGCGTTGCCATGGGGACTGTCATTGGCGGAAGAATGCATTATGTCGGCATTGTTGTAGCCAAAGGAGATGCTCAGATTCTGAGCCCTTTACAGCTGCATCCATGGGCTCCTTCCCAAACCCTCCTTTTTACTCATCCTAGAATGCTTAGGTGTTTACGGGGAAATACTTAGTTTCTTTTTCTCCTTATTTACGCCAGCATCGTGTAGACTTACAGCTACCTGTAATCCTGGGCTGGGCTTCTTGAAGTTTACTGTGGACTCCTGCTTGGTCTCATGCCACATCCAAGAGACCATCATAGCAAAATGTCATCTTTCTGGTTCTAGGCAAGGTGACCTGAATGTCCTTCCTCCGGGGTTTTGAGTCTGATCGGATGAGCCATGGCATTGTAGCCGGTCTGGCATTCTTGGTCCTAGAGGGCACCGGATTTCAGCTCGGCTCCACTTGTATTTGCTTGGAGTAAATATTTAGAGAGCAGTGTCACCCCAACTTTGTCAATCAGCTAATTAAGAGGCCTCGCCATGCTGGCTTCTCAGGCTGTCAGACAAATGCATGTACAGGGGTTCCATCTCGCGCTGAAGTCGGGACCCCGCCTCCTTTGAAAACCGTCCCATGCGGCATTATTGAAAAGAATTTCCCGCTCTTGCCAGATTGACAACTCGGGTTGATTTATAACTTTGGAGAGTGCCATAGTGTGTAAACTTATCTGAGGTGTAAAAGGCAGATGAGAGAAGATTAAGAGTCAATCATATATTTGTTTTTTGCGGGAAATGCCGCACTGCAGTTAATAGGTACCAATGGTTTTCTGCCACCCAGACAGCTTCTCTATCCCCTGATTCTGTCTACCAGGTTCTGTTTTGGCTGCTGTGTCTTTCCTGTAGAACATCTAAAGAAATTCTTCTGAACCTTTTTTTTCGATTCTTAACGGCACTTAAGAGTTCATTAAATGTTCCAAACCTTCTGAACAGCAGTGATATCTTTGGCTTGCCTGAACTGGGCTTCGTCCCTCATCCCCAGTACAGCCCGTTGAATTACGGGTCCATGGTTCTGGCCCATCGTTCTACCTCCCACATCTTTCTCATTTTAATGATTAAAGTGCAGGAATATTAATGTTCTTTGCACATGTGCCTCCAACATAAGTCTCAGCTGCCCTCGGACCCACCTCAGAAGACCATGTTGGGGTTGGGGGTGATGATGGTGGGGGGGATGGAGGGTTGTTGGGTCGCATCACACTGGATGGAAAGGCTCAACACAGCCCAGTAAATTAACGCAGGTCGATCGAAGCCGGCAGGACCGACCCCGCGATACATTTCACCATGAGGTCGCACTGACCTCCACTAACCTGGATGGCAGTGTGTGTGAAAGTGGTCGCATTCAATCATGATGGGAATGTGGTCTCCTGGGCGGTCCCCACGAAACATGCGGTGACCAGCCATATCGTTGCTGACAAGAAACGCAGGGATGGTTCCCCATACACCATATCCTCAGTGCACACCCTCTCGAGCTCTAAAACTTTAACATGGATCCCAAACCCCAAATGCTGAGATGCAGCTCAGTCTTTAAAAGACAAAGAAGCGTTGAATAACCTGCATTTGTCAGGTGTTAACTACAAAAACAAATTAAAAATATTTCTTCGTTATACTTCCTACTGTAGACCAGCAGTTGGCTTTTCAGACATACAGCTCTTCATTCAGCTGTCGTTCCATCAATATCCTAGAATTTAAAATTAAAATTAGTCATTCATTTTCTTTAATAATTTTTACATTTAAAATATTTTTTCATTATTACTGTGGTAATACTTATTAATTTCCTTCTGGCACGTATTGATATTATTGAGGTAATTTCATGTTTTTAACATTAACCTGCTGAAGTTGTCAATGTGTTTCAAGCAATAATCTAATCAGGGTCTTGCAGAGATTTTCCCTGTTCTGATATTCTGTGAGCCTGCATGTTTGACAGGTAAGTCAAACAGCACCTATAATGATGAAGCCACATTAAGGTTATATTCGGCCTTTCCCACAATCCCCTGCATGGGTTTGACCCTGTGACCTCTACCAAATGCTTTGTTTCCTTTTTATCCTCTTTGCCTTTTCTGGGATCTGAAGAGCGTTTGGCAGCAGAAATGAAGAGGGAAGCTGGTGTCTCTGCTATGCTGTTTGAATTTCACACATAGTAGGACAGCAGTGCTTTATGTTCACCTAAACCCCCCGTCCTGCTACTCCTGGGGTTACGGGGGGGGTGCTGGACATTGGCGGGGGGTCAGCAGGAATGTAAAACTAATTTACGTGCTCATAAAAATCCCACATTACTCCCAAGGACACAGTCTGAAGTGGGTTTGTAATAAAGGATCCAAGGAGTTCGCCCACCTTTGCTGTAAATTAGGATGCTTTTTAAACAGCCGCCGTCCCATGATGCTTTGCTGTGTTCGCCTGCTGGGCGACCTGCCAGGCTTCTCGGCTCTTGTGCCCGTAATAATATTACTGTGTTTATGGCAAGTTTACCCATAAGATCCTATCATGGTGTTTATCTAACCGGTCGGTGTTCCGTTCTGTTGTGCGATATTCCTGGTTGTGGCATCTGGAATGTCAACCCCTTGGGTTAAGCGATTTCTCTGGTCTCTGGGGGGCCCGTATTTTTATGTCTCTCTGTGTTCTGACCGTGTAATACCCTTTTTCTCTGGTCTCCTGCCTGACTGTTCCCCTCCGTCCTTCCTCCCGCTCTTCTTCCGCTCTGCTTCTCTCTCTGGCTGCGCAGATGGGATGAACTGCATGAACAAGGACCACGGCTGTGCCCACATCTGCAGGGAGACGCCCAAGGGGGGCCCGGCGTGCGAGTGCAGGCCTGGGTTCGAGCTGGCCAAGAACCAGAGGGACTGCATATGTACGTAGCTAACGTGCAGAGGGGGCGGGGTCGAGTGGTTGGTTGGGGGCGGGGCATGATCTGATGATGCTGCTTGTGGGAGGGGCATGATTGCTCCCGAGTCTGTGTTCCATACCGGAACTTCTTAAACTGTATTCCTGTTATTGGAGACCATGCCTCTCATTACAGGCCGAATGTAGAGCCTCATATTTATAGCTATACATAACTTTGAGTTTGCACTGTATTCCTGTGTATTGTTACGACCTGGGGTATGTACAGGATACATGCACACAGGTACAGACCCATCTCAGCCACGCATTACTGTCACATGAATGACTCTAAAGGGCCACAAATATCACTGCTCTATAGAATGTGGCAGCTCACGGCATTCAAGTGCATGACTGTGTCCTGCGAAATGGGGAGAACCCCCCCCAGGTCGTGTTATAGATGTTTCCGGAAGGGCAGAGAATGCCACTTGGTAGCCAATAGGTAAGCTGATTGTCTGTTCAAGAAGACTAAAGCGATTCAACCTTACATGGTCATTTTCACAGGGGGCCCAAGTATGGTTCCTTAGGGACATGGACAGCCTGCGATGTGATGTTTGTACGGGATAAAGATTTGCTTAAATCAATTGTTTGTCCAGGAGAAAAATTACCTCACACATTATCGGATGTTTTAAGCAGCATAATCCCAGTACCAGTAATTATCGGTGGGAAAGCCCGTATTTTATTAGCTACACCTTGTTTGACAGTACCTAATGTCTGAAATGAAGGGGCCTTCGATGTTGTTTCTTTCCGGTTCTAGAAGGTTCTTGTTACATGTGAGGAAACGCTAGTAGTGCACCACAAGTGAATCATTCATCGTATAAATCCAGCCAGTGCATTTACGAGCCAATCAGCTGAGAATCTGTATTTACTCAAGGGCCCTCATTAATGTGGCTGGGATCGTACCCTGGTCTGTTGCATCCTGTCACTCCAGTAGAGGGGCTGGTTCTGGGACGCCAGCCCTTCTCCATCTCCCTCTGGCAGGCCAACGGTCTTGTAGACAGATCTTGGGGGTAACCTCAGACCCCGCAGTGCCGTAATCACCTGTCACTTAGCAGGACGCTGCTCTAAGTTCTGGATCCTGGTCCCTGGTAACAAGTCCCTGGGATATTTTGGCAGGGGACTTTAGTAGCTCCTGCCCACTTCTGTGTGTCACTTTCACGCCGCACAACAGGAACTGGGACCTTTATGTTAAATAAGCATGGAAGACACAAAAAACTTGAACTTTACACATAAGGTTGAACTTTACACATAATTCAGATGAAACTGCATGTCATGCCAAAACGATGGAGGATGAGAAAACCGTTTTGTTAGTGACTGGGAGGATTGATCATGATCGAAATGGGACACAACCTTTTATTTATATTTTACTTACTCGACCTGAGATATGTTCATGATTATTATTAAATCTGGCCAGCAAATCGATCGTTCTGCACAATAAAAAAACAATGTCAAAAGCAGATTGGTTAGAGATCAGATTTTCTGATGCAAACATAAAGAGAGGCAAGCAAAAATATATATTAATTTATACATTTTTATGTAATTAACATCCAGAGATAATCGGCCAACTGTACCCGGCCACTTCCATGTTGGTGTCGGTGCTCCTGGTCAGCCAATCAGCAAGTTTATTCCTGTAAGCTCCTCCCCCATAGTTTTTGAACGAAAAGTACCAAGCAGTGTTAACACATCTAAAGTTCCTGCTTCCAGGACAAGGTTCTGGCTCCAGAAATAGTTCCTGTGGTGTGAATGCACCCCTCAGCTAAGTGTCATGGCGGAGGGAGCGAGAACCTCCTAACTTGGCTCAGGGTTTAACCCCTTTAAATGTCAGCCTGGGGCCGTGACGTGTGACGACAGACCGTGGACGTGTCTCTTCACCTGTCGACCCGTGTGTTCGTATGTGTGTGTCACCAGTGACTTGTAACTATGGAAACGGCGGGTGCCAGCACAACTGCGACGACACGGACGCGGGGCCCGTGTGCGGCTGCCACCAGAAGTACGCGCTTCACTCAGACAGCAGAACCTGCATCGGTGAGTGCTACCCCTCCCTGGGCGGGGGCGCGGGCTGCCGGGGGGTCTTGGAGAGAGCAGAATCGCGCCTCTGGAGCCCTGTCGCCATGGCTACACCGTCTCCTCGGCCCTGCTTCCCACGGCAATTGCACAGTTGCAGGATTTCTGCAGCCACGCTCGAGCGTGCTCACACCTGCACAACTACCCCAAAAACACAAGACGGATACTATTCCATAAAACTCGCAAACTTCGCAAACCTTGCACCCTTGTCCCGATTCACAGCAGCTATAACTTCGATATGTGTGTCTCC
>JABFEB020000060.1:21152674-21170122 GCA_019775895.2 Stomatorhinus ivindoensis
GCAGACATTGTGCCCTGTGGTCCTGTGAGTGGTTCTATGCCTGTGCACTCACTTTCATCTTTAATTCCTTGTGATTTCTATCAAAGGTTGCGTGGAGTCATTAAGGCTCAGGTTGTGGATAATCTGACAAAATTAGCTCTGAATGGCAGTTTTGTAACATGTCTGTTGATCTCAAATTAATTGTGCGTTGTAACTGTACAACTTAAATGATATCTTAACGTATTATTTTTTATATGGAACACTGGATATTTATAATATCAAGTAAAAAAAAAAAAAGATTGATATAAGCCAGGAAAGGTTCATATAGTCCATATGAATGGAACAGAAATGTGAAACATTACCTGCAGACGCTAAGTAAACTGGTTGCCTGGGAAGTTTATGCGCGGGCTGGCGCTGACTGCCGGCGCTGACTGCCGGCGCTGACTGCCGGCGCTGACTGCCGGCGCTGACTGCCGGCGCTGACTGCCGACGCTGACTGCCGGGGAGGACTGCGGTCTGCATTTGGAGGCCACGTCAGTGTGTTGGGTCGTCATTAGATGTCACCAAAATCGTTCAAAGCAAATGCTTGACAAGGAACAAGTTTTTTTTCTTTTCACTGCATATTTTTTTCATGAACAAAGTGCACATGTCCGCATCTCTGGTGTGGTATACTCGCATCTCTGGTGTGGTATACTCGCATCTCTGGTGTGGTATACTCGCATCTCTGGTGTGGTATACTCGCCTTAAAGCCTCCGGGTTCGTGAAGGAGACCCAATGTTTTGCTATTGACTTACAATACACACCGAGTAATAAGTTTTATGGCAGAATCTGTGTGACATCAAACGATAGCAAATGCAAATCCTTCAAGGTTATGCATCAGAAAACATATTCCATTCTAATGTTCTGCTCAAACATATAAAATACGTGTCGGTCTGGTAATTATTAACATTTGTTTACACGCAGCAGATCTTTTTAAATACAACATCATTGATTCTGTGTGGAGGGTCTTAGCATGAGACAGAAACCATTTTCACATATTAATCTGAATGCTGTTATAATGAACAGGGTTGGAGACAGCAGTGTCAAATAAAATTGCACTTTAATAGGAAACGTTGGGATGGATCCAGATGACTTTGTTGCCAAGTGTAAAGCGCTCTCTTTCTAATTATCCCACTAAGGGAAATGTTCTTGGTTTTGATGCATGAGACACTTTGATTCACTGTCTGGTAACAGTGTTTTTGCTGGAACTGAGCTACGGGGCTTGTGGGTGATCAATCAGACCTAATGTTGCCACGATAGCTTTAAGTGCAGAGGTCCTGGAAGGCACCCCCAACACATGCGACAGAACTCTGTGACTTTTTTTTTACTTGCATACCCGATCTGCTGGGTTGATGAGGTTGATTGATTCATCCATGATCATCTGCTGGGACACATTTCCTGCTTTCAAAGATCAGCACCTGTGTGTGTGTTTAATCGATAAAGAAAACTCTTGATGACCTGATGATGTCCTTCTAATCTCACTACTACACCGAAAGCCTGTCAAATGCACCCATATCTGTTAATGAAGGCTGCTTTTGTAGAGGCGATGTCTTTCCAAATGATTTTTTTGTACTGGAGCACTCTAAACAGAGGTGCAATTTGCAAGAGGAGCGGTGGCGCTTGGCCAGCTGCCTTTCACAGGCGAATTGTGGCATGTATAGTGGAACAGAAAGGGTTTGTTCTTAAAAAAGATGGAAGGCCGATCACCTCGTGAGAGCGATCTGTATCAAAGGGAAGTTTGAGGTCGACAATGTTCTGGAGAGCGATAGGATGATAGTGTCTTTCTTTTTGTGGGAAATTCACTTGCAGGTAGATGTAGCGTAGGGAGCTGCTTCTGTTCGTGCACGGGGAACTTCAATGGTCTCTTATCTACATTCGATCAGCGCCGGTAGGAGTCAAGATCAGACCGTTGATCAGACTCATCAGACCGTTGGCCTTTGTGGGGAAGTGGACCACACCCCCCCCCTACCTCCGAGCACGGCACCTGAGTCCTGCTCACATGACCCCTGATTTTGCATTTACGGGCAGTGAGATTTCCCGGCATTAACCCTCAGACTGTCCTCACAGCTCCAAATGCCTGATCGTGCGACTCAAGTGTTTAGGAATCAAGGACTCCAAGGGATTTTATTACCCAAGGGCACCTTTTCTGAATGCTGATATCACAGCAGGGATCATGGATCGGACCAGTTATTAGGGGGGAAAAGGTGATGAGACGGTGCTGGGGGGGGACTTGTCTGATTCTAACTTCACACAATCCCTCGTGCACAGGGACCCTTGGGAAATGGTAGCCCCCTCCCCTCAATCAGTTAGTCTTCTCTGTGTTGCAGCTCTGTTCCAACTCCCACCCATTTATAACGTAACCTGCTTTTGGCTTCCTGCCATACTTCCCAGGTCGGATGATCCACCAATCTGTGTGGAGATCGGTTAGTGAGAATGCTGCTGTAACTGCGCCCTCCACTTGTAGTATGATAGCGATATGATAGCTTGACAATATCCCAGTTGTAACAGACCAGTGTTGAGCTACAGCAGGGGGGATATACAGGGGCGGGGCCACAGGGGCAGTGGTCCTAGCTGAAAGCTGATTGGTCCCCAGAGTGCCCCCTTCCCTGTCATTCACCATTTCAAAATATATGATTGGATAATGATAAGGTTGGCCCCTTTGTATGAATTACGACCCTTCTTATGACCCCCCCCCACCTTAATGGATCCAAGAATCATCCCTGCCTCCTCGCTATATGGGGGATCGACACCCAAAGCTGCATTTCTAGCACTTGCTATGAACCGCAACTCTCCAAACACGGTGCTATCCATAGTCATCACTGCAGCGTAAATCAGGGCTCCTACATACTTCTGTATATTGGGGGGGGGACGTGCTACAGTCTGCTGCCTAGCGATCGCGTTAAGGGAGTGCTAACTTACAGCCATACGGCGTGAAGGGCTCTCAGATTACGGCACGAGCATAGCGTCACGGACAAGGCGACGGAGTACATGCTTCTCTTGGCCAGGTCTGTTTTTTCAACGCATCAGTAAATATCCATGTCCATTTTGCTGGGACTGCTCTCTGATTAGCGACAGCTAATTATTATTCAGCTCTTGGTATTTTATAGTCGATAATGGTATTTTAAAGTCATGCATTTAGCTATGGGAAAAGTGATTTGTATATCAAGCTGTCCGGTTTTGAGTCGAAGGATATGAGTCCGGAGGAGGAGCTTTTGGACTTCCTGAAACATCTGGACAGCATGGTTAGTTTACCCCGTGGATTTGAGGGTGTCACGGTAGCCCATTCTGTGCTATTCTAAGATGTTCCTGTGAGCTCTGTTTCATCCACGAGGCCGTATGTTAGGATATTGCTGACCCAAGTGTCCGACACGCACTGTGAGTTATCTCAAATAGGTTCTCAACAACCGTGGGTTCTTGACATTCGCCGTTGGCATTTAGCAATGACATTTAGCGACGGGGAAAGGTGATCATATATCTGAAAACAAGGCATCTCCCGCCATCGGTTTAGCAGATATGGAGCTAAAAAGCGGAAAAAGAGGAAGTTATATCGTACGAAAGTACGTGCCTGCCAAACAGATGCCGTGCAGCATCTGTCAGTGCTGCGGAACGTCACACTCGGAGCGGTGAGGGTTAACCAGTGAATTACTGACCTGCTTTTCTGCCTGCGCCTGGTGAATGTGTGTGTCTGGCTTGGGGGTGGGGTGGGCACCAGGACCAGGAGTTCCTGCGGCTTGGGTTCCAGGCGGTGAACCAGGATGTGGGTGATCATCTGTCTCGGTGCCATTACGCCGCGGCAGGGGGGGACGCCTGCAAAAGCTGTGACAAAATGGCTTCCCCGGGCGTCCAAAGGAGACCTCTTTGGCCCCCGTCCTCCTGTCCTCCAACATTTCCTTACTGCCATGACCTGTCATCTATGTTTTTATGCTCTCAGCTGTAATCCCCAGTGATTTGCGCCCCCCCCCCTCACCCTCTAACATATATACCAGACCTCTCCTGTGTCTTCCCTACCCCCAGACACCCATCCACAGACACAATTTACCTTTCCTACGCCACATTCACGCCGCTTACAAAATCGCAGCCCTACCGGCAAATGATTCTCGCACGTGTCCCCATCCGTCCTGCCCTGAAAGGTGTCGACGGACGAAAAATCCGAAGTGTGCGAAATTCTCACAGGTTGCACTAATGTAGGGTTTCTTCACCTTCTGCAAAAATATTCGCAGACTGGTAAACCTTGTTGATCCTGGGGATGCTGGCAGTGGGGCAAGTTTTGGCCACTTTCATTTGTTCTCGGATGCGAGCAGAACATGTGGATGTTAGGGGTCATTTAAAAAAGTGCAGATTTTTCTAAAATAACCATTCCCTCCGTGGACTGGCAGCATTACACAGCAGGGTGGAATAGTGGCCCCAGACTGGTGCCGGTTGGAAACCAGTTACTCTGGTTCAACAGTTATAATGGCATCATGATTATAAAGCATTATGATGCCACTTAAGATTTTAAGTTAATTTGCAGTTTTTACCCGTATCTTTCAGTTAAGCATCCAGCTCCAGAGATATAAGCAACATCCTGGCTATGTGAACCATTAGCCTCAGTAGCTGTGGTCGTAACGACGGTAATACCTGTTTCCAATGGACCCATTCATAGCCTCAAGTAAATGGCTCTAGAGCAATTTAAGGAGCGCGTGTGTTTGCACACCCGCAATTTCAAAAGGTTATTTCCTGAAACTGCAAACCTGCCGACATCAATCGGGTGAAAACGATTCAGTCCGGATGCCGCGGTTTATTTTTCGTCCTTGAGGTCTGGGGAGGCCTGCGGGCCGTGGGGTAACCGCTGGCAGTTAGCGTCTCGTCCGTGTGGGTGAGGTGTTTATCGCGAGCGGGCAGCCCGCCGTTGGACGCCCCGGCTCTGTAATTAGCAGGAAGTCTGGGACGTAATTTCAGAGTGCTGCTGGCCCCTGCCTGTCATGTCGCTGAGTGCTGATGACATGACTAGCGTATGCAACAAGTGTACATATTGACCTGGTTATCGGGTCAGGCGAGACTTGCGGTCTGACCGAGACATCCTTGATAGGAGTCCAGTACGAATTGAATCACTCTGGGTGTGCTGCCGTATTCTCTTTTTATTGCCGTTATAAAATCCACGTTGAACGTTGAATCTTATTAGTCTGCTTACACATCGACGATTAGAGCAATAGTGGAGTCTGCAGTCACATGGTTTCCTGAACAGTGGGGACGTAGGATTAAATTTAAAAACCTGAATTTGCAACGAATTGTTCGCTGGGTCCACAACCAGTATGAGCTTGGGAATTTTGTCCAGGTGTTTAGTGGCATAAGCTGTGTGAATTTTCACAGGAGAGGTGTTTGCGTGGCACTCGCATGATGCAATGCAAGCATTCAGCCATAGCGCCGGCCCCCGCGGCCTGTAGTTAATGACAAGGCATGACGCTGTGTTTGATCAGGACGTCAGGAGCGAGACCGATCTGGGGTCGTTTTCGCCAGTCACGCTGTCACCGCAGTAAGAGCTTATCAAGGCTGGAGAGCGTGTGAACCTCTTCTGCTCGGGGCTGGTGTTTAACTGGCGTTATGACACTATGCTTGTGACCAGAAGGTCAATAGGTTCATAACCCAGCAGGGGCAGTGTGATGTCATCATCGGGCCTTTGAGCGAGGCCCATAACCTGTAGTTACTCCAGGGACTGACACTGAATGCTGGTCTTGACCACATAGGTGTTTCTTTTTCCCCTAAAACCCGCACAGAGGTAGCAGTCCAGCCACCAGGCAGAAACAGCAAACCCTTTGGCCAAGTCTCTTAATGACCGGAGACACATGTAGCCTGCGTGAGTTTGTAAAGCAGGGCCGCTTTTGAGTAGCTTCTCCGCCGGTGATGTTCCGCTTCTGGCCGGACGCTGAAAGCTTTGCCGCTCGGTAAATGGTTCAGGGTTTTGTTTCTGTTTTCCAGCGAGACCCAGGACATGTCTGCCGACTTCCTAACCAGCTCCAGGCAGCTCAGCCCTGGCCAATGGCCTCCTTCACCCCCCCCTTCACCCCCCCTTGCCAGCTCCTGCGTGTTGACGCTCACCACCTTTTCCGCTAATTATCATCGCTCTGATTGGCCACTGCCTGAGCCCGCGTGCCTTTGTGCTCCTGCCCCAGTTGCTGGTGGGACCCTTGCGTGAAACTAACCAAAATGCAAAGCAACTTTTTGTTGCCTTGGCCGCCTTGTTGTAAAAATTATACCAAGTATATTACAGAAAAATGGCTTATTGTAATTTAGATAATCTGTCATTGGGCAAAGAACATAGTACTTATAAAATTTATTTCCTGAGTATATGATTGTTATACCCTTATAATCTACTTCTAGACATAGGTTATACATAAAATATTTCCTACTACCTCCTTTCATTTTCTTCCTGCAGAAGAACTTGTTATGGTTCTGATTATGAATAATTGTTATAACGACAAAATAACACCACAGTAATATAATTAAATAATGACAGTAATAAACTAATAACTACCCCCTCCCCCCAAGTATACTTATGTTGGGTTGGGGTGGTGCACTGGTTTTACTGGTTCCCTGCTGGTCATGCCCTGTCTCAGAGGTGGGCGGCAGACCCCCCCACCGCCCCCTACAGGTCTTGTTAAAAGTCGCTTGGAAAGTCTTAAATTCGTGCACCGCTGTGTGGTGATAAAACAGCCGCATTTCACAGGGATGCCAGGGCTGTGGAGGCTGATTCACAGGGACATGAACACATCACGCCTTAGCATCTGACCTTGAATCAGTCTGATACCCATAACCATTATGGGGTGGATTATAATTTAGGGCTATTGGCTGATCCTAAATCAGTCCTTTACCAAAGGACACCACAGTATCTCACTGTATAAACTCCGTACTGGGCTCAGTCTCATGGCTTACAGGTGAGTAGAGGCACAGACTAGACACAGCGTCAAGAGTTAAATGCTAAACAAATGCTCGTTGTAGATCTGATGCTTTAGGAATTATATAATCATAGAGAACACTTGTTTTGGAAGAGTGTTTTTAAAATTTATTTTAATGCTTGCTTCAAAAACCTGGGAGTGATGGTTTCAGTCTCAGAATCTAGTTGTACCACATAATGTTTCACTGTGATTCTTATCTACGTACCTAGTTAGTTGTGAAGTCTGATGGAGATGCCGTTTCGACTTAACTGGTTGGCAGCTTCGCTACTGATTATATGTATATGATGAATTTTCGTGTGATAGAGGTGTGTTGACAGTACAGTTCAGTGTTCCCCGGTCCTCTGGGTCCCACAGTCGGTCCACTCTTTTGCTCCCTCCCAGCTCCCTGCCAGTCAGTTCACATTTTTGCTCCCTCCCAGCTCCCTGCCAGTCAGTCCACATTTTTGCTCCCTCCCAGCTCCCTGCCAGACAGTTCACATTTTTGCTCCCTCCCAACTCCCTGCCCCCAAGAATCAGATTGGGAAACACAGGTATAGTTTAAGTTTTGTGCGTGCCTGTGCTTGTGCCCGTGTATTAGCACTGGGAAGGCCTGCTTCTGCTGAGGCAGCAGAGTAAGCTGTGTTTATGGCTCTGTAATCAGCCCTGATTTGCGAGGTTTCCGGAGCTGAACTCCATCATCTATTCTCATTGAGGCCGGAGACGGCCCTTGTGGCCGATGGCTCAGCCCTGGCTTTGAAGATTAGCTGTGAGACGGACATGAGGGGAGCCAAACCCAATTGTCCAAAGGGCAAATATAGGTGGATTTGATTACTGAACGTAACAGGTTATAAACACCCTCTCTCTCATATCAGCCTTGCGCTCATGAGCAGCTGTTCTAGGGCTTGGGTAGTTGTCTCTCGTACTTGGAACAGAGCTTCTCTTGCTGTGTATTGCCTAGGAAGCCGTGATAGATATTGGCTTCAGGGTCTCCCTAATCAGAAGCAGGATTTTCAGTTCATTGTGTGTCTTTATCATTCTCAAATCATAGTGCCAACTTTTTGTGATCACAATCTACTCATCCCCAAACACTGTATCTCTGTAACCCTTCACCCATGCCTGCTCCACCATGATAAATCTGTTGTAGGAGCATCGAGCCAGTGTGTGAGATCAGCAGTGGCATCTCTCAAACAGAGAGCTGAAGACAATATAAGGAACCACAGACTGCCTATAAGAAACGAAAAATCAGTAGCACATCACTTGACGGGGCGCAAATAATACAGTATTATTTATGTAGTCTGTTACATACTGAACTCAGGTTAATTCATCATTGATGAATCATGACACGTTTTATCTCAAGCTGTTACTTTATCTGTTAGTTCTGTAAAACTTTGTGCACAATGAAGGGACATGTGATGAATATTATAAGTGAAATACTGTTCTCGTGTTGTTCGTTAATGAATCTTGACTCATCTTTTAGCTCAAGTAGTGACTATATTTGTTCATCATTTGTACTTCATTAGTAACTGAGTTATTTCTGTGTATTTGTGCCCTATCAAGTAACGTGTTACCAAAGAATCCATGAGAAAGAACATATTCCGGAGTGTTAATCCTCCTCTCCGGGAGCCTCTTATACCCAAGATGTCCTTGTTATGTTTGCTTTTCCTCTGGTTTTTTTGTATAACATATATATTTACATATATGTTATATATGTTTTTTTTGCCTGCAGATATTGACGAGTGCTCCTTCGAAAGGACATGTGACCACACATGCATCAACTACCCAGGCAGCTTTGAGTGTGTCTGTCAGAAGGGCTACACTCTCTACGGGCTCACACACTGCGGGGGTGAGTGTGTCTGTCAGAAGGGCTACACTCTCTACGGGCTCACACTTCAGGGGGGATCTCATAATGATTAGATGCAGCGTGCGCAGACCTGGTACATCACAAGCTGATTGGATACAGCAAAAACAGACCGGGTACATCACAAGCTGATTGGATACAGCAAAAACAGACCGGGTACATCACAAGCTGATTGGATACAGTAAAAACAGACCAGGTACATCACAAGCTGATTGGATACAATGTGAGCACACAAGGGTATATCACAAGCTGATTGGATACGGCGAGAGCAGACAGGGTACTTCACAAGCTGATTGGATACGGCGAGAGCAGACAGGGTACTTCACAAGCTGATTGGATACGGCGAGAGCAGACAGGGTACTTCACAAGCTGATTGGATAGACGCAGCTTTACTCACTACCCCTTTGCCTGGCAATGTGCTCAGTGCTCGCCTGTGAAACACCTGGAGCTGACATGGGCGGCTTGATGAGCGACTAAACCCAGATCCGGTGGCCCCGGTGCCCCTGGCAGCGCTGGCCAACACTCTCAGCCTCGCACTGTAGCCTAAACATCTCACGGTTAACGGTTTACGCCGCACTCTTTACCACACGCAACCCATAGTCCCATGCGCGGCTCAGTCTCGGAAGGGCCCAATTCCTGACCCTCTCCTTCTTTTTCCCATTCTCCGCTCTTTTCAGCTTCTTTCACCCGCCCCTTTTCGTATCTCTCTCTGTCAACCGTGCCCCTGCCCCATTGAATCGTTGCTGTTTACGTCGTGCACCGTTTCAAATCTCTTTCGCTGTCCTTTTGTGCCCCGGCCCAAAACTATTCCATATTTTCCTCTTCGTCATCTAGCCCTGCTGAAAGATCCTTGGAATTGCTGTTGGGTTTGTACGTGTTAAATGAAATCCTTTCTGGAATCAGTCACCCGATTCACCTAAAAGTACGTTTCTAGTCCTTATTGTTTTCAGATGTATTCTTGTGCATTCAGACATCCACTAATAACCTTAGTAATGGTGCATAGACCTGCACTGTATGAAACACAGACTGTTGGACCTGCTCGTAGATTCCTGCACAGTGGCTTTCATAGAATAAGCCTTCGTTCATTCAGTTGCATCACTCGCCATCGTCGTGGTACCTGTGCTTATGTGGACAATGGGAACAGCATAGGGGTGAAGTCAGGGGTAACAGAGCTGAGTAGTGCAGCATCACTGACCACTGTTGAGCTACAACAGGGGGATATACAGGGACGGGGCCACAGTGGCACTGACCCCAGCTGAAAGCTGATGGGCCCCCAGAATGCCCCCTCTTCTGTCACTCATCGACTCAAAGACTATCATTGGATAATTATAAGGTTGGCCCTTCTGTATAAATTATGGCCCCTCTCCTGAAAAATACCTAGCAGCCCTGGAGAGAATATTAGCCAGTAACGGGACAGAATCAAGGAGATCATTTTTCTGATTGGCTGCTTCAATTTAAAAAGTTTTAAAGGTTGTCCAATCATACAACTGAAGATCAGAAGGGGAAAAAAACAAATATGAAACTGCATGAATGTCGCCCAAATCGAATATCATAATGGTGACACGGCGAGGCCGTCTGCATTCAGACATTCTGAGTATGCTCCTCACGCGCGTTTGTTTGGCAGACATCGACGAGTGCAGCATCAACAACGGAAGCTGCGAGCACAGCTGCCTGAACACCCAGGGCAGCTACGAGTGCGTGTGTCTGCCCGGGAAGAGGCTGCACTGGAATAAGAAAGACTGTGTCGGTAAGTGGTGCATGCACACGACGCGCCAGGCTCCTCGTTCCCACACACGGGGTCCAGAGGTTTCGATGCATTGGTTGGTCACCATGGTAACGTAACCCCGGGTCCTCCTCAGAGGCGGTGAAGTGTCTCCCCAATGGAAAGCCCACCCCCAAAGCCCAACTGAGCTGCGTCAAAACGGGAGGAGTCGAGACATGCTCCCTCTCTTGCCCCTCCAACGCCCTCTTCGTCGCAGGTAGGTCCCAGTAAAAAGGTGTGAGAGCTTGGCTCAGGGTGCCTGCTGTATTGCTGGTCCTTTAAGGCCATAGATTTGGGCCCAGCAGAAGTTCACTGGGTACAATGATTAGCTCCACCAGTCCTTGACTGATGCTATTGTTGCTGAGGTCAATAGAATGTCAGTCATTCCTTACCCTCTGATGGCCTCTAGTGGAGAAATAGTCTCATTACGGTTTCTTCAAACTCTCTTAAATAGCATCTGATTAGGTTTAATTAGAACTTCCATTATTCTGAAAGGGAAAACTCTGCGCGGTGACAGAAAACTGTTCAATAGGAAATTTTTCCTTGAAGAAATACTTCAGGTTGATTTTCCGAGAGATAAATGATAGGCTATTACATGCAGCTTGTGTCTTGTGGTAAACCTTAACAAATTAATTCCAAGGCTCCTGGAGTAATCCGAAGCGGGGTTCAGCCACATTTTCCTCTCAGATATTCGTAATGTGTGTATAATGTATTAAATAAACTCCTGGTTGGTTTCTGTTGGCCGGACAGTCACATAGACTGATAGACTGTCCTCAAGTATGAGCTGAATTATTGGCCTTTGTATCTTTTGGAGAGTGTCACTTGAAAAAGTGCAGAGAATAGACTATAGTGCTCTGGCAGGGCTTTCAGTTCCTCGGGAAGAGTGTCTTTCCCGTCATTTAATCATCCTCCTTTTGATATTTAGTGTTCTTTCTCTCTGACCGTGTTTCCAATGGCAGCATCGTTTCCCTGGGGCTCCTCTGGCCTCTTAAATAATCAGGGAATAGAAAGGCAATATAAAACCACGTTTAATCCCCTGAAACCTTGTGGCCTGCGAGTCGGAGGCCAAGAGCAACAGAGGAGCTGCCGCAGGAGCTCCGGAGGAGGAGAGGAGGAGTCAAGGTCATATCTGCAGCCTTCTGAAAGGCATTCCGTCACCCTGCACCCCCCCCCCCCCTGCCTTCTCCATATTGGGGGGGGGGCTACGAAATATTTCAATCTGGTCATTATGTTCCTTAATCAAGACGAACACCCAGGCAACCCTTGGATCTGCATCCCCATGAGACGAGCCTTTTAGGTTACATCTAAACTATTTCTTGCTTTGCGAGAGGGAAGCAGATCCAAGGACAGTAGTAAATTACTATTTTGATATGCATTGGCCCTTGTTTTTATTGGACGCCCGTGTATCTTGCGGGTCCCCAAGGCCTGGCCTGTTTGGTGGTGCTTATTCCCGCGTGTGTCCCCTCCCTCAGACTCCGAGAACAGCTACTCCCTCAGCTGCGGGGTCCCTGTGCAGCCTGGGAAAGCGCCGCAGAAGAGGAACGCGACCTCCGCCATACTGAGCTGTGCAGGTACGGCGCATTGTGGGAAACTGGCCCGCCGGCGTAACTAATCGCTGCTCTGAGGGACGTAAGAGGCCATGCTGTGTCTGGTGGCATCTTAGGAGAAAGGACGACGTAGAGTTAATAAAAAAATGTTAAAGATCAGTGTCGATGGGGTCAACTGTGGAAGAAGAGTCACATTCCAGCCAAGTCAACCATTGCGAGCTGGAGCCTTGAGAGGATATCCGGCTCGGGTTGTAGCGTCTCATTCTTCAGCTTTTCTGGCCGTTGACGTCCTCTGCGTTTTGTTTTGTGGCTTCGGATTGTAGCTGCGGTCCTTCCACAACATGCCCGCCGTTTAACTTCCTCCAGATACAAGATCCTTCTTTCACTTCTTCAGCAGACTCTTGTCTGGTCCGTGCTCCATCCATGCTCTGTGTTTCTTGGAATGCACCCCCTTTTACACCGCAGGAAAACATTCTAGCTCTTTGTGGAGAGCGAGGGAGAGTCGAGACCAAAAATGAAAATTTTGCTACGTGGGCGAAGTCGTGTGCATTGTTGGTTTGCGTGCTGATTACTGTGAGGTTATCTGCTCCCTGAGTCGCACAGCACTCATTTCCGAAACGGACGCCCTTTTTCATCGTTGCTGCGGTGTGAACACCAGGGCACTTCATCCCCTTGGGTCTACCTTCATGTGCGATTACTGATCTCATCTCCACACATTGCCCTGTCCTTCTCATTGTCATCCCTCATCTTCAGTTTGAGTTACTGTGCTTGGGAAGGCGTACCGTAGCTGCTTATCTCTCAGACCCGGTGTGAAGGCTCTTCTTAGCTCCGGCCAAATGCCTAATTACCGGAACTTAACTCAGCTGTTGTTCTGGGTTAAGCTTGGGACATCTGAGCAGCTCTGTGTTCTGCAGTTATTTTTGTTGGAGGGAAACTGTAAGAAAAACATCTTAAATTTTACAATTATGTCATTTACTAATTCATCGTTAATTATTATTAAATTATCGAGCCGTTTATCAGTCAGTTGAATATTTCAGTTATGTTGCCATTCTAAATGCCTGAACACAGGCAGCAGCCACACCTGGTGGAGGCGCTAGGAGTAACAGCTGGACACAGCTGTATTTTCACCCGCCGTCGTTGACTTTTTGAGCAACAAGATTAACATTAACAGTCGAAGGCATCACAGCAGCCGGGGGAAACAGGTTTTACCTACTTCTTAATCCAAGAATTTAAAGGTACTGTGTGACTGTGCTTGGTCAGCAGATGGCGACACTGAGGCAGTTCACAGACGGCACAGCTGGCCGGAGGCTGAATCCGTGAATGTCACCTTACCTTCACTGATTGCAGGTTTTTGTGAAATTTGATGGACGAACTCCGTGGCCGAAATAAGGGATTTAATCTAAAGGATGCTCCATATTTTGGGTAGAATAACTAAGAGGTTTGCTGTAGCCTCCGTAATCTGTTCCCTCAGTCTACAGCACAGGCTCACCTGTGCTGTTCAGACAACAGGGCTGTGCTTTGAACCTGTGCGTTTCTGCCAGGAAGGAACAGACAAACAGTTTCATGAGAACAAACCCCCAACGCATTGCTCTTCTGCTCTCCCCCCCAACCTCTCTGAGGGGGCACCAAGCACATCATGGCTGACCCACAGTGTAAAGTGGCTGCACAGTGATGGATGTCAACGGTGTGAAAACACGTCCTGCCTGTAGCTGTGCTGTAGACTCACCTCTGTAACGCACTTCCTCCCCAAAAGGACCTTTTTGTTGCTTTAACAGATCCTTGCAGACTTATTAAAACACGATGTTCGACATTATGGATCCTTCCGTCTTCCAATAACATGCACTGTACTGCAGCCCCCCCCCCAGGCAGTGTAAGGTAGGGGTCCACCCTGGACAGGATACCAGACCTTCACATTGAGGAGAACATTCCAGCTCCAAGCACAGAGAGCAGTCAGAATTCAAACCCACCAGCCACGAAGATATAATGCAGCAATGTGAACCTCTGAGCCGCCATAACTCTAATCCTTATGGAGATCATGTCCAGTTAGGTTAGAACAGTGTGGAGTCTCTGAGTCAGGTTTAAGAACCTGAATAGTACATTGGTAATAGAACCTGAGTGTTCCAGAAAGTGTAACATTTTCATCTCATTGAGGTTAAGAATAGAGACATGGAAAATTTTTACAAGCAGCAGTCGCATACATATTTTCTGAATTAAATTTTTCTCCTGTTGTTCTTGTTCTTCAGACACGCTGGTCCCTCCCATCAAGCAGAAAGCTCGATTCAAGATCAAGGATGCGAAGTGTCACCTCCGCCCTCGCAACAAGGAGAAGTTCAAGGAGAGCTCTAGGCAGATGCTGCAAGGTAGACTCATTCTCACACTAGGTCAGCGGTTTTCAGAGTTTTTGGGTCAGGCAGCTACTTCCAGCGTCCAAAGTCCACTCAGCCTTGTATCTTCATCTTTTACATCCATGAGGGTATTTTAAGGGGAACAGCAGGCAAACTCATGGTGACTATAACCTGTTTCCCTAATTTTTGATATAAAAACCGACCTTGTTGGTCACAGCTCTATTCAGCTAGTAATAAATATATTTTAGTAGTTTGTTTTTTTTTTTGGTTTAGTTTGTAGATGGTGAAATACATTATTGGTTTTTAGGTGGATATTAGTAAGGATCACACTCTCTGGATGTGGAAATTAAGCATTGCCAGTAGAAGTAAATTCATCATAACTTACATCATGCTTGGATCCATTAGATGTCTCATCTTCATGCTGCTTAGATGTGGGTAGTTCAGGTCCGGAGAGTAAAAGTCCAGACCAAGGTTTTGTTTCAGCCAACCAGTTGAGTACTCTATATGACTGTGACTCTTTATACTCAACTGGTTGGTTGAAACAAAATCTTGGTCTGGACTTTTACGCTCAGAACCTGAACTACCCACCTCTGATGCTGCCCTCCTGATCATTCGGTGTGAATGGTCTCCACCTCTCAGTTCCTCTCTGCCGTGGGTGCCCAGTACAGCTTGTGGGGTCGAGTCGACTAACCTTCTGTATGGATTTTGCAGGGTCACACCAGTCTTCCTAAAGGCCACGTGCCGCTTCCAGGAGCAGGAATTACGCAGAACGGTCTGGTTCAATGACATTAAAAAGCCCATTTCTTCCTGTCCTCACTGCCTTCCCTATATTAAGGGGGCCAGTTCCCCTGCACTGACGACTGCCAGGTGACCTTCGTCAACCTCAAGTGCGACTCGTCTAAGAAGCGCCGGCGGGGTCGTAAATCCCCCTCCAAGGAGGTGTCCCATATCACCGCGGAATTCGAGATGGAGATGAAGGAGGAGGAGGCCTCAGGTCAGTGCTCAAAGAGCAGCGGGCTGTCAGGGCGTCTGTAATAAAGAGCACAAGGAGCTCGAAGGTCTTAGCTACTGGTCCCTCAGGGGGGCGCTGCTCTAGAATCTCACATGCACGTGTTGCACGTGACGTCAAACGATGTGCCCTCCACGATGGATGTATCATTGAGTATCTATGGTACCTGCAGTGTGTAACATGTAATAATACCATTGTTTCACTGCTATAATACAGATACAGCTCTGGAAACAAATGAACAGACCACAGCAAAATTTTCAGTTTCACTCATTACTCAGTTTATGGGTATGAATCCTTGAATAAAACACTTTTTTTTTTTTTTGCAAACTGCAAGAAACTGTTCTTCCCTGTTTCTCATTAATGAAGGGCTTCATCCTTGCTTTATGGGACTTCAGTCCTGCTTCTAGGAGCCTGATACAAACTACCACAGCCGTGCACATCACCTGCACTTAATGTTTCCCATGTCTATTGAAGATCACTTGAATCCTTGATTCATGATAAACTGCCGGATAAGTTGACAGTCATCTCCGGCAGTAGAAAGCCACTTCTGCCCTCTACGTGGCTGGTCATTCCCAGTGTCTCCTGCTTCACCTTGTTCTTATGTACTGGTGTCTTTGAAATTTTGATCCTGGAAGCAGCCTGTCGCGTAGCCTTCTGTCAGCAGAACCAGGGTTAAACCAGGATTTAAAAATACAGGCTTTTAAAACAATACGGAGTGGCCTCAATTTTTTCCTGAGCTGTATGTACTTTACATTTGATCTAAGAACGCAGATGAGCAGCATTCTGTGTTCTCGGTGCATAAGGTTTAACAATACCTATTGTGGAGATATAATGTTTTTCTTGTGAAGCAGTGTATTTGTCTACAGCAACTTTTACACTGAAATAATACAATCCTGAGAGAAGGTTCTCCCACAATGGTTGTGCAATGACGAGTCTCTGCTTTGCTGCTTCTGCGGGGGGGGGGTCAGAATCGTGTAACATGGACTGCGTGAGGGAGAAGATGAAGCAGAAGCTGCAGATGGCAATGAGGACCCTCAGGAAGTCCATCAACAAGCAGCAGTTCTACATCCAGTTCTCGGGCACGGAGTACGAAGTGGCCCAGAAGCCAGCCAAGCTCTTGGAGAGCCAGGAAGCCTGCAGCACTGGCCAGGTCCTGCGGGACGGCAAGTGTGGTGAGTCGGCCGGCACGGAACGCTGCCAGCGGGTATAACGGGCTCACGTTGGGGGTAATTGTCTGGTGTGACGGTGCCTGTCTGGCATTTCTGCTGCTCCGTCTCCCAGCCAGTTGCAGCGTGGGGACTTTCTACAGCGGAGAGCAGGAGGCCTGTGTGCAGTGTGCCCCGGGTACATACCAGGACATGGAGGGACAGCTGTCCTGTGAGCCCTGCCCCAGCACAGAGGTCCAGGGCATCGCCGGCGCCAAGAACGTGTCCGAGTGTGGAGGTGGGTGCAGGTCTATCCCTGGGCGCCCCCCGCAGGGACCCGCAGCCTCATGGTGAGATGTCAGGAAAGGGTGCCAAGACTTTTAATGACAAAATGCCGGGGTTAATTAGATGCTCCACATAATATTGCTGTGGAATATATTTGGAAATTACGTTCACACAGATTTGTGGTAATTCTACAGCACAAATCTCACAGAATCCATTTTAAGCCTTTGATGTGAATTTAAAACTAGTAAATCATTACTTCTTACTGAAATCGGAAAAAACACAATGGCATAAAACAAAAGAGGAGAAAAAAGCAATAGGATCTGGCAATAAAACGTTTGAAATTATTTTTTATTTTATTATTTTTCCATAAATGTTTCGAGAAAGTAATCCGTGGTTTCCGGTAAAGCGCTTGTCGCGGTCTATTATGATTCCTGCACGCCATCTAGTGGCACTGAGGAGTAATGTAGATGCTAAACGTAAAAGCTGACCGAACGGCTGATTTGATGCTTGCGTTGTAGATTCTGAATTTGTCTACTATGTTTGTGATTCCTCATTATATATATATATA
>JABFEB020000060.1:21170195-21183372 GCA_019775895.2 Stomatorhinus ivindoensis
ATTTTATTAATTGTGTAACAAAATTGCACATTTACCTGCTGTGTGTGAGTGTGTTTTGTTGCTGTGTGTCTTTCTAAGTAAAAAGGCAGATGACAGCCTGTGGCAGCTTATGCAGACCCTCTGGAAGGTCACGCTGTGTCATGTCTCTCCCAGGCCAGTGTCCCCCAGGTCACTTCTCCTCGGACGGCTTCCGACCCTGTCAGCCCTGCCCCCTGGGGACGTTCCAGCCCGAGCCCGGCCGGGTTCTCTGCTTTCCCTGCGGTGGGGGCCTCATGACCAAATATGAGGGCGCAGTGTCCTTCAGGGACTGTGAGGCCAAAGGTAATGGGACACAAGTGGGTAACATGACTGTAGACTTTAAGACCAGTAAGTGAGATGCTTAATACTGTAGCACCCAGGTTTACCCTGGGGGGGGGGCATTACTTCTGCATGTAAGCTTTGGCGTTTCTGTTTAAAAATAGACGCTGGCTTTGTATCACATGCTATATTAAATCCAGAAATCTGTTACAGTGCACTGTGCTCCTGGACACCATTACAACGCCACTACACACCGCTGCATCCGCTGTCCTGCTGGAACATACCAGAACGAGTTTGGCCAGAACTACTGCATCACCTGCCCCGGGAACACGACCACGGACTTTGATGGCGCCACCAACGTCTCGCACTGCAAGAGTAAGAGTCTGTCGTCTTTAATAAAGCTGATGGAAGTCCTCAGTTTTGACCATTAACACATCATCATACGCATGATCTTATGCTAAACTCCGCTGTAAATGTGAGGGAGGCTCCCTGCCTGGCTTCAGTGAATGGATGAGCAGAGTAGGCGTTTGGCACGTCTTCGTCCATCTCCAGATCAGCTCTGCGGTGGGGAGCTGGGAGACTACACAGGCTACATTGAGTCGCCTAACTACCCCGGCGACTACCCCTCCAATGTGGACTGTGTCTGGAATATCAACCCTCCACCCAAGAGGCGAATCCTCATTGTCGTGCCAGAGATCTTCCTGCCCATCGAGGACGAGTGTGGCGACGTACTGGTCATGAGGAAGAGTGGTAGGCAACCAGGCAAACACACTCATTCGACCCAGAAACCCGCTGATGCAATCAGGAAAACTCACCGATGCAATCAGTAAAATTCACTTGTGCAACCTGGCAAATGCATTCATGCAGCCATGAAAACTCACTCATGTAACCAGGCACCACTAATGCAACCAGGCAAACTCACTCAAGCAACCTACCAAACTCATCAATGCAACCAGACAAAACCAACCAATGCAACCAGACAATCCAACCAATGCAACCAGACAATCCAACCAATGCAACCAGACAAACCAACCAATGCAACCAGACAAACCAACTAATGCAACCAGGCAAATCCACCCATGCAACCTGCCAACCCACTCAGTCCATTATTCTGTGCATCTGTCCTGCCTCAGTTTAACTTCTGCTCCCTAGAGCGAACTTCACCAAAATCGCCAAAACGTCATTGCATTGAGCCCTTTATTACATACATATAATGAAAACCATCTCCGAAGTCACAGCAGTTAGAAAGAAATTCCAGGAGTCCGAATACCCAGGAGTCAGTACCTGTCTGTCCTGAGGGTCGCCTCAAGATTCCACACATGCCGTTCCAGCAGTTGTCAGTGCGAGGTTCTTTCCTAATCTGTTTTGCACCCTCATTCACACCCCCTTTGCACGCCATTCTGCAGCCCTTCCCACTTCCATCACGACCTACGAGACCTGCCAGACGTACGAGAGGCCCATCGCCTTCACCTCCAGGTCACGCAAGCTATGGATCCAGTTTAAGTCCAATGAGGGGAATAGTGGCAAGGGCTTTCAGGTGCCCTACGTCACATACGACGGTGAGCGGCTCATTTACGCAATGTTTATACAACATAGAGCCATTCTTCATGCACGTTTCTCACCACAAGGTGGCAGTAGACACAGTTATTAGGAAACTGGCCAGAAGCTTTAGCTTATGCATGGAGTCAGCTCTTCAATTCTCATGAGCAAGGAGCTTAATATGACTTGTTTAATGATATATTCAGCTGTGAAAGTCAGCAGCAAAAAGTAAGATGATCACCATATGAGGAGCCTGTAAGAAATTTGCACAGAAACCAAGGAGAATCTTTTTTTGCAAGCTGCGATTGTGAACTTGTACTGACTTACAATTCATGCTGCGCTTTCAACGGATTTACATTTAGCTCTTAAAATAATTTGTCAGTGCTTTTTCTGTTGAGTTCCCTTTTTATATTTGCACGTTTTTTGAATAACTGCTACCTTGTGACAGAGGATTACCAGCAGCTGATAGAAGATATTGTTCGAGATGGACGACTGTATGCATCAGAGAATCACCAAGATATACTGAAAGTATGTTTCCTCTGTCCGCTCACCATTGTAAAGCAAATGCGCAAATTTTATTTCCTGTAAAAGCCTGCTAGCCCTAACATCAGGAAGTCTGACAGCCGTATTTGTTTATATTATTAGCAGTTTAGAATGGGCTGAGTCACACCATCATTCAGGACAGGGACTTGAAGATCAATGTAATACTGGAATAACTGTTTATGGGCTCAATTTTTCCCGGCCACTCGACCAGTCGCTCGACTCTGTGACGAGATGCGATTCATCACCTGCTTGTCTTCTGCCATCAGGACAAGAAGCTGATTAAAGCCCTTTTTGACGTGCTGGCCCATCCTCAGAACTACTTCAAGTACACAGCGCAGGAGTCCAAAGAGATGTTTCCCAGGTCCTTCATAAAGCTGCTCCGCTCCAAAGTCTCCAGGTTTCTACGGCCGTACAAATAGTGTGACGTCATCTTCTCTGGCCATCCTGCCTAAGTCCCACACCCGGTATTTTTACCCAGAATCCTCACAGAAAGTAATGAGAATGCTGCCATGACCCCCCCCCCTCTGCCTGCATTCCGCTCGCAGTCCTCGTTTTGACTTTAAACATATTCGTGTATTCCGTTTTTTGCCAAGGAATATTTATATGTACTAGAACTTGCAGAAGCCTGCGTCATGGATGTTTGATATGTATATGTGTGTACATATATGTATGTGTTTGAATGTGCACACATGCTGTATGAATGTGTACATTTATACACGTATATATTGATATATTTTTCTTTGTTTTTTTTTGAGATCCCTGATGTGCGCAAAATTGAGGTTATAAAATTATTAGTGCACTTAGTCTTATTTTTAGTTTGTTTTTTATTTTACAAAATGTAAAAATGACGTCATAACTCCAGAACCATTCCATTGCTGATCTTTCTCACTGAAAGAACGGTGATTACACGGCTGCGTAAAAACAAGTCTATATATTAGATTAAAAGGGGAAATAAAGGTTAACAAGATTTAAAACTACCTGCGAGTAACAGATGTTACAATAGAAATAAATGTATGTGATGTTACTAATATTTGGAACTTTAATTGCACTTGAATTTTATATTGTAAACTGTAGAAAAAGAAATCTAAGTTGCATTTCCTTATGTTTGTGTTGTATAGAAATTTATTGCCTTGGTTGTAGAAAAGAAAGCAAGATTTGTCCTGGCCATTCTGGGTCTCCGTGACACCTGGCGTCACCTGCCGTCACCTGGCGTGACCTGGTTTCACGGAGAGGAGCGGCATCTCCAGACCGCTGGAAGAGTATGTCCCCGAGACATAAAACACGATGGCCCCCAGCCCCATAAAATATTCTGTCTCGTGTTTCAGTGTTCTCTCCTTAGTGGTTCATATTTATAAAACCGTGGCACTGTCCTTATGATAAACCTATTTTTTTAATCTAAAATCTGACACTTACCAAAGTAACTAAAATATATACTGGGGAGGACTGATCCTAGACAGATGCCACCAAGTATTGATCCCAGGTCATGAACCCTACCTTAATCACAACCGTTTTATGAATGGATCTGAAACAGGGTCAGTGCTTTGGGGCACGTTTTAGTTCTGCTGTGTGATGTTGGATGGGTTAGGCCAGCCAATCACATTCAGCTTGTTTCAATGGGTGGAGCTACTTGGTGTAAAGGAAGGGAGGGGATTGGTTTGTTGGTGTTGACTTGTTTTTCATAAGCAGAGAATTTCAGCATCGTAAAATTCTTTGAAGTGGACACTACCAAAAGATTAAATATGTTGAAATTTGCTGAGCTTGATGTGAGGTTTGGCAGTATGAGGTGGGTTCTTTCTGAGAATCTGTAGCATGGGTTTACATTCTGCAATGGTTTATGAATTACGCCGTGTGTTTGTTCATGAGTAATATGGAGAGAGAGAACACATTTGTATGAAAGGGAAGGAGAGAGAGGTTCTTTACGTCCTTGGTTTGAACCCCGCCTGTTTAAGACTGTAATATTTGGCTGTTTACTTGGTTTGTACCCAAAGAGAAAGTTTACTTCCAAAGTGCTGAGAAAAAGTTTGGCTCATGACAGGGAACGTCAAGTAGGAAACGTCTGAGTGGATAAGCAACAGAAATATTTGAAGGCATGAACATTTTTCAAGATTGTTTACCCACCCCGCCGATTTCAATATTTAGTTCTCAGTCTTGGTTAGTACCTGTGTCCCTGCTTAAGCAGATTTACTTTGGCCTCACAGTCCTAATGTGGTTTTGCTGTAAGCATAAATCAAAGTGTGTTCCTGATTCTGGTTGGTCCCTGTGAACTAGGCACTGTGCAAGAATTGTTTGCTACAGGAAGAGCACCATGTTGGGAGTTTAGGAATCTGTGTGGACTTGTAATTCTGAAGCATGTAGCTTATACCATGCTGTCAGTTACCCATTATAATTTGTCTAACTGAATGGTAATGTTTTGCTATCTAGATTAATCATCTAGTTTTGGTAATCAATAACAATTTCTCACTCAGGACCAATACATGCAGTGAAGATATATAATATTATACAGACTGGAGACAGGAAAGTGATTCGGCAAGGTTTTGTCTAGTGAGCACTTACCAGTTATGCACTCTGTCACGTTTCTGGATCTTCAGCACCGTTTGCGTTGTACCTTCAAGTCTACCTTAGGAGAGCTGAACAAGCGGTTACGTCATCCAGACCAAAGAGCAACTAAGCAGGTCACACTGGCCTGTCAAACTCCCACTCACTGCCGTCGCAGTACAATGCTGCTTGTCCTCTGGTATCTTCAGTCCATAAGGATTTGTGACAGTATTTCAGTTTTCAGTCTGTCTCAGTCCCTTTTTAGTTTACTTAATGTGTAGTCTGCTTTCCTTGACCATGATAAGTGTGTTTATGATGGGTTGGGCAGCTAGATTTTAACACTTTAATGAGCTGGTTATTGCCAAATGTTTTCTGTTACATAGAGCATTCATGAATATTCATGCCTTCTAAGGTTGACTGATGTGAACCATGTTTTGGTTATAATGCGAGCGTATGTCTCAGAAGCGATCGTGTATACATTTTTACACATGACCTCAAGTGCCCTGGAGTCAGTCTGCATTCTTCGAGATGCCCTGTCACGTTCAGTTAAATGTACGTGAAATGTGTAATGTGTAAATGGGTCCAGTTGAGAGGTAATGTGTAACATGTGTTTTCCAGTTTTGCTGGGAGTCCAAAGCTCAAATATGCTTCTTTCCATTTGAGTGGAAGTGGATTGAATCACTCCCAACCCCCCCCCCCCCAAGCCCCTCACAGTGAAATTCCTACCCCGTCACCTTGTCCTTTTTACTACATGAGAAATTTAAACCAACACATAAAGTTCTAGATTGCTGCTGGTCACTTTGTAAGCTTTATAATTACCAATATGTAAATGATGTACAAATGGTAGCTATTTTTTCAGTTTGATTATTAAGTTAATATTTACCTTGTTAGAAGGATTAGTAATGGAGAGGAAATGACCTGAAATAAATTACATGCTTTTCGCGGTATCGGTTGCGGTACCTTCATATTGTTCTCTGTAACAAATGATATTCAGTATTGTACAAATGTTCCACACGGCCTGTGCTGGATTTATAAAAGATGATCTTGTTTCTGGCTTATTTTCTATCCAACATAAAATTCCAGAAAGCTGAAAACCTCACAAGTGGCGAAGTAGGTCAAAAGAAAAAATATTGTTAAGATCTCACTTTGATAATAAATCGCACAAAACTGGAACTTGCGTCTTTGTCTTCCTTCTTTTGGTTTGCAATACTACACTGATGAATGGCCCGGCACCGTCATGCGTACACTGCTGAATAATTTAGCATAGTGCACATTCAGTAGTTTATTTCTGTTTCACATCGCTGTTTAATTACCGAAGCGATCAAGCTTTCGTGCGAGCGCCCAGCTCGACGCTTCAGCACAATAAAGCGATTTTTGTGCTGTTCGTTTCTGCTGCTTCCAATATTTAATTCAGGCAGTTATAAACCTCTCACCGCGGAGGGGCCGCGCATAAGTGAATTTTCCATCAACTTGTAGACACGCAAAAACACCTGGGAAGCGGCGAAGATCTCTAGCTGGAACCGAGGTGAGCTTAACCAAAGCTGCGATCGTATATTTTCATCGTGACTGTTTAGCATACGTTTGCATTTTACAGACCTCTAAATTGTATTTTTATGTGTGCAACTGAATTGTATAAATGTACCTTAAAGGTACATGCCTTTAACAATTTATACCTTTGAACGAAAACTTAAGATTTATTGTTCAGATTCAGCTGTACGACAATGTACTGCAAGTCAGTCCAGTGTTGAGGGGAAATCTTCATTCATTCCATTGTTACATCGTCGATCAAAATGCCATGTCATTGATAGTAAATAAGACACATAAAAGACGACTATAAAGCTTTAAAATTATTATTATTATTATATTGCATAAAGAGTAATACAAAAATACTTTTCAGTGTTGGTTTCCTTTTATGAATGTAACTCCGACAGGAATTCAACTAAATCACCGGTTCTGATTTAGTATTGTACTGAGACCAAGCACGCTTCTTTTTTACAATAGAAATGTTATAATTTACATGAATGTCTCAAGTCCTTTCAGTTACTGGGTTTTTTTGCATTACTATTCCAGCAAAATACCAACTTACCCGCATACCCACGGTGCGCCAGATGTAAGTTTTAAAGCGGTTACGAAAAAGTGATTTAAAAATATTGTCGAAATAGAGAGTTTTTGCAATGATGAATTTTGCATGTGACCTTCAGTGTATCCATGGTAATAAAATGTATGTATTACTGCCGATTTGTGGAAAGTGTAACAGCACTCCAGACTTCATTAGCATGCATACGAGGTGCAGAAGCGAGGCTCCCCATCCAGCCGGCACGAAGGCTTCACTCCCAGTCCGACTGACAGCCCCTACTTTAACATCTGCGGCATTACCTCGGGTTGGCCGTCGGGGGGCGCAGTCACACAGACAGTGACAGAAAGAAAACTCAAGCGCCTTCGACTTTGAAGGAACAAGCGCGGACAGTTGTAACAGCTGTCCGCGATACGTAGTCATTATATTGCATTTCAGGAATGTGGAAGTGGGTAAGATTAAGCGCCGATGACATTTAGTTGCGGTGCAAACACACTGAACGGAGGGCTACGCAGCGCACGGAGAGGAGAAAAGGTGAGATAGTTACTGTGAGTTTCAGCGTAGCTAAGCAATACGTTCTACCATCCTGTTGTCAATTAAAATGTAGATTTGTGTTAGTGACAAATGCAGAATATATCAATGCATTTTGGGACCAAGGTAATCGGTTTTAAAAATTGAAGCGAGATAAACGTTGACTATTACATTCTTACTGGAGTGCGGCACAAATTATGGAATTATGCAGTGTACCTATGATGTAGCTAGCTAGCTATGTATCACAACGTTCTAAAACTGAAATGCGTAATTAAAATTGTATATGCGACGCGAAAATTCTAAATACTGCGATATTTATATTTACTTCCAGGATGTACCGTAGGGAGACCGTTTTTGTGCTGACAGATGTTCGGGCGCATGAAACTCGGCTGCACGCCGTCATATTGTGGGATATACTGCGCACACGAGGTTAAATAAATCAGTAGCTGTAGTAAAATAAAACGTTAGTTTCCTCTAGCCATAAAACACGTTTTTAGGAGCGAACCGGACGGTGGAGTAGGTATGTCGCTTATCGCTGAGGTGCCGCTTTTGACACAAAGGAAGCTCACGGGCAGCTTTAATTGGACTGAAAACGGCGAATGTAAAGCAAGTTTAAAAATCCTTCTGCTGGACCATTCCGCGACGCGTGCAGCGGGAAGGGATTAGATGGGTTATGACTGGGGGGGGCAGTTTATGAGTTTGACGCGGTCGGTCCCCGGTCTCTCCACCCCCCCACTCTCGTTCACATTTTGACTCCGTTCGTCCGGAGGTGGAACGATCCAGAGCCGGAGCGCGAGACACCGCGCGGGGGGGGGGGGCTGACTCTCGAGCGGAGTGCAGCGCGAGGCGCACGTGAAGTGAAGCCGGAGCGGGACTCTGCGCGTGGGGGGACAGTCGAGGCGATCGGTGTGACCGGCCGGCGCGTGGCGGCCCCCGGGTTTCCGGAACGGCCGGCCGACAGTTTTTGGGAAGCTTCTTGGGATAACCCGGGCTGGCAGGTGAGGCGCCCTGTGTCCAGTGTGCCCTCCCGGTTGTGTGTATTCCTCTACTCCGATATTCTGCGTGGAAAAAGTCAAATGTGTTAGGGCTCCATCCCCAGCAGGGATTTGCTACATTTTGCCGGTTTTTAGAGACACAAGGGGCTAGAAAATAAAACCGTTGATACTGGGTCAGGTTGTGCAAAAGTGCGCGTGTAGCAGCAGAAGCGGAGTCCACCTCGGACCCCGGACACCTGGCGCGGCTTCCCTCCCCGCGAGTCATTTACCGGACTATACTAATGTGTTTTTGTATGTAATCGTTTCCACAAAATAAGTGTTCCTTTCTGGGGGGATACTTGTACACAATTATATATATAAAAAAACGAAATCATATATTGTAGTTTAATTTCACCATAACCTTCCAGGGTTGAGTTATAATCTACTATTTAAGTAACTTTAAAAGCGCGCATTTTAATATCGTATAATTTTGAAACCATTTGTTGTTATATTAATCGTGGGTGCGCTTGACATTACTGTGAATTGCTATGTTGTGATATAAATATAAATATGATCAGTTTAAGGAATATACCAAAAATCTAGCTTAATCAAAACAGCAAATTACTAATGCAGTAAATTTTTGAATACATAAAATGTTTAACTGTGATGATTTGATCTTAAGCTTTTACACAGTATTAAGCAATTGACCTAGTCATTTATATGCTTTTTAATGGAAAATAATTTTACTGATTATAGGGTAAATGAAAATGCTGTTACATTCAACAGCACATGCATTAATGCCCATGAGTTCAGATAATTGTTTTTCCTTTGGGGGGGGGGGGGTGATTTCAATTTCATGTGGCAAGTGACAGTCTATGTGACATATACCTCATGAAAAATAGCTTGTGCCCCACGGTTGCATGTACATGGGGAGCTCATGTGTAAGCGCAGCGCAGGACCATGGGTGTGATAATTGGTCTGGACTCTGAATCAGAAACATATGACGGGAAAGAAAGGGGTTATTGTCTAGAAATCAGTTTGGCCCTGAAAAGCATGTTGTTACCAGAAGGAGAGGAGAGGTTTTTTTGTGCTCCATCTTAAGTTGAACTAGAGATGGAGTGAAAGTCTCTGGTTCAGACTGATGTTTGACTTGAAGGGAGTGAGAATGCATGTAGGGACCTGTGAAGAGCAGCATTAGCACGTTCTTCAGGGTGTTTTTATTTGTTGATAAATGTAAAGTCCGAGTGTTGCCTTCAGTGTGTTTTTCCTGTAGCGTAGCTTGGTGTCAGCAGGTCAATTTTTCCTTGAAACCCATGAGTTTCAAATCAGAAGAAGGTACTGATTCTGCAGGTGTCCATTCATCTGGATGGGATAAAAAGGTCTTGGAAGCTGCAGGAACGATGAGTAGATAACCTCAGTTCATATGGTATTGCAGCTTGGACCATTCCAGAGTCTTTATCAAATCCAGATATGGACAAATACTCAGACACTGTCAGTTAAATGTCATATCAAACTGCAATTTAGATTAGGCGAAAGTAGAATTTCATTGTTGGGATAAAGTCTGATTTATTCGCATGTTTTTTTAAAAAGTTGATTAAAGACAAAACAGGCTTTTCTTCCTCAAGTACATGCTTCACACTTTCAGCACGCCCGTGAGAGAATATGTAAAAGTAAACCAGTGTTTTATTAAACATTTAAATCAATATTTGTCCCACTTGATCAAATAGACATTTTCATTTATATAAAATTTGCATTGAAATTAACACTTCCTACTGCACATTTTGTAATCATTCAACGGTCTTTAATTTAGAAAAATTAGGGTCTCTTGTCAGAACCCTTTAAGTATGCTAAATATTCTTCATGCATATCTAGGCTACTATCACGGAAGTGTCTAATTGCATCTACTCTGTTGGAGTGGGGTTGGGTGTTCATTATTTCATGTGGCTGTATATGACCTTTGACCTGATGATTTCACAGCCCTGCATGCACAGTGCATGGCCAGACTGTGTGTGACTCTTTGGACTAAAGTATGGCATGCCTACTGCATCCACAGTGAGCAGGAAGGTCTTAATTATGGGCTGGGTATTGTATTTGTTCTGCTGTTGTCAGTTTTTTCTTTTTCACCGTAGTCCAGATTTTATGTCTGTGTCACTGTCCTGGTATCCAGGCTGTCGTCATGACAGGCATCATTTAAATAAGAGGCTGTGCAGCGCTGAGATTCGTGGTTCATCTTCCCCACAGTGACACTCGTAACTGTAATGGATGTAGTCAGGATTTGTTCAGGATTTGCTGCTGAATCGTGTCGCTCTTCGGTACACAATATTTTCCTCGACTCTGAGGTATTCATCAAGTCACTGAGTCGGAAAGATTCCTAATGAGCTCCCAGAGCTGAGAGTGTGTGAGCGTGTATCCGCACCCCCCCCCCCTTGTGTGCTCTCGCATATGCCCCCCACCCTCTCGTATCTTCCTAAATGTTGTTAAATGAAATCGCTGCTACATAAACAGATCCTCTCAGCTGTAATGCTCTTTTTTCGCTTCCATACGCTTCCAGGTTTGTGACAAGGAGAGGTGCCCTGGGGACGCTGCACAGAGACATGCTCATTGCGTGCACTAGCAGGGAGGGTGCCCGGGGGATCTGCCACTAAGCACACAGGAGGACCCCCGCCTCCTGCGGCGGCACGCGGAGAGCGAAGGCTCGTTGTCTCACCCCTGTGCCTGGCAGCCCCGCCGATTCCACGTCACCCCATCCTACAGCAGCCATGGCCTTCACCCTGTCAGAGATCATGGCAGCGCGCCGGCAGCAGCGCGGCTCCAGGACGGCGGTGGATGTGGACGAGTACAGCGCCAACCCCACGCAAGCCTTCACCTTCTACAACATCAACCAGGGGCGCTTCCAGCCTCCCCACGTCCACATGTAAGACCTTGCTCTGCTGGGCTCTAGAAATACCCTGGTTCTTCCCTTCCTCTCACTGCGAGACCTCTTTGCTAGCCATGTAACATTTCTGCAGATGACAACCTTGCATCCTTCCTACCCCTATCTGTGTGTGTTGGAGCCACAATGTCTGTGCGCGGGCCCCTCCCTCACTCTCTCAGTAATACCACTCGGTGCCTCTGTTTTCCTAGCTGTCCCTCTGCTCCCAACTGGACAGCCTGCTTACACAGGTTGAGCCCGGCGGTGCTAAAATGGGCCAGGTTTATTAAGAACTGTCCCATTCCCTTGAGCCGGCCATAGCCATTTAGGATCGGCAACTTCCCCCCCGAGACACGTTTTAAATTGAAAGTCCAGACACAAGTGGACAGTGTGTGATAGCATTAGGGACAATGGTTGTTAATAATAGGAACACCAGCAACAAGTGCAAGTAGCAGTGAATCGTGCTTATGTATGGTGCTCTCTGTCCTGCTTTTGGCAATACTCTTAAAGGGTGAGACTATTTGCATTCCTTTTTTTTGTACTGTTCTTCTTAAGGAGGTCTGTTCCTACCAGTAGACGATTTTGAAAGGGTGTATGTTTGCTGAGCAGCCGTGTTGGCTTGCATTCTTGCATTTAAATTTGTATCCCGGAGTTTCGAGTCATTACATTGAACTCGAAGTATAATAACTACAAGGAGTGAGCGGATTACTTTACAGGAAAGGGGGGGGGGGGGGCATAAAAAAATGCAACCATGTGCATAGTTTTCTTGAACGCTGTATGAAGAAACTTCTGAGGTTCACTTTCATTTGATTAATCTACAAATGTGTTTCACATGTTTGGTATTTGGGTCACATGGCCTTTTATCTTATTGAATAATATAGGCAAAGATTCTGTTCTGACTTGTGCTTTTTATACAGATTTCAGCACCACTGGTTTTTTCCTGGGTTAGCTGGAGCTGTTAGCACAAGTTGGCTGGTGTGTTGATCTTGATTGAGTATGGAGGTCTTGAATCAGTGCTGGAGGCCGACCTGTGGCCGGAGAGCTCTTGTTTGCAGCTGCGGGATTCGCCGTATGCAGCGCAGAGGTCAGTGTGTGGGGGGCTTGGGGGCTTGTAACTGAGCGCCTCTATTGCCATGACCCAGTTAGCCGGCCTGCTCTGCTGTGAGCTGGCCTTGGCTCTCGTCCAGATGCCTCTCGGACAGACCCGTCGAGGACTGGGGCCCGGCTCGAAGGACCCTACGTGGCGGTCCAGGCCTCAATGTGTCCATTGCTGCCTACAGGCAGCATCTGCCCTCAATGATTGTGATATATTTCTTAAAGTCATAATGCGTGGGTGTGCGTGCATGTGAATGAACGACAGAGACGCACGTCACAACAAAATAAAACATGGAAGAGTGGGATCGCTCCTGCAGTTCTGCAGCGGAATTTCAAACTCATTGGGATTGCCGCCCGGTACGTCTGCCTCAGCTTGTCGTCACGCAAGACCTTCGGCGGAATGTGTCAGACGGTCTTGTATTGAAGGGGCTGGACCTTCAGCGTAGTTCTGATGCGATTTTTATGGTCAGTTTTCTGTTCTGGGCCCTGATCCCAGTCTGCAGCAGGGAAGGAGACAGTTCAAATGAAGCCTCATTTCTCCCTGAGAATTACCAAGCATGTATGCGGTGCCATGTAACAGGTGGAGGCCTGCTTTGCTTGTGGGACGTTTTTTGATCGTCGCACTTTCCTGTCGAGGGGGGGGGGGGGGGGGGGGGGGGGGGGGGGGGGGGGGGGGGG
>JABFEB020000060.1:21183378-21194373 GCA_019775895.2 Stomatorhinus ivindoensis
TTCCTGTCGAACCCCCCCCCCCCCCCCACTGCAGGGTGGAGCCCCTGCCGCACGACACACCAAAGCCGCCCGGCTACACGCGCTTCGTCTGTGTGTCAGACACCCACTCGCGTACCGACGGCATGCAGATGCCCTACGGCGACGTGCTCCTCCACGCCGGCGACTTCACAGAGCTCGGCCTGCCCAGCGAGGTCAAGAAGTTCAACGACTGGCTGGGTAAGAGGGCAGCCCCCGTTTGCCGTAGCCGTGCCTCATCACCCCGACGACGGCCAGCCTTCTGAGAACTAGCCTGAAAGATGAGTCATGTTGGAATCACCATGCGATACATTTACCTAATTGGCCTTTTATTTATTATATGCTGTATATATTTTTAACATTTTTGGTATTTTTTCATTTAACATAACTACCTTCCGTCCACCTTTCCACCTCTTACTCTGGACAGAGACATGGGGGGGCCCAGAGCCTGTCACCGGCAGCATAAGGCGCAAGTGTCTCTGCGTCCTGGATAGGGGGCCAGTCCATTACTGCCAAGTGTTTTATTAAGGTGCAGATTACAAGGACATCGAACATCCTACAGTACAATTACAGGAACAGGAGAAAAATCTGACAGCGACAGGAAACTAGGGGGGATAGAAATATTAACAATATTATTAATAATAATATCATTAATCTTCTTCTTAATAATAACAATAATAATATTCATACATACATACACCTCACATATACACAGTTCTGTGAATAAAAATAAAGGTCGACAGACATCAAATAAATTAGCAAATGATTAAATGGCAGTACAAGTCAAATAAGCACAACCGCTGTCTTGACACATATTAATATCTGTCTTGCAAACTCATATTTTTTTAATCTAAGGATATTAAAAAACAGTTGAATTATATGCTTAACATGGAAGCAAATATAATTAACAAATAACGGTCAAGAAAAGGAAAAAACTATATATACACACACACACACACACACACTAGGGGAAGGGGGAATGCATTCTCTGTTGTGCTATTTAGCCAATGGTGCCTATATGTGAATGAATTCCACATTGTGTAAAAATGTGTGTTTTGTTTGTGGTTAAATAACCCTATTGTGATTCGAGTATTACTATATTACTGAGAAGGAATTTCACATTTATCTTTTTCTTTTATGATGTTTTTCAAGTAAACTATATTCCAAAGGAAGATTCGTCCATTGTTTGGTACTTAAGTTTTTAGATTTTCCAGTTCATTAGGACAGATTTCTTGGTGATAGTTAAAGAGATTAATAGAGGATTTTTTAATTTTCTAGGGATAGCAATATGTGATATATCACCAAGTAAGCACAGAGATAGAGGTAATGGGATCCTACAACTCAGTATAGATGATAACATAAGAGCTACTGCTGTCCAGAGTGTGTGAACTGGTTGGCAAGTCCACATAGCATGGAAGTAATCACCTGTGCTATACTAATACAGGAGCTTCGGGAAGATACGTCTGTGTCAGCAAGGCCCATTTTGAGTTATATGTTAGTGTCCAGAAGTCCGTGTCAGTAGGGATTCCTAAATTGTTCTCCTATTTTGTTACTGGTACTGTTAAATTGTCTGAGCTTGCCAAAAGTCTATAAAGTTTAGCGGTCAGTTATATAATACATAATATAATATATATAATACATTTAATAATTGCTTTTAATTGCTCATAGTGAAGATATTGATGACGTATTTCATATTTCTGGGTTATGTCTGAAAAGGTGATGAGGATGATGAAGATGACGAGGGTGGCTATTTCCTTTTACATGCCATTTAGAGACATACAGAGTGGTGTTACCTGCAATTAAATTGTTTGATAGTTTTATTTTTAAATTATATATCTGAAACTGAGATATTCTGAAATTCACATTGTTCAAGTCCAAGAGATACTGGAGAATTGCCGTTAAATGTATTTAACTATGTAATGTAGCTGACTAGTTATAAAATAAGATTTAAAAATTGGTGCTTCTAAACAACCATGAGATGTTCTCTTCTGTAGTGCTGGCAGTTTGATTTTCTGTTTTTCTAGCAAAACTTTGTGACAATGCTGTTGAGAGACTTGGACCATTAATCAGGAGGAGAAACACGGAGCATTAAAAATTATATAAAAATATATAAACGGAGAAATTATATGGGGCAAAACATTCAATTCTGTAGTAGCAGTTTGACCTATGAGGATTAGAGGGAGTTTGATCCGCAGGTGAATATCATCTTAGACTGTTTTTAGTAGTGGTTTGTAATTGAGGTCAAACAGCTCCGATAACCTCAGGGAAACATTAATACCTAAGAACTTAATATTTCCACTATGAAATGGGAAGGAGGACTCAGCGCTTGGGATCCTGCAGCTCTTATCAACATAATGGAAGTATAGATGATTTGCACCAGTTAATTGTACTTGAGTTAGTCTACAGAAGTTACTGATTACAGCCAAAGTTTACGAGTTCATTGGATTCCTGTGATTTGATCATTTTGTCTTATGGCTGCTGCCAGAGGTTCAATAAAGATGGTGAAAGTGGACATTCTTGTCCGATTGCCTGGTAAAGTGTAAAGCTTTTTACAGTAAGTTTTGGGTGAAGTGTATAATACTTTAATCCAATGAATTAACGTAAAGCCAAATTCTCGTAACGTGCTAAATAAAAATAGCCAGTTAACTTTGTCAGATGCTTTTTCAGCATCTAGTGATAGGATTAAAATCTTGGAAAGTTGCTGCTGTGAAAGGCTGATTAGATTAAATAGCCTTCTCATATTATCATCTGAATGTCTATTCTGTATGAGTCCTGTCTGATCTGGATGTATCTGCAATGGGGTTTTACTGTTTAGCGAGAGCTAGAGACGTTAGTGGGATCTTTGTTGGATTCTAGAATTTATGATATCCCTACTGTATTTATGTATTTGGGAATTAATGAAGTATTCTTGATAACAGTAAAGGGTAACCCAGAAATGTTTATAGAACTCCGGAGGAAACTCATCAGGGTTGGGTGATTTGTTATTTGATAAAGAGTGTTTTCAAGTTTATCTGCAATTAATGGAGAATCGATCATATCTGATAATTCTTGGGGTAATGAATCTATTTTCTCTAGATTTTCTTTAGAAAGATTCTGTTTCTGATAGATTGATGTTAAAACCAGGGATGTACAGCTTATTATACAAATTTCTAAAAACACTATTGATTTCAGATGGATTTTGAGTTATTTTACCTGCTGAGTTATTGATTTAATTCTTCTCTAATTCAGTGCCAGATAGCTTACTTATTTTGTTACTATATTCAAATGAATCATACCCGAGTTGTTTTTATTAAGAATTGGATTAATTTATGTAGTATTTCTTTTAATTGTGATTTGATATTTAAGTTAAGATTTCTTCTTGGATTGTCCCGAGTATGAATCTGTTAGGCATTAAGTTTCTGTTCTAGGTTATTTTCTAAATTATATTGCTGTTTTTTCTTGTATGATGATTATGAAGTGATATTTCCTCTGACCACTTTTGTACTAAAATGCCACCTATTGAAGTTTTTAGGGGAGAGCTGCTTATTAATATTCAAGGATACAGGGGCATGATTATAATCGGATGTATTGTAGTATGTAAGACTTTCAGACTAAGTGAATTACTAGTTGAGAAAAAATGAATTTGAGAACTAGATTTATGTACAGAGGAAAAATAGGAATATTCTTTTGCTGATGGGTTTTGATTTCTCCAAGTATCAGCCAAGTCCGTAATCAGTCATGTATTGTTTTATTATCTCAACGCCAGATGACTGCCAAGTTTTAGTAAAATGTTCTGACAAGCAAATGACTTATTGGTGGGCGGGAGTTTGTCCCGAATCCCTTGTCGTGCTGCACCTGCATCGTTTATTCGATCAGTATATGCCTTGACCCACATAGGCCGCTTGTTTTTTATTGGATCGTCATGCTCCAGACTTCAACAGACATGTCCCATTTACCGTACATCCTGCGCAGTGTTTGAGTTTTAGCACAAACAGCTGAAGCTGAGGAAAGGGAAGGGGTGGCGGAAAATGGTTTGTGAAGGTTTTTAAAGGTTTGTGACACAGTGATGTGGGTCGTACGAGGCAAACCCCTTTTTAAGTTCCTTCTACTCCCCACCACCTTAAAACCTAGCATTCCATAATGTTCCTCATAGTAATTTGTCACCAACGTTGTTCTATTTGTCTGGTTTCTGATCAATTTATTGTGCTCGAGGAGAGTTAATGGGTGACGTGCACTGCTTGCTCGTGCGAGCGCACTCCCCCGCTCTGACCCGGCCTCTTTGTGTCCCCACAAAGGACACGGCACACAGGAACATAACTGTATCGCAGGCTCTGTGACTCGGTGAATGTGCATTACTGGGGAAGATGAGCGGTTAGATTTCAGGCCTTGAAGGGGGGGGCGACTCGATGGCAGCCCAGCATTCTCATACCCCTGGGGGGTTTAGGACCATCCCTCGATTTCCTGCCGTCCTGCCTCTTACATTTCTGCCTGTCCCCTCATAAATATGTAGATGTGAATCCCTGGCCCTGTTGGAGGTTGGATGTCTTTCTTTGAACGAGTAATATGCTTTGAACAAGTAGGAGCTGTTATTTATTTATTTCCCGTGAAGACCGCCCACCCCCCCACCCCCCCAAAGGGACGCGGTCGTTTATTTGAGTGTTCCAGCTGAGCAAATCATTCCACACGGCAAGCACAGCGATGGGTCCTGATTGACTTTCTCCTCTGCGTATTTTATGCTCACGTGGCCAGCACTGTTCCCCCCCCCGCTTTTTTTTATTTTCGACGTGGTTTGTGAGAAGGCCCAGTGGCTCACAGAAGCTTCTTGGAGCTTAGCTAGTGCAAATGCAGCTGAATGTGACTGTGCAACTGACTAATTTCAGTTTTGGGAGTGGAAGCTGTTTTTTTCCCTGTTTTTACTCTTTCAATACAGTTAATTGCTTAAGAGATTAGATGCAATGCACCAGTCCTCTAAAACTAGCTTTGAAGATCCCCGTTTCCCCTAGTAGGTGTGCAGCACACTTTCAGGCAACAGAAATATATGAAGGTACTAATAATGTTCTCATGCTACCTAGAGTCAGTGTGGGGGAATTGCATAAATCCTTGCCGTTACATGCAATTTACATTCAGTTATGTCCATCTGTTTTTGCCTTGAGGTCAGTTACTGCCGCAAACAAAAAATCAGACAGTCGTTTTAGCAGCGACTTAGGAAGCAGCCAGCAGCTTCAGGACCGGCAGCAGCTGGAGACCACATTGGACAGCAGCATTGGGCTGCACTTGGTGGCTGAGGATTAGGGGGCAGCTGGGAGCTCTTCCCTAGCAGCCACCGTCCCTCCATGCTGTTGCATTCTGGGGTGGCACGCTGAGAACTTAAAGCTACAGTTGGTGCATAGCAGGCTTCGCGTGCTTTGTAGCAGCATCGCCCAGAATATCGCCCGTTCTGCCAGGCCTTCCTAAGGCTGTTTTTCAGCAGAAAGCTGTGAAATCGGACTGGACGTCCCCGTCTCTCTGATGTCCAGCTTTGTTGTTGCCAGTTTTTAATTTTTTTTTGTTTTTTTTTTAAACGTGCACTGGGGCCTCATTCCATCGCAGTGTTCAGAAATGTCTGCTGGAACACGGTGCGTTCTAACCTGGAGCATTCTGGTCAGGTCGGAAGTGTAGACAAGGAGACAAATCATCGCTCCGTCTGTCCTCGTACACAGCGCTCCAATCAGGCTTGCGCTTGGCTACAAACAGTGGCTGCAGCAGCCCATTAATGCTAACATTGGGGGGGTATGACTGCTCCCTGAGCTCTTTACCTGCCACGGTGAAGTAGGATAAAAAGCTATTCGGTCGGAGGGTGGGGGAAGGAGGAGTGGCACAGAGAAGGACCTGCTGAGGTCCCACCAAGAGGCTGGCAGAACTGTTGGTTTGATCTAGAGGAGGTGAAAGCGGACTGTCTGAATAGCACAGCCCAATGTGCGTCATCATTGGCTGAAACATTTATAAGGCTCCGTCTACGTGATTAAATCAAATATTTCCTGTCCTCCTGCAAAGCCCGGTGCCCTGCTTTTTCACAGAGCGGTCCCAGCGCCTTACAGATAGGGCTCCGTCTGTCTAGGTGGCCGACGTGGTGGCGGGGCTCCTTGGGTTATTCAGCTCGCCCGCCGCCCTTCGTCCATCAGGTGTGTTAGTGTGAGGATGGGGACACGGGTGGTGGATGGTGCAGAGAGCTGGCTCGTTAAATATGGATCATGCTGTGCTGCAGAGCAGGAAACTGTCTCTATGCCTCAGTTGCCCAAGAAGCCGCTCTAGGACGCTGGTGGTGCTTGTGTTCCCCCCCCCCCCCCACACCCCCGGATACGTTCTGTCCTGTAGATAAATTAAACATGCACAGCCTGTGTGACGCAATAGCTGCTACTAAGCCGGCAAGGCAATAAGGGTGACATCACGATACCGTGTCAACGAGGGGACACCCCCCCCCAAACCAGGTGCACCTATCTTTGAGTCCCCTGACCCTTCTGTACCCCACACCATACAGACTTTCAAAAGGCTTTATTTTGTTACTATTGCCTGGTAGAGTAAGGTGGCCATTAAAGTTTAATGAGTCGCTTCACTCCCCCAGAAGGTTCCAGGTTCCATTCGCATCTTTGCTCTCTGTTTTCCTTCAGCTGCTGCTGTTCGTGCTGTTTACTCAACAGAGGGATTTGCTGCAGGATTTAATTTGGAAAACTTGACACACTTTTTCTCTCTTTAACATTAAAGACAGAAGGCGTTGCGAGTCACTGCTGCTTTGAGGCCTGGTCCTCTCTCCCTCTGTCTCTCTCTCTCTGTCTGCCATCTCTAACTTTCACCGCTCTTGTGTATTTGCACAGGCCCGTATGTTGTTTTTTTTTCCTTTTTATGTGTTAATATTGAATTCATCTGAGCATTTAATACAGTGCAGTTCAGTTTTCCCGTCTGCCAGCAACAACAAAAAGAAAGGAAAAACTTCCAAGACAACCGCCTGTCTTCTGTTACCCCCTTTTTTGACTTCAGTGGTGTTTTCTAGGGAATATCTGTCTCGGAGTTGAAGCCCCCAGCACATGTGTGCCTGTTCCCCGGCCCCCTGTTTATTGTGTGCTGCTTCTTATTCCCTCATTCTCTTTGTGTTTTCCTTTTTGGATCATGCCGTAGGGTTCGCGTCTCCTAATCCCCCGCGGTTTGTGGCTGCACACACAGGGCCTCGCCAGGAAGGTCCAGACCTATGCGGGCTGCTTCCAGCAGCGGAGTTTTTTTCATCTGGAGGTCGCTGGGGTGCTTCGCATTCCCAAGGGGCCCCACCTGCACGAGTCGAGGCCCCTGAAGTCATCTCTGTGCCGGGTCGTTTTTAAGCTGCTCGCGTGGCTTCGGCCCCTCGCCACGCAGACCGTTTATTTTTGATCAATTAAGTGAAATAAATCTGCTGGGTCATTGGCTCGTGTATCAGAAACAAAGAAAATAGAAGCCAAGTGTGTTTCAGGCTGTTCGCAACCACCCACAAAATGTCACGCTGTTATTTTTTAATCATTTAAATGTATATGTCATATCCAATAAGTGTGGATTGACATGCAGGGTGTTTTTATATATATATATATATATATATATATATATACACACACACACACACACACACTTGTACATATCACTCTTTTGGTAGGAAGCATTTTTAGTGGTCTTTTGTATACTAAACTTTGTGTCAGCGTTTTAGAAAAATGCATCAACTGCAAGAAGAGCGTTGCATGGCCCATGCTCCTGTGCAGATGCATCTTGGAGTTGAAGTTTGTCCATGGCAGGAAGTAGGATTCAAAATTAACTCGGTTAAATCAGTGAAGTACTTGTATTTGCTTAAAATTCATAGTGTTACCCATTGTGCATAGTGCATATGGAAATACTGATTGCATCTCTGTTGTCCTTTTTTTTTTCTCCCCCCACTGAACGCAGTCATTCTAGTCACCCCGCTTCTATGATGGCAACTCTGCAATAACAAGTGGTAGTGAACAGCTAGACTGCTATAGACTCTGTTTTCTACAAACTCCAGTTCATCGACTGCAGGGAGAGGAGAGACCACGTACACAGGCAGAATGGCGCTCCGTTACTCTTAACGTTATAGATGTTCTGGCCCTCTGCAGATCCATGCCGAGCCTTATGCTGGGCATGTGGGTGGCATTTAAAGGGGATGAGTGGAGCCTGCTGGTATTTTAAGCGCCAGTCTCTCGTCGTGTGAGTCCGTCTCAGGTGGGAGAGATTAACAGGAGCGGAAAGCCCTCTGCGATCGATGGAACGTAATCAGTCATTTGGCCCGGTTTTCATCTCCCTGCAGCCTTATCTTCCTCTGAGTATTTTAAAATGAGTGATGCCTCATTGCCGCTCTGGCAGATTGTTTTGCCCCTCTTCTCCCCTTTAACATTTGTTTGTTTTCCCTACTTCGCTGTCCAGATAACTTGTGTTATCTCTAGTATCACATTACATCCTCCTTGCCGACCTTCCCGTCCTAATCCGCTGACACAGACTCTCCAGTGCTTTGATCCTGCAGTCTCAGTTAAGTCTAGTTCCTTTACTATTGTGCAGTGTCTGTGCAATTATTTAATATACCATGTGTATTCTTAAATAGGCCTAGTTATCAGTACATGTCAATCTGGTCCAATGTGGGTTTTCAAGTACCGCTGAAGTTGTCCTCTTGGTTGGTTTTCTCACCCTTCCATTCACTCCAATTCAGCACAACTCTTGTGCCGACTGTTGTTGATCCAAGTTTTGCTGAAAAGAGGGGTCCCTTGTCACACCACTAATCTCCTTCAGTAAGCAGCCGCTTGCAGGAGGATTTTCCCCTTCAAACAGCTGGAATCACCCGAGCGTTCATGGGAAAGAGTGATGCCGAGAGCATCAGAAGGTTTCAGTGGATCCTTCTTGCTAAAAAGCCTTCTACATTCAGTCATCGTTCTGTTTAATGAGCTTGTGGTGCTCATGCTAACTCCCGTAGGGCCTTATGACTATTAGCTGGAGACCTGGGTCATTTAGTACAACAGTCCTTTGTATACTCTGCTGTTGTTAGTTAGCATCCCAGTTGAGAGTTAAACCAGGATTAAACTCTGGATTTTTGGCCTCTTCCTCTGTCTTTGTCTGTGTACATTTGTGATTTCCTCCAGCAGGTTTAAAGCCGGAGTCTCAGATTGGCTTCTCTGCCCATGTCTCTCTCAGTCCATCCTCCTACCTCTAACTGCTATAGTTGAAATTAATTCAGAAAAAATGGTATTTATTTTGTGGATAACACCTTGCTTTCACTAACCTTTATTAACACAAACGGACATCGTACAACTTAACCACCTGGCCTTTTTGTACCAAATTCCTTCGGACACAACTTTGTTTAGATCGACAATATGCCAGCAGAATTGAGTCAAATATGAGCAGAGGCCCTTGTGAGGAGAGATTTATGAATCCACACTGGGTGCTCGCCTGCTAAAGTTACGAGCGTTCAGATTGCAGTTCCACAAGAACTCGTCAGACTCATCGTAACTGCAGCAAAATGCTGTCGCGCATCTTTGGTCATCGTGGTAAATCATGGCCATTTAAATTTGTGTTCCGGCATAAGGGATCAGGAGGAATAAAAAAAGGGTGTGTGGTGTCGGCACAGAGTGCAGGGAGAAGGCGTGCGCTCACTCTTAAATACATCTTCAAATCTTCATCCGTAGCCACCGCAGCAGTGATTGACAGTTATACTATCCAGCTCGCTCCCGCCGTCCGCTGCGCTTTTTTGCGCACGCCTGCGCTTTATTTGATTAGCTTCTTCTGAGCTGGAAAAATGGAACCGGCCGTGATATTGTGGAGCGATTCAGGCTGAAATTTAAAACTATTTGTTGCATGAAAGCAGCTTTTGAGATGAAAGACAAAAGGCTGGAAGAGATGGTAGCTAATGACAACAGGCAACACACAGCCACTCACAAGTCCAGATTAGTCTTTGAGCTATGGTGGGTGGGGGGGGGGCTTCCTTTCTTGCACAAAAGCCTCATTTTGACTAGTTTTCTTTATCTTTGCATGCATATGATTGATTGTGGCTAACTACTTTTATTTTTGTTTTGCTTTGTATTCTCAAAAGAATTATTTAATTGTGAAAAGCCATTCTGCTCATTAATTATGATCCTTTGAAAGGCCATAGGTTTTTCGTCACAGAAAAATCTAAATAAATTTTAAACATTAATGGAATTATATGCAATCACACATAATAAAACACTTATACTGTCATACGCTAAATAACTGCTCATTATTAAAATTGTACTGTAGAAGACCCATATTTCTTTCATAACTATATTCTTTCAGCCTTTTAATCTTTTCCATTTCCTTCTGTCTACCCGTCTGCTTTTTGATCAGCGGATGTTTCTCTCGCTGTGGTTCAGTAGAACCACCGTATATCACTTGTTGGGATAGAGGCAGGAGTGTACAGATGCCTTCTGATGCTACTTTGTAAATGAGATCCTGGAGACTGAGACGGAGGTGCACTGCAGCCGTGCCCCGCCCTGCACTACTCTGTGATTATTAAGAGCTCCCGCATCTCCGTCTTGACCGTGGCACTATGTCCCCAGGGCTCCTCTGCTATGGCAGGCTGCTGTATGGGGTCTTCCTCGTCGTCATGCACCCCGTATGTCTTGCGGGGAGCCTCCGGTCTCCGACGGAGGCATGAAAGCGCCTCTGTTTCACAACTCGGAACATGAGAGGGGCGGAGAGAGGGGAGCTCTGTTCAGAAAGGAGATTGCTCTGCTCTGTCATCGAGTCCGTATCTCCCGTTCTGTCCAAATCTCATCAGCTCTGTTTCAGTCAACCCAGATAACCACACACTGGCATGAAGAGGAAGGTTCCGCTTAATCTACGTATAATGTTCTATGAAAGTTATTATTTATTATTATTATTGTTATTATTTTATGACCTGGCCTCTGTCCACTACTCCTACCCACTGCAGCTTCTTGTTCACTTCATCTCTTTGGCCTTTCACGATTTTCTCTTCTCTTTGTTGCT
>JABFEB020000060.1:21203864-21227884 GCA_019775895.2 Stomatorhinus ivindoensis
CCTCTGGAAGCCAGTTGGGCCTGGCTCGCACCTCACAGGCCCTGGGTATCTCCAGGCATCACCATATGACAGCGTCGTGCTACAGCCCTCTCTGTCCTGCACCTGCTCCAAACTACCAACACCCCCCCCCCCCCCCAGTGTTTTTTTTTAAGGGGGGGAGGTGGGGGCTCTGGCACGCGCCACCCCGCACCCCATACACACGCCACCCCTCCCTGCAGCCTCTTGGCTCCCCGCGTGGAGGAGGATGTCATGTGAGCCAGGAGCCCCATCATGAAGCCACCATGCACAGGAGTTTGGCAGCAAGCTTTGCTCCATCCCTCCCCACCATTTTTTTTCCCTTTCTCTCACGCTTTGTCTCCCTCTCACACATATAATTTCTATCTCTCTATCTCTCTGTCTCTCTGTCCCACTCTCATCCCAGGAGCACCCCCCCCCCTTGATTGAGCCTGGTGGCGGTATGCTGAGTGCCACGTCGATGCCCCCAACAATGTGTCTCTGACGTGTTAGCAACATATTTACAACGTTCTCGCCGCTTGGTTTCCAGTGGGAACTCATTATCGTTCTCTATGAAGTTGTCTTTTATAGACCAACAGATTTTCTTTTCTTTTTCTTTTTTTTTCCAAAAAAAATATCTGGGTATGAAAAAAAAAATCCCACACTTAATTTTAATGTTCTGTTCCCATTTTCCTTCTTGCGATGGGTAACTTAAAATTATTTGAATTCTTTGTAACATTAGTTTTTGCTTTAAAAAAGCACAAACATTACTGCATTTACGGAATTAGATTTTTTTTTCTCCCATTCACTTGAAGCCTGTAAAACGATGGGTGTGTATTTAGTGCAGACGAGTTGCAATTTTGCCATTTACTTTATAGGGGAGTCGGAACACTGCATAGAATCTTTTCATACGCTGCCACTCTTTCTCATTAAGCTAATGTCAGTTTGGAAGCTCGTTTAGCAGAGACTGTGTGGCATATCAGAAGGAGCCAAAGAGACGGTGCAAGCAAGTATGGCATTGTGCTAAGGATACGAAGGTTGTGGGTTCCGGTCCCAGGGAGCACACAAATGTAGCCCGTCCCTATACAGTAATTTGCTTTAGATAAAACTATCAGATTATTGAGTTAATGTGGAAGGAGAGCAGAAGAAGAAGAGTCAAGGACTTTGGTGTGGGAACTCAGAATGTCATAAGATGCAGCATAGGTGACATGACACACGCCAGTCACTCCCTGCTCTCTGGAGGCCGGTGATGTACCAGCACGTTGGCTAAATGTCGTTGAAAGATGCACTGTCTGTATCGACTGATGGTTAAAAGTGAGCCGATATTTACTGCCGATAATTTCCTTTAAAATGGTGATCTATATCGCTTTGCACACCCTTCTACTAAACAGGTAGAAAAAATGTCTGTTGTGTGGGATTATTTTAACATCATTTGAAATGCATTTTCGCAAACATTTCTCCGGTAGAATTTCACAAAAAGCATCTAGTAATAAACATTTTAACAAAACAAATTTGATTGCTCACCTTAAGGCAAGACAATGAAGAGTTTGAAGAGTTTCTGAGAAACAAATGCGTTCCAATAAAGAAGGCTGCAGTATTGCCAAATAACACGAGTTCGTCAGTAACACAAGCATTTGATCACAAAAGAAAATTCAGTGCAGACAGTGTGAAATCAAAAAGATATTACTTGGAAAATCACACTTGATGTTCAGCCCTTTTCTGTTATAAATATATAAAATGTATGCAGTTATAAAATATAGTGCTCTGGAACTGTTGTGTGCCAGAGTTGGTGTTTTCTTACCCAAAAATAAATACTTTTTCATATTTTTAAAATATAATAAAAAAAAATTTTTTATTTGAGGGGAGTGTCCATTTAAAGTCCGTATAAAGCGGAACTTCCTAAACAATTGCTATCGGTATCGGTATTTGAATCGGTATCAGCCAGAAATGTCCTTATTGCTATTCCTTATTCATCTCTGATGGAGAGAGATGTTTGGGATGGGTTGCTGTCTGTATCCCACACTACAGGTTCTGGAGTGAGGTTCGAGCAGAGTGTCATCTACCGACACAGATATTGTTACTTCATGTATGTTCTTATCTCTGTAGTTATTCCGTCGATACAGATCGGAGCTGCCGATCGTTAGCAGATGCAGGCTGTGTCGGATCTTGTCTAAGCACCCCCCCCCCCCGCTGTTAAAGCCACCCCCTCGGAGATGTGCAGCGGGGGCCCCCGCCTGCTAGCCAGCCGGGGTGGCGAGTACTCATGTTGATCAGTGCGGATTTGCGCAGCTGTGCGCAAATTGACATGCTCCCGTGCAGGAGGGGGAAGCAATGCTTCTTCTATAACGAACCTCACGTTTAACAGACGAGGCCCCGTCAGTGTTTTCACTGCGGGCAGATGTCTCGCTCGCGTACAGATGGTTTCTTAACGCAGGCTCGTCGTCTCCTTTGTCGAGGTAGGATAGAAAAAGACTTTCGGGGCTTGCAAGTGTGGCGCCGTGGTAAGGATCTGCTCGTGTCCCGCAGGCAGTGAAGAAGCGAGGCCTGCGGATCTCCCAGGCTCTCAGATGCGAATATCTAAGTGTTTAATTAGAAATCACCCCAGAAAACAAACATGTCTGCTTCACAAAAGCAGGTGGAGGTTTCCTGCAGAGCACTGTGGCAGACACCTAATCCCACACCTACTCACGCGTTTAGAGTTCCTACTGGATACCAGTCGGCTCCAATTAAATAATTATAGAGCTCGCTGGAAGCGGGAGTTGTGCAATGGGAGTGTCTGATGGGTCCGTATCCTGCAGTAAATTTCCCATGGGGCTGTGCAGTATACTTTGCCTCAAGTCAATTGAGAATAACGTCCTCTGATAAACGGGATAAAAAAGGACAAAACCAAACTAAGGAAAGAGATAAGACAAATGCTCTCTCTCTCTCTCTGTTTCTATTCAGTGTCTCTCAGTAATTTCCCCTGCAAACAAACACGCAGTACGTTTCAATCGTTGTCATCCCGTCATTAATTCTAAATGCTGTTCATCACCAGCTGGGTCCGTGTGCTGGTTCTTTGTTGATAGATTTCCCCATTTTCCCCGATTGTTCTGTGCATGGCTGTTATTTGAAGTGCTTGCATATTTTTTTTTTGGGCCTGCCCATGAAGTGGCTTCGCAAAGCACAAGCTAATGATTGGCTTTCTTGGATGTTTTTAGCTTTGTCTTTACGCAGCATAGTATATTTAACTGCTAGCTGTTCTACTCTCTATCAAAAATGCTCCGATATTTGTGCTCCTCCCTGTCCTACAGCTTGTCAGTGTGAGAGAGCGAGCGTCTGTCCGTCTGCGTGATTGGTCTCTGTCATCATGTGTTTTTATTGTGCCACATGGCTGGCCATCCAGGCTGGCTGAAAGTCACACATCCTGCTGGGGCAGAAATGCCCCGAGTCTGCCCCATTCACCACCCTGCTGGTGCGCAGCAAGGTGTTGGCTGTGCACCTGGCCGCCACTCGCCCAGCCGCCTGCCCGCCCTTGCCATACCCGCCTGGAAGGTCCGCGTGCTCTTCCTGGACTTGCACTGCTTTGGCTTTGCAGAGACTGACAGAGTCCCAGTGATGGATAACGAGGACTCTGGGTCTGGTGTTATAATCCCTGCTATTGTCACGTCAGATATGGTTTGTATTCCCCGGTCCTTCCCCCCACCCCATATTCCTTGAGCCTTTACAAACAAGTGCAGCATCACAGAGAACTCCTACTGAGTAGATCTGTCTTCTAGGCTTCAGAACTGGATGTATGGTCTGCTGTGATTAAACATCAAAGTCTATACATCGAGTGCTGTGTATCATCGTGCTCTGTAAGCTCCCCGCCTAGAACAGAGATGCCGGTAAGACTGGGGGAGGCAGGGCGGGGGGTGATGTCAACCAGACGGAACGCTATCAATCGCCCATCTGCCCGTTGGTTTTTGAGGCTGTTTCAGCCACGCAGAAATGGCTCTGGTTGAGGGGACTGCGTTTGTTCTGGGTTCCCTAATTACCATCGCGCTTGCTACTACCTGTACAGTGAGCCAAGAGGCATGGCAAATGGGACAGTATTAATGTGTCTGGGCTCACAGAGGGCTGCATGGGTTCTGGACCAGTCACCGAGGGTTATCCGTTTTGGTCTGATTTTGGTGGTTCCTTTCCTATACGCCATTTACCCTCCCGTGTCGACTTACTCGCAGCCGCCTCGCACTGTGCAGGGTTATATTGCTGATCTGGCAAAAACGAAGGCAGCCAGGACCTCATTCTCAGCATGTACACAATTTTTAATGTGCCCACAACTGATGGAAGCAAGTCATTGACGCCTCAGTGAAGTAGAGGTCACTGCTTTCAAATGAAAAGGACCATGAGCATAAAGTTGAGATGTCACAAGGGAAATCAATTGTTCTTTCCCCTCTGTCTTCCCTGTGTTTCTGTGCTCCTTATTAAGCCACAGGGATAGTTTTATTGCCCCAAAACCTAACTGCAGACCTTGACAAGGTGCATGGACGCATTATTCATCATTCCGCAGCTTAGACGAGTCTTTGTTTCTTACGCCGTTTAAGGGGCCTTCTGTGACAATTCAAACAACAGCTCTTCTTTCCAGGTTGTGCTAAGGTGGTGGAAGCCTTTGTTTTTTTATCAGCCATTTCTCAGTCTTCTCTTATGACTCAGCTCTGACATTAATTAAGACTCCACAGTTTTACCAGCAGTATTCCCCTGCCTTATTCTGCCCAGACAGAGAAGAATGGAGCCGTATTGTCGGCTCTCTCTGTCAAAAAGAGGCGGCAACTGAACGGGACGCACGCTGCTAGCAAGGAAGCAGATTGGTGTTTATAAACCCTCCTCCTTGTAATTATGATCTTATTAACATACTGTGATAATTCGACCTCAGACAAAAAGAAGTTGAAGCGAATGGTGTTTGTCACATTTTTTGACGACCCCCCCCCCCCAAAAAAAAGAACAGAAACTAGCACACAAGATAAATGAGGGACATGTGAGAATGTGAAGTGTTGTACCTGCTTTATGAGCCCATATAATCACACCAGTGTCATGGTACTTATTGCGTTTGATTCACAGTAGCGCCTGGTGAAGTGACTGTACCTGTATGATTTATGGATGTCCAAGTAGTTAATTATGATAGCGAGAAAGGAGAGTGTATCCACAGGCAGAAGGTGCCTGTCTTTGCTTGTCAGGCTGGCATCGGAAATAATGATGCGTCCAAACACATACTGTAGCCCCTCTCTTTGTTTTCCTTAATCAGTTTAGTCCGACTCTAATGGGGACGGGACCCAGGAAAGTGATTGTATGGGGGCTCCTCTTCATCTCTTCCAGTACTGTTTATTAATTATCAGATTTCCTTCAGCAAGTTCATATAAGCGCGTTTCATACAGAACTCATTATTTTCACACAGCTGAGTGCTTATTACGCGTAACGCTTTCGCCGACAGCTTGAATAAGAGTAAATTAATTCTTACAGTCGTGAATTTTTCCCTAGATCTTGGGATTATAACAATAAGGAATTTATAGTGTGGCACATTGAAATGGAAATTAGGTGTATTTTAATTTATTTTATTTTTTTTTGCCAAATTGTTGAGCTGTGGTGGCATCCCGTAATTAGCACCCGCTGTGTGGTGGTGCGGCGTCGCGTGGCAAATGGACTGCTAGTCCCGTTTTTCCTGTGATACTTGTGATCTTGTTGGCCGCACGACTGTCTTTGCCCTGGTCTTTACACTGAACATGCGTAAAGGCTTTTCAGGCCTGTTTATGTATAAATGCTGAGGCTCTGAAGGTTTATCGACTGGAAAAGGCCAGGCTCTGGAGACGGGCCACCTCTGTCGCACGGCATTTCCCCTACTACCCCTCTCCCTTGGCCAGTAATAGTTCGCTTTTTACCCTCTTTGACTTCCATCAAGCAGAAACAAGATATTTAAAGACCTCCATATGTACTCGTAAATCATCAGGGATTGCTTTGACCCTATACGGTTTTAATTGAAACGGTTTTTTAACAAGGTTAGTGGTGTGGGGAATATAGCGGGCGTAGGAGGTAATACAGAGGACTTAATAATAACTGGGTGCGCAGAAATGTCAGCTGATCCCTGCAGGATCGCCTCTTTACGCTGGACCTGCAGTCAGTGCCGCTGGATGGTGCTTCCGCTATTACTTCGCCGTCACGCAGCTGCAGCCAGTACAACCGATAGCGTCACAACATGACCGTAAGTGAGGGACAAGCGGTCATGCAAGCGTGTCCACAGAGCGACTCTTTTTTTTTTATGCCTGGTGGAGGTAGCAGGCTAGCTGGACCCAGCGGGGACCTTCAGCCCCCCCAAGCATTAGGGGTCTGCTTCTGAGACATGCACACAGACAGTGCACTTCCTGGGGGCCTTCAGCTTGCCGCTTTGCTGCAGCACCCTAGTATAGGTGGTGGTTCCTCCCAATATTGTCTTTCACGCTTCTCTGCTCAGTGTTTTCCCTCTGTAATATTATAACAAACCATTTCTGCCTTTCTCACACAACTCAGACGAAGCAGAGAAGGAGCTGCGATGATTTTACAAATTGTGGTTTATGTAGCCAATTGTGGAACGTTATATTGCTTGAATAATTTCATTACACAAAAATTCTGCATCCATCAAGTGTGTGATGGTCCACTTTTCTGCTGTGAAGCCATTATGGGAAGCTATGCATTAATAATATCAACAACAACAATAATAATAGTGGTAGTACAGTTCTATTGTGTGGCTCACTGTAATTAAAAAAATGTAAAATCTGAGATCCCTCACAGTATTTGTAAGAAAGCATTGCTTGCCCACAATGCCTTGAAGTAGAACTTTTTTGCGAAGAACGCAGCTCTCGAAGCCTGCTTGGTTTCCTCTGTCTTCCCATCCTCCTGCTCCCAGAACAATTCGTTCCAGTTACACTGGCTCCAAAAAAGCTGGGAGTTCATTTAGATTAGAAACATTCCCTTAAAACATTAAAGTCCCCTTTTAAAATCAAGATTTTCTCAAAACATTTTTTTTTAACAAGCTTGAAGTTAACTGTCGGAATTAAAAATTGAAGCCGTGCGCCATACGGTATTTCAGCAAGTGGTTGGTTAGTAATTCATGAGCACTTTCTGCTGATGTCTTTAGGCAGCATGGCAAACTTTACATTCTGTAAGCGCACGATTCGGGTTCTCGCACGAGCCATCACAGTGCATCACGCACATCACAGGAGGCTACAACAAAACAGCCAGGCTCTCTTCTCCGTCTTCTTCCTCTGCTTTGTAAGCAGGGAACTGCAAAGGCAGAACATCAGTTGGAAACTATGATTAAAAAATTCAAAAAAAAGAAAAATCCTGTTTCATTTCTCTAAGAGGGGGCTTCATTTAGGAGATATTCCCATGCGCCAGCGTCTAAAACAAATGCTAGTTTGCTTTCTTCTCCTTAAACAAAACGGAATTCGCATATGAATCCTGCTCCTCGTGCCCTATTGATAATACCGCGCGTGTATTTGTTTAAAAGCTGGAGTGAGGTCAAAGGTCAGAGTAAAGAGGGTAGCGGTTAGTTTCCCAGTCCCTGTGGGACGCCGCTATTGTGCTGTTTAATGAGGCTTTGAATGTGAGGGTCCCCAGTAAAACCTCCAGCTGTTTCCCAAGCGCTGCCGTCGTTTGCTGGCACTGTAAATTACCCCGGAAAGGAGCATCTGTCATACAGACAAAAAGGCTGTGCTGTGCTCTGCAGCTTCACACTCGACAGCACAGTGTCTGTTTGGTCATCTGCTTTGAGCACTTGAAGGTCCACCTACAGTGATACGTCTTACCATTGCACCCAGCACCCCCCCATCCCCTCCGCCGTCTCATTAGAGACGCACTGAACAGACGTTGTACTTTAAACACATCGGCACTTGAAATAGAAAGTAGCCGTTCTTATTGTAATGATACTTTCATAATGGTGCTGACGTTGAACCCTTCCTCCAGTTTAATTAGTAAATACTAAATGGCTTTATTCTGATAAGTGGGTGAAGTGTGCCTAATTTTCCAGTGGTGACCTCACCAGATATAACCCTAAAGTACCCTATGTATCACAGCAGGGACCCAGAGGCTGATCCTGCTGTGACCCTTGACCTCCTGACCTCATTGCGTTAGATAGTGATTTTAGTAGCTCCCCTTTTCCCTGAAGAAAGCAACGTGTAACAGAAGAGAACCTGGAGGGAGAATAGACTAACTGCAGTTTCTTTTAATTGAGTCATCTGTTAAAAAGATGAACTTGAATATTTCAGGGTATCTAGTAATAAGGTTGGTTTCAATGTTTAAAGGTCTAAATAATTTAAATCATAGTACAAGCAAACTTCTTTTGAAAGTAGTGGTCTTTGTTGGAATGTTTCCTCATTAATATGCTACAAAATCACTCTCCTCGTATGGTGTTTTCCCTGAGAAGTTGGCTCTCAAGTGTTGTCGCGCACCTTCAGTGGCCAGGAGTCGCTTGTAAAGGAGCAGCAAAGGCAGGCCTGTTCACACTTAGTAAGAGAAGACCAAGAGAACTGCTAATTCCCATCCCACTTCTAAGGGGACTCACAGACAGTCCATGGTTTTTGCTCCCTTCCAGTTCCTATCGTGGCACGAGGGAGCAAAAATGTGGGCTGCCTGGCAGGGAGCTGGGAGGGAGCAAAAACGTGGATTATCTGTTGGTCTCCGAGGACCCAGTTGGGAAACACTACCCTAAAGAAACAGGTCTCTCTCTCAAAGTTTTTAAAGCATTACAAACTGTGGCAAGAAAATTTTACCTGGAATTGATCATATGAGGGATCAAACTAAATGAGAAATTGCTTGTGTTTTCCCAGTTAATTGATTAGCTCACTGCATATTCATCTTAAAACAAAATGGCATGCATATAGCTTTCCACCCATCTGCGCGTGTGCAGCACACCGTGCCGTATCATGGCACCTTCACGCCGGGCCACCTTCCGCGTCGGCAGAGGAGGGGGACGGACGGGCAGCCAGGAAGCGCCCAGCGGATGGTGCACGCCGAATCAGGCAGGCGTTCCACGGTGAACGGCGGCACCGCTGGTGGTGCACATCGCAAATTAAAAAGGAAGAAAGCCGACAGCGCAAGCGAGAACCACCAGCGATGTAGGCACGGGGAGATCTTAGCGCGGGCGTGGAAGATGGATCTGAGGAAAGATTGTTAGTGACATGTTAATTCCTAATCTGTCAGTCAAGCTTGTTGCATCTCAAATCAAAGAGCGATAGGACACAAACCACACCACCAAGTCCCAGATTCTATTTTTTCTGATGCGTTTTTAAGCAATGAGTCACAAGCTGGCGCATTAACAAAAATGTTGGATCAAGACCTTAGGCCTTAATATGAGGTCTGCTGATGTGAGCAGGAGTGATGTGAGACTGGTTAAGTTCTGCATCTAATGACATCCGAATGTGCTTTAGATGGAAAGAATGTCAATGTTTATTTCATGCATTTGATAATGAATTCCGTTACTTCGCGTGAAGTACTCCTTTGATAATACCGGTTAATCTCCAAAAAGCCGCAATTTGAAGCGACCGTTCTCTGAATGATCCACCGAAGTATTTTTTTCACTCTCTGACGATTAGGTGCAGTCCTCTTCACGCTCATCTTGTCGCTGTGCTATCGAGTGATTTTGCCCGTAGGCGCACATCTGGAATGCGAGATTTGGAGATGAAGGTGACTCTTGTGAGAGGGCCCGCTGTACCACAGCCCATTCCATCAAACATTGGGGATCCCTTTAGTCAGGGAGAGCTGCAGAGATCAGGAAGCCCTGCGTCACCTGCAGGCCTCCACAAGCAACTCTGCTTCTGCTAACTGCAGTTTAAAGAAGTGTGGGTCGTTTTGGAAGGTTGCGTGTGGTTCGGACATGATCAATCCAGCGAGAAGCCCCTCCTGCTGAACATGTTACTGCTGCATGATGCCTGGTATCTTAGCTTCCTTAGCTTCTGTCTACGCATATCATAGGAATCATCATTAATCTTGTCTTATGCTGCCAGAGCAATTAAGTCTGTTAAGATCGGTACACAAAAGGCAGACAGCAAAAAACTAGAGCCAACCAAGGCCGACGAACGATTGGCTCCCGTCGATTGTGAAAATTCGCGCTGGAACACGCTGGCACAACTAGAGGTGATGGCTGACACACGGCCTAATCAGAGAACTTGGTTTCACCGACTAGCTTCAGTGCCCGTTCACCTTGCTCAGTCGGCCAAAATGGCACCGATGGGGACCGACCGTGTCTGACCGTGCGGTGCACACCAGCCCGCCAGCATCTGAGGGCTGAAAACGGCTTGGTTCCAGGCTTTAGTCAGAACCATCAAGGTATGGTGGAATGTAAGGTATGAGCTGTCCCCCGACGCCTTAGAAATCATCTGGTTTAAAGCTGTAACACACCTGACAACTGTCGATTTACCTTTCAGGCTACAAGGCATTTATATGGTCACCTAGGTTTTGAGTTAATCTGCTCATGAGCCCGTTGACGTAGCAAGAGAAATGAAGTGGCATTTTGAAAATGTGTACTTCAGAAATGCCCTCTAACAGACTCTCTCCTCCTCCTGGGACAGGCAACCCTGGTACTACGGTTGGGGCTTCAACCTACCCAGGGGACAGGCCCTGCTGGACAAGTGGAACCAGATCCCTGACTCCACCGACATCCTGGTGACACACTGCCCCCCGCTGGGTGAGTGTCACGCCTTTTCTCCCAGTGGTACAGCTGGGAAACACCGGCACTTTCATGGTCAGGCCAGCAGGTAGCCTCTGTGCTAAGGCAGGGGACACGGCTGTCATAAAGCCTTAGATGACACGGCGAAGGACAGCAGTCAGTTTGTGGCCATTCCACAGCCCAGATTTTTCCCCGGAGCTTATGAGGAGCTCAGGTCGATATTGCTCTGAAAGGCCTGTGCACTGCATGCCAGTTTCGGCTCCTAGCAGAGAAGGTGGCTTTTTGTTTTGTTGTTGTTTCTGTTTTCCTTTTAGCCCTTGTTTTACGCTTGAGCCAGTTCTAGCCGTCCCCGGTGCGTGTGATTGATTTCTGTTATTGCAGCCTGTCACCAGGCACAATAAATTATTTTCCTTTTTGTTTAGCCAAGTGTTTACAGCGATCTCTTTATAAGCTGCGGGCATCTGGAAGGGCTACAGCAGGACGGTAATGCATGCAGGACGGGGACACTGTTGAAGTGCAGTAAATCACTGCTTTTTATGAAACGCTTCAAAGCGGTGAGACGCACAGACCCCAGCGGCTGCAGGGAGGAGCCGCGAGGAGGAGGAGGTTTCCAGAATGAAGCGGGGGCAGTTTTTAATTTCTGATGATACCGAATAAAAACTCGTTTGAAACACATCGTGGGACTGGAATGTGGAAAACTGACCTCATGAAAAAAATATATATATATTTTTGTGAGGATTGCATAAAAGCAGTTGCTGATAAAATACAAATGACAATTATTACGGTAGTTCTCTTGGGTTGTCATACTGTAATATCATAATTGTGTCTTGGGATATTGGTCATGGCTTAATAGGAGAGACGCTGACGATTTAAAACAAAAAAACGTTTAGTTTCATTCTGTTGGTTTTTGCCTTTTTATCGATTAATACCTGACTGTTGATTAGTCTTAATTCCTGAGGAACATGCTGCTGCAGATATGTGGAGTGCTGACGCCAGCTCTTTTTCCCCAAAAGAATCTTCTTCCTTATTGTGGATGAATCCACCGTCCTACTTTCTCAGCGGCGCGCTCCTTCCGTGGAGTCAGCAGAGCCTGTGCTCAAAGGGATTCCTCTCTCCGGCTCTCCCACCGGGGTCCAGGGGGCGGCGTTCGGTGGGGGGTCGGGCCGACCCCATGCGACTGACCGTACCTCTGTCCCGTGGCAGGCTTCCTGGACTGGGTCCCGAGGAAGATGCAGCGCGTGGGCTGCGTGGAGCTGCTGAACACGGTGCAGAGGCGGGTGCAGCCAAAGCTGCATGTCTTTGGGCACATCCATGAAGGTGAGGCAGTGCTGGTGTCTGGCTTAGCGCCACGTCCTGCACCCTGCACCACGTTTACCATAAATCCACCCACAAGCCAACCGAAGACGAGCAACCGAGGGAGTAAAGCATAACAGACCTTTGAGTACACGTCTGTCCAGCATTTTCTTTAAAGTTTTGTTTAAGTTTGTTCGGAGGGGTGTCGGTCTAGAAATTTTGCAAGGTTGCAGAGATGTAGGTGTAGCGCAGTCGCATTGAGGAAAGGAGGTTTCCGTCAGGAGCACGTGCCCGTTAGCTGTGCCGCCGGCCTGGTGCTCGCAGAAGCCTCCTCTGAGGCTGTGCCGTGTCTTTTTTTAGGTCAGCCCGGTCAGCTCCTCACTGGAGCTCCGCGCTCCCCGGAGCTGCGTGGATTAGAAACTGGATCAGAATTATAAAGAGGCAGCTAGTCGAGGAGTACATCTATGTTCAGAGACATTTACAACGAAATTGCTGCGAAGAGATGAAAAAATGGCATGTTTGTGCTTGTCCGCCCCCCCCCGTCGTTCCCCTCCTCTTCTCCTCAACAGGCTACGGAGTCATGACTGATGGTGTCACCACCTTCATCAACGCCTCCGCCTGCACGGTCAACTTCCAACCCATGAATCCACCCATAGTCTTCGACTTGCCCACTCCGAGGAGTACATGATTGAGAAAAGCCTCCTCCCTCTGCCCCTCCTCCCCTTACAGACCCCGACAGGTAACGGGTTCGGTCGGTTCGACAGATAAGGCACCGGGCAGGGTGGGTGGGAGACAGTTTGTAAATATGCAAGGTTCCGTCGGACTGCGTTCATGACGACCGCTGCGGTCCAGCTTCCTGTAGAGTCCACGTGTGCAGCTGTGTTGTGTACCGTCTCTGTTTTCTTTTTAAAAAAAATGATTTCAGCACTATTGCGTGATGATCTGTCCTCTGGACGAGCGATGTTTTTAAACCTCTGTTGACTTTGGTTAGTTGACAATCCCCTGTGGCAGTTTCCTGGCTTGGAAAGCCATCGCTTCCTCCCGTTGATCTAGACTGAGAAAAGAGGCTCAGTAGTGGCGTCTCTCGACTCCTGCCCGCGTCTCCCTGGGGTATCCTCCTCGCGCGTTTCCGCCGTCTCTGATTCGCCGGATGCGCAAACGCCGTTCCCCCCTGCACCAGCCGCCCGGCACTCCTTCGAAGGTTTTGCGGAAGTTGGTCCCGAACCCCTCCGGGTTCCAGGAGGTGACCCTCGTAAGTGCCGGGATCGGCCCCCTCCGCAACGTGCGTTCTCCAGGCCCGGTTTGGATGGTCCCCGTGCTGGCGAGGGCCCGGGGAAGTGCAGATCAAAGAGGACCTGGGAGGGAACAGGAAGCTGACGCCACAGGGCCCGTGTGAAATTGAATGTCAAGCACATTGACACTGCTCTCCAGAGATTCATTAAAACTTTCTGTAAGCTTCTTATGGATCTGAAAATGTGTTGGGCTCTCCTATGCTCTCTGTGTAATTTCCCTGTGCCTAATAAGCTCAACCTCTCATCCTCTGCTGAAGTGTCATGTTGCCAACAAGTTTATTTCAGGGTCACCAGCAGTTATCTCTTTTTAGATAATTGTTACTCAGCTGTGCTTCACACTGTGGAATCAGAAGTTTGGTGTGTATTAATTGTCTTCTGAGTAGGGGCATGCATCTCCTGACTCCCACGAAAGATGGCTCGTTCTGGAAAGCTGAATACTTTTTTTGTGGGTGTTTTTAGTACAACTTCCAGAAAGTTAATAACAACATTCCAGTTGTTAAAATATACTTTTAATGTATCGCTCAGTAGTGGGGAAAATGTTTAAGTAATTTATTTAATATTTCACCTGTAATGTAATAAATAAATTTAAATAAATATCTTTGCTCCAAATAACGTCTGGCATTTTTTCCAAAAACTTCTGTTCCTTACAAATTAGTCTGTGTTTGGTTAAACGGATATGGTATTTCAAAGTTTAATGCAATGGTTGGAATTGTTAATGGCTATGGAATTTCCTTTTTAACAATGGTAGTAAGAATATGCTTGTACTGTATGTGGACAGTCTGTTTAACTGTTACCATTGCTCACTTATTTTGCACAAATTTCTGTTCAGGTCAACCACTGTAAACATGGCTTTTATTAAAGTTCTTCAAAGAATAATCACACTCTCCCTAATAACTTATACGTAATGTGTATTTCACGTGGTAAGAGTACAACTGGACTTTGATCCTGGTGCTCCTATTATAGTTTATTAATGCTCATTCTAGATACAATTTGCTCCTGTGAGTCTCAAAATGGTTGCCATTACCAGCATACATTGTACAGTATTATTATAAATTCATAACAATTACTAGGCAATTTGGACCATAGGAATTGTGAGAGAATTGAATTTTAAGCTCAATAATGATCCTTTTTATTATGTACTCTGATTCCCAGCAAGCACTTAAAATGATTGTTACTTTTATGCTGGCACAAACACTTTAAGAATGTTCCATGTTGGCATTTATTATGGGTACTGTGTTCTTCTTGAAAACTAAAGTTTGGCTGTAGTGTTTCTTGCTGACTTCTTTGGGGCATGCCGTTCCGTTTTTTCTTTTTTCGAAAAAAGCCTTTTTTTTCTCTGATAATTTCTGTGCTGTGTAATTCACTTGAGACACTGTTGAGATGTTTTGATTTAATAATGTATGATATTTTATAATCCCTTCAGCAAAAAAAGAAAAAAAAAACTTTTAATATTGAATATGAACTATGTTAGTGCATCAGGAGGTGGGTCCTATTATGTACATCCTAAATGCAGTTCAGTTCTTCTGGTTTCCAGAAAAAGGATTGATGCTAATTAAATTAAACCTCATGTGCACTGGTGGGTTACGTGTCTGTTTTTGAGTTTCTCTTATTTGTACCCATTGTATTCCAATTTACCCAGAACACTTTGCTGTTAGGAAAGAATTGAAGGATCCAGAATTTTAATCAATTATCTTAAATTCATACAAAGCCTAATTTCCATTTGTAAAAAGTGATTTTCTTCTTCATATAGTGATTTTTTCCCAGTTCTACACGCACTCCAATAAAAAGCTTCATTCGAGTAATTGCATTAGTAATCCTGGGGGATATAGCGTAATTTATTCTTAAGATTACGCGGCTCCTAGATAGCTTTGAGTTTGTTATTAAGGTTGTCTCCATAGAAAGAGTTAAGCATTGCTGACGTTCTTTCATATTCAGGTATCCTTAATACGCTCTATAATATCTCACTCCTGCCAAGTTATTAAAGTGCAGTGCAGTGGTTTTGTGTATCACAAGCCTCTGTTAAACACCTTTTTCATCCAGCATGCGAAGCAATTTAAAAAAAGCCAGCCAGAATATTTCACAGATGATATATAGATAATATCAGTTTAATGTTCCAATTTGGGATTAGAAAACTGAAAATACAAGTTCACTTGCATACAGAGCTATATATACCTCATTGTAATTTAATATTTTTTTTATGAAACTGCTACGATAATTCAGGTGACGCATCATAGTTTCTAGAAGGACATCAGTGTGATATTTAAAACTATTTTTTTGAATTTAGTAGTTTTTTGGCTCGTGATTCCCGCATTTTAGGAGAATGTTGGTAGGTTTCCTGTCGGCTGCAAACATTGTAGCCCCTCGGCTGAAAAATCCATCAAATATTAACGTGGCCGTTGTGATATGACAGTGATCAGCAGCACAGTGGGAAGGGCAGCCTTGGCTCTCAGCTCATTTTAAAAAATACACAAAAAAATCATTGTAGAATATCTGCCCTGAAATATTCTTGTCAAAGAAGGAACAGAGATGAAAGAATTCCTCCTCGGAAAGGTCGATACCATGCCGACTCAACACCTACAGGACAGGGAAACACAAGGTTTTTAGCTATTTTCACATCCCATTTATATTAAGCAGTAACTCAGTGCACTGTGTTGGTACCCATGACAGCAGAATGCAGGGTTCCTTTAAAACACCAAAGACATTTGAGGCACACTTGAATGTAAGCAAATTCTGCCTATAGCTTGATTCATGCAGGAGAAACGTGTTTTTGACACCATTGTTTGAGGCCCTCGTTTAGATGGGATTGCATTTGAGTTACAGCATAAACAGATTTGCTGTGTGTACTGTCTGAAAGGAGGATCCGTGTTCGAATGCACTTAGCATATGCATGACTGATTGCTACAACACTGGCTCTGACTGCATCAGAAGTGCTCCTGGATGACTGGATGCGCACCTTTCTGAAGTCCTGGAGGGAGATCCTGCCGCTCCGGTTCCGGTCCAGAGTGACAAAGTTCCGCCTGATGCCCCTCCAGAACTGCTGAATCGGGCCCTGCATCCTCAGCATAGCGTCCACACACTGTCCGCTGAGTACCCCGGGACGCATCTGGGCAGAAAGGGACCGGCCCGGTTCATGAGAGCCAGCATGCGGTATGAGAATGCGTGCCTGCACACACTGCATGCGGTATGAGAATGCGTGCCTGCGCACACTGCATGCGGTATGAGAATGCGTGCCTGCACACACTGCATGCGGTATGAGAATGCGTGCCTGCGCACACTGCATGCGGTATGAGAATGCGTGCCTGCGCACACTGCATGCGGTATGAGAATGCGTGCCTGCGCACACTGCATGCGGTAAGAGAATGCGTGCCTGTGCACACTGGGAGGGCCTACACAGTGACTCAGGTTAAAGCCATGGCTCTCGGGTCTGGCTCTACAGAGGCTCTGCTAGTGCCTAATATGCTCCTTTGTTCTGGAAATTTAATAAGCTTACAAATAATTTGCATAGAATCTATTTCCCCAGTGCACCCATTGTTGCTTTATGTTTTTTTTACTTTGGTCTGTGGGAATTCATGCCGCCTTTTCTTTCTCGCACTATCCATTTGACCGTTTTTCTGCATCGCCTCATTTCTTGAGTGCCTTTCCTCTCTGAAATCAAAGACATCTTCCAGTCTAAACCCACACTTAGTTCTTTGTTCTGCGTGTGATTCTCCTCTGCAGCCATGTTTCGCATGTAAAATCTCACGCGTCACCATTTCCAGGGATCAGCCAGGAGGGGTATGATGCTGGCACCCAGCGTGTTACTATATAAACCAGCCAGGTTTTACTGCTTCTCAGTGTCAGTTACCTCCTTATGGTGTGTGGTAATAATATGGGAAGAGCCAGGAAAGATAAACTCTCGCTTATTTAGGAGTGTTGTCAAAGCTGCATGATACTTATGCCTGATGGTAAAAGCCGTGACAGGGAAGCTTCCTACAGGCGTCCGGGACACGTGGACCTGCGGCCGGCGGAAAGTGCGCTTGCTCTCTGCCTTTGGGGTGAGGATGAAGTGCCGTAGGAGCTCTGGGTAGGAGACTGTTCCGCCGCCTTCGCTGGCCAGCTGCTGGATCTCCTGCGGAGTCGACTTCAGCTGAAGCTCCTCCATTATGGCTGGCGGACAAAAAGCAGAATGTCTGTGCGCCTGCTACGCTCATTTGTCCGGCACCGTGAGACGGTCATAAGTACAGCAGATGGACAGTCGCTCCGGATGCGTGACGCTCTTACGTGTCGAGACGCAGAGTTCTGTCTCACTTAATAAAGTAATTTGCGGAAATGCTTGTTTCCATCAGCCTGGATGGGGCACCCAGATTAGTACCGTGCAAGGGGAGCATAGCCCCACACTCCTGATGTTATACACTCCCAATCCCGGCATGTGCATCTTCCTGTTAACAGCCATGACAAGAGCATAAGGGAGTCAGTGGGAGGGGGGGGGTGCGCGGTCCCAGTGGATCGAGTCACGTGTTTCATTCTCATCATGTACGCCGTCGCGGCGGGGGACCCCGGAGGGGACATGCTAAACGCTGTGCTCACCACACCGCATGGCAAAGAGGGAGAGGGGGAGTAGTGGCAGGGAGGGGGTGGGTGGGGGGCAATCGCTTGGGAAGGTATTTTCGTTCTGATGGCAACCAGAAACCAGTCCAGGAGAGTGAGAACAAGTGATCTGCACACACCGGGTAGATCGAGCAATATTCGGCATTGAGGGGGGGTGTGGGGGGGGGACTCATTAGTGCATGCTGGGTGCCCAATGGCCAACAGAGTCTTGCCCCGAGAAATATCTCCCCCTGGAGAAGCCTCTCGCGCTGATCTAAATAAGAAACGCCAATGACCAGGGGAAGAAAATGGAGTCTTCTGCATCCTGCGTTCTTCTTTTTAAATGGAAGGACAAGCATAGTGAAGCATAGTGAGGCATAATGAGGCACAGTGAAGCATAGTGAGGCATAGTGAAGCATAGTGAGGCATAGTGAAGCATTGTGAGGCATAGTGAAGCATAGTGAGGCATAGTGAAGCATAGTGCGTAGTGAAGTACAGAATAGGACTTCAAAGTATGGATCAATGTCTGTTTTACAGTCATAAATCAAAGTATAAAGGCAGCAAGTTAGCTCGGTGGGTGCTGCTGTCCCATCAGGCCACCAGTGTTGGGGGTTCGAGTCCTTCCCTCGGTCTGTGTGCCAGTGTGGGGGTCCCATTTTCTCCATGCGATGTGCATGTTTCCTCCAGCTATTCTAGATTTCCTCCAAAGATGTGCGCATAGGAGAACTGCGCTTCCAGGTTGCCCGTAGTGTGCGACTGTGTGCCCCCCCCCCCCCCCATGTCCCCCCGTGATGGCCTGACATGCTGTGCTGGGTGTTCCCTGTCTCTAGGCTCCATGCTGGGATAGACCCCCCATATTGGATAAGCAGGTGGAAGCTGGATGGGCATATTAAAGTGAGAAGTACCCTATGCTAATACATGCCGTACCCAGGAACTGCTCCATGCTGACCTCCCCGAGCTGTTCTCTGTCCACCTCCCTGCACCTCCTGTGGACCTCCCTCCAGGAGGCGTGCATCTGGCTGCGCAGACTGCACTCCGCCCGCTCACAGTTTGCCAGAGGGGAGCTCCTCTCCCTGCTCGAGCACGGTCTTCCGGTCTGCTCCGCCGACTGGAAGAGGAGGTGCAACAAACGTATCAGGTACCAGCCAATGGGAGGAGGGCTCTGCCAAGGGGGCTTGGCTAACACGAGTGGCCAGCCAATGGGAGGGGGGCTCTGCCAAGGGGGTTTGGCTAGCAGGAGTGGCCAGCCAATGGGAGTGAGGCTCAGTCGAGGTGGCTTAACTAGCAGGAGTGGCCAGCCAGAGGCGGTGGAGCTCTGCCGAAGGGGCTTGGCTAGCAGGAGTGGCCAGCCAATAGGAGTGTGTCTCTGCTGAAGGGGCTTGGCTAGCAGGAGTGGCCAGCCAATGGGAGTGCGGCTCTGCTGAAGGGGCGTGGTTAGCAGGAGTGGCCAGCCAATGGGAGTGCGGCTCTGCTGAAGGGGCTTGGCTAGCTGGAGTGGCCAGCCAATGGGAGTGCGGCTCTGCTGAAGGGGCTTGGCTAGCAGGAGTGGCCAGCCAATGGGAGTGTGGCTCTGCTGAAGGGGCTTAGCTAGCAGGAGTGGCCAGCCAATGGGGGTGGGGCTCTGCTGAGGGGGCTTAGCTAGCAGGAGTGGCCAGCCAATGGGGGTGCGGCTCTGCTGAAGGGGCTTGGCTAGCAGGAGTGGCCCTAAAAACATCCATGAATATCCAGCCACATTATGTGGTAAAACTGTACTCTGCTTTGAATAAAGCAAAATACATGCTCTGTGCAGAAGTCTTAGTCCAAGAAAATGATACTGAAAACTATGATGTCAGCTTAACCTTTTCACAGCCCCTCACAGTCAGCCCAGTCAGACCAGGATCTGTGGCAGCCATCCAACACAACTATGATTTTTTTTTACTCAAATAAAAATCAAATCAAACTTATTTATAAAGCACATATAAAACAGCAGTAGCTGACAGAAGTGCTGAACTGATAAGAAACAGACATCAGGAACATACAACAACACAGTAACAGATAAACAGGTTTTCACGTGTGATTTTAAAACAGCGTTGAGCCAGATGTGGTGTATAAAAAGCTGCCATCATGAAAGCTGAAAGCATGCTCGCCTCTTCTTCAGTCCTGCCCCAGGAGTGGTTAGCGAAAGTCGCTTGTCAGGTCGGAGAGATCTAGAGGGGTGTGATAATGTTGCAGATCTGATAGGTACTGAGATGCTAAGCCATTCAGTACCATTCAGTACCATTCAGTACCAGAACTAGCAATAAAACTTGAAAATCAGTTCTAAAATGCAGCACTACCAATGTAGTGATGTTAAAAGAGGAGAAACAGCATATTTGCGTGTGCCGGCACTGAAGGCAGGCAAAGGATGACTGTGAAAGTCTTATGTATAATGGGCTACTCGACCACTACTGCTAATCAATACCTCAGTGACCTTTTAAATCAATTTCATGTAGTTAAGTCAGTCAGTACTGAAATGGAATGGCTGAGGTGCCCCAGAGGAGAGCTTTGGGACCTGAATCGGTGTTCATCTAGCCATCCAACAGAATATCAGGAACTTTTGGGAGAACTGGAGAAATTCTTGTTCGTTTTTATAGTTACACTTATGGCGTTACGTTTAATGTTAAACTGTTTTTTGTTCTGAGTAAATATAGATTTCCTACCCAGATAAACAGCTTTAAACATTTTCTATGACTGCCTAAGAGTTTTGCACAATAATATATAATGGATAAAAAAAATCATGTCACCTCATCCAGACTTCAGCATCCCACCTGCAAAGAGGCAAATATCTGAACACTGCTTGCGTGAGGATCCAAGCACTACCTTAGAGCTCCTGATGGAAGAGGAGGTGGATTTGGGGCGCTGGCGGAGCCCTGGGGCCGCGCTCATGATTCCCCGTGTCGAGGGGCCCGTGAGAGCGACCCCGCCGTTACTCCTAGGCTCCTCGGTAACTCCTCCACTGAAGTTCCTGAGAAACTCACAGTCCTCCAAGTTCCCGAGAGGGTTCACTGGCAGCCTGTTCCACAAGTTCTCAAACTGAACAAAGAAAAGCAGAAAGGTGAGGTTTTATATGGGGGGGGTTAAAAAAGCTGCCAACAAATGAGGATTTAGTCCCTTAATTAAGAAAAAAACAAGCTTAAGCCCAGTAGATATGTTTTTGGCAATGTGCCCAAGGCAAAAAATAAATAAATAAATAAAAGTCTGCCAACTGTAGTTAATTCAACACAAAATACTGGTAATTTAGTCATTGTGTTGTTGACTACGGTTGTGGCAAGAATCTGCTGTTTGCCTGCGGTGCTACAGCCGCGAGGTTGATGGTTGTAACGGTTACTGAGTGTGTGTGAGAGCCGACATAGTCTGCCCACTAAGGTTATGTCTGTGGTGTTTTAAGGGGCCGTGTTTTTTTTATTTCAGCTTGTGAAATCCCTGAACAGACTGTACACAGTCGTTGCACAAGGTGCCAACAATACAGATGGCTTATCCTTCAGAACTGTGTTGAAACAGAAAATTGATATAAAGTCTTAATATACAAGCTGTGCTATCTATTAAAAATACTCATTTGTGCAGTACCTGTTTGCTTGTCAGTCTCGTGATGTGACGATCGCAGATTGTCCTGAAGTCTTCTTTGGAGATGACATCGCCGCCAGCGTGGTTGAGGTCCGCCGCATCCTTGGCGACCATGTGCAGACGGGAGGAGACGACCTTGCGGATCTGGCCCAGGATGTCACTCGCTGGCAGCGGGCAGGCACCTCCACGCACATCCTTTCCCACATCCTTGTTCCTCACTCGGGCTGCCTGCTGCCCACACACATGCACAGAAGTGCCGTTAACTTCCCCTAAAGGCATAAACTCATCCCAGTGAAACATCACGCACATTCACACTCGTGCCATATGTAGTCACAGATATTCAAACATCTTTCACGCTCATAACCATAATCTCCTACACTAATTCATGCATCTGCAGTACTATTTGTCTGGGAGCGTAATCATGTTCGCGCACAATGCCAGCACCAGAAATATATGATTCCAAAATCACACACTCGTACACTATAATTCTGCTCTAACTCACAATTATTCACACTCATTCTTCTTGTGCGGGTTGAGGTGTGACTCTAGTGAAGGTCGGCGTACGAGAGACCACGTGGGTCTCACCTCGTGTCCGTTCTGGAGAAAGCTATGCAGGAACGCCGTCCAGCTGACTGTTCCGTCCTGCTTGTCCACCATCAGTCTGTCCATCAGGTGATCAAACTGTGGGTCCGTGAGCCTGAAGCAGAAACGGTCAAGAACGAGGCGGAACACCCAAGGCTGGATGTCGCCCCTCCTGCTCTCTTCGAGCGCAGAGAAGGCCTACAGACATAGGATGGGATGATAGGGGCAGCCATCAGTCATTATAGTAGGAGAGGATCTCAAGTGCCAGTCACTCCTTCTGAAGTAAATTCTATTGACTTTGCTGGGTAAATAATGAGCTTGACAATCACACAGACAAAGCAAATGTTTCTCTAGTCTATTTCTAGTCTATTTGTAGTCTTATGCCCGTCATTCACAGTGTTCTATGACATGCTAATTGTTCCACTTGTGTATTTTAGAGCAACATGAATCTAATATTGTACTAAATAATCAGTGTACTATGCATTCCTAGTATGTACTATGTACTAACCGGTGTACTATGTGCTCCTAGTATGTACTATGTACTAACCGCTGTACTTTGCGTTCCTAGTATGTACTATGTACTAACCGCTGTACTATGTGTTCCTAGTATGTACTATGTAATAATTGCTGTACTATGCATTCCTAGTATGCATTCCTATATGACCACTGTACTATGCATTCCTAGTATGCATTCCTATATGACCACTGTACTATGCGTTCCTAGTCGCTTCCTCTGCTCTTACTTTTCCTCCTTTACTTCAGGCACATGGCAGAGTGGGCTTGCCTTGTGGAGGACCTCGTACGCGGCCGTGACGAGCTCTCGCAGCCGGAACATGGCGTTCTGCAGGCTTGGGCCCTTGGCATTCTCTGTCGCAGCTGGTGTTTCCTGGCGAGGGCCAGATTCTGCAGCAGCTCTGCCATCGATCATGGGCGTGACGTCCATGTAGGGGAGCAGCCTGTCATCTAGGTGGATCCCCTTGCTGAGAGACACGGAAAGGGAACAGTTCTGTGTGAGCGGCAGTGTGACTCCGCCCATCCTTCACAGTACATATTACTCTGCTGTAGTCGCAATGAGGGACTGGAGCCAGCTGGAGTCACGTAGCTCAACCTCCATGTAGCTACTGTCACATGACAGATACTCAGTAATCAGACGAGTCAAATATGCAATGTGACACAGATACTCAGTAGTCACTGAGGAGAGGTGTGTAGTTGAATGTGATCTGCGCTCTACTATTTCTCTAGGAGCGTAATCATGTTCACTCACTTTGCCAGTACCACAAATATACTATCCCAAAATAACACATTTGCACACTATAATTCTCCACTACACATGATTATTCACTCATTCCTCTTGTGAGGGTTGTGGGTTTGAAACCCAAAGCCAGTACAATTATGCCATAGTTGAGCCCTTGTGCAAGGCCCTTTAACCCCAAGCTTGAAGCCTTCCAGGGTACCTGTACTCAAACTGTAACAGATAGCAAATAAAGCCTAATTTCAGGTCTGCAGTGTTCAGGAGAGGCTGGAGAAGCCATATGGAAAACTGCAGACGCTGTGTCATCTGTCGGGTGACTGTGAATGAGGTCCAGAGCGGCACGTGTCTCAGGGTACGGAGGGCCGGTCACCAGCTGAGCTGCTGGCCAGGCTGGGTGTCCTCCCCATGGCCGCCGTGCTCCTGTGCTGACACCAGCAGCTCCTCTACCTTCTCCTCCTCTTGCCCGAACAGGGCAGAGCCATGGTCCATATCACTATACCTCATCGGCATCCTGAATGGCCAGAGAGAGAACATGCGGTAATGGCAGCATTGCCGGCATGGTAATGCAGTGTTTCCCAATCCAGTCCTCGGGGACCCAGTAGGGAGCTCAGAAGGAGAAAATGTGGACTGTCTGATAGGGAGCTGGGTGGAAGCAAAAATGTGGACTGTCTGATAGGGAGCTGGGTGGAAGCAAAAATGTGGACTGTCTGACAGGGAGCTGGGTGGAAGCAAAAATGTGGACTGTCTGATAGGGAGCTGGGTGGAAGCAAAAATGTGGACTGTCTGATAGGGAGCTGGGTGGAAGCAA
>JABFEB020000060.1:21250674-21262188 GCA_019775895.2 Stomatorhinus ivindoensis
GTATCCTCAGTGCTGGTTTCACAGGAGATGCTGTGCCCCCCCCCCCCCACTATTCCATCTAGGCCGCCTCATTCGGGCAGTCCCAGCCAGGCCATCCCAGACAGACCTCTCCAGCCAGACCACCCTAGCCAGACCACCCCAGCCAGACCGCCCCCGGCCCAGTCCCGGGATGCCGCGTACCTCTGCAAATTGACAGGGCTTCTGAGTCCCCGCACTGCTCGATAAGCTGATGGCAGCTCTCCACCATGGCTTCCAGCTGGGCCTTGTCGCAGGAGATGCCAAGGAAGCGGGTCAAATGCTCCACCACGCTGGCCAGGTCCTGCATGGGGGGAGGGACCATAAGTCATTCACCCCTCAGAGGGTCAGAAGCCAGAATGTGCCAAGCAAGGTTTTCTAAGGCTCCTGATGATGGGCAGGGTGTCAGCTGGGATTTCCAGGTGTGCCAATGACATCACACACTGTGATCCCTAGAAAACATGGCTTGTTGTTTTACTGGTGGTTCGTAGAATTATTTCGTTTGATCTTCTAACATATTGCATATTAAAAGACACACTTTCAGGTAGGTTTTTTCAGTTGACTCACTGCGAATGCTATTGAAGATGTCCTCTTTCTGCTGCAGGGAAAAGTCTAAAGATCGCAAAGGTATTTTACGTCCAAAGGAATTTTACGGGTTCATCCTCCAATCGCTGGATTTCAGGGTCAGTGGTAAGACGACATTTGAACAATCCTTCTTTTCTTTCATTTGCATGAATACATGGCCCAAGGTTGGCATTTCCTGTATTACCAACAATTATTTATAATAAAACTAGGTATGTGTTAAAATGCTATGCCTTCAATTCCAACACTTAGTAATGTATATATTGCAAGCGCAAAGTGATGTACACCTATAAATACTGTCAGTTTTAGCAATGCCTCTTAACTGCTGTACTTTTATGCACACAATTCTTCCAAGTAAAATCATAGTTGGAAATACCTGTAGCCTTCAGACTTAAGCTGAATTATGGACCTATCAGTACAGAGATTAAGAAGCAGGGTGGGGCGGGGGGGGATAAGGGGGTCACAGTGATCCTCCTGTGGTACGGACCGGTGCCTTGTTCTGGCATGGAGTTCCTTCGCTCCTCAGTCATTTTGACACATTATGTTATCTCTCCTGTTTCTTTGAGCCGCAAGCCGGCCGGTTCACCACAAGCTGGCCGGTTCACCACAGCTTCCCACGGATACTCTATGGGAATCCCCCACCCTGCCCTGTACAACTGTCTTCCACACTCCCAACAAGAAAGTTGCGACGCACTCCAACAAACGTCACGTATTGCGATTCTTATGACCCGTGGCACAGATTCTGTAGCTTTTCATTCCCTTTGCTTTCATTTTAAATTCTGGAGTTGAACAAGTACTGTGTTCACAATGCAAAGGTTATAGGTTCAAATCCCAGGGAGCACAAATAAATTGTAATTGGGTTTGGATAAAGAGTGTCAGGTAAATGATTCCCAGCAATCATGTTGGATAAATATGTAAATGATTCCTAGCATACACTTTAAAACAGATAATCTGACCTCCTGGTGAATATAAATGACTTATTTAGTTTACAATACTTTCTGCACTTGAAATTTTGACATCTCTTAACCATAAACATGGCATACACACAACTGTCCACTTATTATGCATTCATATTATTTACAAATTTAGTTGAACTTATTGTGCTGAAAAATCATATCACATTTGATTGTCAAGCTCTCTCGCCTGGAGTATTTTCTGTGAGTATTTGTGAGTAAACTCCACACTGGATAAAGGTATGGAAATTGCTTATGAAATTCCATATTAGTCTCTGCTTCAGAATGTTATCCAGTGAAGCACAAACCCACAGGAGTTACAGGATTAAGCTCTTAAGTTTTTTTGCAGCTTAGAGTCTGCATCAGTGAGCATGTGAAACGCGTTTTACAGTCGGCAGGAAATCCGCAGGGGTTGGTCCATACTGAGGCAGGATGAGACGTTGTTTCAGCACCTTGTACATGTCCTCGTACTTCAGGAAGAGCACGTTGGAGTCCAGGCGGTGGTCCCAGAATTCCTGCACGTGCTCAAACCAGGAGCCGTATCCCACTACGGACAGGGACATAACAGGTGATTAAATACTCATCTCTGAATTTTGTTTATTCTGCACTGACTGTTATTAATTAACAGGTGCAGCAGACTACAGACTTTCCTCTAAAACTGGGCTCCCCTGTCCCAGCCCTGGAGGCCCAATTTGCGATGCAGTTTGCTGATTGCTCTACTCAGACACACCTTATTCAGCTCATCAGCCAACTACCGGGTTTAGTAGTTGTGTCTGAGCAGGGAAATCTGCGAATTGTGTCCCTGGCGGACTGGAATTGGGGAATCCTGCTGTATAGCAGCAAAACAAAGACGTAAGCACTGAACAATTCATCACTACCAGTAATAAGGTATTGCCTGTTTACCCAGCATCCAAAGACCCACCCTCTACTTCCTCAAGTCCTCAAGTGTTATTCTGTTACTGTGTGTATTTGAGCTACTGAAAGCCTAAATTTCCTTCCGGATCAATAAAGTATCTATCATCCATTAATCCATCCATCCATCCATCCATCCACCTGTGAAGCTGGTATCAAATCTTTTCATTCGGGTGTGGGGTATGTGTCTTCCTGCAGAAAGGGGGCTTTACTAACATTGCCGGTGACCCTTAGGACTCACGTTTGTCATTCATGAACCTGCGGCAGAACTCCTGGAAGGTTCCCCGGTAGCTCATGGTCCGCAGCGAGCGGTGGAACTGGTAGTAGGACACCACCAGGTCTTTGGGGTTCCTGGCCATGTAAATCACCTGTGGAACACAGTGCACATCGGCACACTGGTGAACATGCACTATGCCAGGGCTCCTCAAATCTGGACCTCGATTCCAAATCCAGGCCATGGTTTCAGTTCTCCCAGGTAGTTAGTTTAATAATGACTGATTCTGATTGGTCAGAGGCTTCACACCTGACTGACGGGTAAAGGAAGGCTGGAAAACCAGCAGGGCTCGGACCTCGAGTAATAGGGCACTATGGAGAGATCAACAATGACATAACATGATACCAATTGTGCTGGATTTCTCCCTCAGTTAAGTCCTTGCACTGAAGCTGAATGGGGTCTCTGTGAGGTTAACCCCGCGTGTGCCGGCTCACCTTGGACTCGCCATTGTGTAAGGCCACGGGAAGGAAGCGATAAGGTAGGTGGCTCTTGATCAGGCGAGGAGACGTCAGCTCCTACAGGGTCACCGACACAAAGCTGCAGTTAATGACATCCATCTGGCCAGAGCAGGACCAAAGTCTGATTCCAGTGTACAACAAAATCTCGAGATAGGAAACAGCACAATTAATCAGAGAACTGATTACACCTGCAATATTTCTACCACTCTCTCTCCACAGCAAGTTTAGCAGGACTGATCAGAACCTGGATGATATCCAGGCCCGGCTGAGGGTATTCCAGAACAGGAAGCTGCTCCTCAATGTTCATCAGGCCAATCTCATCTGGGTCAGCTCCTTGGCTTACAAGGTACACCAATTCCTGGAGCAGACTCGTCCCTGAAGGAGAAGGCGATGAGGAAAGCAGCATCAAGAGTGAGTTGCACCATGTCCTGAATAAACAGTAACACTCATCTGTGTTCAAAGTCACTTAAGGATAGAGTGGCAGTGTGAACCAGCTGCTGTTCAGAGGGTGCGCGCATGATGTCAGAGTAGGCGGAGTCACTGCGGCTACCCTGACTGAGCGTCAAAAGTACGGAGTAGCAGCATTAGAGATCAGCTTGGATGCCACGAAAACACATCTAAAATGAGAAAGAGCTGTTGTGTATATGTATTTGTTGCCGATGTGATAAAATATAATTTTCACAGTTTCACTGGGTTATCGCTATCTTTTTACAGAATGCTGAAATATCAAAATTAAAGAGAAGCAAATGTATTGCTACAATCTCCAGAAACAACTGGAATGCAGGCTCCAAAACGTGGATTTGCGGCTGTCCTTTTGTGTCAGTTATGTTGGGTTCTTGGGTAAAATCGTACATTAAGTTATATATTGCATTGAATACTTATCAATTAAATAATTGGAATTTATATTAATTTACATTCTATGTAACTGTAAACTTTTCGTCAGCATTTATTTCAAGTCAGCAATGATGATGAGTCTCGCGTTACAAACAAAGTGGGTTTTGGTTAGATAGTGTTAACTAGCCGAGACAAACCCAGTTTTCCTTATAAGGGGCTACTTCCACAAAGCCGGTTTAGACAATTAACCAGATAACTTTAAAAGTTTTTACAAAATGTGTTGTCAGGAAACGTAACAATGTCCATGGTCCACTGGTCCTTTGGGAAGCTGTTAATATCCTTGTCGAGTCCAACTACCTTTAATTTAAGCAAATAATCATGTTACACAGACTGATATCAGCCATGCAGCAGAGGGAATGTTCTGGCCGTAAAGTGACTTCAATGAATTCCCTCTATTGTTACATTACCTGTGACCATAGGGTTGAATCCTTGAAAGTTACACAGTCTGCATAGGTTACTTCCCTAGAGGGAAGATGCTGTAAAAATGATCCGGCCAAAAGAGTTTGTAAGTTCAGATGCGTAAATGATTGACAGAACATGTGAGGTCTACCCGAGGAATGCCGTTTCAGGACCTGGAAGTGACCTTAAGGAAAGACAGGGCTTCTACTGTGTCCCTGCCTGGCACTGAATGTCTTATTCGGAGCATATGAGGTCCTCTGCTCTGTGCTCCTGGTCAAAATGCTCAAGTAGTACAAAGGTCACTGTGTGAGAATGGTAGCATTCAGCAGATACAGTCACCGCACTGCCTAAGCAGGTCGAGCACAGCGGACAGGCTACAGAGCGAGGCCGTCAGCTCGATAGCTGCCTTCGGCGTTCAACTTCCGAAGTTGTGACCCCTGACCTCCAGCATCACCCCAGGATATGTGCTCAGATCCTGTCCAAACTATTTATACTCATATATTGAACAGTATTCATTTTTTAAAATCCACTGACCAAATTCACTATTCATTACAGCAACATTTCAAAGTTTTTCTCAGAACTGGGTCTGCGCCATTTAAAGGTCTGACACTCGGTCTAAAAAATAGCTGCAGCTGTTAGCAGACCTTAGTTAACGTCTGCTATCGCGACCCTTAGCATTTCTGACCCGGTCTAGTCAAGACAGCATATGACACAGGGGCCTCGATTGCTACAATATGAGAGACAGGACAGTATATAAACTCACTGTACTCTTTAACAGCTGTTAAGAGAGACCTCTGGGTGTAGAGAGACTTAAACGATGCAGAAATCCTGATTTCTCGCCTTTGATCTGCCAAATAGGCATTGATCACAAACATGACCTCCAGTAACTCTGAAAGTGCGATATATTACTGTCAGAGTACAAAGTAAGCTGTGCAATGTCTGTCCACTTTGTTCCTTGATAATCCCTTCTACGTATATAAAATACATTAAAGCATTTAACCTTTCTTTATTTCTTTGCTTGTTCTGATAATCACTAAACCTCAACGTTCATCTCTAACTTCCACATTTTTTTATTTACTCCTATGTATATTTTGCCTTTTCGATTCTGCATTTCTGGCTGCACTTCATTTTTTCGTAACATGAATGTGGTTTTAAAGAAATCTTTTGCTTAAATCTGTCCCTTAAAACTAAAAATCCAACACAATTAAAAGTATTTGTGCGTTTGTTTAAAGATTTTCAGTGTGAACTCAAAACCATACAGCATTCTCTGCTTTTTGTCTTTCCAATAATTCTCCACTATAAAGTACAGAGATGTGTCTGAAACCCAGGAAATAGATTGTTTTCCTTTTAGAAAGCTTAGTGTATCCATAATTTACAAACCATAATGGAACTGAAATTAAAAATCAATAAAAAGGATGAACTGTACATTTTCAGGTAAAATATTTAAAATGATATATTAATGAAATATAATTATTATGAATACAGAATGTATCGCTCCTATATTGTATTACAACTGGTCCAGTGGTTTTTATGTTTAATTTACTCAAGTAATAAATTAAATACTGTAATACAGATTAAATTTCCTTACCAATGCCTGCCAGAAAAAATGTATTTAAAGGAAATATATGTTTTCTCTTTATGGTGACAGAGGTATATAGGGACACCTCCTCAGTGCTGTCAGGGTGTGAAATGATGTTTGTCAGAGATGAAGCAGCACTGACCCCCCCTCCCCCAGCATAAATACATACAACACACAAATATGCATGTGTGTCACTGTGATACAATCAGAGAGCTTCCATCACGCTGCATAAAATACAGCTCACGTGAAATGAAACAAAAAGGCACACCAAACGCTTTGAAAATTCATTTTAAATAACACAATTTTTAATATAATCATTAATGAAAGACGTGATAAAGATCTTTCTGCTTCCCACATGGAGGATCATACTGAGAAATCGAATCACCAAGCCTGAACCTAAAATCTCAGGCACCCAGAGATATCTCAGGGCCTTAAGAGGTGCACACTTGCATGATCTCCCACAATCCTTCACTTTATCACTTTATATATACTTCTGTTGTAGAAATGAAATACCACCATATATTTTAGGCCTTACCCTGTCCGTGCGTCTAACTTGTGTTTATTTATAGAGGACAGGAAGAATTGTGTCATGTTTAGAAGATAGTTAAATGTATACGTTCCAAAATGTAAGATAAATATGTCAGCCATTCATGTCAGTTTGAAAATACCTTAAAACTGTAGTAGACCTTAAATTTAACGCAAAATCCCGCTCTGAGACCTTGCACCCCAGGATACAACGTGGCGCTAACGGGACACACCCTGTGCCATCCTGGCAGCTCCATCTGCAGTGACAAATCCACTTCTCGGTGGCCGTAACTCCGCATCCTTCTGCGGGAGACACTCACCTCAAGCGCGCTGTTTGTCAACAAAGCGCGTCGCCCCAGCCGCGGACCCGGGGCGCAGGAGTGCTGTGGGCGGTCAGGCGCGATGGCGGCTCACACCCAACACTGTGTATTGCACTGAGGGCCTGCTCAACTAGCAGAGATATCAGATCTACTAAAAGGTCGGTGATCAAGGCTTGGACATTCATCCTCCCATATCTATTTAGACCACCACAATGGTCATCAGAAACATTTAAAAGTCAATACCTGAACTAGTATTAATAAAAATAATATTTGTAAACACGAGGCGCATCACGTTGGATCTTAGTTTAAAGTTAAATGTGATTTTTTTTATACCTTCAGTGCTTGTTTTGAATTCCGTTATGAAGGATCGAAAAAGCAGGCAACTTATGTAACGGAAGCCCAGCTGCATCCGGGATGGATTTGAATAAAACACACTGCGGATTGCTTGTAGGACAGCGCATTATTAAGTTTGTGATGTGCAATAAAAAAAGACAGTTAAATGTATTCAGCATCAGTATCATAACTGAATTCCATGCACAGGGCAGCCCTTCCAAGAAATGTGTGGGATGCATGGAAATATGTGGTTTTCCGCATTACTCTGCGACACGATGCCTTCGTATAACTGAAATGCTAAGTTGTAATGTCAACAAAATGCGTTACCTGATTTTGGATAGGTGACAATCCATATATCACTACTCCTGAGAGAGAAGTTGGCGATTTCCTCCATCTTCCCTCTGCAGAACGGAGGAAGCCTCACGCCATTATATTCGAAATATTTGCTCTCAAACTCGATTGGGGTGCTTGGCGTTTCTGCCTCGCTCTCTGCCATCATGGAGCCGTGTTTACGGATAACGGATATATCGCTAGGTTTGCGGAGGCTGGGGGGAAAAAGGTTCAAGACGCCAAAAAAAAAATCAGCGAAAACTATGGCGAAGAAGCGCTGGTTTGCGAGCCCTTGACCTTCAGCCAATCGCGTCAGGACATAGTGATGTAATGGGATTCGCTCGGAGATGCTGGGGATGATGCTGCGGCTGCCGCTTAGTCTCAGCACCAGCGCCCTGCCGGCGGCTTGTCTCCTGCGAATTGCTTGCTTGCATTCTGCCGGAAGAAATGCTCTTCCATGCAATATTAATAACTTACAACCACCATGTTTTTCCTTATTTCGGCTGAGATTTTTAGATGCAACCTCTACCCAAATGTACATGCGTATAGGCTAATATATACTATACAGTATATACCTACAGCAATACCTGTAATAATGTTTGTAAAATACTCTCTGTTATCACTAACAAGCAAGGCCTTGTACACGCATGTAATGTCAAAGTATGGCAGAATGATCACTGCCGCTGTTTTTCAATAACATTACAAATCAAAACATACCCCCCCCATAATGAGGGGATGTCGCAGCGAATGCTGTGATCCGTCGCGTAGGTATAAATGTGATCTTTGGGCGACCAGAAACATGCGCGATATAATGCAATGGATTCAAAGTTAGAGCCGCGCATCAGGCGGCGATAGTGCGCGCATGACGGGACCTGCGGTGCGCGGCCGGCGCGGAGGGAGGAGCGCCGCCCCCGAGCAATGGGGGGGGAGGCGGGGAGTCCACCGACTCCCCAGTGCAGCCGTCTGCCTCTGCGATTGGCGGAGAAGACGTGGGCTTATTTGATAAAAGTCTCATTGATAGCGTTAATAAGAGAAACATGAGATTCTCAGAAGTTATTTATACCAGTGTGGGCTGCTTTTACCATACATGCATTTTATACTTTTTAGATCAGAAGCAGACCGCCTTTGTAGATGTCATTTTCTAGAGAATCTCAAGTAGCCGATATATTTATATATTCGTAATATCTTTAGATATTTCCTGCAAAATCTTTTTTTCTAGCAGGTTATGTTAGACTTAGAGGGAGGATGGAGCATTTCCTTCGCTGGTTGCGGCTTTTTGGGCGTCTACCACATCGGGGTGGCCGGTTGTTTGCTGGAACGAGCCCCGTACCTGGTTGAAGGCGCCACGAAGATATACGGGGCTTCGGCTGGTTCCCTGACTGCCTCCGTACTCGCCACGCGTGCCTCGTTAGGTAGGCAGCAGGCGATCCGGTTGTCTAATTTTCGGTTTAGCTCTGTATGTGTTTTCCAAGAGACAGAGGTCTGACAAACTGGATTACTGAAAGTTGGTTGGCGTGCATTTATTGCACAAAACTTATTTTCCCTCTTGCATTATTGCTTTTGCTCTTGTTTAGACTTTTCACGTTGCCACTTGTACGTTTAGTTTGTATCCAAGCTTTTGATTAAATATTCTAAACAGGAGCGCTGTATCAATAACTTTCACATAATACTGAATGAATTAGTCTGTATAGTTGTGGTGCTGTCGTCAGCGCTTATGCCGGTATCCTGACATTACCATTTTATCCCATAAGATAAAATGCAGTGCATATATTAACGTTTCTATTTAATTCCTCAGTACTGTTCTCTGTGCGCGTCAGCCGTTTATGCATAAAGTCCGTCTGAGTACTAGAATTTGCACAGAAATAGGACCAAATGCACTGATTTAAAAAAAATTATTCACGTACCATTGCCTTTAAGGGTACCTTTTTATATTGCACTGTGTATTATTCATTGTGTAGTCCTCACTTAGCAAGTGCTCTGTTATTAGCAGAGTACTGAGCTTTTAAATATAAAATGTTACAATGAACAAAAGAAAGTGTGTTAATTCTGAATGGGTGCTGGTTCCCTCATTTCCCATCTTTAAAAACGTCAACTACTGTACGCTGTAAAAAAACGTTAAATTTACAGTAAATTACTGGCAACTGTGGTTGCTAGAATTTCACCGTAAAAATTACAGTAGTACTGTTTAATGTAATACGCTACATATTGTTATTCTGTAGCGCTCCCATTTTCCATACACTGAGTCTTTACTCGCCATGTATGTCTTTCAGACCTGATGTCATCGGTCGCGTTTATCCGCAGGTACCCTGACCTGCTTATCTGTTTTGGGGTCGTTGTTAGCACACGATAGCCAGCAAATTATCCATCAGCTGAGCTTGTCAGCTCCTGCCGTGGAGCCAATTGGCTGTCAGCGCCTGAGCTGATCGGAGGCGGAGCCCGTTCTCGTGCTCCTGCGATGCAGAGTTCACTGTAGGTCAGCGGCTTCCACTGGGGTCAGATCAGCGCACGGGGGCGGCTTTAGGTTTCCGCCATCGGGGTGCCGGGAGTGCACGGTTAGCGGAACTCAGGTTTGGGGTGGTGGTTAATTTCCAAAAATAGTCATGTATTACAAAGGTTCGGGAAAAAAAATGTGACCTGTTGAACTTAGGAAATCGCCAATCGATAAGCAGGCACCCCCCATTGCAAAGACACATGGGCGAGTCCATGAAATTTGGCTGATTTTAGCCATCCGATTTTGTACACCATTAGAGCTGAACAGTGTAATGGTTTTTTAATGTTGGGCTATCTTGTCTGGTGAAGAAAGGTGCTGTGAAGATGTGCTAATTCTGGCCAGGGAGGCACGTAAGCGAAGCCTGGGGCCCCTCCATCCCAGCTTCAAGTGCTCGAAGGTCATCAGGGCGGGGCTCGAGCGAGACATGCCCTCCGATGCCCACCGCCGCGCCTCTGGGCGTCTCTGCGTGTCCCTCACGCGGGTGTCTGACGGCAGGAACGTGCTGGTGTCCCAGTTTGACACCAGGGAGGAGCTCATCCAGGTGAGCCCACTTGGATGCAGACTCTGCCCTGCTGAATCTCAAAGCTCCAACTCAGCCTTCACTTTAGGGTTAATTTAATTAACCTACTTTAACCACAAGTTATAAACCCAAACTCATGGTGGAATGAATCAAATCTGTATTTTGAGGATGACGTCCTATATCCTAAATGTTTTCTCTGTACCCAATTAGGAAGGTTTTTTTTGACTGATCTCTTGTTTTAGGTATAAATGATATGACCAATGTGGGACATGCAATGTTGGAAGGTAATGGAAACCATAAAAACCTTGCATTTTCCCTCTTCCCTCTAGGCTTTACTCTGCAGCTGCTTCGTCCCCATGTACTGTGGTCTGATCCCGCCATCTTTCCGTGGGATGGTAAGACTCGGGCTCTTCTCGTGTGACCTTTTTCCTCAAAAGGTCACATGACTGCCATAACACAGCTTTGACCTGAACAGGAAGGGTACAGAATGGAGGTTAAGAAGGCCAACTACAGCCAGCTCTTTAAGTTTAGGAAATGATCACTAGGGAGACCTCACACCTCTGGGACCTGGGTTAGGGTCTCTATGGCTCCACGTATGTGGAGTTTGGCATATTCTCCCCGTGTCATCATGGGGTTTCCCGTCACGGTCCAAAAACATGCGGTTGTTAACTGGAGTTCCCAAGCTGTCCTTAGGTGTGTGTGTGTGTGCCTGTGTACGTGAATGGTGTGTGTGTGTGTGTACCTGCGTACGTGAATGGTGTGTGTGTGTGTGTGCCTGCGTACGTGAATGGTGTGTGTGTGCCTGCGTACGTGAATGGTGTGTGTGTGCCTTGCGTACGTGAATGGTGTGTGTGTGTGCCTTGCGTACGTGAATGGTGTGTGTGTGTGTGTGACTGCGTGCGTGAATGGTGTGTGTGTGTGTGGGGGTG
>JABFEB020000060.1:21321857-21332829 GCA_019775895.2 Stomatorhinus ivindoensis
TTGACAACTGCATGTGAAAAATGATTGTTCATGAGCTTAAGGTGTGACGGAGTGTTTCAATAACACACACACACACAACGATTTTTGCGCGATTTGAGCTGAGGATAAGAATTTTAGGAAAGAGGTGCCTTCGGCTTAGTGAACAGCCTGTGTTGCATGACCAGTTAGCCTTAAAAGTAGACCAGTACCAGTGAATTCAATAGAATACTGGCTTTGTTTGAGCCAGAGATGCCTGTGTATGTTTCAGATCTGGCGATGTTACTGCAAACAATTAGTGTTTTGATTACTGGATGCATAGCACACAACAAGAGATGACATCTGTGACAGGGATCTAGTTTATGTTGATCATCTCTAATCCCCAGTGGAACCATTCCTTTGAGATCACGTTATATTCACTTCCGTTGATTCTGATTTTTTGTTCTATATGTTTTGTTAAGCTTGTGGGGTTTGATAATGACTTTGTGCTTTAGTTAATGGGCTGCCACTCTCAGCTGTGCTTAGTACAAAGGTCAGAGTAATGCAATGCTGCGTGAGCAGTCTCTTCTGATATTCTCTTCTTCCACCCTGCGCTGTCATATGGAAAGAAAATCACACAAAAAATCTGAGTCCCAATGTGGTAATTTGGCAGTGAACATGAACATTTCAAAATGCTGTTGTTAATGAACGTCCCTCTTGTAATGGGGCATGTTGAAGATTTACGTATATCTTACGTATATTTTACATATGTTAAACATTAAACTGTTCAGAACTTCATTACTGAGACATTAACTTTTATCTTATCAGCCTTTTGTTTTTTAGAAGACACCTGGGGTTTACCTTTTGGACAGATGCAGGAAAAAGGAAAAAATACATAAAATAGAAATCAACAGGCTTATTTTTTTAGCTTTAAGACTTTCAGGACATGTCGTTTTGGGAACAGGGGATCTACGCCATATTCTGTTGCAGCTCTATGTTTGGCACTTGTTACGGGAAAGAAATCAGTGCTAAGGATTGCTTTGGTAATTTGTCTCAACAGGAAAGGTCTCATTGTTGTCTTGGGCAGAATATGTAACCCAGAGTCTCAGCCTATCACAGAGCTCGTCTCTGAGGCGTGCTTGACTGTCACTATTGAGTCCTGTTTGTGTCAGTCTGCGGTATTGGATTTTAGCCCTGCTTGACTTGGGCTGTGGCACATGCCAGTGTTTCCAGGCCATTGCTAAATGAATTTCTGGCAAAAGCCCACGACTGCGCTTTTGCTCTTCATGAAATACATGCACGCTTGCTAGCTCAGAGTTTGCCCCAGGAATTATAAATAGTTCTGTGGTCCTGCGAATTTTTCGAGGACTCGCACGGTTGGAAAGCCAGCTCCATTTATATTGTACTTGCAGCAAATGGTTTTGTGTGGGGAGTCGTTTGAATGGTTGCCACAATGGTTGCGGAACCCCCTTGTCCTAGATGTGTCCTTCACCTTGATTTAAAAAAATAATCTAGAATTTGCCCAGTCACGCTTTCCTTGCCCCTTGATTTGATTTTAGCAAAAAGGCTATAGTGGCAGGCATGTCTCTGTAGTATGAGTCACATGTGAACCTCACCTTTTGGCGAGTTGGATCGTCGTGCTCTGATTTTGCCACTAGAAAATGGTATTCAACATATCTAACTGCTGCAATGACTTGTACTTGTCTGGTGTCGTGTCATATTACCTCCTGTGAAAATTGGAAGATGATGTGATTGTTCATTAACTTAAAAAGCCTGGTTGTTAGTCTAAATATGGAACATAAGTACAGGCACCTGGTATCTGGTACCACACAACACATAGTCTGCAAATGTTGGTAAATAGGATCAACTTGGACTCTCCCCTTCAGTTTGATAACCCGTAACCCCCCAAATCATTCTCTGTCTGACAACACTATTGCTCCTGATTTAGGGAGGAAAGCATTTTAGAATGTGTGAATCGTGGTTTAGAGAGAAACCTTACGCACTTTTGTCTCCAATTGTCTCTTCCTCCCGATGCTGCTGATCCCGTTCTGCGGTTTACCACCAGCTAGTTTGTATCTATATCCACTGCTGAGATACTATCCCTCTAGCTTCATCTCTGGGTTTCCCCACAGTAAGGGGGGGTTATTTTAACCTCAAGAGAAAGCTCCTATTTCATAAATATATAGCACAGTCGACTAGCAAAACCATCGCCCCTAGGGAACAGCAGTTGAGTTTGCATCAGTAGGTTGAATGCAAAGTGTTGGACGGACCCTTATACAGCATCAGCTAGTGTACATAGTACATCAATATTGAAATGGAACTTTCCAAATGTTAAGAATGCAAGTATCATGCATTTTTGGTCATGTACCCATCCCAGGGCCAGCAGACTAATGCCATTGTTGGGCCCTTGAGCAAGGCCCTTTAGCCCCCAGTGGCCCCAGGGGTGCTGAGACACCCCTCCTCCAGCTCTCACCTTTATATGCGTCTGTGTGTCTCATGGAGAGCAACGTGACATAGGTGAAGAGAATTTCCCCAAGGGGATTAATAAAGAATCACTATCGCATTCTGTTCTATATTCCATACATATAAATGCAAATGTTGCCGTGTTTTTTGAGGAGAGCGCAATACCTACAATCAGCCTTCCTACAGTGACATCATTCGGACGGTGTGGCCCCTACCTCAACACAAAGGGGGCGGTTTTGACCTACATTGAGTGTCCAGCCGCCCAGTGAGTTATTTTTGGCCTGACAGGGTTCAGATGATTGCGCAGTGGGTTTCCGCTTCCTTTCTGCCGTGGCATCCATTGTTGTGCTATGGGAGTGGCAGCGTTTTCCTCGCAGCTCCATTGTGACGGGAGAGACGGGCTTCCTGAGGGGTGTTGCAGGTGGGGTGGGTGAAGCCTCATGTAGCCCATCTTGCTCGTCCCCCCCACCATTCTGTCCACACCCCCTCGCCTCGCCGGCCACAGCAGCCTCTGTCTATGATGATTTTAAAAGTTAAAATGAATCGCTATGCTGATTAGCTACTTTGTTGCTCACCCTGGAGTTCCACCCGTATGAATTCTGGTCTGCTTCTCTCAATCAGGCCCATTGTAAGGTTTCAAACAAATAGCAGAATAAGGCAGGTGCTCTGTGTAATCTTACCGCTTTGTGTCTTGTAATTGCTCCCCACCATTATTTTGCAGTGGCTGGTCTTAATGGTGTCTGTTTCCTCCCATCGGAGAGCGGGGATATATGGGGGGGGGAGCACATTTGCCGGCTCTGCTAACCCCTAGCTACCGTCCTGCTTGTTAACCTGTGTAGAAATCAGTGGCTGGTCAGAGTTTCTTGCTAACCAGAGTGTTTATGATGCCGCGAGTTTCCCGCTTTTTAGCTTTTTGTGTGACTTCAGCTACTCGGCTGGAGTTTTTGATCCAGGGTGATTGAATCCCCCTTATTGACCTGAAAGTCTCTCATTTAATTTCTGTTTTATAAGATAGTTCCACCATGTGGGGAGTTGCCGGTTTTTCCATAAGGCTTCATCGAGCGTTTTGGTGTTTGGATCTACGTCGAGGAGGTCGCCCTACCGTCAGTGTAACAGAAGTCAGGGGTCTTAATGCGTTTCAAGATGGAAGGTCTTCTTGGTCTGGGGCTGCACAGTGCCGAAAGCGGAGAACGCGGCCGTCTATTTTTGGCATCGACGTCTGCACGCCAGCTGCCACGACACAGTAGCAGTGCAACAGGTTATAGGCTGACATTGTCACGTTCCATGATTACTGGATGCCTCCCAGTGCGGAAAGCCTCATACCAGTACAGCCTTGAACAGACACATATGCTTGTATTTCAGTCTGAAGCCCTCCACAGCTGAAGACCTTCACCTAAATGTAGTCTTTCGACGTGTGAGGTGTCAGACCATAATATTGGCAGTGCTGGAGTGCCTTTAGATTACTGCTCTCAGTGTTTCGCCGTGAAAGATCCGCCCCGGCCTTGTACTCGGACCCATCCGCCCTCCTGCCTTCTGTTTTCCATACCTCGTGCTCTGACCTGCACCCGGGACAGTGTGCCACCCCCGTGCTGATGTCCTAGGCCGCACCGATGGGTTTGTGTACGGAGCGCGGAGCACAAAGGCTGCAGAAGGACGTGAAGCGCCGCCATCTGCCTGGGGAGCTGGGCTTCGACGTCTCCACAATGGATATGCAAATCTGGCCAAGTCTCCGTGGCCCCGGAAGGGGGTCTTTGTTATGGGGGGGGGGGGACTGTTGCACACCTCAGGTCCCCTTTTCAGGATCAAAGCCCTGAAACACTTTGCAGACCCCATCCACACGTTGACTGGAAAGTGTCTCGCCTGGAGTCGCTTGGACACAGAATGGGAGTTTTGTTCTGGTGTAAGATTCTCTCTTATTGCTGATCCTTGGTCTGCAGCCGCATTCAAACACATTTTACGGAAGTATTTCCAAACACACTGAAATGAACAAAAACCTTTATGAAGTAACCTGCATTGGGCACATGCACATTGACGTCGTGAGTTTCTTTTGTGCAAAAATCTCGCTGTGTAACAGGCTATTTATCTGCGTAGGCCAGCAGTGGGGAAGGTGTCATTGAAGTCCCTCCATATCTGCCATGTTTGAATACCATTTACTTCAGTGTAGGGTGACCAGGTGAACAATCAAACAATGAAAGGCTGTAACTAGCAGAATCGAATCAGGGATGGGTCTGGTGATGAGTAGGCATCCGTTAGGGCCCTTTTAAAGTTTTTTGTTTGAAATATTTCATTTTCACTCACCCACACTGCGACACTCGGTTTTCCAAACTGTACAGATGTGAGAACATTAAACAAAAGTCTCCGTTTTGGGGGTCTGAAAATTCAGGGGTGGTGCAAAATGAAAAGCTAAAACGGAGATTTAATGTCTGTGTAAAGAAAGTGTGGATGTAGCCTTAAAGATCTCCTGCCCTGGGAGGCTTGGACAACCATTCACACTGAAGGCCTTTACAATAAACGTGATTTTTTTTTCCTGCTTACTGTTTAAAAAGTTGAGGCTGAAAGGCTGTGACCCCGATTAGAACGTTGAGGTGTGTCTTCTGAGGGGGCTGCTGGAGCTGGGGAGCCCGGGGCGTCACTGCTGTTGTCGTGCAAATGCAGAAAAAGTCTCCATGATAATCTGAGCGCAGATGCTCCTTTGAACACTGCGGTGTGACGCCAAACTTTGACCCCTGGGAGCCATATGGACTGTTGTCACCACAGATGTGGGTGAGGGGGTGGGGGTGAGGCATCCCTGGAGCTGTGGTTGCATTCAGGGGTGGGTGGAACTGGGATGCTTGAGTGGGAGTTTACATCATGGAGCCAGGAAAGATTGTTTTTCTCAGTGGGAATAGCAGGAGATGGCTTGCGATTGACAGGGGGTGTCTGTAGTGTCTGGCGTTCCACTCCACATGAATAAATGCTATGTTTCCCCCCACATTTTAAATGGTTACACCCCCATGCGGCTTGAACAGTCATAACAAAGCCATTGTCTGGATTTTTCATCACGAGTCTTGACAGCTGAGCTCTATAGTGAGTGCTGGTAATTTCGAAATCACAGTATGTATAGAGATGCAAGATCCATCCTCTTCTTTCCCCATGATAGTTTGAATGGAATCAAGTCATGGTTTGTTGTCCCTGAAATTGGTTGCTTTGGCACAGAGCTGCACATGGATTGAGTCTTTGTCGCCTTGTCCATAAAATGCGATATTACATAGGGGGGGGGATGCCATTTTGAGGTTTCTTATACATATGAGGATAATAAAAAAAAAATACCAGAGGTTTTTCCGCTGCTGGCATGTTGTGATGCTTCTCAGCAGGGGAATTGTCAAAGATGGGTCTGGATGAATTTCAGAAGGCAGACATGAAAGAGGCTGTTTTAATGTGGACAGTCAGGGTTTTTGCACGCCAGTGATCTTCAAGGATCCATGACTGTGATGAAGCCAGGATCACATATTGCAGCAGAAGCTGATCTGAAATATGTTCACTCTTCTTTCCATTCAACATTTTCCCAGTTTTACATCTGAAGTCTTCTTACCCGCTGTGTGCCACAGACTAATCCCAGTAGAACACTTTTGTATGAAGTAAGGATGTTAGAATGTATGTCCATTTGTCTGGGATGGCTGGACGGATATCCTGGCAATTATATTATGAGCCCATGTTGGGTTTTATTGCTCAAATCTAATAATGGTCACTATCTCACCCGTGATGTTTTGGTGCGTGTATCCATATCTGCAGAAGGCTCATGCAGAGCTGCGTCGAGGATGTAATCGTATCAGCTTTGCTCACATTGGGTGGCGTACAACAGAGTAACACGCACCTCATTCAATTCCCATCTTCATGGGCGTTTAATAGACTAACAGCCAGGGGGTCTTTCTGCCATTTAGTTGCCCCATCTGAAACATGTTCATTACCTGTATGTTAATCTCTTATTGCATGGTATAATAGGGATCGTGGTGCATAATTGGATTTGTGGGATTGTGCTGAATATATTACTGCACTTGACTGGTCTCGTTCCACTGAAGATGCTTTCCTCCTGTATTGTACCAGTCCTGTGGAAATACCTGGATGTAAATCTGGAGGCTGGGTTGACGCCTCGGTGAGACCTCTTGCTGCGGCCATTTGTTTGAGTGTGTTGTAAAAGCTGCTGCTGGAGAGATACTGTTGTAGGGTGGGAGTCCAAGGTTTTCCCTGTGCTGTTCTGTCAATCCAACTTTGACCAGTGACAGTCAGAGCTCCACGTTGGCATCTGATAAGGACTGAAAATCTTATCGCATTTTTTTTGTCGCCTGTTTAATTCCTCTCGGTCTTGAACTGGGGACCAGAAAAGTCCTTAGACAATGTTAATGTAGAATCTGCTTAATAATGAAGTAAATTTGCTGAGTAAGTTGTGAAGGTCTCTGGAACCTTGCAACCCTGGTGCAGAGGGAAATGTTCCAAATGCAACAAGATGCAATCCCATCAGGCAGAGTTTTTAAAAGTGAAAGTGATAACTGCACCCAGGTTCAGTCCAGGATTATAAACTCCCTTGTGATTCTTCACTGGCTGATTCATGCACATTCCTCATAAAATGTGATGTGAACCTTGGGGCGCCAGCCAAGGTGTCTTGCTGATAAAGGGGTAAAAGGGCCTCTAATCTTTGTCGTCAGGAAGCCCATACACCTGAAGCATGTGGTCACTGTTAGGGCACAGTGGGGTTTGCGAATGAGGACCTGAGCGTTTCTATCAGTGCTGCTGTTAACGTCAATCACATCAGTTACAATCACATCAGTTACAATCACATCAGTTGCGTATTTGCTTGTATTGTTTCTTGTGTTTGCACGTTCTCATGCTCTGTGAGATGACTTGCTTCCTGATTTGTGTCTGTGCCACTATTGATAACCTCTTGGGATGGCCTGTAACTCAGCCTTGATCATAGCGATCAGACTACCACCTGATGGACACCTGAGAACATCCCGTGTTGAGTGTTGGGTCAGGATTTTACTGTAAGCATTTGTTGTAGTTTTTATAGCGCGGAACCAACCAGCGGGGGAAGACTCCGTATCCGCTCCAGTTCAGCTTGTTACCTGAAATATGTGGGCAGTGTATTTATCCTGGTCAGCATTAGGTTTCTGCACAGTGCAGTGATGTACTTTATTATTACTTGGCTGGGAAAGTCACGGGCTCACCTTTTCCAACCTTGTTCAAGGTGCTCCAGAAAACGTCACGGCTCCAGAATGTGTGAAATTGCACCAGTCGCCTCGGATCCTTCATTTACTGTATCAGTAATTAAACCTGGGATTGGGGAGCGTTTGTTTACTGCGAATGGAAGCTGGATTTGCCTTTAGCCATGGGAGTAATCCTTCCCTCGGCTTATTGTATTTTCCTCTAGGTCGCGGGTGGGTGTACTGGGGGATTGTCCACTTCTGTGGCACTTAAATGAAGCCTTTCACATATTCACACATCACTAGTCTCTGTACTGCCGATAGGATGCGCTTGTGTGTCTGTGGAGGAGGGTGAAATGTATTATTATTTTGTCCCCGCTATGCAGCAGAATGACATGGCAGAGATGGATATGAGCAGGAGAGGGCTAATGCACCCCTGAGCTGTGCTTTTTATAGCGCCTATGGATTTCAGCACCAGCGCACACAGGGAGTAAGTGGCTCCCTCTCTGCCAGGCTGTGTCCTGCAGGGCGTGTAGGCAGACGGCAGCAGCATTTGCCTTTTATTGGAGTCATTCCGGTAAAGGTGAAGCCCAGCCGTGTGGTTTACTGTATGCTGCCAGGTCCCCTGTGACTCAGATCAGGATAAGCAGTCAGAAAATAGATATATTGCTGGATATCTGTGGCAGCCGGTTACCCCCGTAGATAAGGGATGGGAAGCCCTGATTTGCATAGCTTAGCGCTGTGTTCCATTTGAACTCGGAGGTTGGAATTTCCAAGTTATTAGTCAGATATTTCAACTGCAACACCCCCTGAAGTCAGAATTCAGACTCGGAAAGTCGGAGAAACCTCTGTATACCTGACCTCAGAATTCAAGATGGCTGTGCCCTTTATTAACAGAAGTGAAAGCTGTAGTTATATACTATAGCACTTGCGGCTCATTAAATTGGCTGTACACACAACCGTTACTACAGTGCTTATTCCGCAAAATGTGTTTATCATCATTTGGTATTGCTAAGAATGGGCTAACGGCAAGCCTGCCCAGAACTGGGGCCTGTTTCACAAAGCAGGATTTCTTGCCTAGCTGGATAACTTGTCAGATTTAAGGTAGTCTGGGCTAAATGTAAATGAGCGAAGCTGGGATGCCTTAAATCCAACAAGTTATTCAGTTAAGCAAGAAATCCTGCTTTTGAAACGGGTCCCTGGTATTGCTAAATGGCTTTCCGACTTCTTGTACAGGAATACGGTTGCCTCTAGTGTGACGTCACTCCCAGGTCCGACTTCTGACCTCCGAGGTCCATAAGTAGCAGCATAAGTAATTAGGTTACGATCACAATTCTCCTGGTGGCCCATCGCGCAATAACGTTCCCTACCATTGGTTTGTGTTTGGGGGGGATAGTGATTTTGCTCATTTCTGAAGGCTGGACAATGATGAAAACAACATTACCAACAAAAAGTTTTCCCTGAGATGCAATTCCTTGCAGCAAGGGGACAGCAAGTCTATTTAGGTCATTCTAGTATGTGGGTATGTTCCTTTAAATTCCTCTAATAGCTTGTGGTGCACGTCAATCAGTCGCATGTCTTTATTGTGTCGTCACATGGCGTCTTGCCACATGTGGAGGCTGGGGCACTGGTACCACGCCGTGCCAAACCTGGGGTGTTTTATACGATGCAGCTGGTTGCTGCCCAGGCGCTGTCACTGCCCTGCGCTTTGTGCCACTCTCGCCTCTGCTATCGTGCCAAAATCTCACCGGACAATAGGAGCACTGTGACCATATTCCCAGCAAGCAAACCCAGGAGTTTAGACTCCTCTAGTGTCTGAACTTAAGGACCCTTGTTGGATTAAGTGGCAGACTAGTTGACATTTACTTAAGATAGTTTAATCACCAGCAGCATGATTAACAAAGTTCCAAAGGTATATGTGAAGGGATGAGTTCATCAGCTCACAAATACAATTCAGAATGACTGTAGGTCTACAGCAACATTCATACCGGTTCTTTTGCTTGTGAGCCAGTTGACCTTGCTGCATTTGTAGCCCTCAAGCGCTAGTAGGCTATTGTTTCTCCGCTCAAGGCCTCAACGCAACCTCTGCCTTTCTTGAGTTTATCTGCCCGGCGTTTCTCATTCTTTCCATTGTATTCCCTTGGCCATTCTTGTGTCGTCCTACAAAATTACTGTGATAGTCTGTTTTTTCCTCGGCCAAACCTTGAAGGTCTAATAATCTAAAGGTTTTGTCCCCGATCCATATTGGGTACCAAATAGGCAGAGGGCCTTTTTTAAACTCATTCAGTGATTAAGTACAATGTTAACTATTATGTTGTTCAAGGCGCAGTTTCTGATTTGTTTTCAATTTATATTTTCTCTATTGATCGGGCCTTCTGTAGGCTACTTATTGCCGTTTTGCCGGAGGTTTGTTTTTTTTTTCCCCCTTTTTCCAGCACATCCTGCAACCGTCTCTCTGAAGTGAGGCACTTTACAGCATGTCTGCAGCCCTAGATATTTTACGCCTCTAACAGGGCGAATAATTAAAAGATAAAAATGTGGCGCTGTTTTCCACTGTAGCTGGGTTAATCAGTCCAGTAATGTCCGTTAAAACTCTGGTGTTTTGTCTTGCATTTTCTTGCAGTGCTTTTCAGTATTAGGATGCTGAGCCTTGGGATTAGCAATCGCCTCGCCTACTCATTTAAACTAGGCTAGCCATGTCACTAGCCCGGTGTACAGGCGAAAAAAATAGCAGGCTCTTTGAATACATCTTTCTGTCCCTGTTTGACTTTCTCCTTTGCGTCTGTCAGCTGTGCGCAGGGAGTGATGGCAGTCGGCGTCTGTCGGCTGTGCGCAGGGAGTGATGACAGTCGGCGTCTGTCGGCTGTGCGCAGGGAGTGATGACAGTCGCCGTCTGTCGGCTGTGCGCAGGAAGTGATGACAGTCGCCGTCTGTCGGCTGTGCGCAGGAAGTGATGTCAGTCGGCGTCTGTCAGCTGTGCGCAGGAAGTGATGTCAGTCGGCGTCTGTCAGCTGTGCGCAGGGAGTGATGACAGTCGGCGTCTGTCGGCTGTGCGCAGGGACAGATGTCAGGTGGCCTGTCAGCTGTGCGCAGGGAGTGATGACAGTCGGCCTGTCAGCTGTGCGCAGGGAGTGATGACAGTCGGCATCTGTCGGCTGTGCGCAGGGAGAGATGTCAGTCGCCCTGTCGGCTGTGCGCAGGGAGAGATGTCAGGCGGCCTGTCGGCTGTGCGCAGGGAGAGATGTCAGGCGGCCTGTCAGCTGTGCGCAGGAAGTGATGTCAGTCGGCGTCTGTCAGCTATGCGCAGGGAGTGATGACAGTCGGCGTCTGTCGGCTGTGCGCAGGGACAGATGTCAGGTGGCCTGTCAGCTGTGCGC
>JABFEB020000060.1:21366187-21398842 GCA_019775895.2 Stomatorhinus ivindoensis
CCCCCGCCCCCCCCCCCCCCCCCCCAGGCACATTCAGAACATAAGCGAGATTAAGACAGAAGTAGGCCGTGCTCGAGCCTGGATCCGGCTCTCCCTGGAGAAGAAACAGCTCTCGCGGCACCTCAAACAGCTGCTGTGCAATGTGGCTTTAACAAAGTAAGAGTACATCTGTGTGTCGGGACAATGGCAGAAGCTGCATGTCTTCAGTCACATGACACACTAACTCACGCGCGCACACACATGTTTTTATCCAAATACTGACCACTTTGCCGTTTTTAAATAGTTGATTCTTAATTAGAGATTCATCTGGACTCAAAGTATTGGTCTGTTGAGAAGATACAAGTCAGATACACACTGGTCTAATAATTCTGCACACAGTGTAAAAACCCAAAACCATTATAGTCCCAGATAGCGAAGGGCGGTTATATTCCCTAGAGGAGCCTGTACACGGAGAACGAAGAGCATTCTGTGGGATAAAACCATTAAACCCAGTTGACAGAAGCTTGGAATGTGGTCCTTGGAGTAATGTGTGCCAGCAAGACGTCATGTATTAATACACTGGGGCTTCAGAGTCGGGGGGCCGGCAGCCTTTTTGACCGGTATGCTGTACCCCATACCCTGCAGGAAGTTGTACAAGCGCTACGCCTTCCTCCGCTGCGAGGAGGAGAAGGAGCAGTTCCTCTACCACCTCCTGTCCCTCAACGCTGTGGACTACTACTGCTTCACTGGAGTCTTCACCACCATCGGTGAGCTTCCAGCACTCTGAGCCGGATACCGTTAGCACCCTGGTCGCCTACGGCGGCCCCTGCTTTGACCTCCTCGCGGTCCTGTAGGCCCCAGGCATTTCTGTGGGGCTGTTTCCCAGCTGCTCTTCAAGCTGCCGATCCACAATGAACACCAAGTGTCTGTTTGAAGATTTTCAGAAGGCATGAATCATTTCACACCCAGAAAAAAACATGTTCACTGGATTCCACTCACACTCCACAGTTAAGCCTCAGTGTGTCATTGCTGAGTTCAAGGCTGTCGGCCTGAAACTGTCACCTAAATTTGAATATTTCCACTGCCGAAAGATGGTTGGTGCAGTCTCAGGACTGTAGCCGGGTTTTGACGTCACAATGATCATGGTCCTGAATCCATTTTACTGTCCCAGCAAGCTGAATAATTAAGCACCCTGTGGGCCGACAGCTGTGTCACTGAAAGCCTTTGTGGGTGGAGAAGATCCAGATTCAGTCCACGTACTATGCTTGACTGGCATCAAAGTGAACCGAACTTAGCTGCAGAGCTTAACTGAAACTCGAGAGTATTCATGAAAACTGGTATCTTTACCCATTTTGGGTTTGGTTCGCGTCTGATGCATTGTGGTGGCAGTGACTGAATGCTGACGCAGTGTGCACTGGCAGAGAGCTGCGCTTGCAAGATCTAACCACAGTATTTACATAGCATCACGTCCCAGAAGTGATTGAACATGGCTTTACCATACACAAAATAACCAGAACCTCTTCCTCTGTCGCCTTCTGTTGTTCATCTTACTTTTGTTCAACCTTTTAAAGATTTGTAAAGATCACAAGTACTAATATATATAAAATTTGATCTTTGGCAAAATACATGGTTTATCAGCAGCTCAACTGGCAGCTGAATCCATCCATCTGATTTAGAGGCATCCTACCCAATACTGGGTCGCGATGACTACCAGCTGAATAATTCAGTTTAAGATTTTTACTTGAATTTGTTATATTGGTTTTGCACTATTACACTGCGTCTGTAGTTAGCATAGAATATTTGCAAAATTGTCCATCTAACTTTTCACATTAAGGAATTTCCTTTAATATACGTGTAACATCTTCATAATTATATGATTGTTGTATCAGAGCCAGTTTGAATCCCATGGCAGGCAAACTGATTCTGTCATTGTGCCCCTGAGAAAGGCTCTTAACTCCCAGGGGTGCTGCATGCTGGCTGACCCTGTGCAGTGACCCCCCCCCCCCACCAAGCTGGCTCTCACTTGTATATGTCTGTGTGTCTCGTGGAGAGTAAGACGGGATAGGTGAAAAGAGAATTTCCACACGAGGGTTAATAAAGTATTGCTGTTTGGTCTAAGTAATTATCAGCAGTACACCATTCTCTTTGTGAAATAGAAGCTTTGTAAAGGTGTATTTTGCTCATGTATAACCGTGGCGACTCACAAAGCGCTATGTTCTCGCTGAATTTTTTCCCTGCAGCGATTCCGTACCATGTGGTCATCATTCCCATCAAGAAGCTGAGCAATGCTATGACCACCTCCAACCCCTGGGTGTGTGTGTCGGGCGAGCTGGGTGACTCGGGCGTCATGCAGATCCCCAAGAACGTGCTGGAGATGACATTCGAAGTGAGTGCTGGGCGGAAACGCCGCCGTCATGTCGCCATGTTTGCCGGGAATGATGCCGCGATGTCTTCGAGTTCTTCATTTAATGCTCTCTCACGCTTATCCCTCATTAGCTTTAGTCCTCTGCCGGTCGGCCGTGTATGATCCCTTCATTGTGTCTGCTGGTGTGTCTGTGATCATCATTTGTCACCATGAAGCTTAATGTCAGATATACCAGCCTCTACCATGAACAGTCTCTCTGTCACAACTAACCTCTGTTAAATATTCATCCAGCTGATCTATGAGGTCACAGCAGGCTGGTAACATGGTGATAGTTGCAGTGTTACTTTTGTCTGTGTCACCACTGCGCAGTCTATTTCCCAGTGGCTCTGCATGTGACCTGTTTACTATAGAGTTGTCCCTCCCCATAGCAAGGCTGAGAGCCAATCACAAGTGCTCAAAGCACATGCTTTTTCTAATGACACATTTAACTGTTACACTTAGATTTTCCACACTGTTTATAATTAAAACATTGTAAACCTGCAACCAAAATACTTTACATGTAATATTACTTAAATGCTGCAATGGCTTGGCACCCAGTCTTGGGTTATTCTCTACCTCGTGGTCATAGCTTCTGGGATAGACTCCAGACCCCCAAGACTCTGCCCAGAACAAGCAAGTTTAAAGATGGATGGATGGATGACTTAAATGATGAGTGTCATTAAAAGATGAGTGCAGGATCTCAAAACCTCATGAGGACAAAAACACTCACTAAACCCAACCCACGTTTTGCCATCTGTTCATTTTCTGCTGCCGTGGTCTTTTCGTGCCCACGCCCCCCCATCCCTCCACGCTGTGGCCCATCATGTCCTGACGCTGTCTCCCTCTCCCAGTCTGCTTTTAGGCGCCATCACACACGTATCTCCACAGCATTCAAGGTTAGGTCAATCCTCACTTCTCCCAGTCAGCCGCTGGGTCGCTGTAGGTCATGCTGCTCCCCCGGCTTCCTCCGTTTCTCCTCAGTTTTCTGGGAATGTTGGCTTTTCCATGGGTGCTGAAGTTCTTCTTTGTTCTCACAAATGTTCGCCTCACTGACTTAACCCTGTAACATACAGAAATGCCTCCGCATGCTCCTCCAGCTTCAACTAACGCCGCAGCAACTTCAGCTGCAACTGTCTCCAGTGGAATTTTTAATATCATTAACAAAACCCCGAGTACAGTCGTCACCGGTCGGCTCACCGTCGCACATCCGCAGTCGTGTTCTCCCCGCCTTTCTCCACTCACCGTTGTTGCTCTCTTCCACGTTGCAGTGCCAAAATCTGGGCAAGCTCACCACCGTCCAGCTGGGGCACGACAATGCGGGGCTGCTGGCCAAGTGGCTGGTGGACTGTGTGATGGTGCGCAACGAGATCACCGGACACACATACAGGTAAGGCTTCGCTCCAGACCTTAGACCGACCGCTGCGATGGCCCCTCAGCCTGTCCTATAGCAACCTTCTTTCAACAACAGTCGTATGGTTCTGGATCTCCCAGCACCCTGGTGCATTGTGGGTAATACAGAACATGCATGTTTAATGCTGACTGGCCCGCTGGTCCCCCCTGTTCCAGGTTCCCCTGCGGCCGCTGGCTGGGAAAGGGCGTGGGCGATGGCAGCCTGGAGCGGGTCCTGATCGGCGAGCTGCTGGTGCCAGCCGGGGACGAGGAGGGGGGGAAGACGTGCCGGACCCCTCCACAGCAGCGCTCCCCGACCCAGGCCAGGCGCAGCAGCATCCCCTCTATAACTGGGCGGGGTGGCAGTAAGTAGGGCTACATTTTTCACCCAGGGTGCCCTGCAGCTTACATATGTCCCAGAATTCCCCTCTCCTCAAAAGTAGAATTACTTTTCTCACTTATTACAGATGCTCTTTATTCTCTGCTGAATCCCAGGCATGCAGTAGTGACATGGATACCCTGGCAGATTCGGGGGGGGCAGCACTTGACAGGGGCCAATGAATATGTAAAATTCTAAGTAAAAATCGGTGGCAAGGTGACATTTTGTGTTTGGGGGGGGGGGGGCATAATATCTAGGTATGCCCTGGCTGAAACCATATGCTTTAATTGGGGGGTGACTGTAGTTGTATTAGCTGACAAGTTACCCGCTTTTGAGGAGGCTTTGGCCCCCCCCCGCCCTCGTGTGAAGGACCTGTGGAGGCTGGAGTCAGCGAGTGACAGTTGCTGAACGTGTGACCCTCGTGTCCCTTTTGACTGAGCCGGTGTGCAGAATTCTGCCCTCGCTAACTGCCCTCGCTCCTCTCTGCTCTCTCCGTGCTTCGTGGCCAAACTGCTAACGTGAGGTCAGAGGGATCATCTGGACTGCAGCATCTGCAGTAAAAAAAAAAAAAACAGCCAGAAAAGAACACCGCAGTCTCTGCAGTTTCTGGAGCCTGATTTGATTAGTTTTACAATCTTTCATTTGTCACGGTTTTCTCTTTCATCCACCACCCACTGAGACAAGCAGACGGCTTTGCATTTAAAATGCAGCCTCTTCCTGCTGGGGACATTAACCTTAAAGTGCTTCTTCACAGAGCCCAACTGCGCTCAGATTCAGGAAGCCATCGGCGAGGCGGTGAACAACATCGTCAAACACTTTCACAAGCCCGAGAAAGAGGTGGGTCCCCTGTGGCTGACGGGCATGACGATGGACTGACTGCAGTCTCTCAGAAACGTGAACGTGGGAGAGCCTTACTGTATATATCCCTCTCTCATTGATCCATGTATATAATTTAATCAAATCATGCCGCAGCTCCCATCTCCTACAAAAACTCCGCCTTCTTCGTCTATTATTACTTGCCTGCTATATCCTTATGTCATCTTTTTTGTGTTTTGCACGTGACTATTTTCTCTCACTTTACTCTTTGTCTTCTGATGTTTTGTTTTGGCCTTCTACCTTTTAGCACAATTATATTGTTGTGACCGCTGTCTGTGAAAGGCACTCTGTAAATAAATTTTACTTGATAAAGCACAATGTAAGTGTTTTTCTGATTGCTGTTGGCATTTGGTTATACGTTTTTTCAAAAGGGTCGCTTTCCAGTAAATTTGCAATTCTTCATAAACATTCAAGGGAAATGTGAATCTTCCGCTAGTCCCGCCCGGGTGTAATTGCTATGCTGTATGACAGGATGTTATATGTCTTTCTGTGGTGCTTTGGCAAATCCTCATTTATAGACAATGAGGTCTTAGCAACAGGCTAAAGTGGATGCAATTGGGTGACCACCGTCTCGTTGCCCCGCAGAGAGGCAGCCTGACCCTCCTTTTGTGTGGTGAAAATGGCTTGGTCTCCTCCCTGGAGCAGTTCTTCCACCATGGCTTCAAGACTGCCCGCCTCTTCCAGAAGAACGTCTTTGTTTGGGACTTCGTGGGTAAGCCTTCATCCAATGGGGAGGCAGGGCTCGATCAGTGTCTGCGTCACACACAGGACGGGGACCAGCTTTATGTCGTACATAATGCTTTGGCTCCTCTCGATTCTCATACCGCCAAACAGTGGTGAACTTGGTTAAGTAGAAGTGCAGTTGTGCCCCCTAGTGGTAATGCAGCTAATGTAAACCATGAAATATATTTCTTTATTTATTTTAGTGAAAGCAAACGTGAATGTGGGTGGTGTTTTAGATAGAGCTGATTCCAGCTATTATGATACTTTACTTGTATTTTTCATGCACAGATTCGTTAGTCAGACTCATCATTAGATCTGACTGATACTTGCCATAAGAACATAAGAAATTTTCAAACGAGAGGGGGCCATCGGCCCATCAAGCGCATTTGGGGAGAACTTAACTAATAGCTCAGAGTTGTTAAAATCTTATCTAGCTCTGATTTAAAGGAACCCAGGGTTTTAGCTTCCGCTTCACTAGCAGGAAGACTATTCCATACTCTTAACTACACTTTCAAGTGTATAGCCCTTACTACAGTGGACACTATCACATTTCTTACATCAGGTTGACACTGTTTTCTTCTCTCGACCTGTACAGAAAAGGCCACAGCCTACCTGGAAAGTGCTGACCAGGTGGGGGACCTACATGAAACTCCGAAACCCGTGGGCCCCAGCTGTGACACCTTCTGCCGCTACGTCAACGGCATCAACGGCACATCCCGGAGCATCGGCAAGGACGGCAAGTTCCAGCTGCTGGTTTGCCTTGGAGCCCGGTGAGCGATGAGGTCACGTGACCGCCATGTTTCCGAGAGCGTTTTGATAGTGTCGGAAGACACGTTTAAACTAAATCCCGCAGGCTGTAGGTCAGGAAAGCGGGCAACAGTCGTCAAGACTTCAACTAGATTCATATTTGCGTTTTGCTGAATCTTGTAACTAAGACAACCCTTTGTGCCTTAAAACTGTTTGTTGTCATTTACTTATCACCTCTGCCAGCTAATTAATTATTTTGTTGAAAGTATCCAGTACTCCCAGTGGTCCTGCCACTGATAAATATGATGATGGAGAATTATGTTTTGGAGCCAGTTTGGCCCAGTGACTGGCAGCACAAGCTCTATGAGAAGCTGCTCCTCTGTGCCGCAGGCTGTGCTAACTGAGAATATTCAGCCTAACCCCCCCCCCCTTCCTTCTGCATTAATATTACTGTGTAAAGAAAGCTAATCACAGATAATGATGATAGTCCAGGACACCAAAGTGCTTTAAAATTTTTACATGGCTTTAAATGGTTTAAAAATGGCTAAGCTAACACACTTATAAATAACACAATATCATAGATTTGTACAAACATAATCATTTAAACTACATTTGCCTAAGACTTTTGCATAGTACTGTATATGAAATTCTTGTGATCTGTGTATTTCTGTTGGTTCTCATACAACCTGCATCAATAGACATGAAGCTCTTAAATTACTGTAGACAAAATTTCATTTTCACTTTGACCTTTAAATTTGCAGAGATCGCTTGTTGCCCCAGTGGCTCCCCCTGCTGGTGGAGTGCCCCCTAATCATGCGCATGTATGAGGAGAATGCCCTGCTGCGAGACCACACCACTGTTAACTCACTCATCAGTGTCCTCCAGACGCTGCACGACTTCAGCATCACCCTGGAGTCCTCCCTCACCAAGGGCGTCCAACTGTAGCCAGCCAAGAGATCAGGCTACAGCGATTGTACACAAACTTCTGCGGATGCTCAAACATCTACCCATACACAATACTTACGTGCATACACCTGCAGACTAAACGCCCTGCAGCAGGAACAGAAAGAGACGAAGACGTCCGAAATGTGGATTTGCTGCAAGAAAAAAGACGCATTGTGTTAGGCCGGCCTCTGTGTGTGTGTGTGTTGTCCAAGTATGGACACATAATTGCCTAACGTGCTATTTAACGGATTTTGAAAATTAGTAGCAAACTTAAACCAATGATATTTTCTTAGTGCTAGTTTTTTTGTGTAAATATCTTTTCTGTGATGCTGGTTTTGACGAGTTGACTGCACCTCTCAATGGTCTGTGCATTAGCTTCCAGCCTAGCCCATCTGTCTGAATTTGAACCCAATCCTAGGTGTTTCCACGTGATACTATAGAAAGATGAGGTGTGGTAGCGAAAGCTGGCTTTCGTGATATTTAAAGGTGGGTGGCTGTATGGGTAGTGGAAGAGGAGCTTCTCAGGAGCTGTGGTTGTCTGCAGCCCCGCCGTGTACGGCACCTGGACATCTTCACACAGACTGCATGTTGCTCTGCAGCCCAACGCTGCACCGTTTATGCCCCTAAGTGCTGTGGCGATTGGCCGTTGGCTTTGCACACGCCCACTCTACAGAACTGGAGATCGGAGAGGTCCGTCTTCCGTCATGCTCGAGTGGCAGAGCTTTCAGCAAACAGGACAATCCAGTGTATGGAAGGGGACAAACTGACCCCTCGAGCTTCTCCTACCCTGGAATACCTGCCGAAGGCCACGCTTGCACACGCATCCTTGTTTCTTTACTGGAAACTCTGAGCACTTCTGTGGTTCCATTTTCACGCACATTGACTGAAGTCTACAAAACCATATTCTGATTTTTGTCTGGTCATTGTCCAAGAATGGTGTGTATTGTTAAGTGTCTCTCTAAAATTCTCCCCCCCCCCAATCAAAAGGATGATTCAGAATACTATATATTTTTTTTTTTGCCAAGAATTTCAAGTATAGTCCCATAGTCTCAGGGCTGGTTTGCCTCCTAATTTTTCAGAAAAAAAAATAACATTACAAGGAACTGGTAAGTGTAAACTGGCATATGCATTAATAGCAATAACCTTAATTAAAGGTCTCATATTTTTTTGATACACAAAGCAGCAACTCACTGAAGGTTCATTCAGACCCATCACAGAATTAACTGGTTTGGGGATAGTTCATATTTTTAAAAATGTAAACATATTTTTTTATTCCATCTGTAGATCCTAATGTGCTTTTTACTAATAACATACACCATTTTCCACATGTATCTACAGTTAAAATCAAGTTTTAAAGTCTGGTTGTATAGGAATACATGTCAAACATTTGCACAAACAGCCCCCAAGTCTACTGTAAAAACGTAGTATGCAGCACAAGGATATAATTGTGTTTTGATTGTACCCTCCTTAATTGATTATAGATTTAAATTACTCATGCATGTGGTTCTATAATATCTGCACACCTTCTCCCATTTTTGAACAGCCAGAAGTGAACCAAGGAAAAATCCTAGTGTATAATTTAATGTTGGTGATTTTCTGGTGTTACGTTCATTAAGGATGCAATAGATGGCCTTTAAATGACATGGTGTACCCTTGGCAGTGGCTGGGAGATGATAATTACATGGGCATCACACAAGTTTTCTTCTGTGTTATACCTATAATAACATTTTAGTTTTTTCCTTTGAGAAGAATATGCATTTTTTTTTCCTGACTGCAGCAAGATGTTAAAGTCCCGTGAGTCCAATACACTGAAATAATTTTAAATGGGACAATTGTGATCTCATTGATGTTCAAGAGTGTTGTTTTCCTTCTTACATTTTTGTTCTGTATATTTTACGTACTGTCACAAGGAAACTCTGGGAAAGACACCTTTTGAAATTGCACTGTACATTTTGAAACCAATGTCCTTGGCCTTGTACATCTGTCATTGTTTTGTCCTTATAATGTTAATGTGAATGATCTGGGTAAGTTACAAAGGATTCCTGAGAATAAGTGCATATGATCTTTACATATCACTGTTGTGTTATACTCTTTATGGAATCTTTCATTAAAGATGATCTGTACATCCATTTAAATCCCGTGTGTATTTTTTTCTGGCTGTATGTAAAATAGTAATATCATCCTTATTATTCTTGTTATTGTAAAATAATAAGCATTAATATTGTAAGTATTATTAATGATTATGACATAATGATTACAACGTCCTGTATATGCCCAAAATTATAATTCTTTCCTGTAGTGATGAAGTTGTCTGCACTGGTAAGATTCGGATCGGCTTAGTTATCAAATGCGTATACTGGTGCTGTGGTAAGTGAACACGCTTTTATAAGAATACTGTTGCGACGTGTAATGTTTAGAAATGGGTCATAATCAAGTACAGATGTACCTCTTTCATTTTTGAAAAGCTTAGCGTTAAATTAAGCAAATTTGTAACGCTTCGGAAATGTCATGATTCACCCCAAATGCCTCGCAGCTCCATAGTCCAATACCTGTGCCTGGTATTACTACAGAAACGTGTGTCCGCTCGCGTGTTTCCTACTGTTCCCGTAGTAATCGGCGTGGCTCCGCCTTCCCGCTTAGATACTTTCACTGCAGTGAATGTACCATGGATACTGGCCCCAGCCCCCATTTCCCGCGCAATATTCGCTTCCTTATAAGGGCAACAGAATTCAAACGCAGCCGTACGTCAGGCGCGTATGTAAATCGATTTGATTGAAGAAAATTAGAAAATGGTGGCGTGGGAAAGGCGCATGCGCAAACACGAAGCGATTTACTATCTTCCAGACAGTAGAAGTGAGACATCAACAAGCGAAGGTGTTAAATGAGGAACACTTGTTTAAACGGGTTTTTTCGAATTCATTCACATTTACGGGCTCTTTTCGTTTTACATCACGGTAAGAGAACGCCTTACTTGATACGCATTTTCGCAGTGTTTATGGTTTTTAAAACCGTGTTCTTTTATATTATCCTCGCATGGTATAATTCAAAACAAGTTATTTAAATATGCGGTATTACTTAATTTTTCGGAACTGGGGATATGTAGATCTGTTAGTCAGCTTGTACGTCTTTGGCAGCAGTTTATTGACATTTGAGCCTCAAAGAAAGTACGACGTTTATAATACTTATTAAAATACCGTCTCCGGTAATGGAGCGTGCACGTTGTTTTGCCGAAGACGGAGTGATAAAGTGATGGGGGATTTTTTTCCCCCCCTCTGTGATGCTTTTAAAACGGAATAGCAAGTGCCACGAGTAAAGTTTTATTCCTAGCCAGATGGTTGTATGACACGGAATAAAATTTTAAATATACTTTTTATGAGAATTGACACTTCGGACCGGGGCCGAATAAATGGTCGATTTTGTGCCGTCTTCGCCACTAGTTCGGTAAGATGTTGGCTCCAAGTTAAATTCGCGTTATCCGGTTATCCCGTGCGTGTTTCTGGTTACGTCTCGGGATTTTTTTGCGGCCATCCTTCTAGTGGAAAGTGCACGTTTCACGCCTGTTCGGGACTCATCAATCAGCGCAGCTCGTCAATCTACATTTATTAACTTGCTAAGGCGATAATATTTACAGCACGTTCCTAAAAAAAAAGAAGATGCAAATGCTATAAAGATGTCATGGCGTCGTCTAACTACAGATGAAGCCCGCGGCTCGCCTTACATTATTGTGCGAAGCCGCGTGTTTTGTGAAATCAGTTGCCATTTTGCACTTATTCGATTATTCTGATTGTCGTCGTTCGATCCCGCTGAGGGGGATGGACGGGCGCAGCTTTGAAGTTGCTGCGCGCCTCCGTGTACTTCAGGCTACGGGAGTAACTGCGCACACCGCCGCAGAGTCATTCGGAAAACAAAGGGGCACATCGCAGCTTATATTCGCTTATGTTCTGCATTTTTATATGCGCTGGCGCAACTTAAGCGTAGTTGATGGGTTTTGGCATATTTCTGCTTTTACTACTTGATCGGTATTGGTTCATTGTGGTAAAGGGCATCTGAAAGCTGGCGACCGCGTTGCGGTGAAAATGGAGTGAAAATGGGTGCGCATGATGCAGAGCCATGCTTCCCCGGAGAAGCGGTGGGCGGTGAGCGCCTCCTTTTACCTTTTCGCAGGAGGCGACTGGCGCATTTCGAAAAGCGTGAATGTCGCTTTTGCGACTAATGCGGGCGCTTTGCCGGTTAAACTACGGTCTGCGATCTAATATAGATATTTACTTGTTTAAAATACCGTTTTATTCTTATTCTTTTTGCAATTTCCGCAAATGCATTTCTTTACAGGTCTGCTAACCCCCCCCCCCCCATTCGTTCCCTTTGAAGTGTGTTGCCATATTTGAATTACGTCAGGCTCTGGATTATACAGTCCCGCTGTACTAATTTGAAGCTGTAGAAAGCAACATTGACAACAGGCTCGCCTTGTGTTTATGGACAGATTTTGTGTAATTTATTGTAAAAAGTGGATTTAGGAGGAATGTTGCCGGAGTTGACGTGTCGCTCGTGAAGGCTGAAGTGAAATTAACAGAAACAAACCTTTTCAGTCAGGGCCTATTTCAATAACTTTGCGGAACTAGTCTGTTATATAAATAAATGATCACGACAGTACCAATTGCGCTCATTTTAATGTGCAGTCAGGGTAGCCATTCCTCACCAGCTTATTGAAGGAGGATCGTCCAAATTCTGACGGTCGTTTGTTAGTTAATGCATGGTTGTCGAACATCATCTGGATGGTATGCAGGATTTAATCGTATTATTTTACGCGATTTATTAATGCTATCATATACGCTATAGATGACCTAGTTCCCTTGATCTGGATCACGACACTGTTCGTCTGCCACATGCCTTATGTTGTCTGCAGGACCCCGCGGCGACTGGAAACTTATAAACAGAAGGGCATCGCTTTTTAGTGTTACTTTTCGCACGTATGATTACAAAAAGACTAGCATTCTTTTTAATTATGCACAAACCGCCCTCAAGAATTTTGTGTTCAGCCTTACATTTGAGGAAGTTAGGTGATCTAATTGATAAATATATCAATGAAGGATGTAAAAAGAAAACGTGTACTCTGTTATTGGGACTTCCTTCTATTTATCTCGCGATCATGCATCTGCACTCCCCCTTACTCGTGTTCTTGCCACGTGCCGTTTGAAGGAAAATGTTTGGTTTCCATAAGCCGAAGATGTACCGCAGTATAGACGGCTGCTGCATCTGCCGCGCCAAGTCCTCCAGCTCGCGCTTCACGGATAGTAAACGCTACGAGAGAGACTTCCAGAGCTGCTTCGGGTAAGCATGCTGTCCTTCGTGCTGCACTCCCGTCCGACTTGACAGGTACTGATGTTGGAGAGTTTACTGTAATATTAAGTTTTCCTGTATGGTACTGCCCCCCACCAAAAATGAGCAAGTACTAAGTTGTAATTTAATAAAGTTAAAAGAGCCTGCGGATTGAGCAAGCACATTTTACGTAATGGTAGGTGTAATGGTACATGACCTGATAGTTGGAAAAAGTCTCTGATTTGGACTTAATTTGTGTTTGTGAAATGACTCGACACAAGCACACAGGGACATTAAGATTAAAATTCAGCAGCTTCTCCTACTGGTTTTTGGTGTTCTGTATCCATTTAGTGAGCTAGGCAATGCATATACTCAATTTTGAAATTATAGTTTACCGGGATGATATGGGCTCTTTTCCCCAGGCTTGCTGAAACTCGGTCTGGGGAGATCTGCAATGCCTGTGTACTCCTGGTCAAGCGCTGGAAGAAACTCCCGGTGGGATCCAAGAAGAACTGGAGTCATGTAGGAATCCCCTCCCAGCCCAACCGCAATATGAATAACTATACAAAAACATATAGAAACATTTATGGTTCTTGAGTTTTATTCTTGGTATCAAACTGTCTTGTCACATGGTGCAGATCATGCTTGTCTGTGATGTAAATGCATTGTCTTCAGTTTGGTTGCATTTGAATCTTGTACTACTTGTCATTAGCTGTAGTGATCTTATTAGTCATACTTCTGTTCCCCAGAGAGTGCCAGCATGTGTTTATGCTGTGAGATCCTTGCGCCGGAAATAGGCAGCTTGTAATTATGCAGTGCGGCATGCTCTATTCCAGGTGGTTGATGCGAGAGGTGGGCCAAGCTTGAAGACTTCAGTGAGGCCGAAGAAGATAAAGCCGTTGTCGAGGAGAGTAAGGCCGAGTCAGATCAACAAAGTCCAGAAGGAGCTCAAACGGCTGTGTAAGTCCTTGCGTCCTAAACTTGATTAATTTTGGGTTTGGAACTTCGCCTAGACTATCGCTAGTTGAACATGATTAGACATGTTGAATGTGATCAATGGTTGTTTGTTTTTCTTTGAAAATGAAAAGCCAATTCTCGCTGCGTGGGTCTCTCGCTTCACAGTAAGGATAGAACAACTTTGGATGTCATCTGAGTCCTCCATGTGTCTGGTGAGGATTATTTTCTTGACGGCATTCCTTCTCTGATTAAAGGGTCTGACCTTCTCCTGTGTTATTTTAGACTCTGATGCCCACAGTACCACATCCAGCGCCTCTCCGGCTCAGTCTCCCAGCTACAGCAACCAGTCCGACGAGGGATCGGACTCTGAGCTTGCCTCTGGCTCTTCCCGCTCCCCTGTCTTCTCCTTCCTTGACCTCACTTACTGGAAAAGGTAAGGAAGGCTTTGCCTGCTTGGCTGTTGGTTTTTATCATAGTTAAAATTAGTTTCCTCTCATATTTCATTTGGCCATCATCTCCATCCATTAGTGCCCGTCCAAACAAGGGAATATTTCCACGGTGCCTACAGTTTGTATATGAAGGCTTCAATAAGTGTTGCTGTTTTCTTACAAGTTGGAGCTCCATCTGGTGGCGGGGTGTTCTGTTGTAAACATGCACTGCCCCTGTTTCTGGTCTGGTAGTCATCACTAACTCAGTTAAACTTGTACTGGAATTGCCCTTATGAACTCCATGTTCTCAAATTCAGAATTTCTCGGATGACGTAGTGGCCTTGGCTTACACTGGCTCTAGTTGCTGTCCCTGCCTTGCCCATGGTGTGTGAATGCATGTGTACATGTCCTGTGGTAGACTGGCATCTCATCCAGGGTGTGCTACTGCCTCTTGCTGCCTGGGACAGACTCCTAGCAGCCCTGACCCAGCAAAAGCAGTTGGGAATGTTTTGGTGGCTTCTATATACTGCTATGTGCTGTTCCTTTTACCACTTACAAATACAGGACATTCTATGCATGGGATGTAAAGTTTTGTCCTGTGTTTTTGAAATGTTACTTAGTGGCAGAAATCTGTGTTTTGGTCTGTCTTTTGAGATGTAGACCATCTAAACCATAGTATATGTTGCCGGCATCGTTTAGTGAAATTCACCGTCCTGAGGTGGCTTGTTCTTTTCATGATCAATTGTAGATAAGCATTGAGCTAAGCAGTCTCTGGTCTTATTTCATATTGTAGGGGTGCTTACTTGTGCGTTCAACCGTTTACAGGCAGAAGGTGTGCTGTGGAATTATCTACAAAGGCCGCTTTGGGGAAGTCCTGATAGACCCTCATCTCTTCAAGCCCTGTTGCCGAAAGAAGCAGCAACAGCAGCAACAGCAAGAGGAAGAAGATGAGACCCAGGAGAGCCAAGAGGGCAGGGAAAGCATGCAGCCACAGAGCCTGCTGTCACCCCCTCAGGCCAAAGAGGAAGAAGAGGAAGAGCATATAGAGGAGGATGAAGAGTGGTGACATTTCTTCCCCTCCACCTATCAGAAGTTGCCTTTAATTGCCTTCTTTTCAGGAGAACCTTTTTTGGTTTTTATTTGATTGGTTGTACTTTGTGTATTTGATATAATGAGCCACGCAGACTTTTCTAGTTTTCTCTCTCAGTGGTATCTTTCCTCTCCTAACTTAACAAGAAATGCTTGGGTACTGCTTGGAGCACGCACTCTGCTCCCTTCTTTGGATGTCTGGACGCAGCAGGCGAAAGACTTGGAATGACTCGCGCACTTGTTTCTTGCTTCTAGACCAGAGCCATATCTGAAGCTGGCCCTTTCTCCTGCCGTTTGCCTTGCCCAAAGACCTGCTTTGTATATACGTCTATATCCACTATGTGGGTATGGGCATCTACTGAAAACAAACCTAGTTATAAACTCAAACACCAGCCTTAAATTCTTAGTTGTCGGTTGTTTATCAATATATTATACTTTTTTTTTTTCAAAATGGTTGTTACGGGACCAATTGATAGTCACAATCAGAAACGGACACCTTTTAGGAATTATTGGTTAACCTGCATGACATAAGCGATAGATTTTCCAAAGTATATCTTTGTAAATTGCATGATATAAGCCATTGCATGGCCTTTGGTGGTAGGGAAGTTGTGCCTTTTTGGGCCTAATGGGGAAGGAAAAAAAGCTATAAGCATTTTTAATAAAATGAAACTAAGTATAGAAAAAATAATGGACAACTTTCTGCAATGTACTTATCAAAGGGTTCTCTTAAGATTGCGCACTTGTGTGTCACACTCCCAGTGTTGACATTTAAAAATGGATGTACTCTGCAACATAGTGTACTGTATACCTCCAGTGGCTGTCTGTGTGCTTTGTCATATGCTTTTGTCTATCTACGTAGCTAGTGCTTTAAGGGCACTGTAGGCTACCATTCTGATACAGTTGGGCCAGAATGAGACCCTATCTGCCTTCAACACTTTTCCAGGGGTTGGTTTAACTATTTCCTAAGTAGTGAGCACTTTTTTTGGATAGTGGTCACACACCCAGAAGTATAGTGAATAATAAACAATATGTAGAACAATAAATAGAAATGGTTGTGACCAAATTTCAAGATCCATGAGGGCCCTTGTGAAATTTTTTTTTATTCAAATGTCAGTAAGAGCATCTGGCTGTGAACATGACCTTTATAAGACAATAAGGCTGTGTATGTTTAAGAAGATGAAATGTCTACCCCCATATCAAATTGTTACCTCTAGAAAAGATGTATAATAGGGATTGGATTATCAATTAAATTAGACATTTTAATTGACCCTGTTGCTTTTGTTAATGGTAGAGGCATGTCCAAAACGGGCATGAAAACTGTTAACGAACGAGAGACATAATGTACTTGGGTTTTTTTTTTTTTTTTTTTTTTTGCATATTCACCCGTGAGCAGCTACGCGTTTCGCTTACTGACCAGAAGGCGGTGCTGCTGAATCGTCACTTTTTTTTCCCCCAGCACTAAACCGCCTGACTAGTTTTTGTGTGTTCATAACTTTTGCCGTGTAATCTCATAAAGAATAGCATTTCAGACTCAATGGTTGTTATACATCAATGAATTATTAAACATTTTGTCAATGTATGTCACCACTAAGATTAAATACCAGTTAATATGTGGTCCGGTTCATATTTTATGCTATCCTGTTAGTGGATGTGTTTATTGGCAGCTATATGTTAAAATTTCCCCTAAACGTTAAGTGCAGTTGACAGATTGGTATTTAAGCTTTATTGTAGGAATGCTGCAGACCAATTGACTTTTCACCAATGTATTTGTAGGAATCTCATGCATGGACACTAAAATGGTACTTTTTGTGTGTGTGATTTTTCTCCCCATCATATATCTGGGAGGGTTTATGTACATATTTATTCTTGGGGAAATCCTGTACTGGTTGACTTTCCTTCCTGTTATTTATTTATATTTATTGGTAACACTTTGTTTTACTTTACTGGGTATGCTTTTTGTCTTTATTTTACATGTACTTTTCACACTTTATGTGGGGTTGATGGATCGACAATGCATGTTGTTAAATCGTGGTAATTTCTGTAGTATTAGCTTAAGGATTTTTGTGTTTTGCTCGTGTTGAACCTTTATCTGTCTCTGATGTTTATTTTTCAAGTAGCAAGGGTGAAACAAACCATATTTAGAAGTGTTATGTTTGCTCTACGCAACCTCTAGTCTAATTATGTAATCATGTCTAAATTCTTCATTCTACCATGACCACCATTTCAGAATTTCACATTTTAAAGTTACATATTGATGCTTTACTCACAAAATGATTATTGTTCTGTATTTGTACGCAGACCAGTAATTTGGCATTTGAAAATGAGCCCCTTGCAATGATGGCATACCAATCAGATGGAAATTGAATATTTTTGTATTGATTTTGACTGTAAATTTCCAAAAGGAAAGTTTGACCTTTCAACTCCCACACAAAATCTTTACATAGACTAGTGTCTTAGCTGTAGTAGTACAGGCATGTATGGTAGCTATGCACTTTGTATTGACAACATTAGAAATATAAGAAGCAAGTTTTGTATTTTTATACATATTGTACGTTTTTTACTAGTTTAATAAAAGTAGTTTGTGAAAATGACTGTTTACCTCAAGGTCTGTTACAGCGCATTACGCAGCTAATGACCACATGAGAGTTACGGATTATTCACTGCACGTATTTTACAACGAAGATAACATAATTAAATATAAACTACCGAAAGAGACAACCAAATTTAAGCAACTGTGTGGTACAAAGGTTTTCTGTGAAACCTAAAGATCAGAAGTTGACGATTTACTACGTTTCATTTTTTGGTTTCACTTCCGATACCATGAACGACAACAAGGTAAAGGTTAGAACCGTCTGCAAACAAAACACTGCTGTTGCGGTGATAGAATTGTTCAGCAATTTCAGGGCATTTTGGCATCCAATCTGACGTAACATACTGCATATATAAAATCTGATTGCTGGATTTTATAAAGGCAAACATTGTGATGGACATCTCTCCAGACTAAAAACGGAGGGTTAGCAGGGAAACTAAGAGTAGAAATAGGAGGATTATGTTACTGTTTTTCAGTCAGTCAGCTTGGGTGAGCGCGTGCGCGCGCGCGTCGGGCACGATGACGTCACTCTGCATCTATATGCCCTAATTGCTGAAGCGCTTCAGTCTATAAAACGCTATTAAAGTGGGACATGGCCAGTCCGAGCTGAAGCTGACATCGCGCATTTAGGTTCGTGTGGCAGGAGTGGTCCTTTAGCTGAGGTTTTTTCTTTTCTACTAATAATTTCCCCTTTTCTACCTTCTGTTAAGTACCTGCGCCGGGTAACATTTGGAACATTTATTTATTTGCGCGTCTGTTTCATTGGCGTAGCGAACGACTGGTTTGTCATAAGCTTTCCAGCTAATTTATTTTTTCAGGAGTATTTGTTTGTTGGTGTGTAAGATCTGATTGTGTCGCTCCTATATCTTAAATCATAGGCTATGGGGATGAACTTCCGCTGCAAGTTCTTATGGATGACATGCAAGTTTGCTGAAATCAGTTTTGCTTCCTCGTGGTAAATGTGTTTGGAATTTTAAAAAAATGGTTTGCGGTGTGTATTAATCGGGTTGCCGGCTTTCTGAAGTGGTTGTTTACGACGGGAGTGAAACAGGCACCATGATACGGTCCTGTCGCTTCTTCAGCGTCCACGCTGGTACTGGCCGTCAGGGATTGTGATTCTTGCTTTATTATGCTAATTATTATTTGTGCACCCTTAAGCGTTCAGACTTGTGAATGCTACTTATGCTCGTTTAGCGTCAAGCGTGCGATTTTCTAAATGTAGTTTAGTACGCCCTTTCAGGTGAATTTGCTGCAGTACTGGTGGTTTTCTCTTGATGGCTGTGTATTTTTAAATTTACACGTTAGTGATTGCTCATCACTTAAAAAAAATATTTTGTGTTTGGCTACCTTTCTCGTGTGGGTGAATGTAGACTGGTACCACATTCAGCTAAATGCTGCGTGTCATTCTTATTGGATCTAACCCATGTATTTGTTCCCGCCCCCATCCTGACTGAGCTATATGTCAAACTTTTTTTTTCCTGCTTCTTTCTGTCTTAGGCAAGATGGTGCACCAGTCGTCTTCCTCCATCCTCGATGTGTCTTCCCCCTCCGAATGTTCTGAGGAGGTCCCTGAGACTCCGGGCAGCCCCAGACCAGACCCTCCTGATGCCTTGAGCTCTTTGCAGCTGGATCTGGCTGCTTCTACCACTACTTACCAAGGCTATGAGACGTATATTGAAAACAGCCTTATCTGTCTGAAGCACAAGATCCGCAATATTGAGAAAAAGAAGGTAAAGTTGGTCAATTTTAGCTACTAACCTTTGATCTTTGCAGTAATACATAGGCCTACTTGTACAGCATGGTCTTGCATGTATTCAAAATGTCTCTGCTTAGCCTAGAGTCATTAGGCATTGCACACTAAGCTTGTGATGGTTTTTATATACGTTTTCAGTTGAAACTGGAAAATTACAAGAAACGCATAAAGAATGGGGAATCCCTCAATCAGGACCAACTGGTGGGTAACTTCCAGATTAAAACCTGGAGCCGATTGCCAAATGAAATTCTGCATGTTTAGCTGAAATGTACTGCTATCGTGAATTTGTGCAGATCACGCGCTCTCTGCTTTCCAGGATGCTGTGGAGACGTACGAAGAAGTTGTCCATAACCTGAAGTTTGCCAAAGAACTACAGAAGACGATAGGTGCCCTCAGCCAAGATGTAAGGGGCCTTCTTTGTAACTTGAGGGTAGAATTTTGTGCGTTGCATGGTATTTGTATTCACATCAGATTCAGCGTAAGCTGCATGTGTAAGGATGAGTTCATAAATTGACATCTGCAATGATGTGCTCAAGTTTAGTTACGTCTAAAACATTTGCAAATGTAATGTACTATATAATTGGCATAGGGGTATTGCATTTTTTAATTTGAAGAGGACTAGTAGAATAGCTCTACAAATGGGTATTCTAAACTGGAATTCTGTCTGAGGCCTAAATTATACCAAACGTACACTGCATGGTTCCTGTCATGGACATCCTGTGCTGAGTAAGGATAGTGTTTGAATGAAAGAATGCCAATCGGCTGAATCACAGATGACTACTCCTTACCCAGTACGGTAATCAGTGTGGCCACACATGCATCAGTACTAAGCTAAGAATTTAATTTTCAATTTTCTGTTGGACTGCAGAAGGAAATCTTCCTGAAGTGGCTCACATCTTCACATTTTAAACAAGTGCTACATCCCTTGGTTGATCAAGTGAAGTGCTCGTATAAATTGTCCTTATGAAGTCCTTATTAGTGTTTTGCCAATCTGGACCTTGGGAACCTGCAGACGGTCTGTGCTTTTACTCCCTCCTGGGGATTATCTCCCAGGGAGCTGGGAGGGAGCGAATAATGTTCTCTGTGGGTCCCCGAGAACCGGGTTGGGGAAACACTGCATCATTAGGATCCAGCCTAGGTGTCAGTCGCGTGTTACTGCAGTTGCTGAAAGCCCAGAAGAAGGCGGTAAGGCAAGAGCAGACAATTCAGATGGAGGCAGAGAAGCGGCGCTTGAGCACCGTGCTGCAGGTTCACTACATCCTGCAGAACCTCCAGAAGGAGCACACGAGGAAAGACTTCCGCAGCGGTCTGAACGGAGCCCCCTTCTTGTCTGCACGCGAGCTGGAGCATTTGCTAGAACTGTCCACCTTGCTAGGCTGCCGCAGGGATGAGAGCATGAGGTAAGGCAACTTCTCTGGAGTGGGTGAAGTTCTGTTGAGCGATTTAGCCAATAGTGCTCATACCTTGGCACTAACAGCCGCTTCCACGTGGGACTTCCTTTTCAGTCACGTTCTGTTCAGTCGGGTCAAATCGGGTATGTGTGGGTATCGCCGGTTTATATCTGAGCATTTTCAGGCTTGCAGGGAAGTGTCTTGGGTAAACTGACTGCTCAGCCTCGTTGGCCTGGTTTGTTCCAGTCTGCAAGACCAAATGGAACAGGTGTCCACTGTTTACTGGGATTTGCTTGAAGGAGGAGAGAAGCCAGTCGCTGGAACTACCTGTAAGCACAGCATGTTGCATGTTTGAAATATCCTTGTGGCCCTTTGCCCTATTTTGAGTAGATTACTAAATATTCCTTGACCAAAAATTGGTAAAGGAATTTTAGGTTTTGCCTGAATGACCCATTTGTAAAGCAGTGGGGTTTTGTGTCGGTGTTTTGATGTCATTTGGTTTCTTAGATAACTTTTCGTTTTGCCTTGGTTCCGTTCTGTTTCCCTCAGACAAGCACCTGAAAGAACATCTAGCAAGACTGATGGACTGTGACTATTTTGATCACATCCCAGTTCCACACAGTGAGAATCTAGAGAGTCCTCTTCCAGAGGGTAAAAATATGAAGATGACCATAAAACCACAAAGAATCATGTCAGGTATTCCGTCAGTTGAAAATCTGCATGTACAATGATGCCATTTGATTCCCTCTAAATATTGGCTACTATGGCTTTGTAGATCTGTCAACGCTGATGGCTAGAAATGAGACTGCATCCAAAGAGGTATAACATCATCTCATCCAGATACGGCATGATGTGTGTCATGATTTGACTCTCCATGAAATCCACAAATGTGCGGGGAAACCTTACAGCTTACTTCTCTACAATTTAGCTTAACAGGTGCTACCTGGTTGATGGAGACTTCAGTAGCCAGGTCCAGCCAAATAAACGTCCAGCACCGACGACAAGCTGGAAGGCTGATTTTCTAGCTCTAAAACAGCAGGAGCCTCCAGACTCGTGGGATATGGACTTTGAGGATGTCCCAGCACCTCAAGCGGTCGCTCCCCAGAAACCCTGGAAAGGGGCGATAGGGTTTGTCCCAAGAGCACAGGCTGCCACCCAGGTGACCAAAGAGGTAAAGCTTACTTTCTGAACCCTACTTTAAAGACCCACGCTGTCCAGAAAGGTCCAGTTTGTACCTTTTTGCTTGTCACTGGGACTGTACCCGTGAGGGTCTTCCAGTTGTACCCTAACTGTAGGTCAGGGATGGCCAATCTAAGTGGGGATTTGCAGCAAAAATCCACATGCACTATGGCCATTTCTGGATAAGAAGATTTTACCTACAGCTAGGGTACAGTTCAGCCCCAGTAACATGCAGTGGTACAAACTGGAACTTTGTGCCCCTAACAGTGCACTTTGTTCTAAATATCTCCAAATAGAACTAAGTTTGCCTTTTGTTCATGTACTATTTCATAGCGCTACTTGTCCAGTTACGGTTATTCTGGATTATATGGTGCTGGATATGCCATACATGAAGGGTTTGAAATGGATTCACTTTTTTTCTCACTTGCCTGGTGCCTTCTCTTCTGCCTGTCTCATGCGAAATTCTGGAAATGTCAGAAGAGAGTGAAGAAATTGAAAGGACAGCCAGGCAAAAAATTGGTTAGTAGGCTACATATTCTTGATCCATGCTGGACAACAGAGCCTGGATGTCAAATTGACATTGGGTCTGTGTGTATTTTTAGACTGCAAAGGTGGAAATGCCAGTTGAGGTGTTCAGTTCTTCCTCCCTGCCCAATGACCCTGTTCAAAGAGAGCAGGAACTGCAGGAACTAATGGAGCAGATCAAAGGCTCATTCAGCTTCATGCAGGTATGATGTATGACAGCGGCTTTGTAGGGGAGATTGAGTTTTTGTCCAGACAAGTTGGTACCACTAGTGGTCACTTCTGTGAAAAGTCATTCATGGATGAAATTCATTGCTTAATGCATCAGCTTTGACCATGTGACTCATCCCGATCTTTGTAAAATGGTTCTACTAGGATTCAGTGCTGGACAGTGATGGCTCTGTGAGCAGACACTCATGGGTATCGTCACCAGAAAGTGGACCCTCTTCACCAATTGATCTCAGTAAGATATTTCTTTTGCATTTACTGCTGCCAGAAGTCCAATCATTGGTCTCGGTCTCATTAAATGTGATGGAAGTAACTCCTGGGTTACTGAGGAGGCTGTACATATACCAAGTTTATTTTCTGTCATCCTAACAGCGGAGAATGAAGCGGAAAGTCGAGCAAGTCGCCTTCCCAAAGTATTGCATGTAAGCAATACAACCTTTTATTTTAGTCCTGTAAGACAACAAGGCATAAGTTGGCTTATGCTACTTTTTTTTAATTTTGTTGCAGTCTACTCCTTTGCCTACCAAAAGCCATCCAATCCAAGCCAAAACAAATCTGACCAATGGGGATCAATCTCTGGATAACAATGACCTCGACCTCACTGCAGACCAAGGGCTACATGTAAGACTTTTTTTTGTGTTTGACTGGGATCTGTGTGGGTACTTGTTAGATGGCAGTTTATGGTTTTCTTTACATCCTTACCAACCCTAGTCACCTGGAGAACTTGTATCCCATAGCAGCATTCTTGGGGTTCAAGTTGCAGTGACCGTAGGTTATTCAGGCACAATTAGTTACCCAAAGGGACCTGTTCACTGGATTATCTGCATAGCTATTTTATGAGATGGTTATGGCCTGTCTACATAGTCAATCCTATTATCTCTGCAGGACACCATTTCAGATGGCTCCATGGATGGCTTTGCATCACAAGCATTGTTTCATAGGGAATCTACAGTGTCAATCTCCCTGGCTGAGAACTCTGCAGGACAGGTGATGCAGTCAATATCTTGTTGAAACATTGGTTTTATGAAATTAACTCTCTTCTTGGACATAATTACCTTGAATGTCACCGAAGGAGTACAATATGTCTTAGGAAGCTCTGCAGTCAAACTGATCTCTAAAATCCTAGTACTCCTGCAGAGTTGTCCATTGTGGCATTGTACTGCTTTCCCAATGGAAGTTTTGCATTCAGGGGAACAATCTGTAGTTTGGAGAATGGTTAGGTAAATTTCTGACCCTGGAAACACGGTAGCATTTGAATTGTATGCAGATCAGTGCTCTCCTGATCTGAGGACATGCTGTATGCACTGACCCTACTGTGTCCAAATCTGTGTAGACAAACGCATGATTCTTTATGCAAGACTTCTCCCTTCCGCCACCCCCATGTCAGATTGGTATAAGAGTGGAGTGTTTGGTTATTTGAAACTATTATGCTAAAAGAATAAGGTTGTTTAATGTGCCCCCCTTCCTTATATTGAAAGGTGGTTAATGATTCACCAATGCCCCTCAGAAGTGATTCTGATCAGAAATCCAATGAAAGCGTGTTCTCTGACTCGTACAACCTGAATTATACGACCGCAAGCACGCAGACCCCACCTGACCTTGACTTTGATGATTTGGAACCTCTACAACCAGGTACTACTTGAGTATCTGCAAAGTGTCTCCCTGTGGAACAGTCTGGCTCACCAGCAGGATGCAAGTTCTTTTAAGCCATTGTTCTTTTCCTTTTGGGACAGTGACCTCATACCAGTCTGAGACCCCGATCACCAATGGCTGCCAGATGCCCATGTCCCCCGGCCAGCCTGTTGGTGCCCTCTCATACCATGCCCAGCCCTATTACCCCAGAGGCTCTGTCAGAGGTATGGCACGTGGTGGCAGGTCCCTGGCTCACTCCTTCCGCTCACCTGGTGGGTATCTCAATCTTTTGGGCTTGGTAGGCACTGGGGTGTTCTTTCTCTCTTGACTTGGTACAGGGGTGGGCAATCTTACCCGCAAAAGGCCGGTGTGTGTGTGTGTGCAGGTTTTGGGGATAGCCTTTAGGTCAGCTGTTCAAACCCAAGTGTGGGAATCCTTCAGCCAATCAGTCTTCTGCTTAGTAATCTAATTAGGGAGCTGCAGCGAAAATCCACTTACACACCGGCCCTTTGCGGATACGATTGGCCACCCCTGACTTGGGCTGGTACCAGTAGACCTGCTCCTTGGTAACATGGAGGCATACGGTGTTTAGCCTGCTACATGAATCTAGAAGTGCTTTGTATCCAGATTGGTTTTGGAATAGCCTTGCATCCATGCGTATGATGTGCACTATAGTGTTGCGTGGATTTCCCCCCTCTAAATGATGATCTAATGTGGCTTGTGGGGAATTTGCCCTCTTTCCTCTACAGGTGGTTTTGAAGGCTTCAGGGCTGGCATTCGATCCCCGAGGGGTAACTGCCCCCCCAGGCCGCATGTTACGCGTGACTGTGCCCCAATCCTATACAGAGTTCAGGTAATTGTAGGGAAAGTAGCAACTTGATCGACTTGACACAAATGTGACTTTTTGCATTCATTTCTGGTTAGGAACCTGGATACCAAATGAGCTACAACCATGCTGCTAGTGGGAAGAGAAGCAAACCTAGAGGTAAGTGTGATAGACCACTTATCTGAGGGAAAACATGGTGATCTATAGGACTAGTGATGCAAAATATGTCAAGTCCTTGGAGCTAATAATAGTTATATAGTACTTTTCAAGATCTCAAAGGCGTTTGCATGGAATGAGGTAGGCAGACAAACTAAATGCAAATAAGGAAGGATATACTTGAGTAAATGGTTATTTTAATTTTTTTTATTTTTTGAAATCTGAGTGAACCAAAATGGGGGGGGGGGGAGGTCACCATAGCTGTGGAGTTTGGAAGGGGGTTAAGGAGAGCTGGTAGAGGAGGATCTAGACTGCGAGAGGCTAGTAGGGGAGAAGCAGATCAGGAACCTATGGGACTTCTGACATTTAAATCTCTTAAAGCGGATACATTCTTTTATAGGCAGCCAGTGAAGGCACTGAAGTATGAGAGTGATGGGATGTGAGGGGGTGCCCAGCAGAGTTCTGCATTATCTGGAGTTTATGGAGAGATTTAGCAGTGATACCAGCGAGTATTTAGTTGCAGGAGTCAAGACCGCTAGAGATGGTCATGAATGAGTTGGAAAGGCAGAGCCTAAGCTGGCCCATGTTGTGAAGATGGAGGAAAGCTGTTATTGCGGTGTGTGCATCAGATGAGAAGCTGTGCAGGTTCTGATGCATGTTTTTAAATTCTGGGGTTTCCCAGCCACTTGGAAGAATCCATCACAAGTAAACAGCCCGGAGAGGGATGATGACACCTTCGCTAGTGCAGACTCTGGGTACAGTGACTCTCGTTGTGCGACGCCCGTCGACGTGCCCTTCACCACCCAAAGCCCAGCACTTGTTCCCATCTACCCGATGCGTGTTGCATTCTCGGCCGCCTGCACCACCAACTTTGTTCCCGGTTCATTGGACCAGCCCATCATTTTTGATGTGCTGCATTGCAATCTGGGGGAGGCATTTGACATGCACGTGGGCCGCTTCTCCTGCCCTGTCAACGGCACCTACGTCTTCATATTCCACATCCTCAAGCTGGCCATCGATGTGCCGCTCTACGTCAACCTGATGAAGAACGACGAGGTGATGGTGTCTGCTTATGCTAACGACTGTGCGCCCGACCACGAGATGGCCAGTAATCAAGCGGTGCTACAGCTCTTCCACGGTGACCAGGTGTGGCTGCAGTTGCACCGTGGCGCCATCTACAGCAGCAGCTGGAAGTACAGTACATTCTCTGGCTTTCTCCTGTACCAAGACTGACGCATGCCCTTCACTCTATAGTGAGCACTTCAGCACCTAACTGGATGTCTTTTCTGCTGTGTGATGAAATGCATGTCCAGTTTAACAATGCCCGCCCCCTCTCCTGCCACTCTAATGCTCAGGTTTAATTTTGAAGCATTTTTGGCCACTTCTTTGCCACTTTTTGCCTTAACTGCTGTGGTAGAGCCATGAGTGACATGCTGACGTTTTGCTAATGACATCCTACTTCAACATTTAATCACTTTGAACTAATTACCAATTGACTTGTTTGAATTCGGTTCACCCAATTTTTTTTTTAAAGCCAGATTTGACCTAACTATTGGTTTATGCACTTTATAATGTATTACAGAATGCACAGTTTGTTGTTCCACATAGGATGTGATTATGGCCAGTCAGGACTTTGGTGCAATTTTAAGGGTTTTCCCAAAGCTTTCGCACAAAGGTGCCTTTGTTTGCATGACTGAATGGGTGGTCAGGATGTAGCTGAAATTGCTTGACTAAAGCTCAGCACTTTGCATGAGCTTCAGTGTTGACCTGCTGTTTTAATGGTAGAAGCTTCTGCTGTGATGCGTGTATGCAGGTATACGACATAATCGCCCAAAGTTGTGTATCGAGCATTTTTTGTGGAGGAGTCCTAGTGCCTAAATAAATGAAACTGCGCAGCTCGTCTGAATTTTCATCCTTTATCGGTTGTGCGATGGATGGATGGATTCTGGGTCTTGGGGGTGCTTGGACGCTATACATTTCATGGCCTGATGCTTGGGTGACACGCTGAGATTTATCAGCAGATCTATTCTATGCCACGTGTGTCCATGCCTGAAAACCAGAGACGCACCGATTTGAATCGGCCAACTAATGGGTATCTACAAGTACATTAGCAATTGGCCGATTTGGTTAAAAATTAGTTGATAATTCCCTTTGAAATTGTGACCCCATATTGCTTTGCATCCCAGTGTAAATGGGATAAATCTGTTTTGTGGAATTATTATAATGGCAGAAATGCATTTTGCAAACATCCGCTTTGCTAAAATTTCACAAATTATCTACTAATGAACACGACCAATTTTGGTTTTTCACCTAAAGGTGAGTCGTCTAAGAGTTTCTGAGAAACCGATCCAAAAAAGGCTGCAGCACCGCCAACTAATACAAGTCCGTCAGTAACACAAGCATTTGACAGCGAAAGAATTCAGTGTGAAATCCAAATTATGACTTGGGGAAAATTGTGGAGTTCATCGCACTTGATCAGCCCTTATCTGTTTAAGATGTATACTGCTATAAAATATAGTGCTCTGGGACTATTGCATGCCAGAGTTGGTGTTTGCCTACGAAAAATATATTTTTGGAATGTTTTTTTGATAGTTTTATTTTTTTTGTTTGGGTCAAATATCACTTAACTTGTTTAAGCGGAACCTCCCTGTTGGTTTTCGAGTTAATCAGCTATCTGTGTCCACCAGAAATTTCCTTATCAGTGCATCGCTATTAAACACATTTAGTATATATTACTACAGTCTCTCATACCTCAGATGCTGTAATTTAGTAAATCTGAACCTGAGAAGTGCTATGTCCACAAAGAACAACTAACTGGGTTACATAAAGTTTCTCTCTTCCCCTCAATATATTGAACTTCCATGAATGTATTGAGATTCTACCCTCATCTGTGGATGTGGTGAGGCTGTCGGGTTCCCTGATTGTCCTGAGATGTGACTCTGCTATTTTGAACTATACATGGAGTCCAGTGGGATAGTTTACTGTAAGGTCAGGCTTATATATACATGTAGAAAATATTGCATATTTCATTTATTACACCATTGCATAAAACCATAAACTACAGCACAATTTACATCTAAAATAGGAACACAAATTTAGTTAGAAATACTTCTCATCAAATTTAAATTTTAGAAAATCTGCCAGACATAATCAAGCAGCCATCACAATGGAAGCGGAAGACATACAGGGTAACAGCTAATAGTTTTGATGAGCGTTAATTTGCTTAATATGACACAATTACAAGTTTTCCACAATTTTACCCATACCAGTGGGAAAAATTTAAGCAATCTAGACGTGTTGTGATTTTGCAAAGACATTTTTGCTGTAAACACAGATAAAGTTTAAGGGGCATATTATGAATAAGATGGTAAGGCTTTCATTGTAGACGTGCGTATCATATACCATTACAGAAGTATTATGGGTATATTAAGTAGTTATGTGACCTTAGGATTTGATGATTCCTGAAGGTATTTTACGTGGTGTGAGTGGAGGCATCCCTTATAGAGGAGTTCTGGACAAATGCTTTGATACCAGCGGCTCAGGGTAGACCAGGAAACCAGAGAAGGTGGTGTAGCGGCCTTGGTTGCTATAGACAGCAAAGTGTTTGTGCTGGTGGCTGTACAGCCACACGGTGTCTCCCTCCCGCAGTGACAAAAGCAGGCTCTGACTCTGCACTTCCCGCCGCTTCGACTTGCCATTGTCAAACACCATCGCCTGCACCTCTCCAGCCCCCGTCATCAGCTTCACAGACAAGGCTCTCTCCGGGTGCTTCCCCACGGTGAAGGCAAAGTAATAGGCTCCGGGGAACCGGCAAGTAAAGCGGCCAGACGATTTGTTAAAATGACCCCCGATGTTAACGTACTCGACGTCAAAAGTCAAGGCCTGCTTCACCTCTTGCGCTGGACTCTTCCCCAGGACAGAGGTGGTCTTGGCCACTGAAAACGCAGATCGGGGCTCCACCCTCTTTTCTGCTTGGGCCTTCCTGGGGCTGCCCAGAAGAGGGTAGCCAGGATAGAAGAACCCTGGCAGGGCCAAGTGGTTGTCAAGGTAGCCTGAGGAAGAGTCTGGGTATACTAGGTACCCGATGAAGGTGACGTACGGCCCCGTATTGCTGTATAGGGCATATTTATGACTGTTGTGACAAAGAAGCCACACCGTTTCCTGGGCCTTCAGTCTGATCATGGCGCTCTGGCTTTGTACTTTCCGATCTTTGTTTCGGTGGTCATTGTAGACCAAAGCCTGGACCTCCTGCCCGTTTTTCACCAGCATGACAGACAGAGGCTTCTTTGGAAACTTACCCACCGTATAAGAGAAGTAGTAAGTGCCGGAGATGCGACACCTGAACACTCCGGTGTCAGGGTTTAAGTCATCGCCGATGTTAAGCAGAAGGCGGTCAAAGGTCACAGCCTTCTGGGAGCCTCCGTGGAAGCTGCTGGATCGGGCGGCGGAGAAGGCGGACTGGATGCCCGCTGTCTCGTGGGTGAGATGGAGTGAGGACACACACCCGAGCTGAGTGAGCATGCCCACCAGGCTGGCAAGAGTCCAGGATGCCATCTGAGGTGAAGAATAGAACAGACGCCAATAAAGATCCATCCATCCATCCATTTTCTATACCCGCTTATCCTACTGGGTCGCGGGGGGTCTGGAGCCTATTCTGAAAGCAATGGGCACGAGGCAGGGAACAACCCTGGACCAGGGAGCCAGCCCATCGCAGGGCACACCCACACAACATTCACCCACACAGGCACACCTATGGGCAATTTAGTAACTCCAATTAGCCTCAGCATGTCTTTGGACTGTGGGGGGAAACTGGAGTACACGGAGGAAACCCCACGCCGACACAGGGAGAACATGCAAACTCCACACACATGGAACCCAGGTGGAGACTCGATCCCAGGTCCCAGAGGTGTGAGGCAACCGTGCTAACCACTGCACCACCATGCCACCCCGCCAAAAAAAGATGTTTACTCTAAAAATTATGTTGAAATCCTCAATTTCTAAAATTCCCAGTTATAAGAAATGTAGTTTACAGAAAGAAAAAAAAACCTAGAAGGCAAATGATAATTATAATACCTATCAGGATTTATGCATGTATTGCATGCTATTGCATTATATTTGTAAATTATGTCACATTATTAACAGATGGCCATTTTAATACATTTCTTGTGACGATTTAAAAGTGCATGGAACGTTCATTCTCATACTGAAAAATAGAAAGATTACTGAAATCACAACAAAATATCAAAAAGTTCAACGTCAGTCTGAAGAACATTGGGCTATTTAGGAGAATATTTTAGATCAAATATAAGAACAAAGTTAAAAGTAGCAAACCAGAAGTTTGTGTGTATAAGTTCTGCACACTCAGGCAGCTGCCTGGTATTCAATGATAAGCCAGAAGAAAAGTGTATGAAAGAAGTCTGGTTTTGTGCTGTCAGGACTAATTCTGCCCCTCAAAATCACTTACACAGTGGAAGCTTGAGGCCCAGTAAATCTGCTGTTATTGCCTGTTCTTTGTGCGCACTGAGAAAATGCTTTGGCTTAGGGACGGCCTCAATTGTCCCCACCCTCAATAACAAAGGCACATTTCTGTTTTAGTTTAAGGGACCAGAAAGAGCAATGGGGAGGGAGGAAGAACTTTTTCATGAGACACATTTTTCACCACAGTTTTATACTGTTACAAATGCATATTGAATAGGCTACAGGCAATACTGTGGAAGTTACAATGTATCGTTCCCCTAGAAAAGCTAAGACAATACTGTCTGGTGGAATTACCTGGATGATGATATCAGATCTGTCATGGTGTCCTGCTGTATTCCAAGCGGTCAATGTGTCCCTGTACTAGGTGCTAGTGGACGTCTCTCTTTCCCTAATACCTTCCTTCCTACCACATTAAACTGAGAATGAGAGTAAATCTAACCATCCCCACAAACCAAGGGTCCAGAGCCTGGGACAGGCTCCTATAGACTGATCACATGAAAGTTCACCAGTTTATTTTCAATAATATATTTCACTGTTTTCTAATTGTGCAATTTAGCAGTCTGCTTTATTTAAATACCATCAGGCATGAATGGGTGATATGTAACAAAACATATGTGATGCCAGATGTGGAATACTGAGTTCCCTAATATATGGATATAGTTGTTGGTCAAAAACAAAAATGGGTGTAATAAATATTCATATTTGTGTTAGACAATAAAGTTCTTGCCATACAAGCTTGTAATGATCACATCACACTGACCATTCATTACGTATCATGGTGACAGAAGAGAAGAGATGAGGCTCGTTCAGGTTACGCACCGGATTACTCAGAGTATCAGAGGCTGGCAGAATGTGGTAAAAGTAACATTTGGGACATCAAAGAGTTTTCTAAGACAAAACCAGTTATCAGTATGCATTCAACAAGACACTTATGTGTGACATGCTGCATTAGAAACCCACATTTTGTATAAGAAAGGTAACATTTACCAGTGTCAAACATATTAAATAGCAGGGCTGTGATTATATGAAAACTTACAATAGAGAATGAAAGCAATACATCCAGCATAAAATAGAATTTTAAATCAGGTTTTGTATGAATTATAAGTAAAAATAATTTTAATGTGTGACCTGAGCAAATTCATTTCCTCAGTTGCTGAATCACAGTGTGAAATAAAATTGCATACAATTAAACAACAAGGCTGGTGTCAGGCATAGTTCAGGGGTCTCGGTGTAATAAGGAAGGAGGGAAATGTGCAGCTTACCTGTAGGTGCCAGCAAACGTCACCGTGGTCAGCTGTGCTGTGAAGCCTGCAAGTCTCAATTCTCAACCTTCGTTAGACTTCTGGGTCTGAAAGTCACAGATGATACTCAGGAGATCGGGACGAGGGGTGGAGCGGTCCATCGCCAAGGCCTGCTTAACCCATTACTGCTCTCACCAAAAGACCAGGCAGGACTGAAGAGCATTTTGGGAGCGTTGGGTCACTGCTTTTTGCTGCTTGTCTAAACAGCAAAACTAGACACAGTCCCTTGTACACACACACTGATATAGGCAGTATCCAGTTTTGATTTAGTTGTTCAGATGTATCATATGGTCAGTGGTGGAGGAAGTACTTAAGTTTAGTACTTAAGTAAAAGTACAACTACCCTGCAAAATATATACTTAAGTAA
>JABFEB020000060.1:21408257-21419629 GCA_019775895.2 Stomatorhinus ivindoensis
ATGTGGGCCTCTGTGAAACTTAATTTGGGAGCCCTGCAATAAACTACCCCCTCCCCCACCCCCCCCCCCCAACTCGCCTAGCTGGACATCAGATGACAGATTCATCAGTATTTGCTCGCTGGTTTGATTACAGGTATGATGTTCCAGTTCACTAGTTTATAAGCACAATGCGACAAGACTCTTCAGTCTGAAAACGGAACCGCAAAAATGCCGTACGAGTCCGTGGGAAGCTTTCCAAGGTTGAAGTAGTTCACTACTAAATCTGCTGCTAAAAGGCGTGCCTTTTGCTTACCTGCTTCTAATTTCATGTATATATTGAATAAAACATGGCGCAGTACCTTCAGGGAGCACGTCACAGCCACCGGCTGTCGTCTTCCAGCTGCAATAACCTGCCAGTCCCACAGCCTTGGCAGCAGCAGTCGGTGTCCCCCACCTGCCCAGTACAAGAACACATCCTACCGTTATAATTCCACAAACCAGCAATTGCTTACCTGAGTAATGTAACATATATTTCATGGACAAAGGTTCATTTCGGGGGGGGGGACACTGCCTAACACGTCTGGGACCAGGGTTCAAGTCTCACCATAGTTCAAGGTGTGTGGTTTTTACACAACATTCTTCCTGTGTCATTTTTGCCCATGTACCTGCAGTTGCATCTTACTACCACGAGATGGCACGGACTGCTTTAGCGTGTCAGCATACCATTACATTTCTATCATGCACCTAAATCAACGTTCCTGGTCCTGCAACAGTTTGCCGGTTTCCCTGCTCAAACACCTTATTCAGCTCACCGGCTAAATGCCAGGTTTAGTGGATGTATGTCAGCAGGGAAATTGGCAAGCTGTGTAGCAGACTCTGTTCCTGCATTACTACATTCCATAGGCTATCAACATTTTGTTTGCAACAAAAAACGTTCCTGGTGTAACAAAAATACAAATGTCTCCAACAGTTAAATATTCTTAGCTTCAACGTGACTTTGCACGTCTTCTCTTTCTATGATGTCATTTTAAAAACCCGCAGGACCCTCTTACTTAGATACCCACAGTAATATGCTCCTGAGACCCAAGGAAAAAGTATCCTTCAATTTTAGGTTATTTGGCTTTGGAGGAAATAAGACACCTTACAATTTAGATTTTTTTTCAAATGTATTTTTATTTTTAATTTCACAGCATGCCCTCTTTAGTGGACAACAGGAATAAATACGTTTCCCAACATCAGTGAAAAGATAAATGCAAAAATAATGGCCAATGGACATGACTGAATGGGTGGGGTCTCAGAAGGTTACACTCTGTTTTAATACTGCCATGCCCTGCTAACTGGCTGCGTACAAAGCCATCACAATGACGGGCTCTAAAAATTACCTTCAAATAAATATACTTTAAAACTGCCTCTCACTTCCACAGCCCTAATTACACTTACGCTGCACCTTCCGCTGGGTTATGCTTCACCCAAACGCTGCAAGCCCACTGATTAATAATCCGTTTCCCGTCTTGTGCCAGAACAGTCTCTGAATAAATCTAAAATTAAAATCGACTTTTGTGACGAACCCTCCAGCCACGCGTGCAGAGTGGAGGCTGGATCCTCATTGTCGCTATATAGTGGAATGATCTATTTCACGTGCTCCGCCTCTTCCACTCACCTAAGGAGACTTACTAAAATAAATTCGAATAACCCCAGGCTGGAGCCCATATCAGAGCTACTGATCGAACACCTCTTGTATCCGTCAGTCTACGCTGAAACATCGTCAGTCGCGATATCTGCGATTCCGCCTGCAGAATGACTCACACGGTGCACGGACGCCGTTTTCCGCATCTGCCTGCCGGTTGTTCCCTTCTCCTGGTGGCTAGATCACCTGAAGGCGACTCCTCAGTCCTCTCTTGGCATTTTCCATTCTAAATTCCGTCCGTATGTGGACTTGTCATCGCTCATCTTTACAGACACGTCGACACATTCAGCTACCTTTTCTGAAAGGGTCAGAGGCTTCCCAGATATCGACGGCGGGCTTTTTCCGCATACCGCTGTATAAATGACCATACACACAGTGACAAATCACATCCTTAAATATATGCGCTTTCCGCAGCTTTACAGATGAATGCAGTCATTGGTTCCAAACTGCTGCCATAGTTAAAATTTGGCTTTCATACACCTGCCTGGAGTCTTAGTGAGCAGGTGTGTGTGTGTGTGGGGGGGGGATGATTTAGACGGCCCAGCCCCGAAAGACCCCAGCACTCTGCGAGGGCCCAAGATTTCCTGCCTCATCCTCAGATAAGAGTCATACTCACATACCTGCTGTGTCCAATCCAGGTACTGGTAATTCACATGGTTACTAAATATGTACCTGATCATTGCTAAGAGAGTACATCTATACAAAGGCAAAAATATCTGGCTTACCACAAAATCTCTGTTATATTACCATTTCATGTTACACAGTTACGGACCCCATTTATTGTACCATGTGACATGGTAGCTACAATTACAATTTAAAAATACCTTTCTTAAATTAAGCAGCTAAAAATGCGGTGTGTAGTATATTCTTGAACAATATGCTGATACTGAAACAGGTCTGTACTGTACTCAAATAACAACGGCTTTTGTTCATGAATGGGGCAACATGCCATTGTTGCATATGATGTTAATCTAATCAGCGCACACTCTTGTTGAAAGCGGTGCTAGGAATGTTAAAATTGTAATTGTAATTGTACAATTATAAATACATAAATACCAACATGCCGCTAAACCCATGTGGACGCCGCGGAGAGGGTAAGAGTTTCCCCTGATTCTCCTTGTGCTATTTTTAGAAAGAGAAAAAAAATGTCTGTAAATTTAGGCGATGCCCTTCAACTTAACCCTATCATCTGGTTTGGGGGGGTGGAATGTTTTGGAAACAGACCCGATGCGGTGGGAAAATATATACGTCTCAGTAAGGGCACCAATAAAATCATAAATCAAATGCGTAAGTGTTCAGGATATCAGTGACTGACTTCTGACCTTGACAATCAAAGCCTGACACCAGCGAACCAGAACTTTATATTAATAGCAAACGACACACCTGCACTGCACACTTGCCACATCTCTGGAATGCTTCCTTCCTGTACATCCATAAACAGCATATTTTGTTTCTGCAGCATTTGAAAGAACGGAGCCAGCAAGTGTTACTCATTCGCTGAAACAATTGCTTGCGGTTTCAAACTCCACGCCACAAACATCCAAAGTTGCCTCCGTTTTAACTAACCGGTTCCCGTGTCCGCATTGCCCAACCTTCACTGCTCTCACGGTTCTCGGCACAAACTCCTGTTATGTGACACTGGCTTATAATGGAGGCAGACCACCTGGATGCTGGGCCTGAGGCTCGAGGTTGGTCTACGTAGACCGACTTGGCCCGTAAGCACACATAATCACACGCTGCTCGGATCAGAAACATCCAGCAGCGCATCGCACATACGTAAAGGCAGGGTTGCTGAGAGAATGCCATACGTTGCGGGAAATAAAAATGCAAACTGAATAGATTTATGGAAAGTCAAATAAACATATATGTAAGCGTTTTACAGTGTTCAATTTATACAACCTTTCAATATAGGAACAGAAGCTAATTCATGGCTGCAGATGAACGGTTCAAAATCGACAGAAACTCAGTAAATACAGAATAGAGCTAAAAAACAAAGAGTACAGGCAAAGAGGATATTAATAAACTAACTTTATGACAGGCAGGGAGCAATTTTTAATCATTAGAGACTTTATTAAAATTTAATTTGATGTATTAAAAAATGCAAACCTCAGGTTGAATTAAATACCTTATAAATGGCTTAGATTCTGCAGTTATGGTGTATAAATAGCATAGATGGGTTTTTATACTGCTCCCAAAAGCTCCAGAAGACGCCGTCGTCTAAAGTCACATGACTCTGCACGTGACCCACGGAGCTCTGCGTTTGTTAGCTGTCATGGGTCCCGAAACACCTCCCTCAGTTAAACAGCTCTGAGCGGTTTAAAGGGAGGGTAAGAAGGACACGGTGCACCTGTGAGCCATGCCCCACCCCCCCCCCCCCACACCACCCTGCCCCGCAGGGCCGCTGTGCAAAGCAGTGCCCTTCAGTCTTCCGCTCGAGGCTCACGTCCTGCACACAGCGCGTTCTGCCATCACCAACAAGCGGTGACGACACATCAGGTCGATGCTCTCAAAATATTCCCAACAGCAGTTGAACAAGAGATGGGGGGGGAGGGGGGGGTTTGCAGGGGCAGGTGGGAAACCTGCACCTCATTGGATGATAAGCAACATACAAGAACTGGGATATGGCTCTGGGTGCACCAGCCCTCCAGCAGTGCAACAGCTTCCACTGAGCATGTCCTACACACTGTCCTTGGAACCTTGTGGGGTTCCAACCCACCCAGCTTTAGCTGCTGCTGAGTATTGTGAGCAAACAGTTACAGGCCCATGGGGTCAAAGCAGGTAAGTGAGGATTGCACAAGCAGTAAGGAGTATGAGCCTAGGAGCAGCCTCTGATTGGGCTGCTAAGCTAAAAAAAAATTATAACTACAGAATACACCCATTATCTTGACTTACATGCCTACGCATGCGGCCAGCAGTGCCTACGGCACAGTGACACGGCGGACTTTCAACAAGGGTCAGCAATGCAGCCGCTTGGTCAAATTAAGCAGGAATCCCTTTGCATGCAATGCAGGAAATTCATCCCACTTAAACGATACGTATTGTTCCGTTTTACAAAAAACTAGGCAAAGTAGTTATTCATAACATTATGACAAGCAAGGGCCACATTTTAATCACTATAGAGACAACAAAATGAAATTTCATATATTGAAATATGCAAATTGTCAAAATGCCCCCTTGCTGCATTAGGCACCATAAAAAAAAAAACGTGACCTCGCTTTGGATAGATGTGTACAGTGTGTACAGCACAACTGTTCACAAGAAACCTCTTAGGTGTGATGGAACCTCTTTTTCTCAGGCCTGTTGCTTTTATTTAGTTTCCATCTAGTGTAAAAGAACCATTGCTCAGTGCTCTGTGGCATTCTTCTGGCAAAAAGCAGTATCACCCAAAAAGAGATTTATTGGTAGACTTTGCCCAGACAGTTAAGGCTTGCATCATGTAATTTGGACCCCTGGGGTGATTCACGTCAGTATTTGTAGTAAATTTGCAAAATAAATTACCTATTGTCAATTTTCAGACCGTCAATGCAGCCATTCGTGCTTATCCGATTCAGGGTCAGGATGAGCCTGGAGCATATCCCAGCATGCATAGCGTATGGCAGTCCATTCCGGGACACCTACTCGCAAACACAAGTTAAGGGCAATTTAGGGCAAGGGGAGAAAACTGGGGTATGTGAAGGAAACCCATATACGCACAGCAAGAGCTCCATGCGCTCCATAGGCTGCGGAGTAAATGATACGAAGCGGTAGAAGGGCATCTGCCTGGAACTAATGAAACTTAACCAGCCACCAAAAATATCCATATTTATGTGTATGTAAACCGCATGATAAACTGTACCTCTGTGAAATTGCTCACCCACCAACTTACCAGCACCTTATTGTGTGTGTGTGTGTGTGTGTATAAAAAAAACTTTTTTTGTGTGTACATATATAATGTCTGTACATATTTTATTCTCCGATTCTATTTTACGCCTCAGAATCTATTTAACTGTAAGTATACTGTGCATCCTCTGGCGCGTTCCAAAATAAATCTCATTGTTCTTATGATGACAATAACGCATCCCCCCCCCTCCCCCCCGAATCTGCCAGGGTATCCATGGCCCTCTGACGCTTCTTCGCACAAAAAGTGAAATCGCTATACTTACGAAATAACTTACGAAATCATGAAAATGCATTTACAGCGTCTGGATCATATGTCATCTGCATTTACTGTGTCAGGATCATACGTCATCTGCATTTACAGTGTTATGATCATACGGCATCTGCATTTACAGTGTTAGGATCATACGTCATCTGCATTTACTGTGTTAGGATCATACGGCATCTGCATTTACAGTGTCAGGATCATACGGCATCTGCATTTACAGTGCTGCCTGCTCTTTACGCTGCTACTTAAACTCGGACACACTAGTTATAAAATTGTACGATTGCCACATCAGATGCAGCAGTCCTGTAGCATTTCACAACAAAACATTCATCCTCCCCGACACCCGTACGTCAACCAAGCGATGAAATTATCATAGCTTGCAAGCATTTTTGAGTACAAGCTGCTGAATGATGTCAGCCCCACACAACATCCAGTCAAATTTCATCATCCCCTCATTCTAATTAATTTGTCTTTTGTGCATCTTTCTACTGCGGTGTTATTAATTGTCCGCTGATGTGCGTATTGTTTTGTATTGTGTAGGCAGAATGCAGCGCACAAGGGAAAAATTAATTGCACTACATACGTCAATAAAACTTTTTGACTTGAAAACAAATCAAAAACCCAATTATCTTTTCAAAGTACTGAAGAAAAGTTTTGGAACACAAAACATAAATGCACCTGTTTCGAGCATTAATTAAACACATACTGAAGGTAATTCGACGAGTCACCAGAGCACAGAATGATGTTATCAGCTTTCATCGTCGCGATTTCTTTATGAATCCCCCCCCACCCCAATCGATATGCGTTCCTCTACAACAGAGCGGGGGGATCGATGCAAGGAAAATGGCATCACTGCAACAGATCCATTCTTCATTTGCTTCATCATGTCAGGATCATACGTCATCTGCATCCGGGTCGTGTATATCAAATAAAGGAATGTGCTTCGACATTAACAAATGATCCTCTTAGCCTTTGTTGCACGTCCAGCCTGCCCCACCGCGTTGTCCACGCAGGCTACCTTGAGCGTCCGTATTTTACCTGCATCACTTAGCGAAAAGCTCTCAAATTCTGCTGATGCGGCATCGCAGAGAAATGGACGCTTAATGTATTCAGCACTTTGAATCACACCATTATGATGCTTCGCGTGAGGCATACAGTACAGATCCCCCCGCAGCGAAGCCAGGCCAGCGGATTCGCTGTTTTAGACCATCTCTACTCTTCCTACTCCCAGGGTTTTCTTTTTCCCCAAGCACGATCACATATTGCAGGACAGAATATAAGAATAGTTGCAAGTTAGCCTCCATTAAAACGATAAGACGAGACGGAAAACATGCGAACTAACATTAGACAAGTTCACACGATGCAGGGAAAATTAATTAAGCCATTGGCGTGCAGAAACTAACCAAAGTGCAGCACCTGTCATTTGACAGCAGTGATTCCTGAAAACTTGGAGCACATTAATGAATAGGTATAAAAGCAAGACGGGTGAATTATACGTGTATTAAAAACAATCTTTCTATTAGTGAGCCAATGTTCTAATAACCTGGAGATTTAGGCATCGGATGGATTTAGTGTGGATACTGTCTAAAGGCAGTGAGGACAAACTTTAAAGCTTCTGATTTTCCTCGTGTTCAGAAATAAGCGTTTTCAAATACATTCATTATTAATTTTTTTACAGCTGCCTATTGAGCCGCTTACGCTGTACTGGAGTAGTTAGCTATACAGAAAAAAAGAGGGAGGGGATTGCTGAGCTGGCAGGCGTCTCCTTCATCCGACAGCTTCTTTTTCTTTCCTGACGGTGTGACAAGAGCAATAGGAGCCGCTGCAGAGGGACGCGATGCAGAAGAAGAGGTGGCGCTTGGTGGCATAGCGAGACATACGCGGTCAGATCGCCGCAGCTCACAGGCGAGGGTCCAGCGAGAGGAGCCGCGAAATTCCGCATCCCCTGCAGCACTGACGGTCCAGCCCCACCAGGATGACAGTGGCGGCTGTGGAAAACTTGGACGAGTCCTCGGGTCTGCCCGAGCATCCGCAGGAGACGTTCGCCCAGGACCACAATGAGTACGAATGCTGCGAGAGGGTGGTCATCAACATATCGGGCTTGCGCTTCGAGACTGAGCTCAAGACACTGGTCCAGTTCCCCGAGACTCTGCTGGGGAACCCCAAGAAGAGGATGCGCTACTTCGATCCCCTGCGAAACGAATACTTCTTCGACAGGAACCGCACCTGTTTCGACGCGATCTTGTATTATTACCAGTCGGGCGGCAAGTTGAGAAGACCGGTCCATATTCCGCTGGACATGTTCGCGGATGAGATCAAGTTTTACGAACTTGGTTACGACGCCATGGAGAAATTCCGTGAGGAAGAGGGATACGAAAGGGAGAAAGAGCGCCCCTTGCCCGAAAAGGAATTTCAGCGCCAGCTCTGGCTCCTCTTCGAGCATCCCGAGAGCTCCAGCAGCGCTCGGGGAGTCGCTATAATATCGGTGTCGATCATTCTCATCTCCATCATCATATTTTGTTTAGAGACTTTGCCCGACTTGAAGACTGATCCCACGCACTACTTCCGAATCGTGGGCAACGTCACTTTATTTTACAAGCCAAATATACTGCTCAACCCATTCTTTATTGTGGAGACACTGTGCATCATTTGGTTCACTTTCGAACTGCTAGTGCGATTTTTCGCCTGCCCCAGCAAGCCAGCTTTCTTCCAGGATATAATGAACGTCATAGATGTCGTGTCCATCATCCCCTATTTCATAACTCTGGGTACCGAGTTGTCGGAAGGGGGGGGAGAAGTGGAAGACCTGAAGGATGATCAGGGGGGGTCCCTGGCCGTCCTCAGAGTGATTCGTCTGGTTAGGGTGTTCCGCATCTTTAAGCTGTCCAGACACTCCAAGGGGCTCCAGATTTTAGGGCAGACCCTCAAGGCCAGCATGCGCGAACTGGGCCTGCTCATCTTCTTTCTCTTCATCGGTGTCGTCCTCTTCTCCAGCGCCGTCTACTTCGCAGAGGCGGAGGATAAGGAATCCCACTTCGCGAGCATTCCCGACGGCTTCTGGTGGGCGGTGGTATCCATGACCACTGTAGGCTATGGGGACATGTGCCCGGTGACCGTTGGGGGCAAGGTAGTGGGCTCCCTGTGCGCCATTGCTGGAGTACTAACGATCTCGCTGCCGGTGCCCGTGATCGTCTCCAACTTCAATTACTTCTACCACAAGGAGACCGAAGGGGAAGAAGAAGCGAAGCTCCTCAACATCAGCACCCAGAACATCTCGTCGGACGGCGAGTCCAGTCGCCGCGGCTCATCCATCCTCAGCAAGTCCGAATACATGGAGATCAACGAGGACATGAACAACAGCTTCGACAACTTCAGGGATATGAACCTGAGAACTGGAAACTGCACCGCGAACAAAAACGTCAATCAGAACAAGATTTTAACCGACGTCTAAAACTTAGATACAGCTCTATAGAATATTCCAGATCACCCAGCGTAATCAATCTAATATGAACGGCAGCGCAAGTATTAGGCAAAAAGCCATTACATTAAAAAACATGACATTTATATTAAAATGTGATTCAAATATAGAGATAATATATTAGATCTACATCATATGCAGGAGGGAGATCTGTTGTCAGAGATGATGCGATCACTAAAATATGAAAAGAAAGCAGTCACAGCATTGTATCGACCCGAGTTGTGGACCTATAGGGGATGCTTTACTTAAGAGTGAAAAAAGCGCGTCTCTTCTAACTAAAGAGAAGGTGCATGAGGTAATGGTATCGGGAACACTAGGCCTACCGTATTAATACTGCAACTTCGCCAGGTAGGAACTTTGCCTTAGCCTTCGGTAATTTTAGCAGCAGTGACAGACAGTTCGTTCAAGTGAGTGTTACTCTCTACGTTGCAGTATTAGAAAGGTAGACGTTTCCTCATATAACTATAAGCTTTTTTTTAAACTGAAATTTCGCAAGTTATTGTTTAAATGGTTGATAAATTCCTTTAAAAAGTATTATTTAGAAAAGTGCTGAATGTCAGATCCCGAATTTTGAATGCCATAGCATGTACAAATACTGAACAATTTGTGGTCTAATCAACTAAGAGCAATGTATCCTGCTATATTTGATGCATGACGTCAGTATTAGAAGTTCGTGGTAACTGGGCAAATCGGAGGAACTTAATGGTTTTCCCAGTCGTGAAATAAGCATCTCTCTAAACTAATTTTATATTAACTATGAACCGATGCAGCATAACAATAAGAGTTAACGTGGTTGTAGAAGCTTTTCGACACACATACTCTGTAGAACCATCCGCTTCTAGTTTCACGTTCACAAACCAATATATAAAAATATACAGGCAACGCACTCACCATATAACTGATTCAGCTTTTAACCCATTCTAAAAGTAGGTATTGCGCAATGGACACTCGTGAAAATATTTTTTAAATCCAAAATTATAGTATAGTGCCTTTAAATTCAACACACTAGAGACCCTTTTAAAAGTTTCCCTTGCTGACTAAATTAAGAGAAAAGCAGACAATCCTTATTAGCAAAATAGCATACTAATTAACTATACAGTTATAATAATTCAGATTTAATGTACATCTTCAAGTTCTACTCAACACTTTGCTCTTCGCTGCTCCTCGAATGTACGTCTCTCATGCATGTCACTGAGGGACATAGCAGGTTATCTCTGTTGGACCACTTCGCTCTGAGGCCGAGATCCTTGGTCTTTGGATCCATGGTGCCTGTATCTGTGATTATCTATCAAACAAGACCGACAAGAACTTTTCACACGTACCTGAAGTGGTTCAGAAGTGCATCAGTGACGCAAAATAACTTTTGACAATGTATTGTATCTTATTTATTATTTTTACTAGGTGCATACGAACTAGGTGTATTTATTTCAATTAACATGGGAGTGGCTTGAAAATCTATGCATAAATATATATATATTTAAAAAGCACTGAGCCTGTTGCTCTGCATGCGAGCAAATTTTGCACTCCTGTTGGGGTGGGGCGATGAAATACTGCTGTAGCTTTAATTTAGCTTGATTTTCAGCTAGCAAGGAGCACGAGCTGTGGTGAAGTGAACTAATCTAAAGTTACGTCTGCAATGAGGAAGACCGGCTACACGTTGCGAGACAGCCTAACAGCCTCCGAGAATTTGCAGCTCAGCATTTTGTAAAAAGCTATTCTAACTATAAAAAAAAAACGAAGAAAAGAATGGATGTATGAAAAAAGACTGCTTTCTACAACTAACGACATGCCTTTCTACAAAAAAGTGCATCATTGGAGATCCATCCATCTGTACCCTGCTTGTCCAGAATAAGGACTGAATGAGATTTGAAATAATATGTCCAAAGAAATATGAGCGTCAATTTTGGCCGTGAAGCTGTAATTATATTGAGTTTGACATGTTGAGAAGCCACGGCGCATCCGAGGAAGATTTTAAAAAGGCATGCAGACAGAATTAATAAAGAAAAGCTTTAATATTGCTAAAGAAGCGAGAGGAACAATTATGCTCTGCTTGAAATCAGAGATTCGCGCACAAAGGTATGGGA
>JABFEB020000060.1:21430881-21440908 GCA_019775895.2 Stomatorhinus ivindoensis
AGAAGTGCTTCCTTAAATCCAGTTTGAAGTGTTCTCCCGCTAATTTCCACCTATGGCCACGAGTTCTTGTATTTGATAGGGATAATTTGAAGTCTCCAGGCAGCATACCCCAGGAGGGGTAGGGGGAAAAAATATGCAATTAGGCAGTGCAAACAACTAGGTGAGTGCAGTATGTAAGCTACAGCAGATATGGCTATGGCAGCATAAGCAGGAGGGAGAGGCAAGTGGGAATGCAGGCATGGGGAGTCCCTGAAATGTCAGTACTCCAATCCCACAAGGGGATGTGAAGCTAGAGTGGCAGAACTGACAGCTCAGTTCATCCAAAGCCAGTGGCACCGATTCCCACCCAGCTCTACACCTCACACTATAAGTCTGACTGGGCGTGAGAAGATAGCTAGAGCTAGAACTGGAGCCCCTATAAGATAGACTAAACATGTGTGTTTTTATTCTAGACTTGAATATTGAGAGTGAGCCTGAATCCCACACATCCAGTGGAAGACCATTCCACAGCGGAGGAGCTCTATAGGAGAAAGCTCTGCAGCCTGCCAGAGCTCTTTCTACCCTAGGTACTAACGATATCCTGCGTCTTGAGAACAAGCACAGGGGGTTATATGAGGTCAGTAGATCACTAAGGTATTCTGGTGCAAGGCCATTCAGTGCTTTATAGGTTAATAGCAGTATTTTATAGTCCATCCAAGACTTTACTGGAAGCCGGTGAAGGGAGGATAAGACAGGTGTGATCTGATCAAATTTTTTAGTGTTTATGAGAACTCTGGCTGCTGCATTCTGTACCAGCTGAAGTTTATGTAAGTATCCAGACCAACAACCAGAAAGGAGGGCGTTACAGTAGTCCAGTCTGGAAGTTATAAAGGCATGTATTAATTTTTCTGCAACATGAAGGGAGAGCATCTTCTGAAGCTTGGCTGTTTCGTAAATGATAAAAACGCAGTTCTAGTAATACTTCTTATGTGAGCATCAAAACATAAATCTTAACCAATTAGAAGACCAAGGGCACTTTTCCACCGTACTTTCGGTACTTCCGTAAAGTACCAAATGTATGGTACTTCTTTTGTGTCGGTTTTCCACTGGCCTAAAAACTGGTACCGGCACCAAATGACATCATCAGTGACCGACCCTGACTGATATCATCACAAAGCGCTGCATTTATTTCACTGAATTCAAACGTATTATTATGATCCTTCACTATCCTGTAGTTCTGCTTAATTTTTTTTACTTTCAAGCGGCATTGCTCGGTGTTTCGCATGTGGCCCATTTCTTCCAAGCAGCTTGCTATTACGGCAAATACTTTATTTCGAGTTGTGCCATCCAAACCCTGCTGGATCTGTTCATCCGACCATATGGCGATGGAAGCCTGTGTTTCTTCATTTGTCCATCTTTCTATTTTTCTTTAATATTTTTGTTTCTACTGATTTTTAATTTTGTTTCCCGCTGTTTGTTGTGTGTTTCAAAAGATGGTGGTTGTATTTTTTGTTTCAGCGGCAGGCTATTTGCATAACCAATCAACAGCAAACACGTCTGCAAGTCCCACCCCAAAGTACCTAAGTATTACCCCAGCTGGTTTGGCACGTTCAGTACTGGTACTCAACCAGAAGTCAATGGAAAAAAGAAAGTACTGTACTTTGTGCGGTGGAAAAGCTCCCCAAGGTTTCTGACCACCATGTTAGGTTGTGTAGGAAGGCCACAAATGTCGGGGTGGTGAAACATATTTTGTGCAGCCTTGGGACTAATTACCAGAACTTCTGTTGTTCCTGTGTTTAACATCTAATAGACAGGATATCTAAAACAGTCTTCTACCCGAGAGAGCGGTGATGCATCATCAGGCTTAACAGATATATATAACTGTGAAGAACCTATCTGTGTGGTTAATGTTGTTACACCCATGTTATAGTGTACGCAGCATTACAGAGCTTTTCATTTCTGATTGCTGTGATAGCTTTGAAGCAATCTAATGGCTTTAAAATAATATAAATAATTAATAATAAAGACATGGATTTATAATGCATGCCATACTGAGAATTTAATTAATGGCAGTAGTATAGCGTTTTGGTATTTTCTTTCGGCTACCTTAAACTTTCCACTCAAAATGTAATGTTAAATGATATAAATCACAGCATATAGCAAGATACCTTAGCTGGTGAAAGCTGATCGTGTTGGTTCTGTAAACTGGCGATTCTATTACAATATTACAACATAATAGATCACACTGAAAGTTCCTCTATGTTTATTTACATCAAATTTGGTTTTCCCCTCCAGAGTCTGTTACAATCCCATATCCTGTTCTGAAGTCATTCTTCCTGAAGCTTCAGGTTGGCCCATTATGGTCCCGTTTGGTAATAAAGATAAGCTACTTCTTCTTTGTGGCTCTTCTCCCTTCACCCTTCATCGGTGTCCCCTTCCCTCGCAGTTTCTTTAGCCGTCGCATCTCGTCCTTGAAGTCCTCGTGTTCATCTCTAATCATAATCACAGGTGTACAGCAAGGTGCAATGCAGGCATAAAACACAAATTTCGCAAAATTGTCACTTTTGACCATCTCAACTATAATAGAAAATACATGTATAAAACATAGTCTGCACTGTGAAAAACCATTGCGATCTGAATACCTGAACAAGCCCAGGAAGCGTAATGTCTTGGTCAGGCCGTAGTAGGTGTTGTGCTCTGGGTACCAGTCATACACCCCCTTCCGCTGCGCCAGAGGCGGCTCTTTAAAAAGATCCACTACCTTCATGGAGCGGCCATCCGTGGGGCGCACAACCTCGCCGAAGATACGCGCACTCAGGCGCGCCATTCGCGTGGCGTATTGCGACATGGTTATTACCTGTAATAACAAATGGCAGAATCGATTACAGTGGAATTATAACTCTGCTCCATAAATATTAAACGAGTCCTCGTAGCAACCCGCCTACAACTCTGACCGCCGGTTTACATATATAAGAATAAGTAGAAAACAAATACAGGTCTAAGTATAAGGAAAATTTTTGTAACATTTCTGCAGAATACATTTAGTTACATACATATAAATTAAGAAGTAATCAACGTCATCAAATGCTAATCTTGCTTTCCCGGAACGCTATGTACGTTACGTACCTTTTATAAAATGATTGATGTCACTTATGACAAAGCACTTACATTCCACGTACAATAAAGTGTTAACACCTATTTTAATACAATTAGATTTATAAAAGAGTAGGATACAGCATAACCTTCCCAGACACGTTAAACAAGGACCGGTACGTCACTTTAATAGTCTCGTGTACCAAATGCATTGTTCTTTAGTTCCGCATATCCAGTATAAAGATATAACAGCCGAGACCCAGAGTTTTAACTTCTTTATCATTACATCTTTCTTTCTTCTGCGTAATATGACCGGAACCAATTCGCCGTCTGAACAGAATCGTTTAGTTTCTGACGTTTGTAAATAATTTTTAAATTCTAAAATCTACAGTTCTATTGATACATAATTAGTTTTTCAATACCTATTAAAGATGCATTGTTTTAGTTGCACATCTAGGCTATATTTAGTTCGATATCTACTTTATAATTTATATGTATATATACAAAATACGAATATAACATCAGTTGGAGACAAACGTACCCATTTTAAACCATTCTGCAACTACTTTCTACCACAAGGGGGTGCTCAAGCAACACGAGAGCCAAAAAAGGCTAGTAATTTAATCAAAAGTAATTTAACGCAACATGTTTTTATATATTTTGTTTGTTATATTAAAAGAATGTATCCACTAACACACTTACTTTAAGTTAACTGTACTAAGGACATATAAATATAATTTTAAAAGTCCTTAAAATGATCCAATTCCAGACGTAAACCTTAAAAATACTTGACACTGATTCTTAAATCTGGTTTTTGCACTAGACAATGAACAGGGCAGTCTTTTCCAGAGGAGTCAATGATGCATTTTAATTCTAAAACAGAAAATAATTTGGCTTCCAGATCTAATTGCTGCTTTTGATTTTGGAGGTTGCTATGGTAACTATCTGACCCACACTTAAAAAGCAAAAGCCTGTACTAAAATTAAAAACTGATGAGTGAAAGTGGGTCCTAAACTACAGTTTACATAAATGACGAATTAGGCCAATTGTTATCTAACCTTGCAGATATGAATGAACACTTAAAACATTTAAATGCTGTAAACTTTCTAAAAACGGGATTCATAATTTTCAAAATCATCAACAGACCAATGCAAAAGTGTATCCTTCTTTGAAATTATGATTCTGCTTTCAACATGTGCCTAAATATATCTCCCATATTTCTCCCACACGCAAATACTTTATTTTTCCTTCCTTCTCCAGCTGAAATGAAATGATCCTTTGCCATTTGCACGTGTACAGTATAATTCTTTTTCCCCCAAATACCCCGTCTTGCGCTCACACACACACAAAAACAGAGAGCGATATACAGATATAACAGACCGCATAGCCAGCACCCCCGCAGGATTATTGTGGGGGATTTAGAGCCTTGTTAGGAGCGACGAAGTTGTGACTATTTGGCTGAGGCCAGGACTTGAACCGGCAACCTTCCGATCACAAGCAAACACCGAACAATACCGCTTGAAGAAAAAAAAAAAAACTTTAGCAGAACTACAGGATAGTGAAGGATCACAATAATATGTTTGAATTCAGTGAAATAAATGCCGCGCTTTGTGATGATGAAGCCACCGAGGCTCCATCCAACCAAGACCCACTTAACCGGCCACTGAGGCTCTGAAATTCAGGTTGTAAGTCTAAAGAAAAACTGAGATTTTTGGATTTTTTGCACATATGTGGGTTCACACCGTGACCCTAAATAGATTCGTGTATTTAAACATAATATATCCGCATATAAAACTGGTATTTCCACAAAAAAAAACAGTTTTTATTTGGATGCTTTTATTTTATGTAACTTGCTTTCAGTGTTCCATTTATAGATACACCCTTAATCATACAGTGGAATCAGAAACAGTGTGAAAATGTAATTATAGCCATATTTTAAAAGCCATGTAAAATTGCACCATGCATTCTTGATTTAAAGTGACAAGTACTTATTCGTTTGAAAACAACACTCCCTAGACTAGTTGTGACATGTATTTTCATTCTGGGCACTTAATCTGTATATTTCTTCTTTACGACAAAACTATGGGATCTAATCAGGAGGCCCAGAACATATCCCTTACTGCCCCCCGAAGCCTTTCCTTCACTCAGCACTGAAACATTCGGTTCTGAGGATAATCGTAAAAGCAATTTATTTGACGGTTCAACAGCTTATCACATCAAATAAAATAACCGATTTTGAAAAATAGCATCCTGCCGTTTCTTCAAGAGTCAGCCGGCGTTAATCCACATGATGTTTGTAACAGAAAAATATAATCGATCACCACCCATCATGCTTTTACCTTATTTTGCAAAACCGTGTTTTGTTTATTAATTGTTTTTACTGCAAAATTAACTGCATTTCAACACCAAACAAGAAACATTTTTTGAGGTGAGGTATGTTTAACATATTCTTAACCCAATAAAAAGGAGAAACTCCTAACTGTTCATTCCTAACCAAAGCAAATTGCATAGCATATCGGCATTAATTGTGTGTGTGTGTATAAATATATATATATATATATACACACACACACACACACACACACACACGGATTATTTGATTTGATATTCAGAACATCATGTTCAGGTGTCACTGTACGTGTCTTTATCTGGAGGGTTATAAATTTCCTTTTGCATTGCAGAGATTCTTTGAAGGCATTACACCTGAAACCCGTTTTTGCGTGTAGGTACCTAGTACTGTGTCAGTGTGATTGATTGGAATAGAAGGGCGATGAATGGCTGTGGATGAGACAGGGATCCTTCCAGGCGGTCAGGGTCCGTGCATCTGCAGCAGCTCCCTCCCTCTCAAACATGCATAGTCACAAGACCGGCAATCCGCCGGCGCCAGGATTTACATACTGCCGAGGGCTGACCCCGCTTTGCACGTCTCACAGCATCCACGATGACATTGTTTACTGTCAGCACCGGATTGTAACACGGGCTGGCCGCCGTTGAGGCGCTGATGCGGGTCTGAGAGGAGCGAGCCATGGCTGCCGCCAAGTCGCTACTGTGCGCCGGCCTCTTTTTCTCTCTTTGCGCCCTGGTCATGCTGACGGTGGCCATCTACTCCGATCACTGGTACGAGACGGACGCCAGGAAGCACAGGGAGCGATGCCGGACTTTCTCCAGCCGCAGGAACGACCCGGGCTTCATTTACATCTCCAACAGTAGCCTTCCGCTGCGGGCGAGCCGGGCGCGGACGGAGCCGGGGACGGGGCTGCTGACTCGTGATCGCCGGCAGATGTTCGCCCTGAGCGCCGCGGACGAGTGCAGCCGGCGTTATAACTCAACCAACATGGGGCTGTGGAGCAAGTGCCACCGACAAGGCTTCGACCAGGACATTGATGAGCTCATTCGCAAAGGTAAAGAAAGATCGTCATATTTTCCTATATGGGTTAATTCAAACTCAATTGCAAATGTTCACTTCCCTTGATTCTGATTATGCACATACGAGAAAACGCCTCGATTTTAGGGGGGGTGAGTCAAACCGCCTTTGATTTCTTAATGCGAGTCATCAGATTGACAAATGTACAGAATATGATGGTTGTTTCAAGCACATACATTGCGAAACATATTAGTAATGCAACTTGACTGCCACTCCACATGAAGTCTTGGGTGTCTAGCAATCAATCATCTCTTCCGTTTTTAACGCAGAGAATAACAAATGAATGTGGGTGAACACTTGTATAACACATGTCACCTTATAAACCGCTCCATGTCCTTCTCACAACCTGTAAGCGCCTTTGAGCTCCTAATAGAAAATCATGCTTGCTATAGGTGGTGCAGTTCGTTGTATTCATACATGTGCCTATAAACTGCATACATAAATGAACGGCATGTTGTAAAAAAAATCTTAAAACACCAGCGCATCTCCACTGTATTAAAATTTCAGACGTGTTATGTAGTTGCCAGTTCAACGGAGGGAAGGATTTGATGATCAGTATCTTCCGAAAGCGCAATTATCCCCATAATAGGATCTGAAGGGAGAAAATGGTGAACTCCGGTGATTCGGTTGAATATGTCTGATCCTGCAGCTGGAATTTTCTGTTGATGGCTCTGAAACGGCCGCAAAGGCTCCCCCCACGGGGTAATTGGACCACGGGGCTAATACGAGTGTAAAATATGAAAACTTTTTCCCCGGGGCTGGTTTTGTGAAGGGCATGCAGGGATCACACCAGCTGTCAAAACGGAGGGTTCTTCAGCTATACCAGTGTCTGATGGTATAAGCGGCTGCACGGATAATAGGTTACCTTTGAAGGCGCTGGATGCTGGTTGAGTTAGTTGTCGATGTTCTTTTTGTTGGATGCATTTCTATTTTTCTTCACGTTTGTTTTTCACCTGCTATTATTGAGGCTGTGGATCTAAGACAAGAGCAGCCATTGATCCCAGGGGGAAACTCTGCAGTGATAATCAGTTCTGTCACCTGCTGCTCTTTTTGCATAGACGTGAATTTGCATATTGGTTATATATGGTTGTGTTAGAATTATTTTTATGGTTAACTAGGTACTAAATCCTCGTATCACATCCTGGTTGCACCCCTGCCTTGTGCTGCCTGGGATAATTTAATGCCCCTCCCCTCCATAACCCTAACCAGGATCAGGGGCTGGACTGGATGGATGGATTATGCACCAAATAGATTTCAAAAGGATTATTTTGTGGAAGCAAAATTTTAGTTTCCCTGTCTTTGTTTTTGCAGTTAGAAAGAGAATATCCTTTAAAAGGCGGAATCGCATTTAAGTTATGACTTAAAAAAAAAAAAAATTGGTGGTTGGATTTAGTGCCTTTAGTTCACATAGTGAATAGTAAGTTTGTGTTCAGCATCAGTTGATAACCTTCTCATATCAGGAGTCCTGCATGCCATCACTATGTCCCCATCTGCTGCAGCTTGGCAGAAACCAAGCATCATGTGAAAGGAAATTGGAAATAAAAACTGCTTCAGGTCCATTATAATGCTTCTGCAGCTGTTGATGGTGCACAGGCCTGTCTGAACATCACACTAACAAGTCACAATAAGCACAGATTTCCTTCCACAATAAATTATGCAAATGCCCCCGTTTGCCTAACAAACAGCTGATATCAAGCTTCGTGTGAGCATATGGACGCAGGGAGGAGTCACAGGGTCAGCGGAGATAGCCATACCTGCTCCGAGGGGGACACCTGTGACATCTGTATGGCTGTTTGGCACAATGGCCCCCCACGGGCACAGGTGTCACTGTACAGACCTCACATCCAGATTGAGTTCCCACAAGACTGCCAGGGGTCAAAGGGCATTATAGTTATGGGGCAACAATTTTGCAGGAAGTGGAACCTGACGCTACCTCATTTTCTACAGCCTGCTCATATAATCATTTGCATTTAGCAAATCCTTCAGTTTTTGTACATCAGGGATTGGCATTTATTATTATTCTCTTTCCAAATGATGACAGGAAGTGTAGACCACAGGTACAGAAAGCGTCTTGCCTTTATATTGATGAATCTTGTGCACTGGACTGGCTGATCTGTTCTACTCTTGAACTGGATACTTACTCTGAATTGCACAATAGACACATCAGATTAGTTGAAATCTGATAGTGACTGAAGCCTAGTGTTATGGTCAGCCTTGAGTGGTGTCTCTTAGCATACAATAACATTCCAAGTGTCGTCCAATCAGATTATCTGTCTGTTCCTCAGCCCTGCCTATAGACCTCTTATTGGCAGAGTCATACCAGCCATGATATGATTGGTAGTCTGGCCTGAGGGAGCCATGTCAAACCTTCAGGACTCTTCCTAAAGAACAGACTATATTTCCTCACTATGTTATTCAACATAAAATGTGGCATAAATAATATTGCAGTAAGCAAGGGCAGCTGTAACTTTGCCAGTTGGGAACCATGGATCAGATCCAGCTCCTGCCTGGGAAACAGCTGTCAGGTCTGAGGACACAGAAGTGTACCGCACAGGTACCGCACAGCCAGGGCAGTCCTGAACAAGGGAAGCAAAGACCTGCCATAACCAGCAGATAGAAAAGCACTTCTACCATAATACCAACCCCACTGTATGTGGCTAGCTAAGGTGGAAATTTCAGGTCCAGAAAGTAAGAATCCAGATTTTGTTTCAACCAACCAGTTAAGTACTCTGTGACTGTGACTCTTTATATATAACTGGTTGGTTGAGACAAAATCTTGGTCTGGAGTTTTACTTTATGGACCTGGAATTTCCACCTCTGGTGGCTGGGTACTATTGACATAATTAACTACACTCTTAAGACCACCTGCCGCTCCATGGACAACATTTCACTCCTGAATAGGTGAACAGGTTCTTTAGCTGCTCTGACAGAGGAAACACAGATTCTGTCACCAAGGTTACACCAACCACAAAAGGACCAAGTGCTGATAACACAGGATGATACACTTTATGGACAAAAGTATCAGGACACCAGGCCGTTACACCTACAGGAACCTTTATGACACACCATTCTAAATCCACAGACATCAATGTGGAGTTGGTCCCAACAGCTGACACTCTTCTGGGAAGGCTTACCGTAAGGTTTTGGAGTGTGCATGTGGGTACATATACCAAGACATTTTGGACAATTCTATGCTTCCAACTTTGTGGGAACAGTGGGGAAGTCCCTTTCTGTTCCAGCATGACTGTGCCCCAGTACACAAAGCAGGGTCCATAAAGAAAGGATTTGGTGAGTTTGATGTGGAGGAACTTGCCTGGCCGCACAGAGCCCTGACCTCAACCCCATCGAATACCTTTGGGATGAATTAGAATGGAGATTGTGAGCCAGGCATTCACATATCCACCTCACAGATGCTGTGCTGGGCGAATGGGGAAAAATTCCCACAGACACACTCCAAAATCTTGTGGAAAGCCTTTCCATGAGAGTGGTAGAGTGGTAGTTGTTATAGCTGCAGAGGGGGGGGGGGGGGGA
>JABFEB020000060.1:21445589-21456104 GCA_019775895.2 Stomatorhinus ivindoensis
CGGGACGTGGACTCTACACCATATCTGGAGGGTCTTTTGGAGGGATGCTGGCATCCTTCGCTGGTCCAACCCTAATATGCGTGCAGTCATTTTCCTGTATATTGGTAACTATATTATGGGCCTTTAGGGCACAAGGGCATGTTTGACTGTAAAAGGAGCAACTTCCTCATCTCTTCAGTCATTCTTTGCTTATAGCAATGGGCTAAATACACATTAGTATCCTGGAAAAATAGTTTTACTTTTAATTGACGGAACTGCTTTAAAAGCGAGAAATTGGCCATCAACCAACAGAAAATGGTACTAGATCTTGGACCGGAGACAGAACTGGGTCTGAACAACAGCCTTCTGGTGTCAGGACAGTTCCAGCAGCACAGTGGATGCTCCTGAGGTGAAAGACTATAAAACACTACCTTCACACACTCCACTAACTTCCAGATTCATTTTTCTTTTTTGTCCACAGGTTCTATTGCAAGATGTTCCTACATCAAATACCATTATTCTGCAGCCAACATCCCGAAGAACCTCTCCTACAACATGACAAAAACCATCAGACAGGACGAGTGGCACGCCTTACGTATGAAAACTGCACTTAGTCTACTCACCTACACACCCCGGGTCTTCACATGTAACTGAACATAGAGGGTTTGGCTCAGTTTTGCCTGGTTTAGTAATTACCAAATAAATCAGAACATATATGTTAAATTGACATTTTAGCATATTTAACATATGTTTTGCTTGTTTCTTCATTATCATACAAATTACTGTTTAGGCATGACTGACCATACTGTTCAATAGGTTCAACCCAATAGACAACTCATACTTACAAACGGCCTACAATAAAGCCTATTATATTATAGATTCCAATTAAATACCATTGTTCCTAATAAGCAAAGCACACACTTTGTGATGCTCATGAAAACATCGCGCTTCATTGGCTCGCAGTGTGGTACAGTATAGTACCAGATGCAATATTTACTTTAGTTACATTTATTATTACTGTATAATTATTACAATTATTATACACTGTATTAATAACAGAGGTGGAGATTTCAGGTCCAGAGCGTACAAATCCAAACCAAGATTTTATTTCAATCAACCAGTTGAGTACTCTGTGACTGTGACTCTTTATACTCAACTGATTGGTTGAAACAAAATCTTGGTCTGGATTTGTACTCTCTGGACCTGAAATTTCCACCTCTGATCATAATTTTTCTGACTTACCTACAAATTCGACTTAAAGACAGACAGAGGGAACGGATCTCTTATTTGTAGCTCGGGAACTGCCTGTTATAGCGGCCTATCACTGGAGCTCTGAATATGGATGCCTTGAACGTACCTACTAGCAGGTATGAGCAGGTGAGAACTTTTGGCCCACATGTAGCAGCTGACGGCTCCAAGCACATTCCCGCTGCTGTTCCTGCTCTCCCAGCCTGTGCTGCATTCTGGAGGTCACAGTAAGTTCTCAGCCCTACAGGAGCATCCTACGCGTTTCATCTGACTCTAATTCTAGCAGATTATCACATCTTGCTAATGCTCACGTCTATATCAAGGGATTTTGTCCTCTCCTCTATGCTGTGTGCGATTGCGAGGTTCGTACTTGGAATTATTGTGATAACAGACCGCGCCGTGCAAGACAACTAACATGAGGCGTAAGTTATAAAGTATAGTGGACCTGCTCCACCATATTACCTTCTGCAGAACAAGCAAAAGCTATAATTAAAAGAAGGAGCACCGTTGCAGAGTACGGACAGACATGGACAGGGCACCTAGGCAGTGGAGGAGATAATCAGATTATAAAGTTTGAAATACAGCACTTAAGTGCTTTGAATAGTATAGTTCGCTTTAATAGGCAGGTATTGTTCAGAGAGTGGCAGAAAATAGAGAGTGATTACTGATAACCTTCTGGGGTCAGTTCTTCCCTAATTGCCTGAAGTGTTGCATGCGGTCAGCCTATTAATCATCAGCAACTCTGAATTCCCCGCTGTGTCTGAAAATTAGAAGGAGAGAATAAAAGCAGGAGAACCAGGTGCAGTGAGCTCTGGGTCGCATTTTTCAAGGTCAGAGGTATTTTCAGCTTGTTGTTTTTTCTTTGAACTACAGCAGATCCACATTATTATCATGAGTAATATTACAACTCAGCTGATGAACCTTTCACCTCTGGAAAGCCAAGTGCTATTTGTAATCTGAGATACAGAAACTCTTCCTATAGAGGTATTAAAATGGTCCCTGCTTCTGTTTGATAGTGCTTCATAATACTGAAGGGTTAGTTATTCCAGCAAATTTAATATACTCACATTTATGCTATACAATACTTGTGGTTTGACTCATTCTAGGTCAACCCTTGAGGGCTGGAGCTCAGCGTGAGCTTAGTGGGTGGTCATATTCGCAGGCTGTAGACCCCTGTTTGGCCCAGTGCCTGTTCCTTACTGGGAAAGAACAACCATTCACGCACCCTGCACACACCACCCACAACACTCCACTCCTGCCTGTCAATCTAAAGTTTAGGGTTAATGTGTTACTATATCTGTGACCATATTCTAAGGATTTCTAGGACAAATGGATTCTGTATTTGAATTATTAATATGTATTTTACATGAAAAGCAAACCTGTTCATAATAAGATCAGGTTGGCCGTACTGCCTGTTCATCCCATTGAATCCTAGCCTATCCTTCATTTTTGGTCTAGTGATAATTCACATTGTCCACCACAACAGGGGCTTTCAACATGCAAAAATTAAACTAAAGACCTCCCACTCAGAGCGAAAACTATTGAAAGGGCTCCCCAATGGGGAAAGAAATATTGAAGTCCCCGGGTCTTTAGTTCTTAATTATTCATGCAATCTCACATTAGTGGGGGAGTATTCCCAGCAACGGTCTGTTTTCATTTGGGGGGGAGGGTTTCTGTTTTAAGAAAAGCTGAAAACCCCCGAGCTGTACAACTTCCAGCAATGTGGATCTCGCTTCAGATCCAGTGATTAGGCAGCTTCACTTCTAACCTCCCACTTCACCCGCAGGCTGGTGAGAAGCTGAGCTTCTGGCCTTCAGTCCTGCGCGGAGCGTAACCTTCTGTCCAGTACATCGGAAGCCCCCTCTCAAATCAGATACAATACTGGCTACTGATACAGGCTCATGGATAAATAAACCTAGTAAGAAATAAGCTGGATCAATCTATTGTGATATACTAGACAGATAAAACAAAAATAATAGTAATAATAATGATAATGATGTGTTTCGAACGGCTAACAGCCCGTAGTGGAGAGCTGTGTGTGACAGTGTGCGTGTGTATGTGGTGACGCACGGTGACCGCTGGCATATCATCGAGGGTGTACCCTGGCCTTGTGGCCTCGCTGCATGGGACAGGCTCCAGGCCCTCCTGTGACCCTGAACAGGTTGGAGGATGGATGGATGAAAGGATAGATACTGGCCAAATCCTGTAGGGTCACTTTTAATGTTCACCTGGGCTAGACAGCTACTTCCTGGAAATGGGCATTGCATTGTGACTGGAAGTGCAATCGAAGACCTCAGATTAAAGGGATTCGCCAGAAGTTTAATTATGAGACAGTGACATTGAACACGTTTTATAAGCAGTTTACTAAATTTGAAAGTAGCAGCTGACTAAAATCAGACAGTTAGAATCATCTGAAATTGGTCAATGGAATTTATTAATGTGCAGCCTGTTGATCTCTGCTGTTCAGACCTTAGGTGCAATCGCTTTCCTCAAAGATCCCTCGCCTGGCTGACCCCATTAACTTAAATTTAGTTTAACTGCACAGACGTTAACGTGACATGCACCCTGAGAATGCGACACGGTGAGCGGCACATGTGCAAGTCCTGCATGCTAATCTCAGCCAACCAGAAACAAATCGTAGGAAGCTGTGAAAGAAAAATCATTTAATACAACATTTACTGTACCATGAAAAACATTTATGCAGCTGAAGAGTTACTGATACCTTAAACCTCTCCTCAGGGGCACGCCCAGTCATTTCATTTCTTCATTAAATTTCACCATCAACTCACTCAATTAGTTAAATAATTCGATGGGGCACTGATTAGCCAAACAGCGTATGTCAGCGGTCAACAAATAGTGGAGAGACAGACATATTTAATGTTTACGCCATGAAGATCATGTAAGATAATCGTCTTTGACTGCCTGAGACCTTTGCTTAGTGCTGTGTATCTATTCTACAGGAGCAAAAGAAATGTCAGATGAATGTACAGCTAAGGTGAGGGAATTGAGGCAGGGTTCAACCAGTGAAGGCTGGGTGACGGGCTTACCGCTCGCTCTTCAGCCTGCCTTTGCTCCCACAGACCTGCGGCGGATGACAGCCGGATTCATGGGCATGGCGGGGGCCATCATCCTCTTCGGATGGCTGGTGGGGTTGTTGGGCGGCTGCTGGGATCAGGGTCTCATGCAGTATGTGGCTGGATTGCTCTTCCTCATGGGTGGTGAGTGGGTCTGGAATCGCTGCACGCTCTGTCTGCACTGGGCCGAGTAGCCGTCCGCTGACCATTCTGCTCTGTCTTTGTTTCAAAGGCACCTTCTGCATAATCTCCCTCTGCACTTGTGTGGCCGGCATCAACCATGAGTTTTCCCGCTACCCACGCTACCTGTATGGACTGCCCGACGATATCGCCCACGGTTACGGCTGGTCCATGTTCTGCGCCTGGGGGGGGCTGGGGCTGACACTTATCGCTGGGTTCTTCTGCACCCTGGCCCCCTCTATGCAACCTGTGCCGTCCCAGTGCTCCAAGACACGGCCGGAAAACGGCACCGTGTGCTGAGGAATCTGTACCTCTCTGCGCCGTGAAAAGGAGGGGGGGGGGGGGGAACCATGTACATTTTGGGCAGCGCAAAAAAATGCGCGTGTTCAAACAGGGGCCTTTGCTAGGTTTTGCCAAAAGACTGAAACAGGACGTTGTGTGACGGCAGCTCCCCAAATAGAACACTCGACAGCATCTGAATAACAAGTGCTGCAGATTAACAAGTCAATCTCTATTGTGAAGGACAGGATTCTGCTTGAGGATATTTCAAAAGAAAGCAATTAAGAGATGCGGTTTAGCTCGAAGGCTGCGAAAGAAGCAGCCTGTAACATAATAGACAGAAAACCCTCTGCTTCCTTAGGGAACCATTTCCAAAAAGCGTGGAAATCTGCACGGGACAGACAGTGGAATTATCCGAGTTCTACCAGGCTTTTCCAGAGCAGGAGTCCTTATTTAGCCTGGGGGGGGGGTCCTACTCTCTTCTGAGAAAGTTTTCATGGAAACCATTACGCTTGTCGTTGAATTTCCCCAAACAATATGGGAGGAGGGGAAAACAAATATTCACATTGTTGCTACATTGAGCTTGTGATCACAAATTACTTTTTCAAACCCTTTCCAAAGTGTTATGTCAACAGTTTCCTCTTTCTAGTGCAAATCTGAACATGGTTTCTTGAGAGTGCTCTGAACGTAACCCATTAAGCATGTTGACCTTCCGTCAGGGTTCCCCACATGTAAATAGCTGTAAAACTATACTATGGACAAAAAAAAATGTGAAAAGGATGTTGACTATTTCCACCATTAAGGGTACATTTTCCTCGAAGCAATTCAGGGCCCTCAATGGGCTGCAGTCTGATGAAGCGTTGTAAAGTTACACAAGTACAGACTGCAGAGCGTCTCCAAAGGCACAATGTACACTATAATTCAGTCCATGTTGTATTCCAGAAAAGGGAGGGGGGAAATGGGGGGTGACCTGACTCAATAAAAGCACCTTAGCTCTTAGCCATCGCCGAAATAGAAGCATATTATGAGCTTAAAAGTCAATCTGTTCTGAGACTAGCAGGTCTTAGATGGTTGTAAGAGACAGTTTGTGAAATGACCAGATTCCTTTGCTTATAAGGAAAAGCAAGGTGATAATCAAATCCGGAACTAAAAAGAAAAACAAGACCCGGTTAGTGATGGAGTCAGTCTTGCCACAGGTTTACATTCCCTTGATTTTCCTCAGAAAACAGGAACATCAAGCTAAAATGACTCAAAGCTAAATCACCATATTCAAGCACAGAACCCAGCTTCTTGTGAATGCGTGGATGGAGCAGGAAATATGCTCTGAACGCCATACTTCTCTTGCAGCTGGATTTTGGACGTTGGTACAAAGGGTAGGAGACACCCTGTAATTGTTTAACAATAAAGGATATGACTGCTTTTTATTCCAGCCTTGTCATTACCCAGGTCTCACTCATGATCTCTGTGCCAGCAACTGCCTTAGCAAGACACTTAAGACATATGAGGTTAAGGACAGACAAACACCAGTGTCAAGTTTGCATTTATTTAATATTTAGTTTTTCCAGACCTGTGTTGGGAGGGGCGGGCACACATCATTTAGAGCTTCGTTACACAGGTGTTTAAAATCGTTATCCCATAGCTAACTGTATCGCTTGTTTTGAATTTATTTTCTATTGTCTTTAATACTGAGCAGATGGCAGACTGCAGCCAAGGACTGTTGTGAGAAAGACGGGAATGGAGACAGCCCTGCTGGCGCGGCTCACACTAAAGCTCCAGAGCAGAACCGCATCCCCTCCAGTCTCCACAAAGGCGCTAGTCTGCTCCTAAAAACTGCTTCAGCTTGAGGATTTCGTTTTATTTATTTATTTGGAGGTAGCCAACACACAAAAAACTGGTATATATCCTTTGTATCGCTCCAGCAGCATGACTTTTCACTCATGACTGGTCAAATGTACCAACAGGGATTCCCTTGCCCATGATGTCATCAGAGAATCGACGACTCATCAGGGCTGGCCTCGTTCAAAATAACTGGCTTCTTCAGCACTGACTGAAAGGATTTCCCCCTCAGCTCATCAAGTGGGCCTCCTACCATCGCTTCTGCACAGCGACAGGGCGGCTACAATGAGGGCCGTTACCACGGATACCACACAGTGGCACCTCGTTTCCCAAACGAAATTGCACTTTTGTTTGCATCCCATTACTACAGGGCCCTTCAGGTGTATCAGTGCACAGCCCTCTGATACAGAGGTCTAACTGTGTCACTCTAAGGGGAAATAGCACCCCCTGCTGCCCGCATGCAGACTAGGCCTAGCTGCTCTATAGCCCAAAAAGGCCTTTGGCAGCTTTCCTGTTCATAATTACCTTCACAGGGTAAAAACAGCACAGCAAGGAGCACCTTAGCCAAATCCCAAAGGCTGGATACCTCCAGTGTTGTAACGTCTGGGAACAGAGGGGGGGTGTTTTTTTTTCCCCTTTCTCCAACTGAATTATGCTGAAATCAAATTCTCCCTCCCCCGAGTTATTTTCTTTGAATAACCTTCTGCCATCAATACCACATCCCCAGTGTTTCTAGTTAAGGTTCGGATGTTTTGGTGAATGAACCATTGAGTGCTCACCCTGGGGGGCAGAAAGAGAGCTAGGTATGGCCACAAGCCAAAAGAAAATAAACACAAAACAATGAAAACAGAAACAGGAAAATATAGTATTTGTTATGGTGTTAATAGTTTTGTGATGTGCGGATTGTGTGGTTATGCTCCCCCTAGTGGCGGTCCATGGAAGTACTCTGTAGCAGGTCTGTGGCTGTTTGGACTGGAGGTCTGAATGTTGTCTGGAAACCAGGTGGGGGTGAGTGGAAGGGGCCAGTGGGTGTGGCAGCCCAGCCAGCTCTGTGATTTGGGAACTGTGCACTGAAGGGTATACTGTGGGGGGCCAGCGGGGGCACTGTGGAGCCGGGCGCCTCCATCTCAGTGAGTGTCTGCAGGGACCTCAGCCAGTGAGGTGGGTCATCCTGCAGAGAGTCCAAACTGTGGGCTGCGGATGCTGGGATACCTGCAGCAGGTGGGTGAGAAGAAAACATTTAGCTTTGAATGTCAGTCTCAGTCTCAGTCCCCAACACTATGCTACAGCGGGGTCATGCTTTCTGTGAAGGATCTCACATAAGAGCATCTTTATATTCACATATTTAACAGAAGCTTTTGTCCAAAGCAGCACACATGAGGAACATATCTGGGTCAGCCAGGACCCTGTGAGCAGTGGGCAGAGGGCTTTGCTCAAGGGCCCAATGCTGATATCACCACCTTTGAACTTATGACCTCCCCTTCTCAGCTAAACACTGCCCAGAGAACAGCAACAACATTTCCTGTATGCTGTAAATATTCAATACGATCACATTTAACCAAATCAGAAATGTAGCCATTTGTATCATGCAGAAGGCTTTGAAACGCATACCCCTTTGCTATTGGCCGTCATGGATAGCCACTTAGAACACTCCTTATTTGCTGATAAATTCTGACTGGTTACCTGTAATGATTGCAGGATCCATCCATCTGACCATTCCATCCCAGGTAAGACTGTGTGACACGCCCCCTGAGCCAACTGGAGCCCCTGTGTGGTTAATGATGGAGGGGGGCAAGGATGAGGAGGAATTCGGAGGAAGTCCCCCGAAACTGATATTGATGTTGGGCAGAAGAGCTCGCAGACCATCCTGCCATTCTTTCATATTTAGATTTTGTATAGAATTGCTATTTTCTGTAGAAGAGAGAAAGAAAAAATATTTCGTCAAATGTATCAGGTGCTCATTTATCAGCGCAATGTTTTCCAAGATGAGTGTCTGTTGCTGAGCCACAGTGAGACTGCAAATACTGTCAGCCAGATCTTACAATCTCATTACAAGTTTTTCCATTTTCATTTCATCATCATAACAGTTGTGTGACAATGTAAACGCCAATAAAATCCACAAATGTATTCACATAATAAAGGTCTCACGTTGCTTGTTCAAATAGCAGACCTGTTTAGAGCAATCAAATCCTAACTTTGCATCTATTTCTTTGCTGTTATGCTGCTAAAACACAAAAAAGTTTTTCTTTTAGCCAGGAAAAAACAGCAGCTCTTCTCAGTCAATGACAACAAGGAAAGACTGAAAGGCCCACAAGGACAACAGGAGACCAAAATGCCTTCCAGGGTTTATTTGCAGTAACCGCTCAGAAGCAGCAAGGGCACAACTGAACGGAACAGCCTACCACTCACAGTAGAACAAGACTTACCAGTAACTCCTGGTGACCTAAAGAAGACGCTACACATTTGATTCCCTCATATGTGCGGAACCAAATTAATTATATTAAAATAACGTCTAATTTAAATTCAATAAGATACCATTTACGAAATAAATTTGAATCTAGACAAGTTCAGAAGTAAAGCAGGAGTTTGCTGGCATCTTGCGGTAACACAAAGAATTGCATTTTAACGAATTCTACTGCCACACCTAATTTTTTTTTCTTATTAGTTTGACAGAATTAATATAGTCAACTAGTTAAGAACCTTAGGCAAGTGTACGACAGAAGAATGTCCCTGAATCTTCAGGATCAGCCCATCATCCACCCTCTGCCCCTTCAAAGCTCCCTACCTGCAATGGGAGCGCCCCCCAGCCCAGTGCTGTGCTGCGCTGGTAAAAAGTCCATGAAGCGGTTATTGGTGCTGAGGCCGGCTGTGTGGTTTAGTGCGCTCCCGTGTGGCGGGTAGCTGAGCCACGGGTGACGTGCTGGATGGACCGGGAAACCGCAGGGGCCCAAGACGGCGCGGTGCTGCAGGTGTGACAGGTGTGGGGGGAGGGGTCCGTGTAGGGGGCGACGCAGAGTCCCCTGCAGAACCCCGGGAGACAACTGGGACGTGTCCTGAACCGAAAGCTCCTTCTCGATCAAGTCGGCGAGCGCCTTTCGAGTGACATCGAAGGGGTCAAAGCCAAGGTCGTCCTCAGGCTGCTTGGAGGAGCCGAAGCCGAACGCCGCCTGCCAGTCTGTGGAAGATGCCACCGGGATGGTCTCTGGGGGGAGGAAGCGGGCAAAACCATTATACCACACGAGGAGGGGGAGCCCAGTGGCCAAGCTACACAGCAGAAACCCACCTGACGTGAAGAGGCTCTGGGGCTCGGGTGCTGTGGGCCAATCGGAGTGCCCTTGGGTAGGGCCGGAACGGGGGGCGTGGCCACCTGGGAGAGGGTTGGGGTGCCGGAAGTTGCTGTTGTCCGAGAAAAGTGACTGGGATTCGGCTGCCGCCCCTTCAAAGGGGGATCGGGCTGCAAGGCTGGACATGCTGATGGGCACGACCAGTCCAGGCTTAGTCAGGCCCGGAGGAGGCGAGGGGGACTCAGTGCCGTGGTTCTGGAGAAAAGGGGAACATTAAAACATTTTAACTAACAACAGAAAAACAATTAGCAAATTAGCTCACACAAGGAATCATTCCCAGACTTTATCTACTAGTTCATATTCCAGTGTGCAGAACTCATGGGTTGAGAAACACAGTGAGTGTAACATAAGCAACCCTAACTGCTGGATATGAAGCAGCCACACGATTTGACCTCCAGACACCCGGAAGTGGCCCTGTGCCAGGTAAGATCTGAGCCCTCAAACTCAACGCAGGCAGCCTCTGGAATCATTCTGCCATAAATCAATTTCTGGACTATGCCATAAGAACATAAGAAATTTACAAACGAGAGGAGGCCATTCGGCCCATCAAGCTCGTTTGGGGAGAACTTAATAGC
>JABFEB020000060.1:21456204-21468363 GCA_019775895.2 Stomatorhinus ivindoensis
CTTCCTCAAGTTCATTTTAAAATGTTCTCCCACTAATTTCCACTTATGGCCACGAGTTCTAGTATTTAAACTAATATATATACATATACAAATAAAAATCAGACCACAGCTTGGCTCAAAATAATTTGACATTTTTTTACTAAACTACTCTCATTGTAGAGGTGACAATACAAAAGGTATTTTTCATTTTGTAAAAAGCCAAAATGTCTATGCAACAAATGCATAAGAAAAAAAAACCAAATGGTTATATATAGAATTTTAAGCAAAATATTTAGGTTAGCAGGTTACATGCTCAAACCAAAAAAAAATTGTACAAATGTAATTATTTCTTTGAACTACCTAACCTACCCCATCGATTTTTTTACCCTTTACAGTTCATACGAGTTGCCTGAATCATGCTACTATGGTTACACGTGAATTTACACAGCCTTACATACAGCTTGAATCTGTTTTTCCAGAAATAATGCAATTTACCAAATTTAAACAGGAAGACAATAATGCAACACAAACCAAAAGAGACTAATAACTGAAGCTGTGAGTCGTCATGCATTGAAACTAAATAACTGAAGCTGTGAGCCGTCATGCATTGAAATTCCCAGGCCTGAAATAAAACTGCAAACAATTTTATCAGGATGCTGCAGCTCAGCATTTCTGAATGCGCGTATTCACATGCAGAGAAAAGGCCTTCAGGAGCTGAACTTCCAACGCTGAACAAATAGATCAGCCTGGGAGGGGGGGGGGGGGGATAGTGTCCCTCAGGTATGCGGTGTGCAGGGAGATTCAGTGTGTGAGCAAGAGGACAGAGAGAGTGCGTGCAGGTCAGGGTGAGAGTGACAGCGATTCAGCTAATGCCAGCCTGGGCTACTGAGCAGTTGATAGCTTCCCAAGTTACAGTCATGCTAACATACTGCACACAACAAAAAAGACCCCATACGCATTAGGAGGACCAAAAAAAAGAAAAAAAGAGTATATCTTACTTGTATAGTTTCCCCGTTCCCTATACTAATGGTCTGTGGTGTTTTTTCACTGGGACTGAAAGGCAAATGAAAAAGAAGGATTAGCAGGGTTAAAATGTCCACAAATGCCCAGCTGGGGAAGGCAAATCGACCCCTTAATTTAAGAGCAGGAGCATAAAAAAAAGAAAAACTGGTGAAAAGCAAAGTTCTTTATGTCAATGATGAATTAAGTCGGTATTGATAACATTTGTTATATTAAAGAGAATAATCAACAAAAGGAGTATTTCTGAGCACACAGGAAGAGGCAGTGCCTGAGGCAGGCATACCTGGCAGGGTCGCAGTGTGAATAGAGGGAGGGCATAGCCCCTTGGCTTGGCCCCAGGTCCGAGTCTGCTCCGTTGCCAGTCATGTGCTCCGAGTCGGAGCCATCCAATAGGGGCGGAGTCTTGTGGTGCTCGCCCAGCCCATTGGCTATTTTGCCCGAGCCCTGCAGCCACGGCCATGCCTCTTTGCTGCTACTGTTGGGTCTGGTAAGGTTGACAGGGATGGTCAGCAGGGGGCGCCACTACAGCGCACAGAAGAAAATGTTTAATATGTGCTTAAACGTGATCAAGTAATGGGGATATAATGTATGCTGCTAAATTTGCACTCAGGAAACAGATCAACTGGCAGTAGTTCTCATGTTCCCGCACCTTGATATTTACTTTTGCTTCCGCCTAAAGCAAAAATAACCTGTATCGTCACGAGAAAGGTACCTTTGTGCTGAACTAGACTTGCCCTTTGACTTCTCGCCTGCCCCGGCTGAGCTTTGCAGGAAGTTGGGGTTCGCTTTGTACAGCTCTTGCAGAAGCTTCTGTTCATACTCTTGGTGCTTTCCTGCCTGCACACACACATGTGGAGGCTGAGCTCAGGACGGATCCCAGAGCACGAGTGCAGCGGCGCGTGCAGCTGACAGTCTGAAGCTGGAACCGACCTGCATCTCCTCCTTCGTGAAACTGGCCGCCTCGTCCCCCAGCTCATGGAGGTACATGCAGTCCGCCTTCGGACACTGCATGCTCTTCAGGAAGTAACTGCAGTACTTCGTCGTACCTAAAGAGGCCTGGAACGGACACACACACACACACACACACACACGTCATGTTAGGCTAAGGGGAAAAGGCGTTTGATTTACCAAGGCCACAAGCGAAAAGCCTTCAGGCGGCCGGCAGGAGCTCAGACTTACTTTAAGTGTTCTGCCATCCACCACTACATTGTTCACACACTGTATAGCTCTGAGGGCGTCTTCAGACCGAAGGAATGTGACGTAGGCACTGGCACTAGGACCCTGGGAGTTACAGTACAGCTATATTCACCTCCACTGACTATTACCAGCAGGTACCTTACATTAAAATGCATACTATTTAACACAGGAACGTAATTTATGATTTACATCCTAATATACTAATCCAATAAAACCATATAAAGAAAAACGTATGTAGTTATTAGGCAGACTAGACCATCTAAAGAAAATTTTTTGTAAAGAGGACGACGCCTCTGCGCTTACCTGGGAACCCGCGTAAGATGTGCTGTTGTTGATTACTACTTTGTGAATTTTTCCGAATTTCCCGAAATATTCTGGCCTCTTTAGAACCTGAAAGTCCAGACAAGGTGGCGAGAGCTGCTCATTCGCTGAGCCTGCGCTGTTCGGCTGCTACGTCTGCGCAAGCGAAACTAGGAAGACATTCCAGACTCCAAAGCAAATCACCAAAATATTACACAAGGCTGTTAAGTCCAAAGCTGTCAAAGAACGCACAACTATAAGAGGTGAGGAATTAGATGTTGACATAACACCTTGCCTTGGGTGGCATCTGTGGGCAAGGCAGACAAAGAAGAGAGGCCAGACAATACTTTAAAAATTAGGTAGTCAGACCAACATTTACAGAGACTAGGTCCTGATTTGCCCAAGAAATCTAAACAGGATCAGACTAGCACTAGCATCTTTTAGAGAGTGCAGGTCCTCTGAAAGGGCCCCTTACCTCCAGCTCAGCCAGCCTCTGTGACAGCCCCACCACAAACACCAGGTTCTTCTGCACCACACGCACACTTCCCAGGTGTTTGCGGCTCTCTGTCATCTTCTGTTTGCGCTCGTTCTGCTTCTGCTTTTTCTCATTCTTTATCCGCTGGATCTCCTCCGGTGAGAGAGGTTTGTAGACCGCTGGGTCCTCTGGGTAGGGCTGTGCAGGAATGGGAGCTCTTAAGGCCTGGCTCTACCCCTACCTAACGTCATATTTTAACCTCTTTGTTACTGATGTCCCACAAGTGTAATCAGATGACGGAGACTGCGCATGGAGCAGGGCAGAGCAAACGATTCACAGATGCTTGAGATTACCATTGAGAATCTATGTGTCACAGTATAGCAACACGAGAAATCGTTTTAAGCACCTTAAATATTTATGCTAAAGCAAAGCATAACTTAACACTCAAAGACAGCACCCCAGGTCATGCGACGCTACTGGGCCATGTAGTAGATCAAGCACGAGTCCCAGTGTTGGCTAGTAAGCTCCATATACACATTTTACATCTCTACTCCGCAGACAAGAAAGTTCAGTCACTCCAGATTGGGCGCTACCTTCCTACAGGCGGGGCAGAGCCCGTTTTCATCTGTGCGGATCCGGTGCCAGCAAAACCGGCAGATCTGGTAACCGCAGGTGCAGGGGAAGAAGTTGATGTCATCGATCTCCAGCGGCTCCATGCAGAGAGGGCACTCCATAGCATCGTCTTTCAGCTCAGGGCTGCAGGACATCCTATAACACGGTGGGCGGGGTACAAGGCACAGGGGCGGGGCTGGGGGAGACAGACAAGCCGTGTCGTTACAAGGGCAAAGAAAGATTGAGTGCTTTATTTACCCATAGGGTTCTCCTGAGAATATGAAGTCAGATTAAGTTAGAACCACCAGCAGACAATGCATCATCCATACTAGCATATTACATATTACTAGCATAATGAACTAACCCGACGTGTTAGCAAGGCATGAAACTACAGGCTCACTGGCATCTGAAGCAGATGTAAAAACCTTGTTATCCACTGTCACACTTAATGACTCCCCACTCTACTCAGGAGAACCTGGAAATTTCAAAGTGGCTCATCGAGATTAACTCATTTCCCGATCAGAGGGGAATGAGCCTGCGGCAGAGTACAAAAACTATATAAAGCCATGATAAGGCAAATATGGTCGAGAAAAACCTGCATCATGAATGTGTTCCAATTAGGAGAAGCTTCTATACGGCTGACAGGAAAGTTATCTGCTGGCTTCCAGCATATGTTGCTGATTAAGTTTTGTTGGAAGTTTGCAATTTTGAAGGGGAGATAAAAAAAATTGTTAAATACAATACAAGCACTGTAACAATAGATCTGGGAAATGCTACCATGACTCTATCATTAGGAGAACATAGACGTGAATAAAACTTGCTTAATGTCCGATCTACTCTCTGTAATTAACCAAAAACCATATGACAAATTATGAGTGATGTAATGAAGGTCAGTCACCCAAATTGCGCATCATGCATTATCACATTTTATAACATGCACCAGAGGTAAGTTAAGCAGGATTTAAGGGTCATAATAAACTCTTAACACTTTAGCTTCCCTCTGTTATATTTAAGCAAAGCGGTGTGTAAACAAGTACTTTAGTAGCTACAAATGATACTTCAGTTATATTAAGATACTGAGATGACTCCATTTTCTGAAATACAAACAGATCTATTTTGACACTCAGGTAAACAAACTGCAAAGCAGACACAGTACACACACACAATGAACTTGGGAAGCACAGTCCCACTCCCAAATCTTCAAATGCATTTAGACTAAAAAGCCACAAAAGTTCACTCAAGTTTTCCGAACATCACAAATCTATGCATACAACATGTATCTAGCATCAACTCACATAAAATTTAAATGACTGAGAACAGAAGGAAAGCTATCAAAGTGCCATCTGTCACACAATGGCAAACGGCATCAACCGTAACTCCTTAAGGGTGCGACTCTGTGCTACTCCTTAGCTTGTAGGGGACTCTCTACCCTGACAGGAGTTAGCAGGTTCAGCAAGTGTACCTCACGTGATTGATCAGCAGATACAACTCAGCTCACAACACACAGAAAGGCTAATAAGCAACTAGGGCAACTGTACTGATTTCAAACAAGTATTTATTGGAATATGCTATTCTATGGCAGTAAAGTTAAGAAAATGAAAGCTGACGAGTTTATCTAAAATATACTGACCAGACTGACAGTTTCCAACAGTTCAGCTCAAAGTCCTTCTGAACAGACATTTACCAAAGTGGCTCACCAATGAAGTGCTATTGGTGCTCACTGTTTTCACTCTCAATAAGATTAAACTTTGGATGCTTAAGTGTGTGTCCCATCAAAGAAATGTTAGTTATGCCACTGAGGTGAAGCCGTCGCCAATTTTTTTGTGATCATTATTCAATTTTGGGCCTAAATATACTAATTTGCACAGTCTACTTAACCCAGTTCCCCTCCATCACAGCAAACTTCCCAAGCCAATGAGCCACAGTGTTTACTGGGCAACATACCATGTAAGGTTTGCACACCCCTCCTGTTTGCCTAATAAAGCAGCCTTGCATAGCTTGTAGAATGCTGTGACCTCGTTTACTTAAACAGTTTAAAGTTGCCTCTGATAAGAGAATCCCTAAAAACGTCTCGCAAGCCCAGTTCAGTTTGCGATGAGACCCTGATTTCCTGTGGGATGAGTCTTATGGTTCGATCCACCTTCAGCCTGATAACGATTGACTTACAGGCTCTCAGAGGGATACAGAGGAAGACGTCAAAATACAATCACCCAGTAATGAGACAGAGCTTGGCCTGTATTAGTGCTTAAAACCATTCAGCAGTCCAGCAGCTGAGAAAATGTTGCTTAAACCACGAAAAGGCTTTCGGAAATAGCAGCACTGCACCTGGCCGCGTCCACCTGGACGTCTGACTGCACCCACGTAGCACCCATGAGGAACAGGAAATGACTACCCTGTCTGGCTGTAATTTTCTGTTTCACAATTTCAGAAAACCCCAAAAGTTTGAATCCTTTTCACACCCTTTAATTTTTAAAAAATGTTTATTCACTGACAGCACTCACCCCTCTAGTAAGCCCCACTTTCAAGAGACACCCGGGATCAATTCGCCAAGATATTTTGCTGGGCAGTAACTTTCTGGCGCCGTTGAAGTTAATACTTCATACGTAAACAACTATCGGCGATACCCCTGTCAGGGACACTAATGTCGAGACAGAACAGTACAGATATTTGTGGAACACTGCAGCACCGGTAGAACATTTACCAAGAGTTGTAAAACTTAACATTCACTGAAAGGTTCCGGTATTTATTGTGGTATGTCATTCCTTACACCATTACTATACTGCTCACCAGAGGTAGGATGTCAAAGACTTGGATGAATGTTAAACATGAAACAGCTACAAAATTAGATATTTTTAAATCACTGAAATTCTGTAAGGCATGAATATTACACATGAGCATATATCCAGGTTACGACAAAATGAGACAGAGCTCCACAGGGGGTAATCTGCTCCACACCTGCTGTGGCTACTTGCTGTATGCAAACACTATAAATAGAGCCTTTTAACCTTCACCAACAGAAAATGAAACGAGATAACAGAATCAAGGCAAGCTCAACCTGAAAAATGCTGCAAAACAAATTAATGTATATTTGAAATTGAATTAATTACATATTGTAAAGTAGCACTCAGTTCAATACACCATTTACAATATACCAGCTAGGAAAATTCCAAACAGAAATGAAATACATCAACAATTCTTGCGTGTCTTAAATTTTACCATCAGATGACAGTTACTGCTACCTCAGCCTTGCAGTGCACTTGAAGGTGCGATTTACATGCCTGACACGTTTATACTATCGGTGGAGCTGCTGACAGGGGCTGCAAAGCCAGTCCGCGCAGACCGCTAGGGCAGACATCAAGCACAACATTGCTGATTCGCTTCCCAGTTTGGCTAGGCAGCAATTTACATTTGCACAAGACTGCCTCTCCTACAGATGCTGACCCAGTAACTAACCCTCAGTTTGTAGTTCATTAGTCAATGAGTGTACAAACCAACCGCACACTGTTATATGCTACTGAAGACGGGTACATAAGCATTCAAAAAGAAAGATATGCAACGAATGTACGCACGGACCTAAAAAAACATTCTAGAAGTTCGTCTCGATAGTAACAGGAGAGAGCAAGTGCTCGGCCTGTATAAGTATTTAAGGCCATTCAGCAGTCCAGCCGCTGAGAAAACGTCGGTTAAACCAAGAAAAGGCTTTCGGATCCAGCGGCACACTGGGTCTCCCGGCCGCGTCCACCTGGACGTGTGACTGTACCCGCGTAGCGCCCATGAGGAACAGGAAATGACTACCCTGTCTGGCTGTAATTTTCTCTGTTTCACAGTTTCAGAAAACCCCAAAATTTTGAATCCTTTTCACGCCATTTAAAGAGAAATAATGTTTATTCACTGACAACACTCAACCCTCTAGTAAGCCCCACTTTCAAGAGACACCCGGGGTCAATTCGCCAAGATATTTCACTGGGCAGTAACTTTCTGGCGCCGTTGAAGTTACTTCTTCATACGTAAACAACTATCGGCTATACCCCTGTCAGGGACATTAATGACGTTAATGTCACATTTCAATACAGCTTGTTGTTGAATGCTACTACTGTAAAACAAAGTTCCTCTGGTCGATGCCGGTGAAGCGCCAACGACAAGGACAGGATTATAGGGGGAGTCTTAACTCTGCATGGCGTTTTTTCTCAATGTGGTGTGTGATTAGATGTAAAAAATACAAAAAGTGCCACGTACTTTACACCACAAGGCCGTCCGACTGAAGGCGGTAGTTAGCCGGCTAACCCGCTTAACTACAGAGCAGCAGCGGCCTGCACAGCCGGGGCCGAGCCTGGCACTCTACGCCGACCAAGAGCGACACATTCTCGGCATCGGCTACACGCCGCTCCCCCGCGGCCGTGCAGTGGGAACCAGCTGGAGACGGTGGCCAAGTAATGAGACGGTGGTTCGTATTCGTGTGCGTAGATGTGGCTGATCGTATTATAATTCGAGGCAGATTCTTGGCGACTTCTGTGGGATACTCACCCTGTCTTTCTATTGCTTGGAGGACTCTTCTCCAAGGGAAATTCACACCAAAATGGGGCGGGGATCGGTTACCTTTCAGAATAGCTCAAGATGTGTATACAGACACCTCGGCTTCCCTCTTTGTTAAAACTTTACAACTTTATTTGCTTTGTTGCGAAATGCCTTGCTTATTCTATCTGTTTCTTTGAGTATCACTAACACCTTCCAGCCACCATCTTACACTGAAACTGGGAGGGAGGGGGCATTCTTAACGTACGGAACGTGCGCAGACAGTGATTATAAATGTTTCATGGGTAATATAGAGCCACCTTAGACAGTTTGTGTTTGAATCGGAGCAAAAATTTTTGGAAATTTATAATTAAAATACAAATTTAGCTACATTTAGTTTTTATGAAATTCGTTTTGATTTAGAGACAACTGTCTAGGTAATCTGAGATGTAAATATAATTGCACACACACGCTGTATTCAAGCACTACAAATCCCATGATGCAAAAGGAGAACGTGACTATGGGACGTTCTGGGAACTGTAGTCGGCTTCCTGTGTTGTGGGTACTGCCTTTCAGCGTTTCAAACTACACCTTGTATATGTATGCCAATAAATTTACTTATGTGTGTGTCACTATGGTCCGAGAATTTTAATTGTTCAGAAAGAGCCTTAAGATGATACATTTGTTTTTTTGTTTAAGTTACGTCGTACAAAAGTTTTACAATTACATTCCCAAATACAAGTGAAACGATATGTTATCATTTTCTATGAAAATAAAGTAAAAAGTCATAAAATGTCTTATTTAATGAAACAGTTTTACTCAAATGAACAAGAAATCGGCAATGCTCTTATTTATCGAGCCCCAGCAAAATCCTTCCAGTGCTGACTAGTTCAGGTCCAGAAACTACAAGACGGAACCAGCTGGCTGGAGTCAGAGTTTCAATTCGAGACAAGTCTGCACACGCATTTACACATATGTAACAGTTTTATTATCTTGGAAATAGTTTGTACGGTTTGCAAAATACCTCAACGCTTCTGGTGTCGCTAATGTCAGGTTTATGATGGAAAAATATAGATTTGCCATAAGACTTCTTACATAAACGTAATTAATAGTCAAAACGCGATTGTCACGCCAGATGCAGTCTCTGACTTTCGGTGACTAGCGATTCAGTATTACTCAGCACCAGGAGCCACCATTCATAATAATTTATTTATTTTCCCCGTCACAGTCCGCTGCCGCGGACTCCTAATATTTACCCGCAACACTATTTTCAAAGTTCCCCAATTTGGCAGGAAAATCGCGGACCTGGCAACCCTAGAATTAAGTAAAAAAGAAACAAAAACAAACAGATAGGCTGCGAAATTTATTCCCCAAGCAGTTCAAAAATTATGAACAAATACAGTCGCTACTTGAGGTAAAAGATAACGATTCATTAACGAACAAATTGAGATCAGTATTTCACTTGTAATATTCATTGCTTGTTCCTTCACTAGTGCACAAAGTTTTACATAATTAACTCATAGTAATAAATATAGTAACAGCTTGAGACAAAACATGCGTTATGATTAATTCACCATGAATTAATTAATATAAGGTGTAACTAACAGTTGTATTTAAAGTATGTGTTTAACTAATACATAAGATAATACTACATTATTTGTGCCCCGTCAAGTAAAGTACGTATTAAGGTATACAGGTCACTCGACTGGGTTAATTCCACCTTTTAACTATAGGCGAGGTGTCACTGTTTATCTTGGGAGTAGCGATTACTTAATTAGGCCTAATTTATTCCTTTTTATTGTTTTGGTACAATTATTTACCCGAAATAGCATTATTAATAAGTAGTATGCATTAATACGTTTTCAGTGATTAGTGGCCTGTGTCGTTTACCGTTTTCCATTTTAAGTAGGCCTATGCCAGGTATCTTCACGGTTTGAAATCCAAGAATTGGTTAATATGTAAATCGCATTTAATTGTAGGCCTATTTCATCTGTGATGCACATAACCAAGATGTGTCATGACAAACTGACTCTCGGATCCATTGCTCTATAATTACTATAGGGCACGATTAAAAATCCACAAAAAATTAAATTTTCTTTAACCGCTTCACGTCGATCCCAGTTCGTTAGGCAGTGTAATTATAAAACATAGGCCTACATTTTAACATTAATCACAATACACATGTGTGTTATAATATATTCGGATGTTGTGCTTATTATTATTATTATTATATGCTTTCCAGTCTAGATTGAACCCCCCAAAACAAATTTACAACATTCCTCCTTAATATCTCGTGTTGTGTCTTTAATCACTGTTATTTAGAAAAACTGATACTTATTTAAAAATCTGTAAATTTGCATTGTAACCTGTTTCCAGGACTTGTTTCAGATAAGGTAAGATTATATCCTTTGTATTCCACAGCAATTCTAGATAACATTGGCTACGTTCACACTGCCATGCTGAAGTGACTGAAATTGGATTTTTTGTCTTAATGTGACACAGAGCTGATCTTTTCAGGGCTATGTGGACACGCAAATCTGATCTTTTCAAATTTTTCAGATTTGTGCCACTTTCATATGTGGTACTAAATCGGATACGTATCCGATTCGCGGCCATGACTGAATGTGAACGCTCAGGTCGGAATTCATGTGGCTTTTTGCTTATACGCATGCGCTGACATCAGCCTCCACCGGCAGCGCAGGAAGGAAAAAAGGAGAGCTGCGATAACAGTTAGTGGAAGGATGGAGAACGTGGGGATTTAATTGATATTTGGGGAAATTAATCTGTTCAAGCTGAACTGGAAGGAACCTATCGTAATAGAGTAGTATTTGAAATAATTGCCAAAGAAACACGAACGTAGCTACAATGCCAAAGAAAAATAAAGAGCCTGAAGTCAAAGTTTCAAAAGGCAAAAGACTCGAATCAGTGGTTATGGTCGCACAATGTGCCAATTTTACGACCAGCTTTTTACCCGTGTAAAAACGTATCAATGTGCGCATGCGTGACCTTTCGGAGTACCGATGCATTCACATTAGTCAGATACAGGTCACTTGTACTTACAGTATGAGCGTGAATCGTTAAGACAGATAAATCCGTTCTGAGCAAAAATCGGAATTGAACGATGTGGCTGGCAGTGTGAACGTAGCCATTGTTACAACCATTTCAGTTTAACTTCACACTAATCTTCTTTTGTGTTTGAACTGATTTTCAGGATACACTATATTACTGTATTTATGTAATTTATGATAGTTGCTTAAACAATAATTGATTAATTCTATAAATCGCCAGCACTTTCATAGTCTTCTGGGTTGTTTTGTGGTCCAAGAGGATGGCCCAGGGGTTTGAGGCTGAGAGATAAACAAGTGTTCTGGAGCTTAAGGAGTTCTTCTCGGTGATCCTGGAAGTCTTCTCTGAGAGAGGAGTCTTGCTGAGGGGAAGTCCGAGAGATGTAGCCCTGATCTGAATCGCTTAGCGGCCTTTCCAAAGCACACCCTGCTTGCATCCAATCACTTGCAGCCTCTGACAGGAATTCTTCCTCCTCAGAATGGGAACTTTGAGAGTTCCTGGGACCCATTGACTGCTGGAAAGCTATCAGTCTCCTTAGCATTCCTTCAGAAAGGCTACTGGAAGACGGCGATTGATTTTCATCAATTTCCTCGGGCAGACTTGCTGGTCTCCCCTGATGACTGGTATGTCTTTGTGGAAACAGCTCCTGAATGGCGGCATCTCGACTGACCATGGGGTGAATTTCTGCTCTATACACCCCCGGATCATCATCATCTACAGCTGGTTCTGCAGAGTATACCTGGCTGTCATCCAGGTGAGCAGATGGATAAAATGAGTATACTTGGTTCAGTTCTGAGTGAGCAGAATCGACATGCTGAGTGAATATGTTCCCCTCACTCTCATTCATGATTGGTGTGACCTGAAAGGTGTCCCTGCCTGCCTCACTCACTTGTACTGTATTAACGAGGACTGGAAGTCCTTCCTTACACTCTGGCACACACTGCAAGACGGAGCTATTTCGCGTCTCTACAAGAAGAGGGCACTGCAGTTCTGCATCT
>JABFEB020000060.1:21491689-21505149 GCA_019775895.2 Stomatorhinus ivindoensis
TAAATATTTCAAATTAATCGCATGCGTTAACGCACTAATTTTGACAGCACTAATATATATATATATATATATATATAAAAATCATTACCACCTTCCCGATAACAATGAATATAAATTGTCATTCGTTGACATCATAAACATATTTAGAACTTAAATATCGTATTGTAATGTGTATGTGTATTGTAATATTCATCTGCCAGTAAAAGTTGACAGAAAACATTCTGCATTACAGAACAGATATTTAACACTAAGTGTCCAAATTGGAACAAACTTTCACTTAAAAAATTTAAGTATGCAACAACAACAAATTTATTTTTGTATAGTGCATTATCACAACATTACATTGTCTCAAAGCGCTTTACAGCATCCCTACCCAAAGCCCCCAGTGAGTAAGCCATAGGCGACTCTATGCATCGATAGCGTAACGAATATGGCAACAAAATAATGGTCACAAAGTCAGGATCTAAAAGACACAGACTTGAAAGCCAGTATCCACAAGTATTTCAATTGTAATGACAAAGAGTGACTAATGTTTTTTCGATAGGTGGCGCTGTTTCCTTACTAATCCGTAATTCTAAATACCAGCGAGCCCAAACCTGCATGCGCATACGTTTTTTTCACTGAAAAATAAGATGAATTCCATTTACAAAAATCGCCCAGCAGTGTTTATACAATTCCTGGAAATAGAAGATTAATGAAATTATTTGGGTTTAAATGAGTACTGGATTATTTTATCCACGAAACAGAGGCTCAATTTTGATACCTGCATATGATAAGAACTGGAACTAAATAACAATGTATTAAACCCCGCTGTCACATATTCAAAAGAGCTTTGGATAGAGACTGGAGAGATGACAAAGCAGCATCCAGGCTTCGAGATTCTCTTGCTGAAAAAGAACATGAGGACGGCCTTATGTGAATTTCATATAAACTAATACATCAATTCTAAATCAAAAAGTTGGAAGAGAGAGGGGGAGAAAGAGCAGTACAAATCGAACTGCTGATGGTATTCGTAACTTGGCTCTTCGGAATGGTGGTTAAATAAGCGCAAATAATGTCCCTTCTGCTGCAGTTGAGTAATTAAGTATTTAATAAGTGTTTCTGGATAAGTGATTTATGTAAAAAAAAAAAAAACAATGTAAAACGTGCACCGGAAAAGAAGTTTCTCCATAAAGTTTTTTCCACTTGCATTTAAACTGGCATCTATATCGCGGCTGCATGCTCACTCTTGTCAAACTGGATTTCCCTTTCATTTCTCAGGCCACCATATGAGGCGCCATAGAGAGCACTGTCATCCCGGATCAATAGGGTGTCTTTATGAGCGATTGCCCCTGCGCTGCTGGGCATGCGCGGTGTCTAGCAGGATCCGAAACTAATGAAATGCCAGTCCTGCCATTAGACAATGCTAACCGCTTAAATAAAAAGGGCATCAATCCTGAGTAAGATGTATGTTCTGAATGGACTGAAGAAATGCTTCACTAGCCTAATTGTTAAAATCGTCAACATCCGAAAGATGTTAACATCCTCCCTGCAGAAAGACCCACTCCCAATGCACAAAGTCACCGAGGATGTAGTTATTTCACTCCAAGTGTCGGGATAGACATTTTCTGTCGCTCAGAAAATGAACGGAGGAACTGAACCCTATTCGCGTGTTTCATGCTAGTGTTCTGATTCCCAGCGGTGATGGATTTCTGGCTTTGATGCTGCCTGATCTCCTTCAGAAAATCCCATTCAGATGTTCCAGTATTCACGCCAAAAGGTTGGAGAGTTTTCTAAGAGCAAGATGAAACTTACATGATGCAAATTAAGTGTATCATTTCACGGAGTATCTGACAATAATAATCAGAATATTTTGCAGTATTAATGTTATTTATGAATGCCTGAAAATTAAAATGACAGTGCTGTTCTGTTAAAAGGGAAATTAGCATCATATAACATTTTGCGCACTGCAGAAACGTATAGCTACCTCCAGCAATATAAATATGGTTGTTTCACTCTCTCTCTCGCTCGCTCTCTGTGGCTTAAATAAATGGTAAGTGTTGGAATTCATCAACACTCCTGGTTGGCTGAATAAAACTGGGTCTGTAAATTAAATTATTCAGTCACTGTTAATACTGGATTCGGCCTCAGGGGAGAGAGATTGGGGTAACCAGACACCTCTTTAATTCGAGCTCATTGTTTCTGCCCAGAGCATCTTGTAAACCGTTAAACAGCCGTGAAACCAATGTTAGGTTATCTAACACTGGAATGCTAATCATTTGCACCAATTTTCTGATCCTACATACATACGAACAAATCAGAATGGCTAAAAACAGTTAGCTACATTTTTACTTACTATAAGAAAACTCGCGTTACTTTACAAAAAAAAAAGAATCTACAGACTTTTTGACTGATGTCAAGCTCTGGTTTACTTTGTGAAAAACCAAATATGTCCATTCAAATGACTTCTTAGTCAAAGAACGACACTGAAGAAATATGTCATGATTATTGATTACTTTATTACTTGATTACTTTAGGGCAGATTAAGCATTAGGGCCAGACATTAAAACCCAGAAAAACGTTGGCTGGTACATAGAAGACATTAGATTCTTATCAAGTTGATAAATCCATAACATACTATAACATTTTTACCAGCTTATACTTTTATATCTTTTGACCTTTTCATTCCGTTTTATTTTTATTTTTTATTGTATTCTTATTCATGTATTCTATTGTTGTTTAATTTAATTTTTTTTTATAGATGTACTACTATTTTTTTGCTTATTTATTTTTGTTTTTATGTTCATTCCTTCTTCCTTGAATTTCTTTGACTTGTACATTAGTTGCACATTTTATTTAGCTTCTCTGTCTCTGGTTCTTATTTTAACCCCAAATGTGAATCATTTGAGCTGCATTTCATGTATGACAAGTTCTACATAAATAAAGATTATTATTCATATTATTATTGTGTCGAGAATAAGAAAAATACAAATCCATAAATGAATGGGTGTGAAAAGGCGGAGACATTTCAGTGATGGTGTATGGCCAATTCTGTATAAAGGGAGCAGTTGTCAGCCCTTCCTGCCTGTTATGATTCAGAGATAAACAGACAGTGCTGAAGACTCGGGCCTCTCATCACCAAGAGACCAATTTGTGGGTTCCTAGGAGCTTCCAGATAAAGGTAGAAAATTATACGCAAGCACTGCTGATCCCCCCTGTAAACAGTAGAAGAATCTGGGAGGGGGGCACCTGTTTGCATTCAGCATTTCATCTGCCCACTTAGACAACAAAATTGACTAGAAAAACAGAGGAGGGATGCACCTGTCACAGAAGACACAGGAAGGCAACAGGGCTTTAAACACTAATCTGTACCTAATTAGTGCTTAATCTATGTTTTCTTTGACTTAAACAATTATATATTTGTTATAAAATATATTGCTTTTCACCAGTGGACATTGATAGGACAAAGAATACAACAACATGCCTGTGAAATAAAATCAAGCAATAAAGTTTAATTAAACTTCCCCCAATTATTACACTTAACAATGAAACACTTTTCCATTATATTTTACGTTTTATAGGAAAGACATTATAGTCATTATCTCAATGATTAAGGATGGAGATATCTAATTAACATAGAGCCTTTTCTCTATAAATTGCAATGTAATGAAAAAAATCTAATGAGCTCTGTGTAAAATATTGTTCACCGTAATGTGCAAAAAGGCTCTTTTCCAGCTAGTCCTCTCTCAGAAATTACAGAAAAATAAGTTCTAGTGAAGAGAATGGGACAATAACATAATCGGAACAATATCTTGACTAATCAAGGTGTTGCGTTAAATATAGAATTAGCCAGAGATACTAGCCCCTTTATAGGTGTATCTGTTTCATACTAATTCCTCAGGAATGTGCCAGTGAATAATATTTGCTTCTCCTAAGACAGAACAGGGTCAATATACGCTTCAACATCCTTTTCCAAGAATGGGAAAAAGAATGGTACCTGTGTAATTATTTTTATTAATATGCATGTTTATCAGATTCGTATCTCAAACTGTGACAGCTTTGGCTGGGAGGCATTTCTGTGGTTTATTGAAGGCCGCTTTAACCGTTACATAATTATCCGTATTTAATGACTTTGGGGATGCGAGCGACGCGTGCAGACTATGAGGCCGCGCTGCTGGTGAGGGTGGGAAGATGCACTCGCCTGCGTTACTTGGCTAATTAAAATGTTGCTTAACTGCTTCGGAGAGGATTAAATCCCGAGTAAATTAAATTAGACGGAGGAGACGAAACAGCTGAATCTCTGAATTAGATCTTGATTTAAAAGTTTCTTGTCGGAGAGAAAGCCTGGATGCTGCCCATTATCGGAAATTTTGACATTGAGGCTTTGCCGATATCTGTGCTTATGAAAGCATTAAGTAGAATTACAGAATAAATACAGTCTACACACACACACACACACACACATTGACCATACCAACCCCAGAATAAAACTGAAATGGACAGAGGAAAGGAAAGAACATGCCCTATGCCTGCATTTTAACTTCAAACCCATGTTGTCTACTTTGTTTTCTCATTAACTTAATCGTTCGCTTTAGAAGGACCCCGTCGAGACCCTTCAGCTGAAGATGCAGCTGTTCGACCTCTTCAGGAGCGCATCCCTTTTCCTGTTTTTGATCATGAGCTAAATGACACTATTATTTTGTTTTAATTTAACAGACAGGAGGCGGTCGGCTAATATGGATACTGCAGCAAGCTAGATTGTGTTCTTCATCCCAGTATTGGTGACCTTCTCATACTTCACATTACGTTATAAAAACACAGTTTAATTTCTTTTGTCATTCGATGCTCACCTTTTTAAATCTGCGGTTGGCTGCCGAGCAGGTACCCAGTGAGTCCCCCAACTAGGGGTGTGGCGGGTGGGCGGGTTCTTACGACTATTCCAAGGGCCCCTAAAATACTTGGAACATAATATGATTGGTCTAGGCTGGGAGGCCAAAACTGTCTCCTTTCATGGGGCCCAAAATCTCCAGTGACACCTTCGTCTCCAGGTGTCTGCGCAGAACACACTGAAAAGCCAAAATGAATAAAATGAAAACATTCAATTCATTTATTAACTGAAGAACCAAGTACCACCCATAATGTAAAAGGGAGAATGCTGGTTTCATTTCCTGTCACAGTTCTGTGTCCAGTTCCTTCAGTGTCCTCCCACAGTCCACTCACATTGCAGTTTAACTGCCCTTAATTGTAAAAGTCATTACTTTGTGACAATGCATAGACTATACAGTGTATATTTCATATCTAGAGAGAGATTTAAAATCACTTCTATGTGTCTGTGGATTTGTGTATGGGGTGTAAATTACGTGTGACCAGACCCCTGACAAAAAACATAAAAATAACTTGCTCATTAACAAAACCATTTCGATCTTATTCCGAAGTATAGATGATGAATAAACTAGAGAAACACTTAGCCATGAAATAGCCAGATAGCATCCCGTCTGTCTCACTCTACACTTTATACAGTTTTAACATACTGATTTTAAACTGTGCCCCGCTGACAATGTCAGGATGGTAACGTCGATTTGTTTGCGATCTTCTGATGTTGTTGTTGATTTGTTTGCTTCATGTCTTACTGTAAGATTTTAAGCATCGGGATGGTACTGCAGTACTTTAACGGTGTCTTTTTTTTCTAAGGCTGAATCATTGACGATTATCTCGCTGTAGACACAGTGCATATGTACTGGGGTACTGGGTTCACAGCATTAAGGGAAATTAAGGCGGAACAGAAGCAGCACCACAAAGTCCATCCGATTTAAACGAGTCAGTTTCAAGCGGCTTGTTTGTTTACAGACATGTTGCCGTTCAGTCGGCTTCGTGCTGTGTTAATCTCTGACGGGGTTCACTGCCACTCAGAATTACCGTAAACAAGACATTGTGATGACGGGTGCAGTGACAGCGGGGTGATCAGACCACAGCAACCCCCCTCCCCATCACCCCTCCTTCCATACATACCTGAGTGGAGAAAAAACACTGCACAGTCAGGGGGAACTCAAGTATGAAACAGCCTCTAGCAGTGACACGTTTCCCCATCCTATGCCCAAAACATTGTTCCTAAGCTTCTGTCACAGAAAAAACAAACTTTGCCTGACAAAAGGACGAGTGCTGAATTTGGCAAAAACACTAAATGACAGAGGGGGCGAATATTGATTTTAGTAAAATAAAAAACAAGCAAAGACTAGAGGCAGTGAATGACAGGTGGAACAGTCAAGACATCAGCCGGATAGGAAGGAACACTGAATGACACTTGGTTATAAAAAATAGAAAACAAGGCTGAATGATGAGCAAATAAGACAATAACAAGTGAACAGCAGAACACTGGCAAGCTTATAGAAACCAGCAGAGATCCATGACTGGCTCTGTCACACAGATACACTGTGGTTCCTGTACATAATCCACAGGCCTCATCCCAGGCCAGTTAGGTAACACCATCTAATCTCTCTGTGAGCCAATAATGAGAGTGTCAGTCATGCCCTGGAAGAACAGAAGCAGGAGAGAAGCTAAATTGCTTCGTGTGATAAATGTATTTCTTTCACTATGCAGATGGTAAATCCAAACTGACATTCTTCCCAGGCAATGAGCAGAGACAGGCAAACCCCGAAAGCGTTCTATGCTTTGATTCCCGAATCCAAATTAATGAGGCCTGTCTTGATCATGAAACCAGAACTTAGAACATTATCTGAGATTTCAGCGCTTTCCAACGTGTGCTGGCGACTCAATCTACTTACACACATTCATACTTACAACTTTATATGCGTCTCCTGGCTATTTTTGAAGAGCATTAATATAGAAATGTTCTTGCCACCTCTGACAGGGTTTCAACCTAGCTGGTGTACTGGCACCTCACCGAATGTCCGCTATAATCTGTATAAGGAACCTTCTGGATGAAGTCACGGCACTGAGACAGAACTAAGTGACCTGTCCAGGAATTTGTGCCAGTGAGATTTCTAGTGAACATGACAAAAATACAGCAAACTATTGATGATAATGTTCTGGTTCTGAATAATGTCATAAATTGCTTTATTAGGCAATGTGGCATTATCAAAATGACTGGTTGTATCCAAATGTTTTTTTTATATAGAGGAAGGTGGTCTATGTGCACTTGACAGATTTTTCTCACAGGTGAAGGGAGCAAGAACTCTCAGGTATGGGGCTGCTTCACAGGTGACAGGTTTTACTCATAGGTGGTATAGTTTGTTCGTGGGGGGTGTTCTATGACTTACAGTATGGCGGAAATAAAGGTGCAAAAAATGACAGGTTTTGGCTGTTTGTTTGGAAGGTGGTACAACTAAAATCTAGTGAAGGGTGCCATCTCCATGCTCCCCTATTTATATTTGGGATGATCCATTTGGCTCAATAATGATTTCATTACATGATAAATGTATTATGTATAATACATTACGTGTATATGTGTGTGTGTGTACGTGTGCGTCTTTATAATTATTTCATTGTGTGGACCAGATTTTCCTACAATGTCATGACATGTCATAGTTGGGATTAAGACTTTGACCATAGAAATGAATGGAGAGTCCCCACAAAGATACGAATACTTGTGTGTGCATGTATATGAATGCATGTATGTATGTATGTATGTATGTATGTATGTACCTATCTATCTGTCTGTCTGTCTGTCTGTCCAACTGTCTGTCCATCCATCCTACTGTCTGTCCATGCAACTGTCTGTCTGTCCGTCCATCTGTCCATCTATCCATCTGTCCAACTGTCTGTCTTTCTGTGCAACTGTCTGTCTGTCCGTCTGTCCAACTGTCTGTCTGTCTGTGGAACTGTCTGTCTGTCCATCTGTCCATCTGTCTGTCCGTCTGTCCAACTGTTTGTCTGTCTGTGGAACTGTCTGTCTGTCTGTCTCTCTGTCCATCCATCCATCCATCCATCCATCCAACTGTCTGTCTGTCCATCTGTCTGGCTGTCTGTCCATCTGTCCAACTGTCTGTCTGTCTGTGCAACTGTCTGTCTGTCCATCTGTCCAACTGTCTGTCTGTCTGTGCAACTGTCTGTCCGTCTGTCTGTCTTCTGTCCATCTGTCCATCCATCCAACTGTCTGTCTGTCCATCTGTCCAACTGTCTGTCTGTCTGTGCAACTGTTTGTTTGTCTGTCTGTCTGTCTGTCCGTCCATCTGTCCATCCATCCAACTGTCTGTCTGTCCATCTGTCTGGCTGTCTGTCCGTCTGTTTGTCTGTCCATCTGTCCAACTGTCTGTCTGTCCATCTGTCGGGCTGTCTGTCCGGCTGTCTGTCCAACTGTCTGTCTGTCCATCTGTCTGGCTGTGTGTCCATCTGTCTGTCTGTCCATCTGTCCAACTGTCTGTCTGTCCAACTGTCTGTCTGTCCATCTGTCTGGCTGTCTGTCCATCTGTCTGTCTGTCCATCTGTCTGGCTATCTGTCCAACTGTCTGTCTGTCCATCTGTCTGGCTGTCTGTCCATCTGTCTGTCTGTCCATCTGTCTGGCTGTCTGTCCAACTGTCTGGCTGTCTGTCCATCTGTCCGGCTGTCTGTCCAACTGTCTGGCCGTCTGTCTGGCTGTCTGTCCAACTGTCTGTCTGTCCATCTGTCTGGCTGTCTGTCCATCTGTCTGTCTGTCCATCTGTCCAACTGTCTGTCTGTCCATCTGTCTGGCTGTCTGTCCGTCTGTCCGTCTGTCTATCCATCTGTCCAACTGTCTGTCCGTCCAACTGTCTGTCTGTCCATCTGTCTGACTATCTGTCAATCTGTCTGTCTAATCCTTGAAGTGTCCTAGTTATGCTATGATTTTGATTATGTGTATCGTTCTTTATAAAAAAAACACCTTGAAGGGTTACCTTCTGACATGCAAAATTTAATTTGATATTTTCAACCTGGATTTATTCTCATTATGAAATCCCCTAGACATGCTCTCTCAAAATATTTACTTTTGCAAAAATCTCTAAAGTGACAGCCCTTTCAAGCTCTTCATTACGTTTGGTTATAGAGCAGAGACCCAATTATCCCCTCACCTGCTCTCTGCTTAGCATGGAGGTCCATGCCACTGACAAGTGTCAGCACTGGGTCAATGAATCTATGCAACATCATTTCTAAATCTGAAGATCTTATTTGGGTGGCAGCTCATGAAAGCTGTATCCACCACAAACAGGCAAGTATGGGAATAAGTGATCAAAAAGACAGATTATGGTTACCCGATCGAGAGGTTCAAATAAGGACTTCTATAGGAGATTTGGTAATAAATCCCTGTGATGGGTCAGCACCTTCTCCTGGGTTATGCCCTGCCATGTGTCTGTTGCTTCTTTGGTTAGCGACTTAGGATGGTTTTGGCTTCCCGCATCTTCACCTGTCATCCCAAACTACAAGCAGAGACTCATCAACTGCAAAGTGCCTGAAATCCATAAATGTCTTCTGTGAAAGTTCCAAGAATTCATGAGCAGCTACATAGATTGACTGGAGGATCTCAGCATGGTCTGCCGACCTCTTCTCAGCCAGGACATGCTCCTTTAAGTCGCCCAGAAGCAGGAAGCTACTACCAGAATCCCGACTCCTTGGCGAGTTGACTGGTATTTGAAAAATATTTCCATTTTCGGTCTAACTCAATTTTTGTGCTTTATACAGAGCTAATGACATTAGGATTATGTAAATATGCATTTTATTAAACACAGAAGGGAGTCCCTTGTGTGGCTGATATCGGCAGATGACACCACAGGGTTCTTAGATGACTTACAAACAACTGGCATTGCAAAGAAAACGGCAGTGAGGAAATTTGGGATTTTTAAGGTGATCCAGGTTGATGGCAGCAAGACAATAAATTATCCCCAAACACAATCCAGCTGGAATTCATATCATACAGGTCATCTCCAGCCTAAGCAATGTCCTATACCTCATTCCTTATGTATTTTCCTTAAGCTACCAGTACAAAATCCATCCGTCCATTCTGAAACCACTTATCCTGCTGAAGACTATGGGGGGGGGGATCCGATTAACCTCAGCACGGTGTTGGAGAGTGGGCGAAAGCTGGAGGAGACCGCATGACGACACAGGAAAGCATGAAACCCTGGTAGAGACTCAAACCCAGGTTCCAGAGGTGTGAGCTGACAGCGATAACCAGTGCACCCCCGTGTCGACTCCCAGTACAACCTGTTTTTTTTACTTTGTATAGATTTTTGAGAAACGCTCTAGAGCTGTCCGACTGTCCGGTGAATATGGTAACAATGCTGTGCCAGAAGTGAAAATGAAACCCATTGAGACAAAGGGGAACTCTGTAGTTCGGTAGTTTTATGAGATTTTTCTTTACTGATCTGAGTAAAGTTTAAGGCAGATGATGATAGACAAGCAATGCATCCTGATCGCATTGTCTGCGTCTGTCACTAAAATTTGCTGCGTTTTGCCTGTCAGTTTCACTTCTGAAAAATAATAATCTGCCATTTCAACAGGGGCATGAATCTCATCTCCTTAAATAAATCAAGCATAATTCTTCTAAATTTGCAGTCTAAATCATTTAGGCTGTAAATAATGCACAATATTCAACCGTAGAGTCAGCTTCATTGTTGACAAAATTCGATGGCTAAGATGCTATTACGTCGCGTCTCTCGACTTGATAATTCCTCATAATGAAGTTTCGTGACTGACCACGTATATCACAAATTCAGCTGAAGTGTATCCGTCCATCTTTATTCATATATGTGCCTGTCATCTCCTATTAACCGGAGACATGAAGCCTTGAAATCATGTAGTCATTCATCATTTAGATTGTAAATAATACAAAATATTTTCCCATATAGTACAGCTGGCACGGTATAATCATGGGAATATCCCCCCCACCCTCTTAGCAAGGGGCCTAGGGCCCAGTGACACCAGGACACTCTCACTGGGGCACGTTAGATAAATAATTTCAGTCTTGTTGAGTTACTTATTAGTATATAAAGTGTCTGAAGCATGCTTGTTTGCATACTGGCTTGGATGAATTGTATAGGAAAAACAGCATGACTGAAGCTATGACTGCATTGGGTCCATTATAAATTGATACACGTCAGATACTCCATCTCAGTATTGTGGAGGACCTCTCTGTTACCAGTGTTACTGTGATGGAGCACAAACAGGAGCAGCCAAGGAAATGAGCAGCACCACTTAAATTCCTTTGATCTGTATGAAGCATGTGGAGCAACAACATTGGACAACAGGATTCTGTAATCCCAGTTATACCAATTAAGCAAACACAAAGACCACAAACTGGGACACCAGCCCAGTGTCTTTTGTCTAAAGGGATAGGACAATGGAGGGCTGTATTTGATTTGGGGGAGGGAGTCCGCTGTGGCGTGCAGGCGGCGATGGGGACGAGCACGGCGGCTAATTTAACTTCAAAGGGGCAACTGGGAAAGGGCTGCTTCAGCTTTAATTACATAAGATGCTCAATAATCCCCTGACTGTATGAACAGCTTCCATGTGAGATGAACTGCGTAGCTAACATTGTCTCTGCTCATAATCTGAGATGGTAATCCTCAGCCACCTCCAAGCTCGACCACTTCTGCATTTCTAAATCACATAAAATCTTATATCGTTCCCCACAAGTATGAGCTTTAAAAGAGAGAAAAATAACGGTTAATAATGGATAATGATTATTCATTCACCCCCACCCCATGAGAGCACCAGCTTATCAGCATCTGAGTGGAACCCCCGACCCACACCTTTAAAATCCTGCCTGCCTCGCACCCAGTGCCCCTGCACTCAATGTACTCATGTAATGTGACTTGTAATGTGACGTCGCTCATCTGGCTCTGATCCGACCTGCCTACCTGGTTAAGGTTCTGCCCCGATCCTGCTCCCTTTGCACTTGCTTGCCGCCTATTGCCGCTCCGGTTCCATCTCTGCCTGCCTGGTTCCCAATAAACTCCCCATGTTCCACACTTGGATCTTTCTGTTTCTAACAGGTTAATAACAATATCACCATCAATCAATAATAATAATAATAATAATAATAATAATCCATTTCAAACATGTATTTTTTGTTAGTAACATAAAAACAAATTAAAAATGTTGAGGATAAATGAACATACATTTATTTAAATTCACAATTTACATGGCAATTTTCAGAGTTATCCAAAGACTTAGCTAATGATTGAAGTGTGGATTTCAAAAATAATCACCTGCTCACGATTCATCGCTAGTGAGCTAGTTAGCAGTTTCATTAGTGTTAAGGAGCTGAATATAAGCAGAAAACAAATTTTGATTTGGATAAAACTGCATCCAAATGGAATGTCCTATTTCCTACGGTGGTTCTGCTGTGTGATCTGACTTGGCTTCCTCTCCAGGCCTTGTAGCCTTTCCGCTGGAATCCTGCAGGGGTCGCTGAAGGGTTCCCTCCTTTTATCTCTGATCGTACCACCCTTGGGCTCCATCATCTCCTGAGGGCATCTCACATCACTGCAATGCTGAGGACGAGCACCTCTTCCTTTCTTTTCCCCCTTCAAACACATAGTTTCCTCTCATATTACAGCATGTCTTACTGACAGCTTGCCCTAGATGGCAAACCGTCATTTCCAACTTAGCGTGTCAAAGACTGAGATATTCCATATTCCATCCAGTCCATCATATTGCCGTGAGCTTAACATCCCACTAAACAGCTCAATTGTAGCAATGTCAACAACTGTCAAAAGACTCTGTATTACCCTTGACAGGAACATCACCTTCCGCTTTCTCAAGGCAGCAGGAATTCGGTCCATGTTATATTATACCTCTCTGACTCAGCCTGAAGTCAGGTCATGTGCTTCTCAAGGTCCTCCTCCATTGGTTGTCATTTGGAGCTTATGTTATGCAGGAGTTCTTCGTTTTGGTGAACCAGGCGCAGCAATACCTATAAGATCTCATCTAACCTTTAGACCTCTTCCTGATTTGATTCTTGTCTAACAGTTTGAGATCTGAAAGGTTGAAAAAATCCTGTTCCTTTTCTACATTTGACCTTACATGGTGGAAATGGCTTCCTCTCAGTTTCTGTAGAATAATTCCTTATTCTAAATAAACCAGAACTTCAAACCAAATCTCTGAAGGCTGGTCTTCAGTCCTTGAACCCCTGAGTGCTATTGTGACTTTTACTCTATTTCTGTTACTAGATGCAGGTCACAGCAGACATTGTCAAATTAGCATTCAATCCACAACACAAATTAAACTCCTCTCACAGAGATCAGAGTGTGTAAATGAGTTTTGGGAACAAAAGATTTAGTTGCAGCTCAAATAAACTGCATATCATTGTTTTTATAAGATATCTGAAATTTGCATTTGGATTTGCATTGAGAAATAAACCTTTACTGTGACGTCATCATCATGTTCATCCATCAGTAATTTAACGACACACACACACACACACACACACACATGTAGGGTAAACATATCCTTATGGGGACCGCTCATTCATTTATATCTGAAAAATGCTAATGCTAACTATGACAAC
>JABFEB020000060.1:21516616-21543047 GCA_019775895.2 Stomatorhinus ivindoensis
GGGGTGGGAGTTACCCAGAATTCAATGCCTGTCGGCACTTAGGAGCAAACCCAAGTCAAGCAGAAGGAAAAAGAATTCTGCCGTTATTTGATTCTAATCTCAGCACTTTGCAAGCATTTTTATTGCCTTCATCAGGCCGCTGGCTCGCTGCCCTGCCAGTAACCTATTATCAAAGCAGAAACTACCTTTTTCAAACTGCCAGTGTGGGTTGGAAATTGAAGTACGGTAACAGCTGTTCTGCTCTTTCTGAATCGCAATAATCTGACCATTATTGGTTTCTTACAGAGCCGTTATGGCCTGTATTATTGTGTATTGCTATTCTGCTGGAAAAGCTAAGCACAATTATCAGGATGAAAACATAGCTCAGACAATGAGTGCTGTATCCTGCCCTCATCTGATTGGCTCATGCTGTATGTTTAGTGTATGATAAGTGAAGTTGACTTAGGCTCTGATAATATTAAGCAGTGGTAATTGTGAACAGTGCTGGTTTAAGACCTACAGGGACAGACAGGTTAGATATGGAAATAGGTTGTGCTTGATGTGCAATATCAATTCTCAGTTCCTATAGGACATTAATAGCTTATCAGATCAAATAAATTAAAACACAATCTTTAAGTCGGGTCATAATTCTGTCATTGACTGCTAATTTGTACTGTTTGTAACGCCTTATTGTTAATAAGTTACCAAAGGCTGTTTAAATCCGGTAATTATTTGATCATAGACGTTCCAATGCAGAGTATCTTGCTCAGCTAATGGTAGCAATGCCTGAAATGGAGCGACCAGCAAAAATGTCAGTATAACTGCAGTCACAAATCCGGCTTCCCGTGACTTATGAATTTTCACTACTCTTTGCATAGCTGTGGAAGGCATTAGTCAGGAAGGCATTGATTATTATTATTATTATTATTTAAAAAAAACATTAGCCAGCTGACATTGTTCTGTGTTCATGAAATTTCAGGGGTTCTTTTAAGGCAAGATGAACCAATGTTTAGCATGTTTGTCATGTGACTTATTAGTTTATTTCGATCAATACATTAACTTCCAGCTAGCTGCCAATAATTACAATGTTCGCTCGCTTACTTAATCCTGACAAAATTCTTAAAGTATCCCACTTAATTAGGTTTCTGTTAGTACCTACAGTGTTACCGTTGTAAGTACTGGCAATGATTTATCAGTGAAGGCTCCTCTAATTAGATTAGATTATACGTTATAGACTTTACTGATGCCAAAAGGAAACTCTTGAAATGGTGACCTTGCCATTATATACATATACTTATATGACAAGATACAAGAAAGTTTTCTACTAAATAAAGTGCTATCTTAACAGGAAGGTCAGGAGCAGAGAACCAGGGACCAGCCCTGTATCTACATACCATCCCCAGAACAAATTAATGTGTCATTACTGACCTGTGCAAAACCACAGGAGAGCCATCCTGCAGTGTGTAACGGATACGGCCCCTGATTAAATCTGTCTGGGCCCGATCGCGTATCGGCGAGAGGATGGAAGGCCACAAGCTGTGAGGAATGCGGAAGCACTTCACCTCACACGCCTGACAAAACTCCAATCCAAGCAGTGCCCGAGCCAGGTCTCCCCAAAAGAACACTGCCGATTTTAAGCTCCTTCAACCATGACAATTTTATAATACCTGGGCTGGGGACTGTCAGGCTGCCTGGCCGCGGCGGTGGCCGTCACACGGATTGTCACGGAGTTGGGCCCAAGGCCGGCCCAGATGCTTCACGTCACCCGAAGCGCGTTGGCCGTCCTACGAAGACATCGCAGTCCATGGGCCGGGTCCTGTGGGTGTCGATCTCACCGCTCCTGCATTTAGACGTGTTCAGCTATCTGAGCCAGCCGGCGCTAATGAATATCACGGACGCCGTTTGTGCTCCGGGGCAGACGGTACGGCGGGGGGGCCTATGCCCCTTTTAGCATTTCTGCTGACAGTATGCCGAACGGCTCTGCCACATCCGCTGAAGATGAAGGTGATTTTTGGCGAGTGTGACCTCAGTGGGAGATAATGTCATTAAAAATGGCTTAATTATTTTAAATATCATTTTTATGTTTATATATGTATAAAATACACTTTGTTAAATGTTAAACTCTTTTTTACCGCAAAGCTAAGCCTTAGAATATTAAGCGTACGGTGTAAAAATATTTAGTTTCTTCCCAGCATACAAATGTCTTCTATAACCAGTTGATTATACCAGTAATCACTGGATTCTTTGAAATATAAGGATATGAAATGTAGTGGGACATAAAAATCATTAATTTTATTCCCACAGATAAATTGGCTGTGAAATATAAAGCAATTTAACACTCTATGGTTTTGGGATTCTTGTGTCCCAGAGGAATTAGGATAAAAAATCCGAAAACAAGGAACAACACTGAGAAAGCTGAGAGCTTAATTGGGCAATTACTTTTGCATCTAGAATTGCATTAACTGATCCTCCTCCCCATGAAAAGTATTTGAATTGATGTCCAGCATTTATTCAGTCAGACTGCCCCACCTCCCCCCATCACAAGCCACCCACACACTCAGCATCCTGTCAGAAACAAGAGGCCCATCGCCAGTGTCGAACACTTGACGTTAAGCTAACGGCAGGGCCTGAATCTTCACACTGGTACCGCTCCGTATTTTTGAATGACTGATTAACCCTTTAATTGGATAGCCACATATTGAGCCAACTTAATTAAATGATGATCTAACCTGGCAAACTAGGGGGGAAATATTTTCTCAGTTGCAGTTAATTACGAAGAGGGTGGGGGGCAGGTAGGAGGGGAATGGTGAGGGAATTCGCTGACCGCTGCGCATGACAGGAAGAGATTCAGAACCACGCCAGACGGGAGGAAGCATTTCTCTGTTTCCGTTCCTCACAAACTAGCGACTCTGCTATTCGCCACAAAGCTGCAGGATTCGCCCCATTACACCTTAACCTTTCCGTATCGTGACGGGAGCTGGCAGGTGGCCCGGAAACAATGATTCACCCGTTTCGTAAGACATCGACGCTGATCGAATTCAGCTCCGAGCAATAATAGGCCTCTCCGCACCTCAAACACTCACAGGATTCAAAACATTCAGGATTTATACGTCCATCAGTTTTGATCTGGCTTTTACCATCCACACATCTCACAGATGACGTTACCGGATATTTGTGTCTTACATCTTTTGTTTAATTAAAAGGCCAGGCGGCATGAGATGGAGCAGCAGCCCAAGTATTTTTCCCTGGTATGAAAAGGGACTTTAAAATTCCACAGCAGAGCGAGAAAAAAAGATCTTTGACCCTCCGACCTGTCAGTCTTTAGCAGTGCCTTGTGGAGGAATGAGCAAAGGCTCCACGTCGGTCGCTCTATTAGAAAGCGTGTCGGAGCACCGACTCCAAATGCAGGATTCCCAGCTTTGAAAAGGAAAATATATTTTATGTGTGTTGAGGTTTCAAAGGAGTAAATGCACCTGAACCAGCGGTATGGCGGAAACAATCTGAGCGCGTGCAAGAAAGGAGCGATGTGGCCGGCGGACTTGTCAAAGAATGTTCTGCCTACTTCCATCAAAAAAAGGGAAAAGAAAATGCCTAGATGTTGAAGTTATTTTCAAATTTTACTTCAGAATGAAAAGAGAGGATTATCAGAGGTTTACACCTGCTTCGCATTTATAGCCCATGCAAATGACTTCTAAGCTCAGCTGACGCTGTTCATGAAGGAGGGTTATGAACTCTTTATATTGGCCAGCTGAGCAGAAATGGGGAAACGCCAGTGTTCTGTGAGCTTGGAGGATTGTACCTCCGAGGCACATGCTTGCTGTCCTCTGGAATGAAACTTTCTCTTTGTTGTTTTAGCATCGTGATCCTATAGCATGCCTGTCGAATCGCTGTAAAAGACGGCTTGTCTTCTGTTGCTCGGTGTTCGATCTCTGTTTCCCCTCAGGGGATAACCGCATAAATGAAGTGAGCATCTTGAGATCAGAACATCTGGGGACGATCCCATTTCCCCAATGCGTAAAATCTCAGCAGCTTCATTTTATAGACAGTTTTTAATTTTCCCCTGCTCCTCTTGTTTAGTCGAAAGAATCTGTTTTCATGATGTAAGTTACTGCCAAGGTGAGGGTAAGGTAATCGCCGGCGCTTCTGCGAAGATGGATATTTGCTCTGCGAGCTGCAGAGACTAGCTCACGCACTTTGGCAGAACCTCCTTCAGTTTGACCTACTTTTCATAAAAGGGGATGATTTCTGAAAAGCAGCCCTTCATGCCATGACAAATAACACAGTCACATATTTTTCCGTCAAAGGTAGCAAGCGGGTCTGTCCACCAAGGTGAGACACCTGGGCCTTGTGGGTGGGTGATTACTGCTCTCGTCGCACAAACATTTAAAACGCAGGAAAAACACCTCTACCAACTCCTCCACTGCATTTCTTTAAGAGAAATGCTTAGATGTCCGCATTCAGTCGTCCTTTATTAAGACATGATAAGGCTCGAATATAATCCACCGTAACCCTACGTCGTGCCACATGCTGGGCTATAGACTTTGACAAGCTGCCTCACGCCGAGCCCCTGGTTCAATCCTCCTCTCTCCCTTCTCCTCCAGAACAGAGGCATCTCCTCCCTGGCGCTAAGTTAAGGCCCAGGAGATGGGAGCCATCACGGCTTGGGAAGGAAGCTTGGCGTTATCATGTACGCTTTTCACTGTGGCCTGTCATAGCGTTTCACATGCAGCGTAACCCTGATGCAGTTTGTATTTAGACGCATCTTTGAATGGATATTGTATCTTCATCTCCCTCTGTAAATCTGACAATAAATGGCATGAATCACAGACTGAGTTTTCCTTATATGTCCGTTTTTTTTTGGTTGTTCCCGAAAACTTTTTGTCAGTATTATTTTAAGATATATAGTACAGTTACATTTAAACTATTTAGCAGGTGAAAGGTCTTTTCGTTTTTTGAGAAGCAGGTTCAGACCAGTAATAAATGTCAAGCCTTGTGTTAGCAGTACGTTTCCTTTGAGTCATGAACACAACAACAGAGTCTACGAATGGAAATAATTTCTACGCATAGAAAAATTACATTTAACTTTAAACTGCCAATTTGAAATTCATATACACAAAACATTGTTGACCCCCTCTTTCCCAGCAGTCAGCAACCTTGTATTTTAAAACATTCTAAAGTTACATTTCTATTCCTTTTTAAGACCCCATTAGCCACTAAATGGCACTTCTTTATGAGATGGACTAATCCAATGGTGTTAAAATATAAATTAAAAATAAAGTTAATTTAATAAAGTGCCATTTAAGTGTAACTAGGAAAAGCAATTTCATAAAAAGTCATAAAAAGTGTTTAAATCATTAAAAAGAATGTGTTATGCATCAGTCTGGCTTCTTCTCCTAAGCCATTAAAGACACAGAACCAGAGAAATGCTCTCCACAATCAGGCTGCTTGCTGGACCGAAACAGAGGAAGCTCCGCGGAGAGGTTAATGGAAGCATTGTTATTCCTGACAAATCTCTCCCTGAAACTTTTTTTAAAGAGGATTTAAGAATGTCAGAAATCAAAACATCAACACAGGCCTAATTAAGAAATGACATCTGTGGGTTTCCTACAGAATGTGACATGTTCAAATATGTCACATCTGTCTGACAGCAAGGGATTAAAAAACCCTCATCATTAGCAAACTTTTGCTCATTTTTTTTCTCTAAACATAAAAAAGATCTTCATATCTATATAAGTTTTTCAACTATGCCAACTTCTCTTGTGAAAATCTCTTCACTTCCCTCCACAACTCTGACTAACACCTTTACTTTTTCACTGTCGGTCCTGTAAACTGAGGGAAACATGAACTGACACGAATGATGATATGTTGCGAAAGTTCAAATCAGGATTGTCAAATTAGAAGAATAAGACATTATGAAAGAGAAGTCATCTTGCTTTAACCGGTTTGGATATTTAATACCAAAATCTCAGTAAAATTTTATCTAGTGCTGGCTCCCCAGCAGAACTAAAAAGCTTATTCCAATCCCCCACAATCCTTTGTGTAAAGAAATGTTCTTTATTATGATCTACACCAGAATGGATAAATTACAACAGAGCAACAGCGGGATGTCGTGAGGCAGCCAAAGCAGCACACTGAATATAACAATTAAGCTAAGCAGAGTTTAAACAAGATTTACAGCAACAAAAACGCAGTTTGAAATACAATATGGAAATATGGAAATATGCAAATAAGGACGTGGAGTTATAGGTGTCTTAATGACAAGCTTCCAGAAAATGCTTATGGAGATTTACAACGTTGCAAAACTGTGTCTGTTTTTGACACTGAGAAAAGTAAATTATCTTCTTACTCACTTATAGGACACAACACATAGGGGCACCTGATGCTTAAGGACACAGATTGTAACGTGTGAACGCTGCCAGTGCATATTCTGGAATGGGGCCCTTGTGTATTCAGCTTGGATGAGAACGTACCCATAGTAAGGCCAAGGTATTTAAGCTAAAATGCCTCAGGAAAATATCCAGCTGCAAGCTCCTTTGTCTCCAATTTTATGTTAACCTGTTATCTTGTTTTTGGGAGATCTCCATCTTGATCCACGCCTACCAGCCTAGGAGGAGTAACCCTTAGCACACACCGTCCTACCATGCTGTCAGACACACAGTTGTTTTTAAAAAAAAAAAAAACTCGAAATCTTGCAGGCTTCATTTTCGAAGGAACATATTGAAGAGAGAGAACTATTCTTCTTGCGTAGGTTGGTCAACAGCAGGCATGCCTGCAGAAAAACGGAGAAACCAACTGCCTAACCATAGGCATAAATGCGAGACGGTCTCTCATTCACTGGGCTTCCATATCCTGGACAGCTACTGCGCGACAGAAAGAGCTGATCTGTGTTCCCCATTGCAGGATAGCTGTTAAATTGGCAGGTTCCCCCACTGGGTAATTCTTTAATATGAATGGTAATGTGCCATCATCCACCCGTGGGATTGAGATTCTTCTGTCCTGACACAAAAATCATCATGCTGGGTGCTGCTTCCTCAAATGTTCTCAGTTTGAGGCACTGTTTCCGTGTTCCAGGCACGAGATAGGAGCCGGGGGAGTTAGGATAAAGCCCCATACAGCCTAAAGCAGGGCACCCTCTAGAGACATGGTTTCAGTGATGTGTACCTTGCGTTTTGTCAGCGAATGGGTTAAAATGACCGTTTCATTTACACCGATGGGGGTTCCGCGAAAAAGTGGGGAATCACACGATGAAAGCTACAAATTCTGCGAGTTAGGAGCTGGGAAGGATGAATTTCATAGCAAAAACCCAGTTTACGCACTGACTAATACAGCATTTGATTATCTGCATCAAGCTTTCTGAGTATTCCCGGAGGTGAAGCTTCGTTCACCACTTCTGCACAGCGCCAGGGGACTCGCCCCGATAAAGCTGCAGTTTTCTGGCTTCAGAAAAATTCTGCTTTTCCTAAAAAGCTAAATTAATAACTGCAACCACTGGAGAAAGGAACATCTGGGAGAGTTCTCAAAGAAATTAGAAGGACGGCCTTAGCAAGTTTCTGACCTGATGTCTTCTTGCAGAACCCCACTGAACGGAAACACGTTAAATTGAGAAGCCGCGAACTGGTGGATTTATTCTTATAAATAGCAGATTGCTGTGTTGAGCAAACATAAAACAGAGCAATGCCCTGATTGAATACAAGCATAGGTGTGCTGAGTCCTGAGTGTTTCTCCATACACACCTGTTGTTCCCCCTTCAACATTATTGCAAGACATCATTTTTATATCTTTTATGCACACGAGAGAGGTTTTCCTGGCTCTTTAAGCTAACATCAGGAATTCATTTTCCTCTATACTTGATACGTAGCCCTTAGAATCCAGGGTTTCTGTTACACAATGGAAGAACGGAAGCATATTCTGCCACACGAGGAAGATTGAGGTGAAATCCCCATGGCAAGGTTCTCAAAGTCATGAGCTCCGGAGGTGTGAAATTTGGTGAATTTGACCAAGATTTGTGTTCCACTGTCTGGAGATCATTTGCCAATAGATATTAGGGTGGGATTTAAAGCTATTTCTGCAAAACCAATTGAGGGATGAGGATCCAAATGAATCCACCTCTATCCCACTATCTCAGATGAGAACACTGCAGAATGAGGGGGGCAAATAACCAATTAATTAGGGAAGTGGCCGTTCTTACGTAAACGAGTCATGCGGTTCCAGGTAGATCAGTGAGAAAGACAGAATTCTCTTGGCATGGGTGCTCAACCCATGGATTGCGACATTTCCAGGTAAATCACAAGATGATTAATGGATGATGCTTCATTTTATTGGTGGCCAAACATGAAAATACACCAAAGGGGACCCCGCCCACCCCAGGTTGGCAAGATATATACCGGTTGACCTGAACATTCTGATGTCATGCACTCAGAGTGGAGTCAAGGTAGAGCAAGCAGATGAATAGTGCGGAAAACAGACCACAATAACAGCTCAGGCACATACTAATCTACGGCTGTCTCGGAGTAGTTTAAGCACTGTGAGGAATGTAAGTGATAAGTCAGTATGAATGCTGCAACGTCAGCTGCTGTCCTACCTGGTAGAAAATTGCTTGCATGTGTTACATACTTGGCCAAAAAAGCCTGATTATGGTTTGGATTCTGATTCAAATGGGAAAGAAACACCAGTATGACCAGCGATTTGTCCATGAATGTGAACTGTAACTGGTAGGTGTGAATGCCAAATCGTCTGGTTTCACTTCACCATAAGCGGATGGACAAACCAACCATCCTAATGCTCCACAGTACTCCCATTTCTCAAAAGATCTAATTTCCCAAAGGCTGGGAACAGAAGAAGAAGAATGATTTTTTTTTTCTCGTGCTTCTATTTGCGGTGTCTTTGCCAGTTCACAGTGTTGTGCGAGTGTTTGTGTGTAATAAATATTTATCACGGCTTGTGTGTGTAGTATGTTTTCTGACACACAAACTATCTACTATGGACATGGTTGTGAGTTTTTTCTTTTTGATGAGGTAAGCTCTACAAAATAGCTTTTTTTGTGATTTGCGAAAAAGAGCAGCATGCAATACCTCACAGAGAGTGGTTTTGAAGGTAAATTATCCCCATCCAGTAATGCTGACTGCTTTACTCAGGAGCATTTCCGGGAGACTTCGGTTCAAGTTCCCAGGGAGATCACAGCATCGCAGCTGACCCAGGACAACGAAACAGGAGGCGAGAAACCCAGCCAGCTTTTCTCACAGGTACTCGGCGCCAGAGGTCAAGGAGCCTTGGGGACGAGTGGACAACAGTAGCAGGAACCCACGTTGTTGCGTGAGCGAGGGTGCCATATGAGATGGTACACGGCAGGAGTTTCGTCTGTACAGGTTCCCTGGCTGCTGAGCTCTGTGTCCCTTTAAACCAGAGTCTTCAGGGTGAATTAGCTGGCAAATGATACTCGAGTATGAGGATGATGTAGCAGTGAAAGGAGTTGATGATAAAATGTAATAATTAAGGCTCTAACAAGCTGTTATCTTTGAGTAGTACTTGTCACAGTGATGAAGAGTCTTACCTACTCAATGTCAATCGTTATGGCTGCAGGTCTGTCAGGCAGGCTCACTGGAGTTTTATTTACCCAAAAATGTTCAGAGGGCAGAAAGAAAAATGATTGGTTCAGAGAGATAACCAATCAGATTGTAGAGGAGGTGGGTCCAAGTAATAGGAGGCAGGACTCCTCTGCAATCTGATTGGTTATTCTTCTGAACCAATCATTTTTCCTTCTGCCCTTAAAACATTTTTGTTTAAGGAAAACTCCCACAATCATCCAGCAGGCAAGGTCCCACTCCTTATGTGTCACATGGTTATTGGCGCATATGCATATGATGGAGGCGATGTGCACAACAGTTAGCATTGTTCAGTGAGAGGTCTGGACACTGGGACATTATTGGCAAGGTAGAGGGTAGGAGGTCCTTGCTAAGGAAAGGTTCCCTTCAGTATTTTTTCTAAATGAGGAGGACAGATGGCCCTTCTGATGAGTAAGTGATGTTTACTAACACTTCATATTCGTCATATGGGTTTAACACACAGACATCGAATTCCTTGTCGGCCACAGAGACCAAAACGACCGACTTCGCGACACAGACTCGATTCAGTACATTGTTAATTATTATTCATTGTCATTGTATCGCCTGGACATTGCAGCTTGTAAACACACTTCCCCATTGCTACTATTCTTGCCCCTGTCACCACAAAGGCCGGGCCTGTCTTGTAAAGGGTGGACCCTGTCAAAGCAGGCGCCGACCCCCGCCTGACCTCGCTTGGCAGGAGGGTATAGAGACGCCCTTTCTTTTTGGAGCGACTGATAATCTATTCTTGAGTTGAGCAGGCCCATTCCCTGGCACCATGCTTTATAACTAAAACCGCAAATAAAATTAACTCTGTCTTAATTCCCCTCCACTAACAACACGTTTGCACTGCAGGTTCCGTTTGATGCAAATGAAACCAAGACCATGAACCGCAGGCTCTAGAGTCTTAGAACCTGGCAGCAGATGGTGGGTGTTAGAGAAATATTACTGACAGTCATATCCTACAGCAATATGGGGCAATAAGAGTAGGAATCTGCTTAGAAGATGCTTTTATTCAAAGCTGAACCGGAAAAAAGCAAATCTGGTTTTGAAATATAAAACTAATGAGGGGGAAAAACAGCAATTTGGAGCTGCTTGATGTAAAAACTGGATTATATCCTTCTTTGCACTCAGCAACATCTGGTGGTCTGACTCATGACTTCCCTTCACAGCCCCCTAGTGGTGTAATATAACACCAACACCCAACCGGCCCACAGTTCACCATCAAGAGCAAATGAATACTCACATTTTCTGGCTGTATCCCAAGCGTAGACACAGGTCCTTACATATCTGTCCGTAAATATCAGCCATGTACTTACATTGCTCATATAAATTCAATTTAACTTGTTTTACAGTAGGGCTGTAGGCTTGGCTCTAGACAGACAGGCACCTATTGTCATGACCAATTTAAGCTTGACAGACTGGGCAGCGCCACTTGGAGTTCAGCTGGTCACCTGACCTGCTGACCAGGATTTGTTCCTGCAGAGGTCTCCAGGATATCATGCCAGCCACCGACAGTTCTGTCATGGCGCTAAGTCGATGGAATTAATGGTGCTTAACTGTGTTTGCACATTTTATTGAATTGAGCTCTTCCAGCCTCAAGATCACGGCCCATCAGGTGTTGTCTGGGTCTTGTGTGAGTGAGAGAGGTGTGCCGACATCATACACTACTGCGCACATCAACACACCACTGCAAGAGGACCCATTTCGCACCCGTGTTTCACTGCCTTCCGCTTCATCCTACACAGCCCCTACTTACCCCCTTAACCAGAGGCAAAATCATCTGCCTTTTAGACACAACTTTTATCAAGGAGTATACACTTCACAAGGAGGCAATTCTTTATCTTGACCCGACCTTCTGTCTCCGGGAGCTCGTCAGACATGAGACGAAAAGGCAGAGGAATCCGGAGGAGAGAGACGGAGCTCTGTCGATGGAGCAAAATCCGGCTTTACTACAAAGGCAAGCTGATACAACCATCAATACTGTCAGATGAGAAGACGTGAGGGTGGGGGTTGTTTGTCGGGAAGAGATACTTTGATATTTTGGAATGTAAGGAGGGTCAATGTGAGAAATTGGTGGTTGGGGATCTAATTACCCGACTGTAATTGGCAGCTGGGGAACAAGTTGCCATCCACTCAACTCACTGCAGATCAATTATGTTAAGAGAACACCTGTAAGTAGAGTATAATGAGGCCCATTAGAGCTGAGCAGGGCAGAGCAGTTTCTGCACCCAACTCTGCAGCAAAAGAGGGAGACTGTGAGGTACTGAGTGCTGGGGGGGATAATGGTGAGGAAAAAGCACCCTGAGAAATTAAAGGAGGATGGACGCATCCCTGCATGATGGAACCGCATCTGTTTTCATAAGAAGGCTTTCACTGCAGTTTTTCCACCATCGTAATCTGCCCCAAAAAAACATTGCTGCACGCTGCCTCATTTACCCGTAATCCCTGGCAATACCGAGCACTGCATTCCATTCATTAAGAAAAGTCTTCCTGTAGGAGGTGAAGGAAAATCAAGAATCTGAGAGAAGCCTTTGATAGCTCTACACACGTCCACGAGGCGCATTTGTTGGTAAATTATTTCTATTTGTTGAAAGATGATGCCAGTCTTTATGTATTTGGAGCATGAGCAGGACAAAGATGGCCCTCGATGTCAAAGAGTGATTAGAAGTTTGAAAAGCAAGAAGCTGAAAGAAGATGAACAGTAAATGTGACAAAGAAATAGCTCTTGTACTTCATACCTTTTGATAAAGGTTGCATGTTAAGATGCTGTAAACTAGTGTTTCTCAACCTGGACCTCGGCGTCCCACTGGCAATCCACATCTTTGTTCCCTCCCAGCTCTCAGATGGAGCAAAATGGTGGACTGTGTGGGGGTCCTCGGGGACTGGCTTGATAAACACTGGTTTAGAGTCTTACACACAGGGCAATGATAAGATTTTATTTGCCTTCTGTCAGTAAAAAGGGAAAAGACCAGAAGGATGGAGAAGAAATTGCAGTTGAATGCACTGCATGATCAGCCTTGTTTTATTATGTCAGTCTCAGAAGGTAGCGACTATGCTGTCTTCTGATTGGCTAATCACTGAGGCTCAAAGTCTGGCAGAAGGCATAAGGCCTAACATTTAGAAGGCAGGCCTTGTTGTTCTTATAATCTCCCCACCGATTTTTTGTAATGATTTCCTCGTTAACCCAAACGGTTGGAGTAACAAACGGTAACGTAGAGAAAGTCTACCCAGAATCCCGCCAGAGAAGGCAAGGTGTTCAACAGCAGTCACGAGGAGGCCCAGACTGCAAAGTGGCCTAAGTAGTGCCCAGAGAGGCATTTGGGTTCTCTCCCTCCCGCCATTGTACCATGAGGCCTGGGCACTCACAGGGGAGGGGCGGCAGGTTTTTTACCCAACAACATGCACATAAAAACCTACTTTTTACAGACATAATCATACATATAGATCATACTAACACAGACATCCACAGACATTCTAGGAAGCAATCATGTTTCAGAAGGGAGGGCGATCCCCTTCTAAATGTCTCTGTGCCTCAGAAGATGGTCTGACATGGGTGTCTAATAAACTGAGACCCATGTTACAGCTGTTTAAAGCTCAGGGAGATGCTGATAGATAAATGGCATGAATGATTCAAAATGTTACACAGATACAAAACCGAATTATCAAGACACCTCCCTGGCAGTGGAGAGGGATTTCTGGGTCTCTAGTTTCATGGTCCGTTAATTAATTGTTTGTTTCCACATTCAGGCCATTTGATGTATAGGTCTGTGTCTGAGACCCACAGACAGTCCATGTTTTTGCTCCCTCGCAAAAATTAAAGCTCAGAGGGAGCAAAAATGTGGACTGACTGTGGATTCCCGAGGACCAGATTGGGAAACACTGGGATAGGTAGTGGAGATGTTCCACACTGTTGGCAGAAAGGCAGAGATAGATTGAGTAAGACCGTGGAATTCTGGGAAGAAGGTACTGTTATCATCCCTGATCTGTCTGTCAGTACTGACAGCATCCTGTTAAACTGGAGGTCGTCAGAAGGTCTGAGTGGAATTCAACCACAAGTACCAAGGCGCCATCCCAGATATGCGTACAGCCAGCTCCTCACAAGGAGAAGTGTGTGAGCTTTGAGATCACTGAATTAAGCAGGGAACAGTGTGATGTCTGCTTAAAAGTGCAACGCTTGGCGACTGAGGAATCGGAGCTGCGACACCCTCAGTACAGAAGCACCGAAGCCGTCGGTCGATGGCTGCATCCCGCAGTATTTGCTTCTCAGCGTGCCAGTGCCCAGCGTGGCATGGCTTACACTGGCAAGTAAATCAGAATGCCAACGCAGCTCATTATTTCCACTTATCATCTTACTACGTTTGTTGCAAAGCAAAGTTTCTCAGTTCTTTGTTTAACTGTTCAATTGTCAAGGGACCCAAGGATGTACAAGACACTAAAGATGATCACAGTGGTATTTGTAACACCTATATTCCAGGGTTTGTCTCAAATGACTCACTTCGCTTGCAGCATAATTTGCTAAGGGCAAGTGAAGCACAAGTTACTCTTACATATTTTATTTCAACGCCTGAAGAATATGTGTTAGGTGCATCTATACATTCATATTTCATTTACCCATATCTAGAAAGGATTTTCAGTGATTTTCTCTATAGCTATACACTCGAGTTGTTCAAGGATCTGTAAATAAAGGCAATGGCATATGCCATCCCGAAGCGATTTAACCACCTAATCTATATGTATGTTTATGTAAAAAGCAACACATCTCGTTGGTTCGTGAAAGCAAGTTGCTTAATTTAGCTTTTCTTTAACAGCAATTCGTTCATTACTACGTCAACCGCTGTTCCACTCTGGCTATTTTATCTAATATGGATGGGGAAAAACAACAATAAAACTGCTTTCAAGTTCTATTTAGCTTACACAAGCAACCTGATTTCGCTTGGCAAAGTCGGCAAAGCCGGCAGGTCGCTTGGAAAGTCCTTTAAAGACAGTCTGCCATCTTCTCCCCTTCGCTGATTCATTTTGAATTATTTTGCTGCAGTCGTCATACAGAAAGTAAATTCTCATCTCCTACGATGGAGCGGGGTGGCTGGTCTACAGCCGCTTATTGTGCTACAGATTAGAGTCGGACGCGGAGTAAATATCTTATCAGATGGAGGATATCAGGGTAAATATCTTATCGGCTGGAGGGATTTCTGTCCAGCTGCTGTTGCACTGGATAACTCTCCCACCGCTGGTTTAGCGGTACTGTGCGAGTTGTGCGCAGGAAGAGACAGTGAGCGATGGGTGCGTGACGGAGGGCTGGGGGGGGGGTTGCTTGCGTTAGAGCAGCTTTCAGCAGGAACTGACTGACCTTTTCTTTACTATACTATGTATCAGAGGTGTAGGACTGGACTGGGTACACTGTTCAGCAGCCCCACAGTCACTGATGCCAGAATACTACGAGATCGGACATAAAAGCGGACACATGTGGCTGGGTTGCAGAATAACTACCGCTGGATCCATGCGGACCTCGTTATTTTCAATTTAAAGATCTCAAAGAAGCGGCTCGGTCGATACCTGGTCTACAGGTAGTTCAGCTCTAAGGGGAGACAGCTGACAGCTACTCTCCGGTGTCTACCATTAGCCCTGCTCCTAACTTGCTCAAGAAGGTAAGTGAAGTGCAGACTGTAGGCTACTCTGCTGATGTAGTGCAATATCTGCTGTGCTATTCCGTGCAGCACTGAAAGCATTTCGACTGCTTTGTTGACCAGCAATATTATTAGGCTATATATTTTTTTCCAAAACGTAAGGGCATGAAACATACCTTACTGATGACACATTAGGTCGTATTTACACACTCAATTAAATTTTTTAAACATCTTAAATTGCAATTAGGCAAACATATGTATGTGTGAAAATGTCTGACGCAAATGAACATATTCCGCATGGATCAAATGTGTATACCGTGCATCTTGTATTTCCATTAACAGTTTTCAAGAAGCTTGCAATTGTGTTAAATAAAATCATTCACGTATCGCAGTTTCTCTGGTGTATTGGCAGGATCTTTCCCGTTTTACTCGGCTCACTGCACATTGCCTTGTACGAATATGAAAGTGGCATCAACGCACACGCACCGGCAGCCCTGGGAGGATTATTAGATTACAGGGCTGTCGGCGGTAAAAACGCACGTCTTCACCATGCGCAGCTGCTGGAGGCTTGGGCTGCAGGAAGATCACTCCGGTTTCTGACGAGGCTTTCCCATAACCTAACGTGGGTATTGTTACTGGGGACGGTGTTGTGAATCCCGCACACAGTTGTCTGCATGCTTCAGAGGACTGGGGTGCATTGATTTGGCGTTGATCTCACTGGTCCAGATGCGAGCCGCAAATGCAGAAAGGACAGACATATTTCGGTGAGTTTATGTTATTCGCTTAGGATATTATTTTAATATCTACAACATGTTTGGCGTGTGCGTGTTTATGATGAAGGGGGTGTCTTTATTTCGAACTTCTGAATACTCGGGTAAATCTAAGCAGAGGAAAACTGGCACCCATGTACAGTATAGCCTACTCTGTTTCTGCAGTGTCGATTGTTTTTTAAATGTTGTAAAGCGTTACGTTTGCAGATAAAAAAAAATAAAATATATATATTTTTACTGGAAGCCGTGCATAAAGGTTTACATGCATTGACCAGTTTGACCAGTTCCATAGTCTTGATCATTTTAATGTTGCACGCTGTTAAGGTTAATAATTCGGGATACACGGATCTCATTTCGCATAAAGTAACGGGGAAACGTTAAACGCCGAGTCCGAGCACGACGAGTTTTGGTTGGGTGCTGTTACAAAATTTCTGTATATAGCCTACGTCAGATATTCCTGTCAGAGCCACAACAATTAAACTGGTAAGCGTAGGGAAATGCCAGACCTTTGAGATGGGAGACGGGGAGTTAATGCGCATGGCGTTATGGTGTAGCCTGTGTAGTTATGGTGTGCGCCTGGCCATTTATGCTCATTGGTAAAATGGATCGGCGATAATTCGGACGCGGCGAAACAATGTCAGTGATCGCAGCTTGAAGCCGATCGCCCGGGCGCCCTGATCAGGTCCTTCGGGTTTTCACTCAGCAATCGCAGGAGTGATGAAACGGCGTCTGCTAATCTTCACGAACAGGGCCAGCAACATCTGTGTATTTGTGTGATTCAGTACCAGTTAGTTCAGAGATACAACACGCACGGTGCACAATAAATCTCTTATAGGTAAGCTAAGGGACTTCATTTCCTTTCCCTTTCAGTGATAGGGTTTACTTTTGCGCGTGTGTGTGTGTTTACACCAAAATAACTCAAACGCGCTTTGAATAATCAGTAGTTTGCCGAACTTCTGAACTCCATTGATTCCTAATTGCATTTATAACCAAGCAATGAATGATAATTCGCCAACATATTGATATCTTCTACAAGCTAATCCGTCCAGTATCAATAAATCATAGTGTTCCTCAGTTCCTTTCCATCAAAACCTTTTTTCATCCCCCATTCTTTAAACCTAGCTTAATATTTGAAAGACCTCAGTAGGTTCTTATTTCCATTTGTGTTCCAGACGTTTTTGCCCTGCTGCACAGCCGACATTCTCAGTTCATGATCAGGCTATGTCTGCATCCCCGTTAAAGCCGTTTTCATTATCAGCGTTTTGATAGCTGAAATTAAACAGGGCAACAACTGAGAAAACAAGGGCCGTAACAGAAGGGGAATTTGTTAACAGACCCCCTTGAAACCATTGTAATGCAGTTTTCAGTGAGGCTCCATGGAAGTGTATCTGCATATTGGGAGTGGCCCTATATCAGATAAATTAGAATTTGAATTTGAATTGAACTCTCCTGTTACTATGACCAGGATAAACAGCTGGAAGACAGATGGATGAATTTATAGTGTTAGTCCATTATTTTTAAATTAAAGAATCAACTTGGCTTCAGATTTATTTTGCCTGTTCACCCATTCACCCATCTCCCATAGTGCTTATCCAATAAAAGTTCAGGGTTTCCCTGCAGCTTATACGCCCAGTGAATTCAGGGGCCACCCTGGATGGGACGTCAGTGCATCACAGGTTCATTTACTGCCATTTTTATTTTTGTTTTAAATCATGTATTGGTCCCGGTGACAAATACACACCCGAGGCTTGAGCACCAGGATGGGATGGATTCGTTATGCAGAACTCCCATGATGCTGTGGGACTGGTACGTCTCACACTGAGCCAGTCCACCCAGCATCTCCTCGTCCATTACTGGGACCGGCGCTGGGATGAAGTGCTTTTTCTGAAGAGGTGACCTGCTGGTGATGGAAAGTGCCAAGTGCACACCGGGGAGAGGGTGGGGTGTCTGCAGTATGGGGGGGGGGGCGCTAATTATGGCCCCGAGGTGAGCCGTTGTGCCAACCGGCCCCTCAGACGAGGTGGCAGCTGCTGTGACAGGCCATCGTGTCCAACACCCTGCGGAGATGGCAGCGGGGAATGCGTACCCAGGAAATTAGTGCCTCTGTTTACAAGTAGTGATTATACTGCACCGTGACAGTTAAAAAAATACTTCTCACCCCGAAAAAAAACGTGCAGCATTTGCTGTGCAGTTTTTTTCTTATCTGGATTACGCACTCAAAGCGATTTGCATTTTTCTGTTGTTACGCAGCGTCTTATGTCCAGTGCTGTTTCCTCCTCGTCCACCGTGTGGCGCCGTCAGCACTCTGAGCTTGTGTCCACCCTCCCCCCCTGCCCCGACAGGCATACAGATGCTCTCTGCCCAGACAGATGCCACGCCCAAGGGCTGCGCCGGCTGCAGCCGCAGGATCAGGGACCGCTACCTGCTGAAGGCCCTCGACAAGTACTGGCACGAGGACTGCCTGAAGTGCGCCTGCTGCGACTGCCGGCTGGGCGAGGTGGGCTCCACCCTCTACACCAAGGCCAACCTCATCCTCTGCAGGCGGGACTACCTGCGGTATGCAAGCCTGCCCGCCGCACCGGATGTTTATGTTTGCGTGAACTTGCAGATGCAGATTTACAAGTTTTAGCGCTTTTACAAGGGGAATCATACACTATATGGACAAAAGTATATGCGACACCAGCATATCCAGCCATCTCATTCTGAATCAGATGGTGTTTATCTGAAGTTAGCTGAGCCTTAGTTGCTATGATAGCCTGTACTCTTCTGGGATGGCTTTCCATTAGATGTTGGGACATTGTTGGTGGGATTTGCTGCCATTCAGGTTGGGTGTTGATGTTGGGTGATCAGGTCCCTCTATGGGAGCTTGTGTGGCTGCCAGTTTGCAGCTGGACTTGCTCGCAGTTGACCAGTTCAGCTCCAGCAGGACAGAAATGTGCAGAACCGACTTGCTGGAAAAGGTCCAATGATGATACCAGGCTGACTGACCACTTCTGTATGACCCATTCTGCCGCCATTGTTTGATACTGGAGATTGTATGGCTGTGTGTTTAATTGTACACGTGTGTGCCAGCAGTGGGTGTGGCTTGTGGACAATTCCTGTAATTACTATGGGTGTTTCAACTCTTTTTTTCTGTATTTGTCCATATGTCCATCTGAAGGGACTTGCAGAACTTCGGCATTTGAAGTTATTCAAAGCCGTCATTTTGTTATGGTCCAAATGTTATACAGTATTTCTTTGAATTACAAGAGAGGAGTATTTTACTAAGGTGCAGATACTGCATCTCTTACACGGAAGTCTCACAAGATTCTGTGTGTACAGTGGTCATTTCTTTATCCGGGATAAAGGTCTAAGGGCTGCTATTAGCAGTAGATAAAAGGATAAACTGTTACAGAGCAGGTTATTGGGCGCAGCATGAACTTTCCGAGGAGGTAACAGCCATTTCTTTCTTAGGTTATAGCTAAGGGAGGGCAGTAAAGGCTCTGGCCCATTTTAACTTACATGTTTGAAGGCCAAAAATGACAATAATATCCGTAATGACAGGGAAGCATTTCTCTCTCGGTAGTTGAGAAATTTTCCGAGTTAGCAGGTCTAGACTAGTCAGAGCAGTGGCCCGAGGAGGCCTGAAGTGTGGTGAGGTGGACCCCAAACGGGAGGAGTTCAGCAGAACATCCAGGGTGTCGGGTCATTTTTAATAAAGTCGATTACGGTTTGGATCATTCACAGAAGGACCCAAATCCAAGACCTTCAAAAAGTGCTGCTGCCATTTAGGAGGATGCTGGGAACAGCACAGACAGTGCTGCAGCCTTAAGGAGGTCATATTTCATAGGGGAAGGTGGTCGTGATGACAGACAGAGGTGTGACTCGTCATGCAGGGTCTGCATCAGCCTGCTGCGGCTGCCTCCCTCAGGCTGGCGTAGCGTGTTCAGATCAGGAAAACCGGATGGAATTAGGGCCCTTCTCACCTCTACGGCAGCCAAGAAGCAGTCATCCTGATAGCTCAGCTCCTCCATCAGCAATGCAGAAATGGCGGCACGTTTATGGATAAACAGCTTCGTGGAACCAGCATTACGATTTTCCATGAACTCAATAGACAGGAACAGAAACGCGAAATGCAGCTGTAGCAAGAAATCAGCATGAGTCAAAAACGAGTCCTGACATCTATTCTTTTTCAGTGTAAAGAGGCACACAGGTGCAGAGTGCTGTGGGTGATATGCAGAAAAAACATCAGGACTCCACTCAGGTGTCTGGAATATTTTGTCTGGAACCAGACTTTCATCTGTTCATTGGGTTTCTGTGTTTGAACAGTTTGGAAATCAGCACAGTCACCATAGTGACCTTTTACAAACAAGGAGACTTCAAGCATTCCCGTGTCACTCCATTATGACATCACTGACTGCGACAAAGTTGAACAAATGGTTCCATAAATAGGGTTCATTTACGACTGATCCTTGAGCTATATAATAATTTAAAATAATAAATATTATCACAACACTACCTACCAATAACTAAACTTACCTACAAGCAACACAACTCTGAGTCTTAACTGTTTATGGCAATTAAACAATTATTGATGATCTACAATTGGTTAATTGCTAATATTCTGAAGTGTTCCCTTGTGATTTTAAATATTTTGGGTGTTTTTAGAATGATAAACACATTCACACACCATTCAAAGTTTTTCAACTTCACTTGTGGACATTCCGTTGGAAATTGGCCTGTTGCTATTTCTTACCGTTGGATCTTATGTAGTAGTTCTTGGCTGTTATCTTGGCATGGGAATAAGAAGGAAATAGGCGGTTTTATTCAGTTTAAATAGTCGAGTCGCGGGACTCAATAAATCATTTTGCTTTAGGAAAAGAGTGCGGCCAACCTTACAATTATACTTACCAAAAATATTCATCCAAGTGTTGTGTAAAGTTGGCGTTAACTTGGACATAAAACAAGGAATGTTCTTACAAAATGGCCTGAAAATAAATACCCAAATAAATACCTACGCGCAGTTATCAGACGCAGTGAAAAAGAAACACACGTAAGCACATTTCATTGTACATAGGTAATCACATATGATTCCTACAGATGGAGGTCAAGAGGCCACAGCAAGCTTGATGTGATGGCGCTCTGATGTAACTTAACTTTCCGATAATACTTAGGGGTGAGGCGTAAGAGAGGCTGCGGCTGGGCACACAGAATCAGCTTTATCTGCCAGCCGAATTGCCATGTACATTAAACAGAAGAGCCTGTGGGTGCATTTGATAATAGAAACATGAGTTAAGGTGGTACACGAGCAGCACAAGTAAATGCTGAGCTTAAATGTGGAGGCTTCCGTACATTTACAGTTCTGTGCGAAAGTCTTATGCAGCCAAAGATATGTATAAAAATAAAGCTGTTTATCTGGGTAGCAATTGTATATTTGCTCAGGAAAAAAAACCACTATTTAACATTAGAATGTATGCAAATTTAAAGTAACACAATAAAAACGAACAAGAATTTTTTTTTGTGTTCTCCAGAAAGTTACTGATATCTTGCTGGATGGCTAGATGAACACCGCTTCAGGTCCCAAAGCTCTCCTCAGGGTCACTTCAGCCACTCCATGTATTTCTTAAATTTGACCACCAGTTTAGTTAATTAGTTAGTTAGTTAGTTAAATAATTCAATGAATCATTGATTTGCAAAACAGGGTGTGCTAGTGATTGAGTAAAAAAAAACACGGGTGTATTGGATGGTTGCTGCAAATACTGAGGTAACTTGAAGAGAGGTTTGGAAACAGATAACTTGACATACTTTGACTGATGCAATATAATAGTTGTTCACCAACATAAAGATCATTTAGACAAACATTTTCTTTGATTACCTAAGACCTTTGCACAGTACTTTGAATCGGAACTTACGGTGATTTCAAGAAACAGCTACAAAAAATAGCACCACTGCAATTGTCAGCTAATATTTTACACAAACCGCAAGGCTAACAGCACTGAGATCATTAATACTGAGGAATACTGGCATGCTGCATGCACAGGAGGCCGCGATGATCAGACGCCCCCCCCCCCCCCGGGTGGCGTCGTTGAATAAGGCCAGACGATGGCACCTTTTTCATTAAATACCTGCACATCAAAGCGACATCACAGAAAGCAGGCATGGAGCGAGGGGCTGAAAGGAATGCGGTGGGTTTGAAGCCGTTAAATCACAACGGGGCGGCAGAGATAACGGCGCGCTGTAAACACTCGGCCCAAACGGTGCCCCGGAGGCGACGACAGGAATGCAGACAGGTAGCAGGCCACAGCGCGGGAAACGGCGAGCGAGTCCTGCCTAGTGCCACTGATGTTTTATTAAACGTAAACCTTATTTAGACCTATGCCTGCGACTTTAGATGGGATTCCTGAAGATTTACGTGACAGATAATGTTCTGTAACTGGCACCACCCTTGTGTTTTAGGTCTAGCGTGAAGCAGTCCCGCATAAAGCGTTGTAGGAGGTGGGTTTTCCAGTTTTAACGCGGCTGTCCTTCTCTTGGCCACCTCTGAGGTGTGTATCTCAGTACAATTCTGTTCCAAGGCCATGAGCTGAAATCCTGCATCCGGCAGAATAATTTCACCATCGGGTTCTTGAGCGAGACCCTCGACCGGAACCGCTGCCGGGATTGGCTGACCCCACTCTCCGATTCTCACTTGTGCATAGCTTTAGACGATGACTTCTACCAAACAGATAAAGGTAATATTGTGTCCCCCTCACTTCTTCGTGCTCGGGCCTCTGAGACAGAAGGCGCATTATCACTGGTGTCAAAGTGGCCAGACCAAACGGTACGAGCGAGGGCTTGCGGTCCGTCCTTTGCCCGCCATTGGGCATGTGAGCCTCAGCCATGCCTGACTGTAGCATGTGGAGGACTCTGACTGGAAGGCAAGGCAAACACTGCCACTCTCAGTATTGTTTTGCCGTCAACGTGAAAGTAGTATTATTGTTGCTTACCGAACCGAGCTTATCAGAGGAAGAGTGCGGGATTGCGGGAGGACTGCTGTGACAGCTCTGGTATTTGCCAGATAGGCGGACTGGGGCCGGAATATGCCGGAATGCGGAGGGACTGCTCCCCGTCAGTCCACCCTGTGACGCTTGTCTGCCTCCCGCCGCTGTTTTTGTTATTCGGAGCTGCTTCGCTTGCCTTTCGTCTGCGTTTCATAAATTGTCACTTGACCACCGGTGTCAGGCTGGAAATAAACAGCGGCCGAGTGCCACAGCTTAATGCTGCCCACTTAGTGCCTGTCGCTTTATGACTCAGATCTGTTGCTGCTGCAGCTTCACCTCGTGCTGCCCTCCCAAAGCCTGCTTGTGGGGGAGGGATAAACAGTGAAATGCTGTTAATTTCAGGACCTAAATGTGGCTACAGAAAAGGGCAATGAATAAAATTCTGGAAAGGTGGCGAGAGACTCCCGACATGCTTTACTCCTGTCACCCATCTTGATTAACTACTTAATTAATCGATTAATTTCAAACAGAAAAAAAATCGGCCTGGCTTGCTAGCTGTAGCCCCAGTGGATGTGCGGGATAGAACCTCGATGGCTCCTGGAGATTCCCCTGTGCAGCACAGAGCAGTGCAGTGTTACAGGAGCTCCCAGAAATGACGGGCACGTGCCACAGAGCCACAGAGACTCCCAGTGGAGCCAGCGGTTAAGCCCTATTGACTCGCCAGAGGTGCAGACAGAGGCCTTGCAGTGCGGTCAGGGCAGGCATGGGCAAGAGCAGCAGTGGCACCGTTAACAGTCTGTTGACCCTCACAGGTATTGGGATGTGGCTGTAGGTCCTCTGAGATCAATGCTAAATAGGACTGGGAGCACTGACTGTAAACACCCCTGCGACGGACCGGCCCATTCAGGGATTTCTGTGCCTCGTATCCAGTGCCACCTGGAATAGGCGCAAGGCCCTTCGTAGCCCTGTCCACAAAAGAAGGAAGGACGGACGGATGGATGGATGGATGGATGGATGGACGGACGGATGGAATTTGTAAATACACTGCATTGCAGTGTGGCTGATGTCGCATTTGGGAGCACGGCGGGAACGTCACTCTAGTCTCTGTGGAGGCGCGACCCTGATGTCTGAATCCATTACCGCTGTGATCATAACTTGCCACTGAATAGGTTTCATACATATGAATGCACAGAAGAATCAGCTCTTTTCCACACTGAATGCATTGCCCGATCCAAAGCAGTTCATCATTCATTCAGCCCTTCCATTAAATTCAAGGTTCTTCACACCAGCCTAGATTACGTGTTGCTGTATATAGTGAGATAAAGTCAGTCTTAATTTTTTCCCCAAAGTACATCACAGTTTGTTAACTATGGTTATGACGGGGATAGTACTTATTGCTACCCACAGATAACTTGAACCTGGAGCTTTTTTCATTGACTCAGATTTGTCATGTGACTGATTTGCTACTTGATCTTGGAGCTTATACTGTTGCATAATACAATGATTATCCCATAAACTACTCAAGCAAAACGTATATTGATTTCCAGCACTTTCAGAAGATACAATGACTTTATGGTTACACGGAAAAGGCCATACTTAATTTTCAGCACGCAAATGAGAAATCCAATGTGGAAGAGAGTGAGTGGAAACACACAAGAGAGCCGCAGCCTCGCTGGATTCGTCAATCCCAATCTGAATTCAGCCATCATAAACAGCGTGACTATACTTAGCACTTTTGCTTGTAAATGAGCTTTAAAGAAAGACCAGTAGCCCAGTGCTACAGCCTACTGGTTGAATTCTCTCCATTCTCTTCCCCCCGGTTTCTCTCTTAAAAGCTGAATGGATGTTGCAGATAAAGCCTTTTGCTGTGGAATACAGGGTTCAAAGGCAGAAAAGTAGGTAGCATAATGTCCCGATTAGCCACAGGCGTCAGCTAATGAGCCTAAAAGCATTAAGAGCTTTGACATGATTGTGTAATTACTACACGGGGTTCGACATGCGTCACCATTAACCTTACAGCGCGGCAATTTATTTTGCAGGTCTGCAAAGTGCCTCGCCGAACATTAGCATAGAACAGCCTGGCTCTTTCATAAAAGGTTTAATAACTAATTAAACCTTAGATGTGGGAGGCAGATGCTTACAGCACAGGTTAAGGACGAGAAAAACAATTTTCTCTCTAAAAAAAAAAGACCACCCTGGAAACAGAGCTGATCTGGAGAAGCACCTTCATGAACAGTTTGGCAGGAGCTGCAATAAGCTCCTGCCCTTTCAGATTACCTCAAGGAAACGTCGAGTCATTAACTGTGCCCTGGTCTGGCTGCTCCAGAAGAATACAGCAGGGTTCCCCAACCCAAACCTCAGGGACCCCCACATTTTTGCTCCTTCCCAGCTCCCTGCCAGACAGTCCACATTTTTGCTCCCTCCCAGCTCCCTGCCAGACAGTCCACATTTTTGCTCCCTCCCAACTCCCTGCCAGATAGTCCACATTTTTGCTCCCTCTGAACTCCCTATCAGACAGTCCATATTTTTGCTGCCTCCCAGGTCCCTGCCAGACAGTCCGCATTTTTGCTCCCTTCCAGCTCCCTGCCAGACAGTCCACATTTTTGCTCCCTCCCAGCTCCCTGCCAGATATTCCACATTTTTGCTTCCTCGGAGCTCCCTGTCAGACAGTCCACATTTTTGCTGCCTCCCAGGTCCTGGTACAAGCAAGAACATGGACTGTCTGGCGGTCCTGGATAGCAGATGATAGGAGTAAAAGGGAGAGAGGGGTTGTAAAAAACAGAAGGCAGAGGCGAGACTCTGTCCCTATTTAAAGCACGTTTTTGCTCCCTCAGGCAGACATTTGGGTAATATTCCATGGTAGATCTGGTCCTATTACGGAGGAAGCAGTAACTGATAATTAACCTCTCGCTGTGCAGCTGAAGATTAAATGTTAGCTGGGACATGGGAGAAGAGTCTGTTCTGCCCCCAAAGCCCATTCTTGACCCTCATCCCAGGTTCCAACTTCTCGCTGTGCTAACACGCCACTGCTTGCCCACCCACCCGCCTTTTTTTTAATTTACGCTCCTTATTTACATTTATATGACCACCTTATTTCCCTGCCGAAGATGGACTGTAACGTGGGGCGAGGAGGCCCGTGCTCAGCATCGTCAGTGATAATTTAGACGCAACAAATCACTGCCCTGTTATTAAGCCAGAACCTGTAATTATGCACATTTCCATCGATTTCCCAGGCCGGAGAGTGAGATCTGAGGTTTGCTCGTGGCCTTGTGAGCTGCTGTGGGCTGCCGAGCATCATGGGATAGGCGGAATCCATCATGTTGACTGATGACAGGGAAGGCAGGCTCGGGGTCTGCTGGTTAATGTAGTGCGTAATTAACTGTCATTTGCTTAGTAATGGGTCGATGATCAATGGTTTGCATGGAAACAAATTCTAATCAGGTAGCTGATAAATGCACACCAAGCCTAAGGCATTTGGGGGGGGGGGTTGGCGT
>JABFEB020000060.1:21543147-21568585 GCA_019775895.2 Stomatorhinus ivindoensis
GGGGGGGTTGGCGTTAGGATTTCTGACAGCATCATCTGGGGGGGGTTTTTATCTACATCACTCAATTTTCCGTAGAAAATGGACAAGCACCAAAACAAAGTGATCTTTAATTTACCCTTCCCCGTTTTTCTGAACACGGTGAGACGGGTGCTTTCAAGTCTGTGTTTCTAACCCCCCCCCCCCCCCACAGTCGGTGGCCATTATTCCAACAGGCCGCCGGGTGGGTGTGGGGGCAGGGATTGGTCAATTTCCAAAACCAAAGCATAGCCACTCCTCATTTGGCGACTGACTCGATCAGTGACCATTTGCATATACGAAAATGATACAAAAAAATAATTTTCCATCCAATGCGGGCATTTTAGGCCAATTTTCGTACGCCTGTACAACGACTCATGCCGAAGGGAGCGAGATCTTTGAAGAACAATTCATGAAGGATAAGAGACTGAGTGTGGAAGGCTGAAGTAAAGTCGTAAGCACAACCACGCCCAGAGTAATTTGATTGTCACTTAGTGAACATTTCGCTTAATGACCCGGGTCGGTCGTCGGAGCAGAACCCGGTCACGATGCAGAGAGGACGTGTACTTTTTCTAGCCCCATCTATTTGTACGAGCCCTGACACTTGTGCGTTCTGACTCGTCGTTAGCACCCCCGCTCTGTTGCAAGTTTGACCAGTTCGTGAATTTTTTGTACGCCGTAAACTGTGGACAGCAATTGGTTGTGACCCCCAACTTTAGAGGCTGAAAAACCATATAATTGCAGCCCATTGTTGAAGAGTTGCTCGACGCCACTCCCCCCCCATCATCCTTCCATTTTACATCTATATTCCATTCTTTTTTTCCCTCTCTCTGAGCACATGGGTGTAATTATGCATTTTATTTTCAAATGATGCTGTCGTGTCAAAGAGATCACTCTAGTGTGTGATTAAAAGTCTATGGCTTTAAAAGCCTGTGTTCATTTTACGGGAGGATGAATTCATCTTTATTGCATATAGAGGTGTTGCTGCTTGTATGTTGTCCAAAAGGACACTGGTAAATGTTTTTTTTTAGTTCTGCTGTGAAAGCGAAATGTTCTTTTAGAAGTTCAAATGGTTAGCACTTTATGGAATCATTTAACATGCTGCTCAAATATGCCAGTTACATAATTTTTCAGCTGGGTGCCCTGTTGATGCGTAACAAACTGAATCTAATTCAGTGTGTTGTTTAAATCCAGTAACAAACAGAAGAATAAGTGCACCTTTTTAAAAAAAACATGTTTTTTTTCTTTTAGATTCTTCACTTGAATAAATGCGTGGCTCAGTGCCACTTGCTCACTTCATAAAAATGAATTTTCTGACATGCTTTTCTGGTAGTTTGTGTGAAATGTACTGTTCCTGTATATTCCTCTTCACAGCTTTACTGACTGACCTTATGAAACCACAGAACGGAAATAACAACTTCATCCACAGTCACACTCATTAGGCTTGTAATCAAATGAAAATAAACAGTTTAATTCAGTGGGCACCATCAGAGTTAGCCTGTTCACATAGCTGGAATGCCTTGCGATTTGCGTCTGGAGTGGCATGCAATTAGGGAATTTGATGTTGTGCTTGTACTCACAGGAGGCACCCTTTCTCCCCCCCCCGTCACTAGTACTGTTTGGAATGTCCACAACGCATTTTTGTGGTTAGCAGAAATAAGTAGCAGAAAGGAATAGTCCATTATCAGGCTGCCTGGGGGGAGCACCGTCTAGAGATGCAATAGTAGTTAGAACTCCTCAGGAAAAAAAACTGTGACCCTGTGGTGTCCATTTGTGCCCATTTGAAAATGGAAGCGTTCTGCATTTTACTCGGTTGTCATGGTAGCGGATCGCATCCGTTTGCGTTCGTTATATACAGAAGCGCCATTATCATGAGCACTGGAGGCACCGCGGGTCGCTAACGATTTATCCATTACGCGTGGGATTAAAAATAAATGATGACACGTTTTTTTTTTTTTTTTGCTTGATTAACCATACCACACGTTAAACAGACATTATTTATTGATTACTGAGGAGACACACTGCAGGAAAAGTGCAGCTAGTTGAATAAACATCAGCGCTTTGTACTCTAAGGATAATTTTTCAAATTGCTCTCTCTGCTTCAGACTGTATAGCCCTAACAGTTGTGAGAGAATGCCTCACAAAGTTTCCCTAATATTTTTTATTTTTGTTATCATGTGTTTTTATAGACCATACAAAAATGTATAGAACATTTTTAGTGTCTGTGGAATATCCCAAACAGGGTGTGATTGACACTGCAAATGCCGTTAGAGCGTCAGGGTTTGGCGCCCTCCTTTTGGTGTCCTTCCGTGACAGGACAAGCCTACCTGAGGGCTCCTTCTCTTACAGCATGCACCCCTCCGGCGGGGGCTGTCTCTCGCAGGTTGTTCGGCGTGACAGGAAACTGCGCTGCCTGCAGCAAGCTCATCCCTGCCTTCGAGATGGTCATGAGGGCCAAGGACAATGTGTACCACCTAGACTGCTTCGCCTGCCAGCTGTGCAATCAGAGGTAAGTTTAAGAGCTGGGAGTGGAGCCTATTACTGCCTTAACTAATGCTGAGGCTTGTACCTTCAGTAGGGAGGAGACAACTTGCGGGGGCGGGGTCAGATACTAGTGGGCGGGGTCAGATAATAGTGGGGCGTGGTCAGATACTAGTGGGGCGTGGTCAGATACTAGTGGGGCGTGGTCAGAATACATATTCAATTGTCACTTTATTAGGTCCTCCTATGTCACACCTGTTACCTCCATTAGAACCTCAGGGGTTGATAAGCCGTTGCCTTTCTGCACACAGCTGCTGTACTGAGCTGGTGTTTTGGCACCTGCAACCATCCCGTTAGCTTTAATGAGTCTGGCTGTTCTCCGCTGACTTTTCGCATCACCAAGGTGTTTTCAGCAGCAGGACTGCCACTGACTTGATGTGTTTTGTTTATCGCACTATATTCTGTGAACCCCAGGAGTCAAAAACGGACTTTACCGAAGCACTCGCAAGGCGCAGCAAATAAAATGCCCACTGAGTATATATATATATATATATATATTTTGTAGTGGTGGTGTAGCGGTTACTATGATCGTATTGATTCATCACCAGCGTGTGTAAATATCCCGGCTTCCTCTGGCTGCTAGAAACGCTGACCCAGCGCCTCAGCTCCCGCTCCGCTCATCTCCGTCTCCTCCTCATCCCCCGAAGTGCCTCATCGTGGCGTCTAGCACATCTCGCGCCGGGCTTAACGTCTTGTCGCTTACGCGGCCCGTGCGGACGGACGTGGCTAATGTGAGGAGTCAGCCGGCTTTCCCCGGCAGGCGAGCACACAGCCCCCCAGGTTTCTCCCAATTAAAGTCACTTAGGCTGGACAGCGGTTCCGTTTTACCCCCAAGACAGGCCGAGTGTTTAATACACATCAGCAGGGCTGACTTGCCCATGCTAGGCTCACTCCGGCATGTCTAAGTGTCTGTCACAATTTCGTTTGATGGTAGGAGAAGATTTATGGGGGGGCACCCGCAAGGTTTGGTAGAGCACTCTAAAAGTTCTTCACCATCTCCAGCCCACAGAAACACTTTTAGTGTGAGGTAGGCGCATTAGTCACCTAAGTGAAAGAGAATGATGTTGAAACAATGACCTCAGTCTTCAAGCCAGGTCACATGCAGCAGAATGTGGTTTTTAAGAACCCCCCCACCCCGAGGGCCCATCGTATCACGTGTAAGATGAACCAAAACTAGGAGAACTATGTGTAAATATGTATAAATATGTAAATATCTGTAACAAACAGACTAGGAGGACCCAAATGCAGAGTGAGATGATGTTTAACTCTGAGGTTCAAATCAAAATCTATAACAGGTTCTGTCAAAACCAGAGAGAGATAAAAGTGAAACAAGCTGAGAGTAGGACCCAAAATGAACGCACCGGACAGCATAAGTGCTGGGCTTTAATCAGGTGACTTGTTACTGGGGATTTGTGGGAGCTGTTCAGTATTGTGGGGAGGACGACCTCTGCGGAGGTGACCATGATCTGGCTTGTTTGGATGCGGGCTTGACCATATCGTTACTATCCAATGAAAAACGCATATCTCCAAAAATCCGTTATTACAGGAGTGTGACAAACACGTTTTTATCAGAAACTACTTCACAAAATAAACCAAAAGAAATCACAGCGCGCCGTAAATCAAATATTTTCACAGCCGTCAGTTAATGGTTTATGTCGTTATGTTGTTTGGCTAGCCTAGCCTATGCGAACGTCATTCTGCGACCAGCTTTCTTTCTGTCACACGCTCGGGAAAAAAGCCCGTAGCTTCCTGTGATCTCCTTTTGGATATAATTCCATTTGATCAACAGCCCAGATAAATAATAAATAAAATCCTGCAGCCGTGATGGGGGGGCCACTCATCTTCAGCTTTTTCCTGCCCCCCCCAAGGTCCGCACTCTTCTGTCTGTCTGGGCGTTCGTTCAATGAAATCGTCCGCATGACGTCCTGTGTCAAAATGCAACCTGAGCGAAATAAATAAATCTACTAGCACGTGCGACTGTAAAATATTATTTTAGCCTGATATTAATGGAAAAGGTCTTGAGTGCGTGTAACATATGCGTTGGGATTAACTTGGAAATGTGAAATCACTGGCTGAGAGGTAAGAAGATGGATGGAAAATATTCCATGGAAAGCTCCCTCACCCTTTTAACAAATCGCTGGCTGCTAATAGGTTATCACATCTAGACTTGAATCAGCAGATTTATCTGATGCTGCTCCACATTCCATTTATCTCCTGTTGACGTTTGTGCCAGAGAGCTGCAGTTACATGGAAATCATCCAGCCTTGGTAACTAGTTAAACATCAGAAATTCTAGAACCTTAAAGAACTGTGGAATAGGCCACCCAAGAATGTCATTAGGTGTTCAAGATCTGAAGCAGGTGGTCGAGACACCAGGGTTGCAGAGTGTTATTCTGCTCTTTGCTAAGGCTGGCGTCAGTGTCTGAAGGTTAAGTTAATACCATCACATACTGACATGCAGAAGTTCCATGTGGTCCTGTACTGGTAATCCCACAAAATGCATTTTAATACAGTACATGTAACCTAACAAACAGCATAGCTTAGCCTATAGCCTACTTTAAAATCTACACGCTTAAAAAACACTTACATTAGCCTACACTTGGGCAAAATCATTAACACAAAAAGCCTGTTTTATAATAAAATGTCAAATATGATTATCTCATTTAATTTATTGAATAATGTACTGAAAGTGGAAAAACATCGTAAGGTTTAAATATCGTAACACGAATCTTCGTAACCCAGGGAGCGTCTGTACTCAAAGTCAATGGCAAGTCGGACTGACCTCTGAAGACAGGGTGAGAAACGTAGACCTGAACCACAAGAAAAGTCGCAAGACAACAGTGAGCTAAAATCGAAACGTTTGGCAGGATGAAGCGGACAAGTAAAGTGGAGAATAAATGTCAAGGTAGAGTCTTGTTAGCAGAACGATGCAAGTGAGAGGCTTCGTCTGAGTGAAGATAATTTCATGGGAAGCATGAGTCATGTAAACGGGGTTACTGTACTGAATAAATCGCCATTAGATTAACCCCTCTATGCATCTGGTTTATTAATCTATGTACCTCTAGAACAGTACAGGAATGTTTAAGCCCTTGTGTTAGAAGCTTACATAATGTAACCTTGTGACAACTTCTTGAAGAAAATCTCCCTTAAACAGATACAGTGGAACACTAGCAGGACGATACTGTATTTTAATTTTATCTTAATTGAGTATTCAGACTTAACAAGTTTTCCTAATGAGCCGATTCGCCTTATGGAAATACTGCCCCTCTTGATGACGAGGATTCCTAATTCCAACAAAAAGTTGTGTTCTTTGGCTTAAATGTGGTCCTCGGGGGATCAGTGCTGAGAATTGCTCTGCTTGAGCTCCTCTGGGGATGGAGACTAATGCTTTTCCCCTGGAAGACACTAATAAAGGCAGGCTAGGTGACCCCAGGTAAAGAGCCCGGCCTCCCGCCCAGCCAGTGTACAGCTTCCCCTGAGGATGTATAACAGTCCCGGGGGCAGTCCTGTCAATCTCAGTCCCAACTCGAACGCAGCGAAAGGTCAAGTATGGCCCCCGTAACGACAAAAAAAGGTCATGTGTGTTCGCAGGCTGGTGAGGACCCACAGCGCTGCCCTGCTAATGAAAAGATGTGTTCTGTTGGTGTTCCCTCAGCACCATGAGCAGCGTCGTTAAACCCGATCTCTCGGGGCGACAGCCCGGAGTATTTCAGCCATAATGCCAATCTTCCTTCCGAAACGAAAAAAGAAGTCAAGCCTCAGATGAACTTGGCTTAGCCCCGAATCTTTTCAATAGCTAGAAACCCTCCTGTGCAACACCCTGATTTCCCCCCCCCCCCACTTCCCACAGGTTCTGCGTGGGTGACAAATTCTTCCTGAAGAACAACATGATCCTGTGCCAGACGGACTACGAGGAGGGCTTGGTGAAGGAAGGCTATACCGCCCAGGTTCGCTGAGGCCCTTGGAGAGAGGCAGAAGGGGCCGGACTCTGAAGGAACCTGCAGCCTCAGACTAAACGCACGCACTGCTAATCCGGGCTCACCTTCCTATATGTATATAACAACCCCCCCTCACCCCCTGCAAAGTGCGGCCTCAGATGGAGACCTCAGTGAAACAGCAGTGTAGAGGACCCAGGACGTTTTCCTGACGGACCACTTTTATTTCTCAGCTATTCCTACAAGCACAGCTAGTATAAAGACTTCACTTGATACTGGGGGACCAGCGAAGATCTCAGACTCCAGTGGGTGGATCCACCTGTGGGTCAAAGAACAGAAGCAACCTTAAAATCTCAGGTTGAACAGGGATCCTCTATTGGGAGAAGAACATCCCCGGTCCACAATATTTTGTCGTTCCTGTTCTAAAGTATGTAATTAACTGAACTGAATCTGGTTAAGTTGAAGCAAGGGCCAACCTTGTGAACATTTCCCCTACCCCACTCCAGAAAAACTGAGTTGCGGTGAAAAAAAGTGTCTTTTTTTTAATGCTGTATATATTTGAACGGGTCTGATGAGTTAAGTTTGAGCATCAAAATGCAAACACTTGAATTTTGTGGTTCTTCATTATTTGCATTGGATCTTTTTAGGATGGAGGATACTGGCGTTATGGTGACCATGCTGCACATATCTGTTGCCTTATTGCATGGTCTGTTGCACAGTGCAGAAAAGAAGGTGTGAGTTATGCTGTCCGTGGTGGTCGTCAGATCCAATGTAGCATAGTAACTCAGTTCACATGCTAGTATGGGAAATAGCTTTTATTAATTTGATCTTTTTGAATTGTATCCCTTTAAACATGTTTAGTATTAATTTTACCCAGCATGGACAACAACTGTTATACATGAAAAACAGCATCATAATCATTTGAAACACAGATGGTAATACAGTTTTATTGTGTTACACTTTGTGACATCATTATTTTTGGATCGGTAGTAATTGCAAATCATCGGCTGTGAAACCATCACCGAGTAGATTGAGACCTTTTACTGGAACTGTCTTTCTGGTAAACAATAGGACCAGCCTCCCTTAACTAACCTTGTATAACTCAGAAGATACTTGTTCCCTTAAATTAACATTTCTTTGTGAAAATCATGGAATTTATAATTGGATTTATCCGTGCTGTTTTTCCCCAATAAATAGGAAAAAAGGGAATGTCTTAATGGTCTTTATGCGCTTTAACTTGCTATTTTAAAGACAGAATAATTCGAGCCCTTCTGGTAGCTAATCTATAGATGAATCATTGCCTGACACTGGCAGCTTTAGCGAACTGTACCCTCACAAGCACTGTCCGGCTTAGTGGATTGAGATTTATTCATTTCTTTATTTTTTAATCCCAGTTTGTAAAGCACAAGTGGTCACGTGAGCAGCACTGGCACTGGACAGCAGGTGGCACACAAAAGATTTTCAAATTAATACACTGATAATGAAATAAAAGCCTCACACAAAATGGGGATAAAGTCCCTTCAGTCTCACAAAAGCAAGCTGAAACCCAGCTAAATGAGCTTAAGAACAAAAACTATTATGTTATATACAAAAACCCCACATGCAGCTCTCCACTGCCACACTCCCTTACGCGCACCTAACTGACCCTATTTAAAACTTAGCAAGTCGATTAGGGCAACAGGGCCAGCTGAGTTTCGTTAATTGAAGAGTCTGCCAGTTAGTAATCAGTTGGCATGGAAACGAAAAGCTCCGTGCTGTTCCTGTGCCCGCCAGCGTCTCATGAACTCTTTCAACCTGCTCTTGAAGTCACCAAACATGCATCATACAACATACATTTTGGCCGGAAACTGAATTAATTGGTATTAGAGTACCTTCAAAATACATTTTACAGAATGTATAAAGATTTTTTAAAAATAAAGCTTAAAAAAAGAAATTCTTCTCAAATATTATAATTGGTGAAACAGAACTTTATCATTCATGAATTACTATATTTATATTAATGTGCACCCTGTGAACCTCTAACACCTGTTTTTGTTTAAATATTTTAATTTCACTTTTGATTTTGTTAAATATAGCCACTGCACCTCTTCCAAGAGTTGCCCTGTCACGTCCGCAGATAAAAAAAGATGATGACGTATACTGCATGTACCCCAAATAATGACTGACGGTTATACAGTCGCACAGCTGCTGCGCCGCTTCCGCTAACAATCATACACAGATGAAAGCTATTGCCGTTTGAAAGATTATAGCAAATTCAGGCAAATAAAAAAAAACATTCAACCCAAAGATCACACATCAAGAGCCTTAAAAGGAGCAAGCAACACGGTATTCATGAATCCTTTGATTTGGTGTTGAGCGTGTATGTGTGTCTGATGCCTGCATCACCAAAGGCTCCATATTAAACGACGGGTTTTTGATTCAGTCGATCTGAGGTACCTGAACCACCATCATCTCCCTATAGAGCAGCGGTGGCCAATCTTATCCGCAAAGGGCCGGTGTGTGTGCAGGTTTTTGGGGTAACCTGTAGGTCAGCTGTTCAAACCCAGGTGTGAGGACTCTTCAGCCAATCAGTCCTCTAATTTGTAATATAACTAGGGAGTTGCAGCGAAAACCTGCATACACACCGGTCCTTTGTGGATAAGATTGCCCACTCCTGCTATTCAGGCAAAACAGTAAAATGAAAGACTTCCATGGAATATCGTGGTTTTCATGGGATATTGCGATTCGTCATTTACCTGTAACCCTAAAGGACCATTGTGGCTCTGTAAAGCCTCCATACAAATTTGATTCTGGGTTTTTATTTCTGTTTCTTAGAAGCATCCTATACTTGTCTTCCTTTCTTTGAGGTCATGACCCCTGTTTTCATGCACAGCCAATGGCCCCATCCTGAGAGAAGCTGATCCAGATTCACGGCGCGGTCTTAACTGCTCCAGGTTACCGTTTTCCTCAAGCGTAACCACAGCAAGGTGATTCTGATTAACGAGAAAAAAATCTCACCGTTAAACGAAGTGCACAGAGTTGGACTGCATGCCTGGTTTTAGCCGAATATTTTTTGTTCAAGCTGTATGTGTCAGACATGGGTTTGAGTTATGTAATCATAATCATTCACATAGATCTAAGAGAATTGCTGAGTTTGAGAGAAAAATGAGGTTCAGTAAAATGAAAAGCCACTTAGATCCATCCATCCATCCATCCATCCATCAATCAATCCAAAATTTGTGAAGTATCGAGTCCAGAGGTGGAAAATTCAGGTCCAGAAAGTGAAAATCCAGACCAAGATTCTGTTTCAACCAACCAGTTGAACATAGTGAGTTGCAGTCACAGAGTACTCAGCTAGTTGGCGTTTTCCCAAAGACAGCGATTCATAGCGTTTAGCAGAGGGGTCTGCTGTCAGCCTGTGTCTGGTTAGGACCTTCATAGCTGTTCTTCTGTGACCCGCAGGTCAGCACTGGGTGTAGCTGCCCACTGCTCTACAACAACTTGAGGGCCAAAAATAATGATCTCTACAGACACACCACTGTTACCTGGATCAGATAACACCACTGTATTGCCTCTCTTTCCTGCGGCTCTTAGAAGGTGAGGGGTTTGCCGCAGACGCGTTAATGTTGTTGAATCCTGTTGACTGTTTGTTGCTGATACGTAGGGATTTCGCTTTTTTATTTGACTTGAACTCACCGCTCCATAAAAAGCAGCCCTTAAAGAGATTACTCAAACCCTCAATGATGGTCCACAGTGCATGTTATTTCGTGGAAATTTTCAGGATTAATGGCTAGTATTGCCTATTATCTGTGACACAATTTGCTCCCGAACTGAGAAAAGATGAGAGGAAAAAAAAAAAAACACAGCAAGCCAACATAATTGGACAAATAACAATTACAGCACCCCTTGTCAGTTAGCCAGTGACAGAAAGATTGGAAAGGCGTCTTAATAACAGACCGGCTGGTAACTGTCTCGGATACAGACATATGACCTAATCACAGCATTTTAAACAATTGGCAGCCTCTGAATATGCATAACTGTACTCCTGAAAATAAACCACTGCAACAACACATGCATAAATCCCAATTAAAAAAAAAAAAAACTCTTGATGAACTTCAACTAGGCTTGAATCGATGAAAAGTTCCTTCACCGTTTGAGCCCGCACAGTACTGTATAATCGGCATGTAAATTCCAAAGCATTGATAAAAAAGTAGTTAAGAGAGAAGCCCAACAGATGATGAAGATAGCAAAGCAGGCAGATTTATCAACTGAAGTGAACCGCGATATTGGTTATAATGAGGTCTCCCGATTATGGCTCTTGGGACGTATTTGTTCTCTAACAGCTATCTGGCAAACACTCATTAAACAAATAACAGAGTAAGACTAAGGAGTTAATAGGCAGGGGCTGCTTCTGATATATGCGTCTGGCCCAGTATGTAATGGCGGCTCTCTCTGCCTCTGCTGTCCGCATAAATGGTGGTTCTCTCTGGTGCCTGAAAGTGGGGTCTCAGTCTCCCTTGTGAGAAGGTGAGAGGGAGAGATGAAAGTTGAGGATTGCTGTGTTGTCCCCGGTGAATGATGCCTTGTTTAATGGAAACCCGCTGGTTCCTGAAAGACGGATACGGCTGTAAAGCATAAATCAAGTCAGCTAAATGGAATTAATACAAAGCTGGGGAAGCTGACCTAGGGGATTCCGGGTATTTTTTTGTGACTCTTAGTCTGCACTGTCTTGATTTGACAGTATCCATTCCTTGGCCAAAACATCTTCCCGTAAAATCCATTTTTGATTCAACGTTGTAAAAAAAAGCTTTTTGGTTTTTGTAATGCTCCTGTCTTGCAATTCCATCCCAACTTTGCACCAGTATAACTATGTAGAACTAGCACACTGTGCTCATTAATGGCTGTCATCAATATATAGGCATGCAAATCGGGGACATAAATTCAGCTGTATTAGTGAGGTAAACAATCAAACTTTCCTCACTAGCAAGGCACCTTGCTAACAGTTTTTGTCTGTGTGTGTCAATACCTGCTGCTCAGGAGTTTTACATGAGCATAACGCTTTAGGGGCGTCAAGAGAGTGTGAAACATGTTTGAATCAAATTCCAATTTAACGCTCAGCTTGTCTTAAAACCCAGCTAACCCTCTGCTGGAATGCACGCCGCGGCCATGACTACACCAGCGGAAAGCCCCGTTAGCACGTTAGCTAAGCACTATGCCACGTACATGCCTTGTGCACACTGCAGCCGGCCCACTACGCTCGCGTCTCAGAGAAGCCTCCGCGTCGCTCGCCTTCAAACGCGACACTGACGCGGCCCCAAGGCTCTGCCCGCAGCTCTTCTCCCGTTACCCGAGTAGCACAGCGAGGAACTCACCTCCGTGGGTCTACAGAATAAACAGGAGTGAAATCAGCAGTTAGCTGGATGCTATCTTATGTATTGTAGACCATATTTACCAAACATTCTGTGATATCTCAGCAGGAGAATCTACAGCCCTGGTCTAGCATGACCATTTTATACGGTAAAATATACAAAAGCACAAACAAGCTCATTGTATGCACTTTCATTAGGGATGTGTTGTGCATTCAAGTTAGAGCGTGGAACGATACATTTGATGCACGCCTCCTCTTTGAGGTAGGGGAGTGATCGACATGCCAAAGGCCACCAAGGCGCCGTTTCATCGGCTGCCGGAGCACATTAGTAAACACTACACATGCATCACAGATGCATCACAGAAGGTGCAAAGGATGTAGGTCCGTTTAGCCAGAAGTGGGGCTTAAGCTGTCCTGTTTGGCTCTAATGGAGCAAAAATGACGCGTAGAAGCCCCTTAAAGAAGCAGTAAGACTCAACAGACTTTAAACGGAAACCCCCCCTGTAAGCACATTGTTTAAAACCAGGATGAAACAGTCCAGTAATATAGTGTGAATTTATCTTATACTTGACTAGAAGGGACCATATTTAAGGATGTAGTCAGAGCAGAATTGTGGCTGTTTGCTGAGCACTGCAGGAAACAAGAAAAAAATAAACATTTACTAGTTTTAGTTGTTCTTCTGACTCACACTGCCTTGATGTGTAACGATAAAGGCTCTATAACCTTAAAGAACTGCTAAGTATTGGCTTATGTGTGTAACCTCTCCTTGGAACTGCTCTCGGGAATGACGTTGTAAGAGCCGAGGCGATGCAACAAACAGATAAAATAAGGTGGCCAAATCGACAGCCGCGATCAAGGTGACAAGCATAAATTATGATAATGAAAATTTAATAAAAAACACTTTATTCCAAAAGGTCTCTGTACTTTGAATGTGTCAAGAAGATGTAGCACCCTACCTGGAGAGGAATTTTTTGCCTCAATTAGCACACTGAAATATTAACAAGAGAAATTTCACCTTTTCGCAGTAGGTTAGCGAAGGAGGGTCGGAATGAGGAATGGACATTCGGGTGCATTCCGGGTGCAACTATCACATTCATGAATTGCTTCATATGAGCATTATATTCAGCTAAAACAGAGTACATAGCTGAGAGCTGCACCTGGCAAAGCCACACGTTACCAACTATCGATTGTCCTCTGTGTCCCAAACACTCATGCAAAAATCTAGCTTGGTCCTACGTCGGGGCTCAATTACAGCACCCAGAAGGTTAAATCGATAGCATTTAAATTGCTTATGGTAATCGCTGGATTCTGCAGGTACAATCTGCCAATGCCAGCCAAGCCTTCTGTTCAAATCAAAGGTACGATGAGTAGCTGTTGTACCGGTTTGGTCTGGATTGCCCTAATGGTGTGTGATGCTGAATCGCAATGTAGCCAGAAGAAGCGTGCATCATCACCATAGACTTGAGAGGGATTCTACAGGGTGAGCCACCAGCAGTTTCTGGACCACATGCATGGCTGGAGACCACACGTGGCCCATGTTTGCACACCTCAGTGATTTCTTTTCTAGCTGGATCTGGGCATTGGGTGGAGTTTGGGGCAGATACAGGATGTGTCCACTGATTCTGCTGAGCTTGAGAGTTAAGCTGTACAGCGTCATCTCTGCATGAATTTTTCATGGTTCCCGGGGACCGTCGCACAATATAACTCCCGACGATATCTCATCAAGGCTGGAAGAAGTGCGACTTTGAAGTTTCGCCTAATTAAGCTAACGAGCCGAAGAGCGGTGCACCGAGCCGATCTGACAGATGTGCGTCGCGCTTAAAATAGAACAATGCTTCACCTCTAGCTTCCTGGGCAACTTTACTTCAGCTGCTGAGCCTACTTCACTGTGCGGGGATGCAGTATCCCACATGGTTGTATAACGCATGCTAATGAAGAGAACCCCATCCAATAGCTTTCGATTGCAGTCCAATAGGATTTATCAATACATAATCACAGCGCTGTGCTCCCTGTATTAGCATAACACACGGGGTGTCTCTCAAGCTGAGGTGGAAATCCCGCATCTTCAGTTAATGCTGGTTTGAAAGTTCGGGTCTCTGCCACAGGACTACAGCCAGATTCGATGTGATGTTAATCTGTTAAGTGAATTAATCACAAGCATCATAGATATATGGTGCAGATTTCACTGCGGCCATTTATTAAAATCAAGATTTTAAATACTCCAGGAAAAATAGAATCATGCATCACCAGTGTTGAATAATGAAACAATACATATATAGTTTCTCAGCGGAGCTAAAAGTTCTGCATTTTTAACAATTTATTTTATTTGATCTAGAAATGACCGACATCAACACAACATCCAGGATGACTGCTGTGCCACCCTTCGTACTAAACCAGAACGCACTGCACTCACTAAAATCAGTCAGACAGAGACGGCTTATCACTTTGATGTGGAGCTTTGGTGTTAGGAAATACTCACTGTTTTCATGTTTTTCCCTCCATACTATATTTTTGATGTCTCCCTCTACTGGACGGGAAACATTAAACATCTTCAGGTCTTTCCGCAGAAAACGAGTTTCAATAAGATTATGAAGCGGGCCCATGAGATTAATTAAAAAACAAATATTAGGCAATACAGCTTAGTGTGTTTGTCCAAAGATGAAAAAATGAATAATGTGATAAATGCCGAGAGTCACAATTCTCCCTCCTGTCTGTTTTTAAAGAATCCGCAGTGACAGGCCGGCATTTTGGCTCGAAGGACGCAATCAGCCTCCGACGTATTTTTTTTCCTCCGTTACAATGCCCGAATCCATTTATGCTCACACAGAGTACAAAATTGCTTACATTTAATAGTAATGTGGCCCCTGGAGGAACGCGTTCACAGTGGAAGCTCACATGCTCTACCACATTCTGCTTCTCTGGAAAAAAAAATAAACTCCTTTGACACAAGTACAATTCTGAGATTAACAGAAGCCCAATTAGAACAACGATTTCTCAAGCAAAAAGACAGCAGCAAGATGTAAACACACAACTCGGGCGCACACACACCCACACAATGCTCATTCGTCTCCAGTTCTAATTAAACAGCAACATTAACGACCCAGGCCTTAATGGATATGCAGTGGGGTTACAGTTTCCCTGACACAGGCAGTTTAGGTAAAATTCAATGGCCACTCTGTAGCTCGACGAGCAGCCTAATTAGCCTACTTCAGGACAGCCTCACATCGACATAATTGGCTTAATGTGTTTCATTCTGTATAAAGCATAATAGGCCCTGTGAATGCCAGGAACACAAAATGAAAAATAGGGCTTCTTTTGGATGTTGGAAAGTTTTAGCAAGTTTCCCAGCACCGACTCTATGATTCTGCTGTTATGTATTTCCAAGATGACAATCTATTAGAGATATATCAGAGAATCGTTCTGTTCATGCAACATCTACTTCTAAAAAGAATATAAACTATAGAGCTACTGGAATTCATGCTAAATATTTTTAGATACTCTACAAACGATAAGACTGGTCTTTAAATGCAACATCTCATTCAGACACACAAACTAGAGAGGTAATTTGTTTCATACCTTGATGCAACACAGTATCAATGATAATCATCATCGTCATTATCATAAATACATTGTCTTGAGGTGTTGAAATGATAAATACTGATTTCAATAGAAAATATAGTTTAAGGATTTTTGTTGAAAGGTAATCGGCAGAATGATTGTGATTATATAACCTTAAGCTTAAGTTAAACTGCATAGAATCATTCAGAGCTGTGTGTACTTCTGTGCTGCCCAGAAGTCTGAGAGACATATAAACGTTGGCGCTATAGATTACTGTCAGTCACGCATAAAACCACACCCCGGGCCTGTAATGAAACATCAAAACCTCAAACCAGTATGTAATAGAAGTGAATTAAAAACACTCCTGTAGTATGAAATACTAAGCATAATAATCCTAAGGGATTTGTGTAGTCTGCCGTAACCAAGATCTGAAACAAACTAAAGACTTATCATTGTTATATAATAAAAATAAAGATGTGTCATGTATATGAACATCCTTGCTCTTGGAAGACTGAAAGAATATCTGATTTGAGTAAAGACTTTGAAATATACTGTAGATCGGCTGTGCTTTCATGAAACGACTGTTGTTAGAGATTTGTTTTTCTCCTGAAATCCTGATGTGATGTATTCACCGGACCAAAAGTTTTGAGAATGACACAAGTGTTGGTTTTCACAAAGTTTGCTGCTGTTTGTAGATCTTTCCGTCAGATGTTTCTGTGGTATACTGAAGTATAATGACAGGCATTTCATAAGTGTCATTGGCTTTTATTGACAATTACATTAAGTTTATGCAAAGAGTCAATATTTGCAGTGTTGACCCTTCTTTTTCATGATCTCTGCAATTTGCTCTGGCATGCTGTCAGTCAACTTCTGGGCCAAATCCTGACTAATGGCAGCCCATTCTTGCATAATCAATGCTCAGAGTTTGTCAGAATTTGTGGGTTTTTGTTTGTCCACCTGCCTCTTGAGGATTGACCACAAGTTCTCAATGGGATTAAGGTCTGGGGAGTTTCCTGGCCATGAACCCAAAATGTCAATGTTTCCCCTGAACCAGTTAGTTATCACATTTGCCTTACGGCACGGTGCACCATCACACTGGAAAAGGCATTGTTCGTCATCAAAGTGTTCTTGGATGGTTGGGAGAAGTTGCTCTCAGAGGATGTTTGGTATCGTTCTTTACTCATGGCAAAATTTTGAGCGAACCACTCCATTGGCTGAGAAGCAGCCCCACACATGGATGGTCTCAGGATGCTTTACTGTTGGCATGACACAGGCTTGATGGTAGCGCTCATCTTTTCTTTTCTGGACAATCTTTTTTGTGGATGCCCCAAACAATCGGAAAGGGGATTCATCAGAGAAAATGACTTTACCCCAGTCCTCGGCAGTCCAATGCCTGTACCTTTTTCACAGTATCAGCCTATCCCTGGTGTTTTCCTTGGAGAGGAGTGTCTTCTTTGCCCTTCTTGACACCAGGCCATCCTCCAAAAGTCTTCACCTCACTGTGCGTGCAGATGCACTCACACCTGCCTGCTGCCCTTGCTGAGCAAGCTCTGCACTGATGGTGCCCCGATCCCACAGCTTTAGGAGACAGTCCTGGCACTTGCATGACTTTCTTGGGCGCACCGAAGCCTTATTTACAACAATCAAACCTCTCTCCTGGAAGTTCTTGATGATCCGATAAATGGTTGATTTAGGTGCAATCTTGCTAGCAGTCCTTTTTCGTGCAAAACAAGGTTGACTGCACCTGTTTCCTTGCAAGTAACCATGGTTAACAGAGGAAGAACAATGATTTCACGCACCACCCTCCTTTTAAAGCATCCAGTCTGCTATTCTAACTCATTCAACATGACAGAGTGATCTCCAGCCTTGTCCTCATCAACACTCTCACCTGTGTTAACAAGAGAATCACTGAAATGATGTCAGCAAGTCCCTTTGTGGCAGAGCTAAAATGCAGTGGAATTGTTTTTTGGGGGGGGATTAAGTTCATTTTCATGGCAAAGAGGGGCTTTGCAATTAATTGCAATTCATCTGATCACTCTTCATAACATTCTGCAGTATATGCAAATTGCCATCATAAAAACTGAAGCAGCAGACTTTGTGAAATTTAGTATTAGTATCATTCTCAAAACTTTTGGTCCCGGCTTTAATGTCTGCAGTTAAAAAATTATAATTATGATGTAATTATAGAAATAATTTAAGGAAATTACTTTGTAGTGTAAATGCTTTTGGTTTTCCTTTTATAACTTAAAATATTGATGGCTGAAATATCCCATGTAATATCATACTGAGGACTATTCTTTGAATTACTTTAATGTACAAGGTTAGTCTTCATAAAAGGCTCAGACAGTTTATAAAAATAAAATCAAAATAACTCACAAAGACTTCTCAGTGGGTAGTTCTCATGTTCCACCAGCCAGGCTGCTATTTAACCAACAATGTGTGCATAAAATATAAAAGTATGTCACTTTCAGATGTGGATTGTGCTGTGAATGAAAGGGCAGCTGATACCTCAACCTGGGTTATCTTTACATAACGGAAGACCTTAGCATGTCAGTATTGTAATCATTGGTGACATCGGTACATCACCAATCACAAGTACATCGGTGTGAACCAATCAGAACACTGGGGCAGCTCACAGTGCTAAACTCAGCTGATAGTTCATCACAAAAAAAATTATAAGTACAAATTATAACTTAACAGGAAAGTTCTTTTGTGGAATGTAAGCAAGAAAAACGATATTTAAAAATCTACGTTTTCTTTAAAGAATTTAGGTCTTGGGCCAGAAATTTTCAATGTCATTCCAAAAAACTACTGGAGTCAATCTGTGAGTTTCCTTGGAAGAAAATGACAGAACTGGAAAAAGGTTTTAAGTTCCTGCCACAGTGAACTGTTTTTGACTCCTTTTTAAATGAAGTTTTGTTTACCTGTAGTAGATCTTACTCTAAGCTATGGTGTGTGGCTCTGTTGGTTAGCACTCTATGCTTGCAACCAGAAGGTCACCGATTCAAATCCTATGCCTGGCAGTGTGATATCACTGTTGGGCTCAAGCGCAGCACCTTTAAACCTCTATCCCCCCAGAGGACACTATCTGAGCACGCTTTCTGATCCTCAATAGGCAAATAAATGCCACAGAAACAGTTTTTCCACAGTTTTCTGCTGGGCTCCTCATCACATCAGCACTGGGAGAAGAAGCCTTCTTTCCGCTGGGCTTTTAAGACCCAGTGTCTGCTTCTGCAGCCCATCGCAGCTGCATAAGAAGCTGGGTTTTTCTGTACGGTGCAGCCATGGCGAAGTCTTCCATTTCTCAAGCCGCGGGTCCAATCTGCAGACACAAATCCATTTCACATCCAGGTCATGTGAATAATTTGTTACTCATTTTCTGGGCCCCTGCCACTGTAACATTAGGGTCTCTCTGTCTCTTTCAATCTCTCCCATAATTGAGTCAGTGGTCTGTGCTGTACTATAATAGGAACAAAGGGCATAAGATTGATGTATGCTGCTCTGTGCTGTATTGAGAGGCAGACACTGTTAACCTCCATTCTAACAGTATGCAAATGCACATCCGCACGTGACGCACACAGAATGCTAATGTAACTCTCTCTGTTGAGTAAATCTTATGGAAAAAGGACTACATCATTTTCTGTGACATCACTCGCTTAGCATTCTACCAGGCGTGACATTATGATGGGGATTACATCACCATGACATCACTTCCCTATCACTCTTTCAGCCTGAAACTTGCATCTTAGAGGATGACAGTGTGTAGCATAAGTAGCATGAGGTTAAAGACACAGACTCAAAAACTGAAGATCAGTATGGAGTTTGTGTTGTAGTCCCACAGAGCAGTATATCATATCAAAGCTGCACCAAATTTTCAGATGTAAAAGTATTAGCTGTTCATAAACTGAATAACGTCAATGTCAACTTTATTTCTGAAGCACTTTTAAAGTAATGCATGTTGTCCAAAGAACTGTACTGCAGACAAACCAACAAGCACGTTTGTAAAAATAAAAAGGGTTGAATAATTCATAACCATAACTAAACAAAAAATAGCAAAAAATGTATAAGTAAATATTTTAGTAAATTAATATAAATAATATGAATGTTAATCAGGACACACCCTGTGATGGACTGGCCCCCCATCCTGGGCTGTTACCTGCTTTGTACCTGTAGCCTCTGGGATTGGCTCCGGACCCCCCGCAACCCCAAACAGAACAAGTGGATACAGAAAATGTATGGATGGATTGTGACAATAAGATACATAATTAAATCTAAAATGTAAAGTGTAAAAATGGGCTATGAGTAATAATTTAAAACCAGCCAGTCCTCGTGTAAAGCTGCTGTTACAGCTAATCATAATAATATGTTTCATTTTACCATTACAAGACTATGAGTGTCGTATTTACACCTGAACAGAAATGCCTGGGACACTATCAGTCAGCGCGCTCAAACCAAGCATCTGAAACATTCTAATGGACGGGTAATTACATGTAACAGTAATCAATCCCTCTACACTGATCATCCTATCAACCCGGTACAGATTTTCTAATTACTATGTTAATAAGTGTCAAATATTTTAATCACCTTCTAATCCTGCAAGTCATATCAGGCATGTATTAGTTTAACATTATTTTCCCTTCAATAAAGAGACACGAAGAGCGTTGAGATGAAGGATGGGTCATTATTGGACATTTTTGAAATTTGCTCAGTGTGAGAGACCCCAAGGACATGGGTTCCGAGTTGTCCAACTGCCTGGCGTGCCGATGTGTGATAGACACCTGTCTGAAGGCAGTGCGATGCACTGGATTGCATACAGTACAGTGCGCTGCCATCCGTGTCGCCTCTGAAGCTGTAAGTCTGTGTCAAACGTGGATGAGTGCTACAATGCAGCCCAGACACGTTTCAGCAGCGATCGCTGTGGATCCAGCCTGCCTAATCGCCTCCTGGTGGGCAGAAGCTAACTCAGCGATCAAAATACGGACTGAAGGTTCAACTGCCAGCCTTAGCTGTATCACTCGTAAACAACATACCTGCTGTGCACTGCGGCGATAAAATATCCAGCTGGACAAATGCAGGTACACTTTCAATAAAAGCAGTATCTAAGCAACCAACCCCTAAATATAGTGTGCACTTTGACTGCCTGATTCTTCTGTTGCAAGGTCCTTCTGCAGTAGAACATCGCATAGCTACCCAAAATGAGTCATTATCATGTTAGAAAGTATCTCACAGATCTGAGTGCCGCTCCTGACATTTTTTCATGTGCACATGCACAATGGTGTAGGAGAGAGAATGATATTGGCGGAGACACAACTTAAATAGACCTTAATATTTATATTATTATCGGAGGGGATATTTAAATTGAAATTAAATATTAGGGATACACACACCCCAAGTTGCCACCCCCACCCCCCCATGCAGGAGATTGAGACTCTTCAAGCTCTTGTCATTAAATGACATTTTACACCAAAAGGCTCTTCATGTGCCATTACTTGAGTTATCCATTTTTCAGTTTATATATTGATTCCATCGTCTGTGGTTTTTGGTTATATTTCATAAGAGAGAATCAGCCAAACAGCGACCTGGGAAATCCGTATTGTCAGAATTTCAAAACATTCATTAGTGTATAACACATTCACTTTGTTTAGTATTATTTATTCTTTTTAGCATTGGATATTTATTTATATTTACATATTTTGCATTTTAATGGAAAATGACAAATTACATTCCGCTTCATCTCCACATCATGCTTATTACGGCCAGCTGTTCAATTCCTAATTAGCCTCCTTGTATGATATAGGATTACATTGTGGTGTGTTGAATAGGGTTTTAATTGTTTCAAATGAAGAAAATTTCTATGGATTTAATTATGCGGCTATTGCAAGCAGTAACCAGCCTCTGCTCACATTATTCGCTTGTGGCTCCTTCCGAGCAGCCGCACGGCAGGGTATAAACATGACAGGTCAGGAAGCGCTCTCGTTCTCCGCCATGCCTTGGGCTGCCATTGGCCCACAAACATCTGCTGCAGCTCTCCACCTCCAAGTGCCCAAAACCAGTGATCAAGCTGGAAAAATATTTCATGGGGGATAGTGAGGGGGGGGAGGTCAGGATCAAATCTGCTGAGTGGATTGCTGATGACAACATTTAGATGAGTGCAGTCTGGATTAAATATTATTTTGGTCCAGTTGGGAGTCCACCAGTGGAGTATCCATGATATAAGGGGTATATTAATCTTTACGCGAAATGTGAAATTACACAGAAGACTTTAGGGGGGTGGTTTAATTTCAAATCAATCATTAATGATTTTTGTCAATTCTTTTAACAGGAGGGATGGTGTCCACGCAAATCCCATGGTGACTCGAACCCTGACTAACTAGGGAGCTTCCCACAGCTGTCGTCAAGACATCCTGAAATATCACCCCGACATTCTGGATCTATGCCACTTTAAACGCGGAGCTGAACCCAGGGAATGAGCTTCGTCATAAGACAGACGGCACAGTTCCAGGCCCCATATTTATTCCCTGCTGGAGCAAATCACCCCCCCCCCCTGGCATGTCATTTCTACTCTGGTTTATCAGAACTGCACCAATATCAACCTTTCAACTTATAAAATGAAATGCAGATGATTCTACATGGCCTCTGCCCCTCCCTGTCTACGTCCACTGGGATACTCATTAGATCCCACAATTAATCAGATCATTTCCCCCCCACTGTTGCCAAGAGACAAGGTTTACACTTCTAATGTTTTAATTACAGAAGGTGAGGAAGAAGGCAAAGCGAAAGCAGGAGTTGGTGAATTAAACTGAAATCCACAAGCTGCTAAATCAAATTGTTTAAACTCACTTAGCGCCTAATTAATACGACACACTCACTTTACCCATTAGGTTATTCATTAATTAAGCGCACAGGAAAGGGAACGATTTACATATTGTTCTAGTAGTTAGACTGAGGCTTTAGGTAACTCCTGGAATTTGTACACAGGCTCACACCTCAGGAGCAGAAAATAATGTACATGAACTTGAATTCAAGCTGCAGCTTATTGGCTGAAATGCCTAATGCAGCACAAAGCTCAAATTACAAAATTCCAGAACTTAGCCTGACCTTCCATCTCTATAAGAGAGAGATGTGGCAAGACATCACTCTGGGGGAAAATGTCGACTAAAAAGCTGAAAAGAGCTAGTTAGGCCTTCGCACATGAAGGACACCACTCATCAACTCCAGCATGTTTCACGTCAACCTGCACATGGAGATGGAACGAGAGTTACTCTGTCGACGTTTCATAATGGGTTACACAGAATCATTCTGGTTAATATTATAGGTGCTGGCATTTCAATCAGGGAGGTGGTGCAATATACTGACTACTGAAGCATTGATGAAGCAGCGTGTTAAACGTAAGGTAACCAAGGAACACAAACACAAACTCTCCCTGTCGTAGTTCAGCTGAGACGAGTCCTTTGCATCTCTATGTCAGCCTACAAGGTTATGTTGCCGTTTGGCGCCGAACTGCATCTTTTCTTAACCGACATCGCAAGCACCATCTGCATACGTGAAATCTGCCGTCACTCCCTATCAAAGGACGGAACTATAAATGGCCCACAGGCCAACCCGCAGATCAGAGCTATAGAACGCTGCGTGGCGGCTGAGCATTCGCTGCTATCTGCAGCAGAGATAAGTGTCTCATCTGCGGGCTGCAAACCACAGCAACAGGAGCACTGTCTCGAACACATGTGCGCTCATCTACAGCAAGCAGACAAAAGGGGTGGGGGGCTTTAATAAGCTATCTGATAAAAATAGATGATTAAAAACAGGGCTTTTAATAGATTAACCACAAACTAGAGACATAAAAATCAGCCCCTTCTGCTCTGTCACAAGTTTAATGGCAGCTGAGCACCGCCCATTAACGAACAGAACAAGATGAACATTTTCCAGTTCATTAAAGATATGTTCCCTGTATCCCACTCTCTTCACATCACTGTCCATTTTTTTCTCCGTTAAACTTGCATTTTCCGTACGAGTCTTTATGGGGAGTGTTAATTACATGATAATGGATAACGGTTATTAAACGCATACGACTTAATGAAGCTCTGTCCTTTCACCAGCCGGGAGAGCGCCAAGTAAAACTGCCGGCTCCGGAGATGAACGGATCAAATTATTATTCAATTTCAGAAACCTCATCCCAAATTCATAGAAACAAGAGGAGATTAAGAACTGAGCGTGGTGACAATGCATTTTAATAACGGTCTTAATCAGACTCGCGGACAATTTGGCACCGTAATCGGCTTAAAACGTGATTAGTGAAATACACGGTCCCCAGTTGGCAGCCCCGCGTGTCCGCAAAACGCAGCCGCCTCGCTCACATCTACCGCTAACTCTGCATTAAAATCACCAGGAAGCGCAGAGACCCTCGTCAATTTTCCGGTTTCACGTTTCCATATGCAAAGTCCCCCACCGTCTCACGTTATTAAAATCCAAAGATTAGGGGGAAAAAACTCATATATGCATATATACAGAATCAAAATCCCGAGCTTATTTTAATTTTAATCAACAAATAGGAAAAAAGTCAAGAAAAAAATCAATACAAAGAAATTCCTTTACTAAAAATCTATCACAATGTATCATTCTCACACTCAAATTAAAACCTAAAATAAATGATCAGCTATAATTTGAAGGCATCCAAAAGTCCACCGTACCAAGCAGTTCCTGGATTTATGGATGTACGGACACCACCTCGGGATAAACTGCCCATGTATCACTGTGACATTCACATCAATACTCTTCTGGCTATGAAGCATTGTGCGTGGTATTTATAAAGATTTTGTTGCCCTACTTATACATACACGTCGAGTGGTACATGAGAATAAACAAGGAAACATCAAGACACACATTGATGCATTTAGAGTAACTTTCCGGTTATGTTGCTCAGAATAACTGAAATCAGCAATCCAAGCTAGTTCCATCTTACCAACTGCATCACTACCGGACCATCTGTTAAGCAAAATAGCAAAATGCGAACAGATAGAGAGAGATACCAATAGGAGAATCAGCTCAAATATGTCTTTGGCCTGGTCTGGGAATTCCTGTCTCTAAGGTTCCAACTTTCCTGTAAAATAAATTATCTAATGTAATACCTTTGCATAACCATTCCTACACTCCAACTAAAAACTTAATTTGCTACACCCTGGGCAGAGAAAGTCAGCAAATCCGTACGTACAGTCCTGTTGGAAACTGCACAAGTGCATAGCAAAGTCTTTTTCAATGCAGCCATACCTGTGATTGTAGGAATGCTGACCTCCTCCAGTTTGAAAATGCAGTTTTGAAACGTCGGTGATGCAATTTAGACTTCAATTAACTGCTGTTCCAACAGTCTGTCTATAGGGTTTTCACATTCAGAGCTGAAAATCTCCATTACGCCAAAATGGCTGAAGAGTCTTTTTCTCTGTCAAGTGAAAACGATCTTTCCTTTTATTCCACTCAAATGTAATGGAGGAGCCACCATCAGAGGCCTCTTTTCACAAATGAGGATCTTGATGGACCATTACTGGAGATGCGAAACACTGCAGTCTGGTAACTTGACAAACTCGTCCAGATCAATAGCCACTGCCTCTCTGTCGCACACGACTAGAGCCTGAAGGCAATAACAAGCGTCCACATCGCATGTTACATGCTGAAAACTGCAAAAGTTACACTTTGGACACGATTCCCACACAAACAGAACAAAACTACAGGCTGATCTAGTGAGACAAACCTACCGCTGTCACGCTTAAACTACAGCTGAGCAGAACTTTGCATGAGGAAACACCCCCATATGCTAGACACCACATACTGATTGAATGATGAATGACTGACCATATTATCCTGTTCATAGGAGTTATTCTTTCCCATAATCGATGCCATTAACCAGTTTGGGATGTGGAGACCAGAAAGAAAACCAGGGCTTGGGATGTTAATGTCATCTCACTTAAAATTATCGTTTCGAAATTCTGCCATTAATAACTACATAAACAAAAAGACTACATACACACAGTGACCGGGTTTGGGGGGGGGGG
>JABFEB020000060.1:21568618-21591079 GCA_019775895.2 Stomatorhinus ivindoensis
CCCCCCCACCACACCAATTGTGTTCCTACATTTCTTTATGCATCTTTGTATTTTAACAACAGCATCACAATTCCAGTTGTTAATGACAGAACGACACTGGCAGATATATCAATTCATGACAAGGAATCTGTGAAATTCCACGTCTACCTTGGCCTACTTGTCCTCCACTTTGAGTCTTAAGAAACTCTATGGACTTCTAAACATTGCATAGCACGTTAAGAAAAGGTGCTTTAACATCAAATTTACATTTGGCCAAATTTACATTCAAAATTTTACACCTCTCTGAATTGTTTATTTCAGAAATAATATATGCTACAAATTTTCCTATATATTCTGACTTGGGCACTGATATAGCTGTCCATACCACGGTGCAAAGTACAGATGTTTCTTCGCATTTTACCTGAAGAGGGTAATCTTACAGAGTACAGAGCTGGCAGGTCCTTGAGCCCAGGTCATTTTTCACTTCAGGATTGAGTTGGGAATAGGTTCACTGTCGTGAGGAGCTGCAGCATTCGAGTTTATCTTCCTGTAGCACAGAATTCTGGGTCCCCTATGCTGACCTGCCGGCTCCCCCTGGGTCCCGCGGCTGGAATGCCAGGGCAGCAGAATTGATGCAGTATCGCTTTCCCGTAGGCCGGGGTCCATCGTCAAACATGTGCCCCAGGTGAGCCCCGCACTAGAAGGTGTGAAGGTTGGACCACCTCATTCAGACATATGCACAGAAGGCGCCCATCCAAATGTCAGTGATTACCATCCTAGGTGAGCACGCCTGGATTGAGACTCACCTGGCTGCAGGTGGTTTCCACTCTGTGCATCCCATAGGAGTCGTCGTCAGTCAAAGTGATGGATTCCACATGAAGCAGATCAAAGAATGACGGCCATCCTGTCATCACATGGTATGGGTGAGATACACCAAACGTCTGATGTCATGTGACGTAATGGTCCCTCCTGTGAAATCTCGTTTGTGGCTGTCAGAGCGCCCCTAGTGTATGACTCACAGTAATACCCCCCTCTGTGACATCATCGATAAGCCGGTTTTTCATTATGAATATAACCAGTTCTGAGTACAGAGATGCAGACTGCAACATGCAGTGAAGAAACCTTAATGCAAAGTCACTGTACTCCACTTTATGCTCATATCTGATGAGAATCGTGTTTTAAATTCTACACAGATAAACAGCTTTAAATTCCGCTTACGTATGGATTTAATTCACATTATGAACACAAACTGCAAACACATAACCTAGACTTATTGCAGTGCATGTAAAATGGAGATGACACACACACACACACACAGACACAAATGCTAAAGCATGCAGTGGATTTCCTGTGATCTGATAAGTTCTGCGGAGTCTCACCTGATCCTGAGTCAAACTTCTTATCGGAGCTGCAATTCAATAAAATTATACAGCTGAAAAAACTGCACAAAAACAAGCACCGGCTATTCACTGGCCTCACAAATCTCAAAGTTAATGGTCATTAATTAGTGAATAAAATCAAAAGCTGCTTATAGATCATTCAGTGAGTCAAAGTGGCAGGATCATGCAAAGATGAGTGAGCAAATGATATGTTATGAAGACTAATGTGCTTTAAGTGTGAAATGCTGGGGGTATATTTTGGACTAAAAAAAAAAACAATGAGTGCTGCACTCTCTAGGTGGATACCATTAGGGTATGGGGGGACAGGGGGGGGTTACTGAGACCCCAGTGTGGGACCAGTCATACTGAGGTACTTGGTACAAACTTCCTGTTGACTGTTAACGCTGCAGCCAGCGTGGCTCCAGTATGACCCCTACATGCGTCACCCACAGAGTGCCAACACAGACACACCCCTTTCTTGGACACCCACCTGAACAGCGGTGTCCCGCAGACCACGCACGCATATGTACCATCTTCCTTGTGGTCTGTAAACTCTCCTACAAAGGGCCTGTGAAGGAGAAGGGGCAACCTCAGCTTGGGGGGTGTAAGAGATGGAGATCAGCCTGGGTTCGATTCTCCATGGTCCTCCCAAACCTCCCGGTCTTCTCCACTCAATGGACCCACCTCTCAGTGCCAGCCTCTTGCGTGACGTGGTACTGGATGGGTGTGAGACGTCGCCGGAGCTCCTGCTGGGGGAACTCCAGGGGATAGTTATTCCTGTCTTTGTGCATCCCTGGGACAAGTGAGAGCGACAGGTGGGGAGCGTCACGGAGGCCGAAAGCCAGAAACCGACACCACGGCCTTTACTTCTGGGTGACATTCTCCAGAAAGTAGGGAGACAGCGCTCATAAGGAAGAAGTCTGCGTGAAACCCACTTACACTTGCAGAGCTATCAGCTTCAGAATCCTTACAATCAGACTCTCATTTCAGCAACTCCGAAGATGACTTGTCTCAGTTAGGCCTAACATTTCGATACACTTCAAATAAACGGAGGTCACCGTACCTAGGGGAGCAACTGAGACACTGAGGGGTTGAATATGAGGCTGCCAGGTCCTTCTGCTCCACCTGAGCAAAAGCCGGAAGGCCAGAAAGCTCGGGCGTCTCAACAATGCAGCCATCCGACCTGCAGCACTCTGTCCATCACACGGCAGGGACATGAAAACGAAAGAGAGGAAACGCCTTGTGTGTGGACGCCTCCTAGTGGTTGGACTGCTGAAAAGGCAACGCTAGTAAGGCAGCCCAACATGCTAGCTGAATCTGAATCGTCTTTCGTATTACTGCTGATGAAATAAAATAAAGTAAAATATTGTCACAACCGACGTGATACTGAATCTATCCCTGGAATGTGTTCTTTGCAAATGCATGTATATAGCTAGAGGTTTCTTACCACGATTTGACGATCTTAGCAACCAAAACAAAGTTTAATATGCGATGCCAGCCATGCCCCACTGAACAAAGCTGGTATCATTGCCTTAATATTTGATATTGACCTTCTGCAGACCCGGCTTTCCATTGCAAAATGTCTATATTACATATAAGACTTTAAAACGGATAAATTCACCTACCATGGCCGCGTATGGCAGAGTTTGGTACAGCCAAGCAGTTCGAACAAACGCGAGTCAAACTATTTGAAATCAACTTGCATGCTGTGTAGCTGTGAAGGAGTAATGTACAAAACGTACTGTGCGAAATACCGCTGATCCAGCTGACCGAGGTGAAACCAGTTCAACATTGGATATTATACAGATATTCAGATCCACACATTGCACACTTAGCAGCGGTGGTTCACTCACACTAGACGGTATAAAGCAGCCAAAAGACGCCCAGACGGCCTCACAGATCGCCTACCGCTGATTTAGGGACCGTCAACGAATTACTACCCGAATCACAAAATACTAATTGCAATAACTTCCATGCCATGGGACCCAGTGACTTCAAAATGAATACACATTGTAGAACCTACTCGTTTAACCCTTTATTGTATTTTATAAGATGTTTTAAAAGCTTCTACGCTACGGGAGCCAGTGACCCCAAAATTGGTGCAAATTATGCTGCTACCTAAGCCGCACAGGGCGCTGCAACGTTCATGAGTTTTTAACCCTTTGTGTATTTTATATGATTTGTCTGAAGAGTGTGGATTTGAATATCTGTCGAATATCCAACCTAACATATCTCAGGGTGGAATAAGACTGACGCATATCGACATTCCTACTGTCAGAATGCGCCCGTTAACTAGAATCCTTATGGCAACACAACAATTAAAATACACAGAGGATTTGTATTGCTTCTGGAAAAACCCTTCCGCTTAACATCTTACTGAATGAAGAGCGGACGCCAAGTACAAACCAGTACATCGATCCGCACAAGCGGACTTTGCATGTCTCATGAAATTAACGATCAGTATTTATCTTTTTAGGGTTCTGGAAGACTGAAAAATATTCCAAATCAGCTCACCCACACTTCACAAATACAGCAAGATCACCATGATATGCGCTTTAATGCGTCCGGTACTTGAGCGATTGGCGCCATCTAGTGTATATATATGTACATATACACACCGAGATTATCGGCTTACTGAAGAGGCTGGCACTGAGAGGCAGCAATACCCGTAAGGAACATGGCTGACCAGGAAGAAAGGGAGCCATTACAGTCTCTGAATTCAGATATACCTACTCATGTGAACTTCATGAACAAGTCCAGACAAGAGGCAACAGCTTGGTGGCTAAATTTTTCTGGACTCCCTGTATCCTATGGTGACATTCGGCCGGGCGGATCCTTGAAAATGGATACGTTTCTCAGTGGGTAGATACCTTCTTCCTTGACAAAAACCTGAGCAACTGGAAATGGAAAGTTAAGTTTAGCTGTTTTGAGTCGTATTAATTAAAGTATAATGTCTTCTGGTTTAAAAGCTCACCCGTGGGTCTTCAGAACACCTGATGGTTATGCAAAACTTCTGGCGGATAGAGAAGAAGTATACTTTCCCACATTAACAGAGTATGAAAACGGATTTCGAGTATATAAAGCTGTGATGATAACCTCACCAGGTGGGTAAGATGATCTTGCCATATCCTGTTTCTTTTTTCGATGGCAGGTTTTTTTTACGCAAATGATTTAGCATCGTAGCGAACCGACTCAAAAACGCTATTTTACATGATGCGATTTGTATCTAGTGTACACCTTACAGGAGTATTGCTGCATGCTGATCCGTGGAAGGGTGAAGAGGGAAGACTTTGACAAACTTGACATTCCTGAATGCCTGAAGAACGATCTTACCAAGACTCCAGATCTACTGAAGGAATTACAGATACTCAGCTTGAGCACAATATAGTGAGGGATACAGTGTTACAAAGTCTACATTGCACTTCTCTCTTTGGTATATTGTTTAACATGAGGGCCAGTTAAACCGACTTGTTATATATCTGGAAGCCAGTCTGGTGCAGGGCGCATACAAATTATGGGCAATTTAGAGACTTCAATTCACTAATTTGAGCCAACCAAAGTACCTTGAGAAAAAAAACTCTGTAATCTCTATACACAAGGTGTGACCACTGTATTATTATTGTTCATGTGTATGTTTTATGGTCATTGGAATAACTGGTTATGCATCACTATAGAATTCTGCAGAAGACAGAATCTATAGTGAGTCTGAAGACATTAGGCTATTAGTGTTCACTGTAATTTTCTATATGGTTGTGAAGGCTGCTCAATTGAAAAACTGAATGAATACATGCTTACAATCCATACAGCAGTTGTTTAAAGTGCAGCAGGTATATGCTTTACATTTAATGTTACTTAACTGGTGCAATAAAATGTATTCTTAGATGTATTCTTAGACTTTGAGTTAGACTCATACAGGTTTTGCAGCTATACTTTTATACGTAAATAAATGGTAAAACGCAGTGGTCTGAATTTTCTTCAACCGTGTCACTGCTCACTGCATCACTGGATAGATACATGCACCCCTGTGAAGAGGAACACCGTCTCTTTTTCAGCATGCTGTGTGTGACGTCTGATCCCGCTGTTGGGCCACAGTACAGAACATGTTGTTATTCCTCTAGGGGGGCAGGAGCAAAATTTGCTATATGGAATGTAGCATCCCTTGGCATCGATAATACAAAAGAGAGTTTCTGACGGGTGCAGCATTTTATTTAGCCTTCACAGGAAGCACTCAGGACCGCCCTGACCTCCGTATATGAGGACCGCAAAAACTCGTTCCGCTTGCCGAAGGGTGCAAAAAAACTGCATCTCTGAAAGATTAAAACTTGCTCAGTCTCACGTGGAGCGCTGCTAGCTCGTTGAACAAAACGTGTCTGAGCTGCAATACAGAAAACCGCTCTGCCGTCCGACACACTTAGGAAAAACAAACCTGACCCACAAATTCCGGGGTACGTAACTACGTCAAACATCAGTTCCAGACAGGGAAAATTAAAAGAAACAGCGGTCATTAACATGGAGAGTGCTATGTTAATAATGTTGTCCTAGGTCCATGATGTTACTCGTGCTGAGCTTTTGGGTTCTCCTTAAGGACCGTTTAATGTCTAATTTTCTCTCTGGTATTCCCCTGAGGTGAGACCTATAGAAACCGATGTTTTGAGTTGTGAGAGAGAGGGTGGAGACAAACCTCCAGCTTTGAGAGCCTGTGACTGGTTCGGATAATTGGGGACTTTCCTTTTCGGTTAATGTTTTTGTTTCACCATTTTAATACTTCTCTACTTGATTAATAGCAATCTAATTTCCTATGAAATCTTTTTAGACCTGGGATAGTGTTCGGCACTACCGTGCCAGTCAGACCAGAGGAAGATTAAAGTGGTTCTTCTCAGCCATTTTGTAGTTTAACAATGGTAACTTCCACATACAAATATTAACAGTCACCAGGCAAACATTAAGCAGGGGGGTGTTTTACTTGGTCATAAAACTGACTGGGGTAAATAAGCTGATGACAGCCATCCATCGTCCTTTCATACTACTGATCCGACATTGTAAAACTGGAGGTTCTTCCAGGAAGGGAAGGCCACAAGCTAGAGCACCCCAGAAGCTCGGAGCAGAATAATAATGACAATCATATATCCATCCATCCATCCATCTTCTAATCGGTTAACCTGCTCAGGGGTCTGGGGTAATATCATCAACAATGATGACAACAACAATAACAGATGTAATGTAGATAATGCATAAAGAGCGTATGGAACACGGGTCACGAGAAGAATTATATATTAACGGAACAAAGGGTCCGCTGATTGGACACTCGATCGGCGTATTTGCTGGCGTCATCTCAAACAATGGACTTTCTCATTGTGCTCCTGAACAATTTATAATAAACAATACATCTGCATAAAAGAGATGTAACATCAGTACTGACTTACATGTCGTCTTGGCTAAACATGTCTTCTAAATTATGTAATGAAAAACGTTCGTCATGGGTAGTCTGATCGATTGTTAAATTCTTGTTTCATAATATATCAATTAAACGTCCTTTTATTTGCACTCATGTATCAAAGCACATGCAAAACGGATATTTCTATTTCTTGCGCAGCCGCTTCAGATTAAACGCAACCTCATACTTTCCCATTTACCTGACAACTGTATAGTGCAGTCTTTTGATTGGCTTGGAATATGTACTTGGGCGTGGTTTACAGGCGAATAGACGGAGCTGCAGTTTACTTTCGGTTTTAGTACCAACTAGATCACGTTATTCGCGGTCTGTAATACTGATTATAGGTCCTGCTGAATTACTTATTTAACTAACAATGAATATCTATCTGGTGGGTGTCGTTCTGGCGCTGGCATTGTGTAGTGTCAACGCTAAAGAATGTAAGTATCGTTAAATAATTGTTATAATATTTTCAATGATCGGAAAAGTCGGAAAGCTTTGAGTATGTCTTCCAGTAGGCGTAGTTGTTAAATTATCGTTGCGTGGTTTGCGGTATTTTGTGGTTCTTTCCGTTTTCACGGTGCATGCTTTCTACTCGTTCAAAATATGTTTTTCAGTGGTTACATTTGTGTCCACAAAATTATAACCGGCAACCATAAAGTTATTCAGGGGTTGTCTTTAATTACTGAGCACTTTGTGTTATCAGAGCTTGGTAATTTTTTATAAAATTCTGTCTGATCGATGGATTATGCATCCAACAGCCTATATGTTAATCAATATAGCACAATGGCAATGTATATTACTGATGAAATGATATTAACAACTATTTTTAAAGGAACTCTTCATATGCGCTGGAATCTAATGTATGGCGATGAGTGACGCAGGCGCATATAAATACATTTGAATCATCTTCAGTTACATGCTTAGTGATGTGATTGTTTCGAGATTGTGGAATTCCCCCTTGACTTGAGTTTCGTTTTCTTATAATTGGGATCCGTTGCTAAATAGTGCCCTCTGCTGGACAAACTTTTAAATAATCAGCTCTGTTGTGTACACTGACAAATTCATCTGCGTATTGCGTCTGAGGCGACCTCTTTCATACAAAACGTGCACTGCATTGTTTTCTTGAGGCTCAGTTGGACTACGGCCAATGAGTAGTATACCCTGGATAATGCAGATGAGCTCTTTATGAGGTTATATTCCCTATTTTTTGGTTAATTTAAATGTGGCCTTTGTGTGTTTCTCCAAAACCTGCCTTAGACTAGGTATGGAATTCTGTTGACATTCATTAGGTTGTATTTTGCTCGGATATATAACATTGATATTGAAAATTATAGAAAGCAATTATACCATATATAAACCGGAAGATGTATAGTTAACAATGTATGATGTTAATTAGTTTATATTTAACAAATTGTCCCTATTCTCCAGCCACTATTGGGGGACTGAAGATTTACACAAATTGCATCATTATCTTCCCTTTTCTGGAAGACCAGAATCAACAAAATAAATAACTTCCATTGGTTATAATGATTTGCGTTTCCCGTCCTTGTTTCCAGCCCTTCCCAAGGTGCAGGTGTACAGCCGTAACCCTGGGGAGTATGGGAAGAGTAACACTCTCATCTGCCACGTGAGCGGATTCCACCCCCCTGACATCACCATCGAGCTGCTGAAGAACAATGTAGAGATCCCCAACACCAAACAGACCGACCTGGCTTTCGAGCAGGGCTGGCAGTTCCATCTCACCAAGACGGTGGAATTCACACCAGTCAAGGGCGAGAACTACGTGTGCAGAGTCAGACACCTGTCTAAAGTCAATAGCTACTCCTGGGGTGAGAGAAGCACACACTTATTGGCAGAAATTATTCCGTGAACCATTTCATCTCCCCTATTAAGATGGAGATCATCCAGTACTGCAGGAACCCTTCGTATTCGTGTACTGTGATCTTATGTGTATATACTGGGTTATGAATGTAATATATACTGGGTTAAAATGAATGGAAACACACAGTGCAGGGTTCAGAGGAAGGAATTGGAGATGGAAACTGAGCTGCACAGAGCCTTCTTTGTAGTTGGGGTGAAAGTGAAATTACACTGGTATATATCGATTGGGAAAGAAGAGTGGGTATCCGGAATGCACTTGCCGTTACATACGATGGGCTTTACAAGTAGGATTTAAACTTCTGAAGGTATATCAGAGAATCCTGCATTCATTTATTGCTACTTTGTATTTTTCTCCTCTGGTCTCTGATAATAATGTTTAAAATGTTCCCTTTTCCAGATCCTGATATGTAAAGCATGGGAGCAGTCTGGTGGATATAGGCAGCAGGTACTTGACATGCTTGTTTACATATGCATTAATTAAATTATTTTTTAGCTATCAATTAATTGATCGATCAGTTATTAATTCTGTTAAAAACTGAGCAGTTGTTCATATATATGAATTTAACATGAATTATAGTTTTACTGTATACAGTGAAGGAGCAATTAATGCAGCACTGAAGGCCCGTGCCAATGTAGTTTTGAGAAAGTTGCTTTTTCTGGTAAATATCCAGCTGAATTACTGAATAGAAAGTCAGTGTTCTGCATTTGTTTGGTGACTGGGAAACATCTCGGTTGATTTGCCTGCTTGTCATTCTTCTAGGTACAATCACTTGGGAAGAATGTGCCCAGACATTCTACTTCTGGAATTTTCAGCTTATCAGCAATCAAAGCAAAGCCTTCTCCACTGCAGTAACAGCCAATCCGGTCTGCTAGAAGATATGATGGACATAAAGCTTGCATGACACCGCAACTGGACTTGGAAAGTAAAAGCCACTTGATTTTTGCTGTATTTTAATTTACAATGATATTTCTCCTGCTTTTATCCATATTTAAAATGGCTTCACATCTGCAAACTGCTGCTGGGACTCTTGGATTCTTTTCAAACATTAATGTTAATGGAAAACTGGGGAGTTTTTGGGTAACTTAGCAACAATAACAGCTGTCTATTTTCGATCTTGCAAATTAGGAACACGCCTAAAAGATTAAATACCTTCCTCCATTAAAGAGAGATTTTGTTGGATGCTAGCACAACTATTAAAGTATTTGGAATAGAAAGGACGTTGAATATTTGCACTATGTTTGTGAACATTTAATTTTCAAATAAAGTTGTTAAACCTATGACACGTTTCCATTAGTTTCTCAGCTTTCGTATCTAGTGTAGAAGGATTCTGATTGTATTAGATAAAAGAATGGGAATGATCATTCTAATAGAAGATTTACTGTGTGAGGCCCATGATCGATGAAATGCACCATCCACTGCAGACAAGTACTTGGAGAGGTGTAAGATAATAATGTAGCCTACAAATACGTTGTTATTGTACTTAAGTGGGTTTGAACTTTGCAACAAGTTAAAATGCCCAAGCGACTTTTACTTTCACATTGCTACATTTCTGATCCGAATACCTACTTTATACTCCAACACATTCTGCATGGCCATTTGCAGTGCATGTAAAATATGAAGCACGATTTCTGGACATTTGTTACCTGGAATTGATGCAGTAATATTCTCTAATGATGATTGAATAATAGGGTATATTTCAATCTGATAATAATAATAATTATTATTGTTATTATTATTTATTAACTTTATTATTAATTAAATCTTTATGAAGATAAAACAAACAATATGTAGTAATACACAATATATCAGTTAACATACCGAAATTCCTGTCTAATATTTAAGCTTCATTAGTATTCAAAGTTAACAGCACTGGAGTTACTACTCAAATGATAATGATGACTTCACTGGACAATCAGTCCTTTTCTGCAGTGGAGGACGAGGGTTTTATTCGGCTCCTTCACTACACGATAGTCTGAAAGTACCAGCTCACAAAATGTTTACAAATCATTATTACATCTGCCCAGTAGATCAATATTTCATTTTCCACAGACTAAAAAAGTCTCTGCTGTTCTGTACCTGCAAGGTCAGTGCCATGATCCGCCCGTCCGAGCCTCGTGTGTGCCACGCCCCCCCCACTACCTTGTGTCTGATCCTAATCATGGCCACCTGTTGTCAATCCGTGCCTGCCGTTCCTACCTGAATTTAGTCCGCGTCTGTGCCAGTCTGCCATAGATCCGTCATCAGTGTGATTCGTTGTGTTTCGTGAGTGCTACCCCATGATCCCTGTGCCTTTCTCCTGCCCCATGTCCCGGATTAAACACGCTCATCTACCCGTCATCCTGACTCCTGCTCGTCTTTGCCTGCCCGACTCCGGCTCGACGTGACAGTCAGCAAGTTTCACCACTTTTTCTGAATAAAAAAAAAATGCAGCTCAATTTTCCTTATTGTGCCGGACTGTAACTTATCATCTGTCAGTATTGCAAGGCAGAACTTAAATGTCACCACAACATGACCACAAATCAAACAGAAGACATTCAGTTTTGACAGACTCGCCCAATAACATGAGATTAGCCTTGTGCCGTTTAACTTCTAGGAGTAGCCTATAGTCTGTCTTATCCATCACTTTGACTTAATTTTGCTTAATTTACTTTCTACAATTCCTATATGTGAAATCGAAACAAAGGTTAGCACTGTCACATAACCACATCATCTCACCTCATACAGTAAATAAAACCCATATAAAAGGCCTATTGTTTTTGTTTGAAAGTATTGTGTGTTTTAACTAGGCTTGAACAATACTGGAAAAAAATCACTTTGCAATATATGAAGTTTCTGCGATGTCTTGGAGTTGAAAATTAACTACATAGTAAAATAGAACTTGTGTATCAGCAGAGTCTGTCAAATAAGTTGATTGAGTTGTGCCATCAAACACAATGCAATGCTGACAAGTCACTTATTTTGCTCAATATTGTCTCTATGAAATGCAAACTATTTCCATACAGAGGAAGACAAATGTTTTTCCCTGATCAGTTTTGCTCATTTTTCTCCGCTTCACTCATTTTTGTTTAATATCGCACAAAAGCACCACACATTCTATGAGTAGGGTGACCTACCTAAACTATTTTTGTATCGGGTCGGGTCGGGTCGGGTCGGGGGGCACGCGCTGATGCAGCTCACCGCCACACCCAACACAGCAAAACTCCTTGGGATGCCGGCTGGTGACCCCCCCAGGCAGACACACGGTCCAGTCATGCCCTCTGGAAATGACCATCCATCTGCCGCAGCCCGGAATTACATTGGCGTCCGCTTGGCCTGGTCCAGCCATCTGGGTCCTCAGCAATGAGGATCCTGCGAGCCGGATCACCCTCAGGGAATCGCATCGCTTGGCTGTAGTGTGGTAACTGACACTCCCTCAAAACGCAGGTAATGTGCCTCATTCGGGACTCCCTAAAGTCAAACCAGCGGTACCCCAGGATTCTCCGAAGAGACACAGTACCAAAGGAGGACTCAGGTCCTAAATAGCGTCCATGTCTCACAGCCAAATAGCAAGACAGAGAGCACCAGGACTCTAAAGAACGTTTTTAAAAGTGTTGTGAGAAGGAATGGCAACATTGCGAAATAGTGAATGCTTTACTGTGCTTTTTTTGGAACGTGTTACAGTCCTGAAATACAGGAATTGCTGTACTACATATTAACAAATGAAACTAAGCTGACCAGACAAAACATGAAAAACCTTTGGATCATACTATCTGCAATTAATTAAAGGTCAATTTCAGAATCACTGCCTTATTTTTACAATTGTATTTTCTATACCACCCCAGCATTTTCTGATTCTCTGTGTACGCATTTTTAAAACCAGCAAGCTCATATGCTGATCCACGATCAGATTTCCCAGCCTCAGTCCTAGAATTAACCTATAGAAACGGGTCTTGGATCTGCCAATACTTAGTGCAGAACTAGTGAACACTCAACCAATTCAAAAAGCCAAACCACAGATACTCAATTTAAAATTCACTTTGTGCGATAGGCATTGAATGTTGTAAATTGCAGAATGCACTGTATGCGTAATCATAGTGTTAATTTAAACCTATACTTGATATAGGGCTGTGACTGAGCTGGTAAAAATTGGGTCGCAGCGCAAAAAAGGATTGCAGAGTAGAGAACACATTTTGTTCTTGTTTATTGACATGGAACTCATAAACCTACAATTTTGTTATTTTTCTTAACAACTTATTTTACAGACAGGCCAGATTCAATTTACTGACACCGTGGATGTTTCTGAAAATCGTCTTGGTTTACTCATAGTCCAATTTTTTGCCAGTTTTGTACTTTGTGTATGCGTTTCAGTTAATCATTATAGCTTCACATTTCACTATTAATTGTTTAAAAAAAAAACTGGAACGCTACTGACTTGGCTGCCAGCTAAATTTTACTTTATGGAAAACTTCAAAGAAATAAGAAGATAAACGTCAAACGTCAGCATCGCTACCCGACCCGAAAGATATGCGAGACTTATTTTCATCACTATATTTGAGGCTTATAAAAATCAACTGCCAACATGTAACATTAGCTCGGTAATTTACAATATACATTGGCGCAGTTGGGGTGCTATTCAACACCATCAGGCAAACACAGGCTTTTGGTGAAGCCTAGCGCTTAACAAGGGATAAAGAGGGAGAACCTGAAGATTTATATTCTGCCTGTTAACAGTAGATAGAATATTGCGATTGGCTGTGGGATAGAGAGGAGAGGGAGCTGAGCTAAGGAGCAAAGCGCCGCTACTGCTCACTTTCGGTTCATTACGCCCAAAATATCCCTGCTAAAGACTTCGTCTCTATTTGTCTACAACAAAGTGAAGATTTAAGATCGAAAATGACGCGACTTCTGATCGCTCTTGTGATCGGCGTGGTACTGCTCTTCGCGGATGCAAAAGAATGTAAGGATATTATGTATTTATTATATAGGTTTGGCACTTATTTTTTTGTTTCATGATACTGTATAAATTTCAGGTACAGCGGATAATTATGGGAGTCGTCTTATGAGGCTGATTTGGAAAATAGAAAATAGTCACTCAACAATGTTCTGCTAAAATTTTACAACGTCGTAATAGGCCTTTTGATTATTGTGTATGAAAACTGATCCATTACAATTTTAACTCAGGATTCTGCGAAGTTTTGTGTTAAATCTTGAAAGCCATTTTTGTTGGGTTCGGTTTAATGTAAATTATAGTGGAACAGCAAGCAACTTGTTGCGTGATATTTAAGATCATATACAAGGAAGTGCGTTGTTGTGGAGGATACAGTAGATACTGCGTCTTCAACAAACTGGACATCCCGCCACGATAGGAACGGAAAAAATGACTAAATATACTCAGTTTTGCCTGTAAGGACTCACTTTCACACTTTACTGTTTTTTACTACGATTTAGTAGAAGAAATTTGAAAAACACCAGTATACTGTACTTAAATGTTTGTTAAATTCCTTTATATATTATTAAGCTTAAATTATTTGTTTGCATGAATATACATACAAATAAGTCGTTTAAAAAAACCTAATAAACAGAAAAAATAGTGAGAACTTCCATTTCAACTAAAATTAGAATTCCAGTTAAAAAATGATCTGTATTTATGATCTGATTTCAGTTTTAGTCAGGGATTTTCAGCTTGTCCTGTACACAGACAGGACTGTCAATGGTTTTCCATCCATCCATCCACTTTCCATACCCGCTTGTCCTATGCGGGGTCGTGGGGTCCGTACCCTCTCCCGGAAATAACAGGAGCAAGTCCGAGTAACCGAGTATGCCCTGCGGTAGGTTGGCGTGTGGTCCCGGGTTAAATGTCTGGACTGAGGACTAAAAACTTAAGGCTTTTTATGTCCCAAGTCCATGGTATAAATGTTCCTCAAAATGTTTGCAAGAACTCAGTTTTGATGGTGTTGACCCCTGACTTTGATTATTATTTAATCGGGAAGTAATAACCTGTATCAGTCAGTGAAAGGTTTCAGGTTTAAGGCCCAAGAGAGACCCGTCGATGTAGCTTTATGGACAGGGCTGTTTCAAGTATAAATATCTAAGCCTCTAAATGGTTTGAAGAGCAACGCCGATGCCACTTTTGGGCTGGATTCTTCTTCATATCTGGACTGTATTGTTTACTGCTTGTGACTGGACTTTCCTACTAGGGGAAAAGCTACTGTAATGCTGCTCAGAGACACCTGACAGAATGTATGGCAGCCTGTGATTGGCTGTAAGAAAATAAAAGTGAAATGTTACGGAGCCCTCAACTGGGTGAGGCTGCATCGAATGTCAACATCCTGGCAGCTGGCGAAGCAGCGGGGAAACTAGAGAAAAGCTAATAATAATAATAATAATAATAATAATGGAATTAATATTCTCCCCCTCCCCTGTTTCCCTGCCCCTCACAGCCCTTCCCAAGGTGCAGGTGTACAGCCGTAACCCTGGGGAGTATGGGAAGAGTAACACTCTCATCTGCCACGTGAGCGGATTCCACCCCCCTGACATCACCATCGAGCTGCTGAAGAACAATGTAGAGATCCCCAACACCAAACAGACCGACCTGGCTTTCGAGCAGGGCTGGCAGTTCCATCTCACCAAGACGGTGGAATTCACACCAGTCAAGGGCGAGAACTACGTGTGCAGAGTCAGACACCTGTCTAAAGTCAATAGCTACTCCTGGGGTGAGAGAAGCACACACTTATTGGCAGAAATTATTCCGTGAACCATTTCATCTCCCCTATTAAGATGGAGATCATCCAGTACTGCAGGAACCCTTCGTATTCGTGTACTGTGATCTTATGTGTATATACTGGGTTATATAACCGTAAGAATGATTACGGGTGGGAATGGTAAACTGAGCCACCCAGCATGCAGTTCAGACACTTGTCTGCAGACTGACTAATGAAAAATCTATAAAGTGGCTCAGCGTTACTGAGCTTATGAACTGGTGGGTTTTTTATTGCATTAGTGAAGCTGCAGCAAATGTATTAAGCATTTCTTTCTTTTCTCAGATCCTGATATGTAGAAATTTATAGAAGAATAATGTTGGTAAGTCATCTTTACATTAAACTCGAATTCCATACATTGCGATTAATGAATCATTTATTGATTGTTATTTGGATTATTGTTTGCGCCAAAGTTACAAAACATACGTTCAGTCTTAGTTCAGCCATGTTTCTTCCCGCGCCACCCCGGTGTGACGTGCTCTCTGCATTTTGTGTTGCTTTCATAACCATTTGCACTATTTATCAGTTATTTTATTATATCTGTTATAGTTATTTGTTACTTTGTTAGCTTTATTTTGTTATTCTGTTTTCGCACTTCAGCGAAAACAGCATTTCTGCTGTTCTTTCTAAGCTCTTTACGGTCTCATCTTTATTCCTCTTGTTGCACTGAGCATGTTTAAGACAAAAGAATTTCCAATGAGATAAATAAAGTTCTTATCTTATCTTACCACATCCTGGAGCTATTGAAATCAGTTTTGTTTAAAATTACATTAAATGAAAAATTCTGTGACTTGTAAAGACATATTGAATAATCATTCATCTGTGCAGCAGTAGTGATGGTTTTATAACAGCTGAGATGATGCCTCCATTTTCCCCAACAGGATGCAGCCTCAGATGTTCCCAGCGGCAGTGAAAATATCAGGATTACATTAACCAATCGCTGCAGGACAGAAATCCCTGCTCCGGCAACAAAGCAGATCTCAGATCAGACCAGATAAGATGTTGCATTTACATCAGTTTTAATTTAAATGATTGCAAATAAAGTGCATCACGACTTTTGTAAATCAGTCATTTTGCACTGTAACATTTTTGTTACATGTGACTATTCGATGGGTAACAGAATTGGAATATAATACTGCACCAACTTTTATAGGTTAAACTGAATATATTATTTACATTGAGGCAACTTCAAATCTTTTGTGTGATCGATTAGTTAAAACATTGTAATACCAGCTACCCAAAAGACAGTGAGGTGTTGTCATTATTAAAATGGGGTGTTCTACAAATAAAATTACATATTGCTTTGTATTTGAAGTCTGAATCTATATGACTGGCTAAAATTAGTGTTTTTTTCCCTCACTTTTAATGCTACATAATTAAGCTTGGTGATTAGTGACTGTATGTTAGTATAGCGTAGCTGAATAATGTTATAGTTACCATATAACTACAGATATGTTGTTTGTTGATCTATGTGCTTATTGCTTTGTAGTGAGCACTTTTTTACGACTTTCAATGATCCGGGATAAAAATCATGTAAGAAACCTATGTCTTTGGAGCTGAAGCTAGTGTGCAAACGATATCAAGTGTAGCGCGATATTCACATGATAGGAGAAATGAAAAGCACTGAAGCGGAGTACACACACAAGCGGCATCACAAATTACTACTTCTGATTAAATGTAATGAAATCATAAATGTAATGTTTTGTTGTAGTAAGATGAAAACCTTTCTACAGGTTTCACAATAAAAATCTGAAAAACTGAAACTGGCTTTCGAAGTTATTTTATATAGTGTCATGAGAACTGCTGGTTGCTCTCTGCTGTAGTGTGCCGTGTGCACCCTTCGATGGTTGGTCGGTTGGTTCCTGCCATGTGCCAGTTGCAATGTATTGTATGTACAACATCATATACACATTATATATTCATATTATATATAAATAAACACATACATACACGCGCGCGATTACTCGACGAATCGTCAAATTAATCAATAGATAACTCGGTTATTGGTAAAATCGATAGTGACAACCCTAGCCGTTTTTACTTCATTATTTTTTTTTTAAAACAGGAATTTTTTACTTTAACTTGAGTAGCATTTTACTGGATGATTCATACTTGACTGGCATTTTGGTGTAATATCTGTACTTAAGTATGAAAACGTATTCGTATTCCATATCTGCTTGAAGCGTGAAAGGCAAAGTTGTAACTGCGCTTAACTTTTTATTTCGCTTTTCAAGTAAAACCAACAAACGAAGGCAAACTATATCTCTAGGCACTCACCATCTATGTTGAGTGAATGGAAAATTAAAATGACAGGGACTTTTGAAAGATTACCAATCTAAAAATAACGCAATAATAATTGCGGAGTTCCCCTTTTTGGTTTCATTATCATTTAGAGATCGGTATTTCCCTCTGCTGGCTGAAAAGTGTAACGCATGCTGAAGCATAACGACCTTGCACTTCTGTTTGGGAGGAAGATTTCCTTACACGAGTGTTTATTATAACGATCATTACATGTAGAAATAGACTATATGGACACAACAGCTATACAATTCAACCCCCCCCCCCCAACAGCAGAGATAGCATAGTTGGCTACACACTGGAAAGCACATCACCACAAAGGTTCATGTCAGACCCAAACCAAGTATTATTTTGTCAAAATAGGGGCAAAGTTATCATCCAAGACATATATATATATATTTTACCACATCGTCTGTTCTCTAACAGATCTAAATTTTATCCAGAAGAGGTTAAATTAGTCACAGTTGGCACTGCTTCCTTATACACGAGCTTCAGTGACATTTTTCGTCGCCCACCAGCGCGGCACCCAGCTATCAGGAGGCGTGTGTGAAACTGCACTGAACAACGTGAAACTTATTTGAGCGAGTGCTACAGGTAACTTCCTAATTACAGGCTGTCATTATGTGGAGAAAAACACGAAGTTATAAATACCAAGTTATGACAGATACAATATAAGTAACGCAATATCCAACAAGTCTAACAAAATCACAGAACTGAAGCAGTCTAAATACTACTAATAAACACAGCCAGACTTGAGAGAAAAAGCAACTATCCCGCGTATGACAAAGTACATAAACTACATAATGTATTTTTATCACAAGGTAGAAATAAACAAATTACGTTCAATATTACTGAAATTTCTTCGATAAACTAATCAACATACTAAGACTACTCGATAGTATAAAAAATAACATTTTGTAAATATCTGTCAATCATCATAACGTAAACGTCTATGTATACTCAGAAATTTTGTTGCGTTAACCTTAGTTTTATTTATCTGTTCATGTCATTGTTTTGTGTAATACATATCCTACATAATTCGAGCGCAGTCCAAAAAGCTGGTGGTCTTTCTAATCTATCTATCTATCTATCTATCTATCTAATCATCTTCAAGCTTAGATGTTGATTGATTTAACTATTGAACATATATTTCGGGTAGGCCTTTTGTCGTGCAATAATCGTTCGGCACCCACCACTTACATTTATTAAATATCACTGATCAGTTTTGGGCAAAAAATGTATTTTATCTTGCCAGAGCGTGCTGAAATAAAAAGGTACGCCCAACTTTCCAGGATTAGCTAATTCGCGGCGCATGACGCACGGAACTCGGCTCTCAGGTTACGTCGGCAGACAGCGGGCACGGAGACTGCGAGCGTCTGTTTATCAGTCCGCGCACTTCCTCACTGCAGCACAGGACTCGTATAGCTGTATGATATTCATTGTTTACATGAATAGTCAGTAGAAAAACTTGTTGTATTAATGGATTTCAAACATTTTCGATTAAAAGTACAACGGAAGGTACCAATGCACTGAATTTCAGGAAGCGAACTGTCAAACAGCACTAACTAATAATGGAAACGTTAAATTCTTCAACATTTCTCTTTGAAATCTCCCCGCTGTTAATAGAGAAATTTTGTAATATCATTGACAGTGGCGACGGGAATCTTGGATGGAGGGGATTTGGTAAGTAATTACACAAATGTTACTTGTAAATGCACACCTCATCCGATAGTACGTATATATCGACATAGCCTATTACACGTCAACAGTGAACTGTTTGTATTTTTTGTACTTGAATCCTGTTTAAATACCACTAGGAAATTTGCAGTACTTTGAATCAAATGTCGTTTCGTTTTAGCATCGCGCATCTTGCCCAGCTGGTTGGAGGTGCGTCTCGCGGAAAGGCTCGCGACCGCTGGAAAAAGCCCGACGCGCGAGCTGCTCTGGAGCTGGGGTCTACGGAACAAGACGCTGGGCGACCTGCTGGCCGTGCTGGAGGAAATGGGCCACCGCAAAGCAGCGGAGCTCTTTGCAACAGCGCGTAAGCCTCCTGTTCCTCAGCGGATATGGTGACGACTCAGCATTCGATTACCTCCTGTTTCATTCCTAAGACCCATTCAGACCCATTGCCACAGTTGTATAAAATCAAGCACCTAATCAGGCAGTCAGATTTACAAACATTTGCGAATGAATGGGTCGTTCACGTCGTGTTCTGTTATTTAACGTCGGATATACGCTGAAAAAATTTAATGTGGGAAATGTTGAATCAGCTTGAAATATTTATTTGAAGTATTTGACCACATGATGCATTTGAAATTGCCTCAATTTACAGCCAGTCCTGCTGCAACGGGACTATTGTGTTCCTGAAAAACCTCGCCTTCACTGAAATAAACTTATCCAATAGGAAAAATAGGGTTAGGTGAATGCGACTTCAAAACGAAATATACTGAATGCTAAAAACAGCTATACCAGTGCCCAAAATGTACTAATATGCATTTAAATAGGAAATATGATTACAAATGATTACACATATTGTTAGTACATCAATAAACCTTGCATTCAGCTTCAGTTAGATCATGCACTCAAAATATTCTTATTCTAATTATGCTGGAGTATTATATATAACGATACTCCTTTACCTTCCTTCAACTTAGCGTCAAGAACAAATTTAGATCATCGGCAGTACAGCTTACCGGAGCGAAAAGGAAATGCCGCGTCTCTCCAGGTAGTAGGACCCTATCACACCTTATGTCAAAAAACATGATCATGTTTAAATTATTTGGAAAGTCAATCAGCTTATTTGCATAGGAAGGTCCTATTTATGACTAATATGGGTCAGTATCTGAGAACTGATTGCCTTGATCCTAGACGCGAAGAGGAAAGTGCAACTTGCATGTTCTGCTCTACAGAATTGTGCTACATACAGTAGCTGCTCACAGTTTGTGCTCATTTTCATCTCAAAGTATTTACTCAGTAGTGGCTGTTTCTGGTTAGTTGATTCGCTTGTTTGTTCATTCATTCACTCACTCATTCATTCTTTTATTCATTAGTGTGTAAAGAACCCTAATGCTTTAGCATTTCATGGCACACCAGGCCTGTTCCCCCAACACACACACACACACACACACACACACACACACACATACATACATGCATACACAGACATACACACACACACACACACACACACACACACAGCATTTGAAAACCTCTGGATTAGACTCTGTTTTTGGTATCTGCAAATGTGGAACTGAAGATAAAGCCAACCTCTGTAAGGTCACTGCTTCAACTTCTTTGACAGGCACTGTGTGAGGCAGAACATATAGAATCCCTCCCTAATCAAGAGCCTGCCAGCTTCTCCCCCAGAAAGCACCCTGCATTCATTCTCGGTGAGACTTAGGACACTGAAAGTCCCCCAGTGGTTGTTGTGAGAATTGCATGAAACTGCAGGTTAGCGTTGCTTCTTTGGCATAGTTAGGATTATTTTTTAAGGAAGGATGTGCCTTCCCTGCACTCATATTTAGCCCATTTTCATTTCACACTTTAAGTGCATCTTTGAGGAACACACAGCTTATCTTTTTACTTTCATTTCTCCGGGGCAGATTGCAAGCAGGACTCTCTGATAACTTACTCTGACGTCTTAGTGGGAACACTGCATTTTCACCCCAGCTGTAAGATTGCTGAAGGCCCTCTGTCTGAACTGTACAGGGGAACTAAAGGAGGAGTGGTCTTTGCTGCCAAAATGTTCAAGCAGGTACAGGGCTCGTAGGTGACTTTTTTTTTTTTTTTTTTTAGCTGTGTATGACTACCTGTTAGTAACTTCTTTCCCCGCTTCATTTTCACTTTGTAGCAGAAAAACAGGGATTCGTGGAGCCTGCAGTGGAAGCGGATTCAAAGGGAGGTCCAGATTCTTCAAAAGTACGTTGGATGATTTACGAATGAACACACCTGATAGCATCATTGCCTGTGCGATCTTATGAATATGAATCCATGTGTTGATCGATCCCCTTCTCCTTCCGCGACTCCCCCCATTTAGTTACCGGCACCCCAACATCCTGGAGCTCTGGGGCTGCTTCTTGGAAGGAGACGCCTTCTGCCTGGTTCGCCCCTACCTGACCAATGGGTCCCTGTTCGACAGACTGCACTCGCGGGTGAGCATCCGAGATGAAACCGCCAGGTTCACTCTGGGGTTAGATGTCCTCTAGTCTTCAGCGTCACCCGCCTGCTGTGCTCCATTAGGGTGTAGGTGAACCGTTGTCCTGCCAGGCACGCCTGGACATCATCGACGGGACAGCGAAGGCCGTCCACTACCTGCATACTGCACGGTCCACTGTTGTTGTCTGTGGAAACATCACCAGGTGACTGCGTCCAGCCAATCACTGTGCAGAACCTGGAAGTGCTACAGCCTACAGGATAGAGCGGTGTTTCCCAATCTGATCCTCAGGTGCCCTCAGACAGTTTATGTTTTTGTCCCTTCCTGGGAATGTGGACCAGCTGTGGTTCCCTGAGGATGTGAAACACTGGAATAGATTATAATTATAATGTAAAAATGTTCGAATTAAAGTTTAATCAATAATTACTAGTGTGCTAATACCGCAGTGTTTTGTTCCATTCTCCAACCCTGTAATTTTAACATAACACCATTTCCAGAGCATGTTGAGATCTCCTACCTGTGTGTTGTTGGGGGGGGGGGGGGGGGGGGGGGGGGGGGGGGGGGGGGGGGGGGGGGGGGGGGGGGGGGGGGGGGGGGGG
>JABFEB020000060.1:21634925-21645591 GCA_019775895.2 Stomatorhinus ivindoensis
GCTATTAAGTGTTTGTTATTTATTTTCAGTTAATCACTTTCAATAAAATTTCCCATGGAGAGATCCATGTGCAACCATTCAAGGATGATGAAACACGTCAATACCTCCCTTCCTCCCTCCCCGAGCTAGCTTCCTGTCCCAGCCGTGTGTCGCAAAGCCCGGCTCCGACCGTAACGGCTGTCTCTGCCAGCCATCACACAAGAAACAGCGGTACGGATAAACAAACGGCTCCTCCCTCCTTTATGTGGAGTTTAACGGAGCTCTAAGCAAGACTGGGAATCCCAGCAACGGCTGGCTTGGTTTTTAATTTCTTTTACTGCCCATGCAGTCACCAGCAAACCTGCTCTTCCCTTTCGCCCCCTCTACCTCCCTCTCCCTCTCTCGCTCCCCCTGCTTCCCTCCCTCTCTCTCCCGTTCCATCTCCCTGCTTTAGTCATTCCACTTCAGAAGGGGAGAGGTGGGGTTTAGAGAGAGGAGAGAGCGCCAGGACACAAGAGAGCCAGAGATCAGAAGCCCACGTAGGTGGGAATACGGCTCCTTTCTACCTACTGCGCCAGGACAGAACTGAGCCAAAAGGCTTCCAGGGCACATAGTTACAGTGCAGACATCCAGGGATGAGCTCTTTGCCTGGGAGGTTAGACACAGTCTTTTCTGGGTCTGCTTTCCTCCAACAGCCATGATTCCACACTATCATCTTTTAAAAGTGGGAGGATGTGCTAATTGAAGTAGATGAGGATGTCAGTGACAGCTCTACCACAGGGTGATCCATCAAACCAGGCTAAAGCGTCCACCCACCGACGGCACAACCTCTATTTTACTAAGAAAGCGTCTGCTTATCTGCTAGCGCTACCGACCCGCGCCGCAGACACGCAGAAGGCGCCGCATGCCTACCAGATTACAATACGCAGGTGTTGCGCTCAAACCGCCACATCCCGTTAACCTTCCTCGGCCGTGGAATCCCAGGCATCTCTGGGAACTGGTTGTTCGTAAAGAATTGCAGCTTGTAAATTGGACATGCACGACTGGGATAGGTGAGCCCAGGTAGGAAATGACAACTTTGCTCCAAGCTTAGTTCAGGCACCCAAAATAACATGAAGAAGGGCATCTTTTAGAGACTGCGATTAGCACCAGAATGGGGAAAATATCAGCCCTGCTACATGTATTCATTTGCATTGATGTTACTATGTCTGCAGTGAATGGTAGGGGATCTTTAGATGGATCACCTTTGGCAAACAAACCTCATAAACACAGTAACCCCCAAAACCAGCTCCGTGAGACGAGAGGCCAGGACACAGCCATGTTTACTGATTCAGCAGCGAACTGGGAAATCCAGAAAACAATCAATGAGCTGATCAACGGAACCCAGACAGAGGAAATAACTAAATTTAGATTTAATTACCATTTTATACTTCTTCGTTGTGACTCATACTTTCTGTTACAAAGTTGTTGATCAATGCTGAGAGATGAGATGCCACTGGAATTTAAAGGGATCACACTGACCATGACAGATAAGGGAAGAGAAGAGGGTTGCTGGTCTATTAAAGAATGACATTTTGGATCTGAATCAAGGTCTGAATGCCTGGCGTTAAAGTCATAGCCTCAGAATTTTATCACTCCACTGACCCATCGAGAAACTACAGAAATTCATAATTATGCTAATAAAAAGCACAAAATTGTCCCCCCCCCCCCCCCACCCATCATGAAATAATCACATGACCACGACAGCCATAACATAACTGAGAACAATATGGCGGCCCTCAAACAGACAGATAAACAGCAGAACATGCTAAGGGCATTTCAAGAGCAGCTCCTCTACACTGCACTGAGGCCTTCCTGCACTGGGCATGCTCAGAAACGCAAATAACAATAAAGCAAACGATCACAGTAATGATGGTTCTGCTTATAAACAATGTGATCATTGTCTCCGGCCCACTGGCAGCCTATAATGAATGAGCCACAATGACTTGGGGGCACGGAACTGCAAGCGCAGTCATCAGAAGTTTCAAGCTGTTATTCTTAGCAGCTCTGATTGGCTCTAATTAGGGAGACCGACTTTGGATTCTGACCAGACAGGTTCCTACTGGACTGCTACAGTCTGGACATGCATCCATAATGCTGTGGCCTTATTCCTCTTCTTGTTGTCTGGTTTCAGACATAGGGGCGGTTTGATAGTCTTAATCAAATGTTTAAATCATGCTTGGCGATGAATTATTTATGGAAATTAATTTCATTTTCATCGCCCGCCTCTCGTAGGAAATAAAATTGAAAAATGTAGCATTAGCATGACTGAAACGATGACGCCGATGTTTAGCACACGTCAGGCCCTCTGGGGTGGGTGAAGGGGGCGGATGGATAAGTGGCGAAACCAAACACCCTTCCTGCCGCTGAGACTGAAATAGCTGTCATGGATGGCTATCAGGTGAGCCTGGCTGTGGTGGGTCATCCTGGGAGCGAGGGTTAGGGTTAGGGAAGTTTCTTACTTGGTTTTCTGCATCAAAGAAAGTCATTGAAGAACCTCAGGCTACAGAAAGAGCTCCAGGTCCAGGAGCAGCTAGAGGCTATGGAGGTACCCTAAGCCACAGGAAGAGAGATTCTCTCCTCCATATCTCCTATGACCACAGAATCCATGAAGCAAGCACTGGGAGGCATTGAGAGTTATGTCTGTGAGGGACTTCCTTCCAAAATATTTCATCCTTCGCATGATTTATGCATCAACTCCTCATCTCCTTTTTCTAGCATTATGTAACGGTAGCCTCTCTCTCCATCGACTGGTACCATGTCCATGGTTGTAGGACAGGGGTCTCAAACTCCAGTCCAGGGGGGACAGAGCCCTACACAGTTTTTGGTTCACCTTCATTTAACACACCTGATTCAACTCCTTGTGCTAATTACCACACAGCTCTTGAGCTGAATCATTTGTGGTGGAACAGGGAAAGAACTAAGCTACACAGGGCTCCGGCCCCCCAGGACTGGAGTTTGAGAACTCTGTTGTAGGAGAAACCAGGAGGCGGCAACATTAAGTCAATTTATTCTGAAGTGTGGAAATGAAACAGCACGTTTGGTCGCATCCAGCTCCAGTCAGCCCCTAAATGAATTCCAATTTCAATCTGGCCAGCATGAAAGAAGACCTCATTTGGATTCCTTGACAGTGTTTGAGGAGCAGACGTTAGAGCTTAGCTGTGGAAACGTGCTCAGTGCCTCATTACGTGGAGGAAGTTGCACCCCTGGTTTGCAGCTTGGCACTGGCTAAAGCCTTCAGAATTAGTTTCTGATTTTGCTTTTCTTCTCTCCCACCTCCATCTTTTTTTCACCCCAACAGCTGTAATCATCAAGTATGCGCAGAAAATGCATCTGCCAGTCTTAGCTTTTCCTCAGACGTGATGACTATCGGATCCGGAAGCGGTCTAGCCGTGGGGAGTCCGCAGGCCTCACATACCAGGGGCTGCGCTCCTTCAGGTTTTCCCTGTTACTGCAGAAATTTTGAATACTGGGTCGGTCCAACCCATGCAGTCAAAGTTTACAGGCATGAAAGTCTCACAGAGCAGTAGGTGCTGTATAAAACAGCATCACAGAGTGTTTAGAAAGCAAGTGTGTATAAAATGAAAACTGTGCACTGGTCACATGTGGCCTAAGATGCACTATTCTCTCACTCGAACCACTGCAGAACTGCAATTTGTTGTGGGCACTGACATGTGTATTGAACAGTACTTGTATATGACCTGTCAGACCGCATCATCACTGGGCCCAGAAGCTACTCAAATTAGCATAGTAATGACATCTGTTTGATATTGCCCATGATGTCACCCACAGGACCCGTGTCATGTGCAGAGGGCGGGGTTCCCTGGCATCACACCATGGCAGTTATAACTGCCCCCTCCTTAGCAAGTGCAAGGCGACCTTTTGCCTGAAGTGACTTGTAGGCTATGCCCGACCCCCCTCCCAGCTGATTGGCTGAGACTGTTGATTGACATGGTGTAAATAGCCCAGAAGTGCAGCGGCAAAGATGGCTGCATAATGAAATAGAGGGCCGAGAATCATCTTCTACAGCATCAGTCCATGGGGCAGGGGGAGATCTGTGAGGGTGGCACCCTGACAATCACGGGCCAGGGGAATCAGAGCCTGATCCTTGACCTCAGGGGTATGTTGTGTGAATAGGACTCCTTACCTCTCAGGAAAACCTCTCGAGAATGAAGATCAGACCAAAACACAGGCACAATCCTGAGGCTCTCTCCACTGAATGACATGCAAGATGTGCATGTTTTTGGGATCAAGATGGACGTCATGAAAGAATTTCACAGTTTCCGAGTACATTAAGGACAAGACGGGGAACTTAATTGCTAGGCATTTTAATAATGCTTTTTAAATCCATACTAACAGATGGAAACTTAAAATCTCTTGACAGAAATTCAAAGGTCACTCACTCCTAAATAAACTGCTTGGCAGGACTTCTACTTGTCAAGCTAGCTCTATATCTGATGTGTGTTCCTTCAGGTAGGTCTCCTCATTCTACTCCATGATCTGCGTTAAGGTCTCTTCAAGACCCTCTTTTCCCTTTAGGGCACCCTTAAGATCTCCATCTCTGTAAAGCTCAGGGGTTCCGCGCCTTTTCCCCGGCTGTCGTTGCCCGCCGGTCCGTAACACTGCACTGAGAACCCCAAGCTGACCCCATTAGCTGCAGAAGCGGGCTTCAGTACAAAACACAGCCCCCAGTAAATCACCAACAACACTGGGAATGTCCAACTCCCAGCTTGCGAATATTTGTAGGCTAACTTGGGTTATGGGAGAAATTAATGAGTATACAGGGTGAAAAAAAATGCCGAAGTAAAATTATAGGAGCTTGCTGGTCAGCTTCTACAGACCCAGACAGCTGAGCATTTGGGTCCTTTGGAAGCAGTTACCATGGCTTCTCAATGAGTCCCGTTAGCATAATGTGATCACCGACAGAGCGGAGATCAGAGAGGTAACCAATCAGACTGTAGAGGAGGTGGGTATAAGGAACTAGAGGCAGGACCAAGACATTTGATTGGTCTAGATAGAGGCAGGACCAACCATTCTGCCCTCAGAACATTTTTGTGTAAATAAATCTCCCATGGGTCATTAGGCTAGGCAGACACGTTTTAGGTCGGTGCAACAATTTAGAAAACCACGAGAAGATAAAATTAGTGTCGTATGTAAGACAAAATTATGAATCACAAAGACTTTTTATAAGACATCTATGAGAAGCATTCCTGACACAATGGTTCACAGAATCACATGATAGAAGATTTATTGTTTGAGATTTTTTTTCTTTAGAAGCAACCGGGTTATGGCTAAAAAGATTAATCGTTTTGGTGGAAAGAGAAGAAAATGTGGATAACATGCGATGTTGGTATTAATAATATTTCCCTGCACCTATTATCATTTGTTAGAGTATAGTATACTTCAGTTTTATTTAGAGTTTTGTAAATAATGAGTTATTACTTTAAAATGAGTAAAAATAGAGAAAAAGGTCAATGATATGAAAAATGATATACTGTATGCAACTGATAATTGTTTTGTTATTTAAATCAGTTGCACCTGCTCTTGCTTGGTAACGTAAAATATGTCAGATAAAGTTGAGTGTACAGCAGATCATTTTAAGGTAATTGTTATTTGTACCTCTTTCCGATCACAGAGCACTTTATTCTGAGAGAAGATCCGATAACTTAGTGCAATGTAGGGGAAATTGTAAAGTTTAACAATTTTTTTTATTATGAAAAATAAAATATTGCGTTGAAGAAAACCTGATTTTTTGCTTTTAATGATAGTTCTTAGAAAAAAAAATCAAAATCTGCAAAAATCGGTATTATCCAGTCACACTTGCAAAAACAAAATTGGAAATCGGAATAGGCCAAGAAAATTGCAATCGGTGCATCTCTAGCACTTACAACGCCGCAGACAAAGAGTTAACCTTCCAACTCAGTTGACAGATGTGGATCAGACTTAACGACTAACAAACGCTTGTCACATTAAAGCAGAACTCGTGCACTCATTTAAGTACAAATACGACATTAAAATTGGATAAAACGCTTTGGCACGGACTAGTGTTGGTGAGTCACTATTTTGCAGATTTAAAAATCATAAATGAGCGAAATGCAAAATACACCTACATCATTCATTCATTTCACAAATAAGAGAGAACACCAGTTTAAACAACCACCCAGTTGACAGGGGGCTCTGGCAAATCGAGCGGACTTCCCAGTCTCGGGCCACCCGGGGTGATGTAATGCAGGGGGAAGGGCTGTTTTTCAGCGCTGTTGATTTGAGGATCAGACCACTCAGAGGGTCAATTTGGTCTTGTTAAAGCTCTAGGCACATGGATTGGTGCGGACAAGGCAAATCACACAGCTGAAATGCGCTGTCGAGGTGAGGAGCGTGGAGAGAACCGCTGACGGCTATGAGAGAGTGATGGAGACAAATAACGCGAGGTCATCACAGTCCAACTGGAGACTGGGTGCAAACAACTGACCATAACACTGAATTTCATTTGAGTAGGTTTCATACAAAAGTAACTTACTATATTTACCCTTTTATACAGTTGATTTTGGGGAAAAAACCTCAGCTCCAAGACATTACAAATGTACTAAATCTGTCCTAACATTGTATAAAAAACATTATAAGGGGAAGATGAGTTTAACGGTAACGGCTTCTCTTATTCTGGAATAAGTGAACCCTGCTAATCCCCATGGCAGCCGCTAGAATGAGATGAAACGCACGTTACTGAAAACAACAAGGCTCAGGCCTAAATTGGCCCTGGCAGGAAGTGTCCAGCTGTGACTGCGAAGGCACTAAGAGCCACACGCAGCGCTCAAGCCGCACGAGGCTCCTGCTCCTCGCTGCGTACGCTAAATCATGGGAGCCATTAGGAGATGCGGCAGCCTGCGATCTGGGCTGCTCTCCATCTCAGTCCCAAAAGTTACTCACAGGGCAGCAAGTGGAAGGTAATGAAAAGAAGGGGCAGCTTGACGATGCCTCAGGCTCGGCCTGCTTTACTACTTCTAGGTCACTGTTTGGTTACGCTTTACTACTTCTAGGTCACTGTTTGGTTACGCTTTACTACTTCTAGGTCACTGTTTGGTTACGCTTTACTACTTCTTGGTCACTGTTTGGTTACGCTTTACTACTTCTAGGTCACTGTTTGGTTACGCTTTACTACTTCTTGGTCACTGTTTGGTTACGCTTTACTACTTCTTGGTCACTGTTTGGTTACGCTTTACTACTTCTAGGTCACCGTTTGGTTACGCTTTACTACTTTGGGGTCACAGTTAAGTTACGCTTTACTACTTCTATGTCACTGTTTGGTTACACTTTACTACTTCTAGGTCAACGTCTTGTGCTCCTGGTGTCACCAGTGCTGACGTGATGCTGTATTACGACATCCTCGCCCTCCTTCTGTCCTCCAGGAACTCAACAAAATAATCAATAAAAGGAGAAACACACGTCAACTACCAAGAGCACACGTCATGAAAAACACGTCAACTACCATCCCAGCGAAATCACTGATCCGAGCACAACGCCCATCTTCCTAAAACTTCATTGAATACAAATTAAGCTTTATTGTCAAAATTTATCACATTTAATTAGATACAGCACATTTTTATACAGTTATGATAAACAGCAGCGAGCATCACCGTCATTTATGCCTCGAGCCTTAGGGAGTATTTCCCACATCAGAACACAAGATCATACAAAGACACGGCACAGGAATCAGCAGGCAGCCAAACCAGGTCACAGATACAGGGACGCAAACTCATCGGGGTGAGAAAGGTGACAAGGATGCAAGTGCCAGTATGAAGCCCGGGGCTTCTTTGTTTTGTTTTTTCCAGATGACAGGGGTTGTCATTTCCTTACTCAAGACCCTACCCTGGCAGACCCTGATCCTTCCCCCCCAGTTTAAATTCTACACGAATCACACAATGACCAATCTTGGGCTCAAGGGTTTGGATGTTGTTCTTGCTCCACCCTAAATATCAAGGACACATCAGTGGCAAAGCGACACCAATCCCATGATTCGCTGCATCCCAAGCTCATTCCTAGGAGGGAAGTTAGCAAGACTGCTCTTGTCAAAACCACAAGTATGATCTTTCCATTCCTGTTATTGAGAAAGACCGCTCGGGTTTATTCCAGGCATCGCAGGACATAAGGAGGCCAAACACCCTGAACGGAACACCAGTCTGTCACAGGGCACAAATACTTCCACACCATGAACAATTCAGAGAGATAAACTCAACTCACTGCCTCTCTTTGAAAATCAGAGTTCTCAGAGGTAACCCATGCAAACCCTGGACATACAGGGGGAGCCATTCTACCCCCCAAGACAAAAATATCGGAATGAAACCACGAGAGTCCAGGCCTTCAAGGAATAATACCTATATATACCTCTTAATCAACAAATGCACAAAGCAAGCTGTATGGTGAGAAAGAGCAGGGGATTATGGGAATCATCCGATCACCCATCCATCCATCTTCTATACTCACTTGTCCTACGCAGGATCATGGGAATCCGGAGTTTATTGTAGAAGCTACAGACACAAAATAAGCCAGGATGGGTCTCCAACCCTTCGCAGACCCCACAGCTATTCTTAAGGTAATATAATTATTTTCTTACAGGGAGCCGGCCATAATGTGTCCTCTGGGCATAAGTCAATAAAACTACATAAATTTGTCGAATATGAAAGTTCATGCCCTTAGTTAAAAGCATCATAAAGATAGTATGAGACTCCTTATACTGTGGATTATATATATATATACATACATATATATATATACATACACACACACACTCACATTAAATGCCAGAAAATTCTCTTCAATGAAACCCAATGGTTTCTCCCAGTCAGGACATGAGTGACTGGAAGAAGGAAGAGGGCAACACGGGACAGCTAGTAGAGCAAAATATTGCAGACAGGGTACAGCTGGACTGTACCAATCAGGGAGTGCGTATGGTATCCGCTGCTGTCTCAGCTGGACTAAACCAACTGGGGAGTGTGTAGTGGTACTTGCTGCTGTCTCAGCTGGATAATGCCAATGAGAGACATGAAGAAGAGAGAGGGTTCTCCTGGTGTCTCAGCTGCCGAAATAAATACAAGCATCCCCGTCGGCATGCCGGCGAGCCAAACAACCGGGACAGCAAATGCAGGCGGGGGCTGTGGCTGCTTCTCCTTAGCGTGGAAAGCAAAGCAGAATGACCAGCTAAGAAGGAATCCAGAACAATAAACGCACAAGGAACCATGAAATTTCATTCCACTAGGGCAGGGGTGGTTAACCTGCTCTGTGGACAGTCAGTGCGGGCATTTTGGAATGACCTCTCAATCAGCCAATCACAGTGGGTCCCAAGGACTGGAGCTGAGAACCACTGCTTTATTATTGGCTGATTGAGAGGCCATCCCAAAAACCCCCACCCACACCAGCCCTCCATGGAACAGGTTCCCCATCCCTGCTCTAAGGCCACCATGCAATTTCTTTTTCACGATAAGTGAAAAAAATATACGAAACTACAAAAGACAACTGCTCATCATTCATACCTCTCACAATCAATCATACATCCAACATACAACTAGTAAAATACATGTTGCCCTTCTACCTGTCAGTGTGTTATATCACTACTTACTGGATGATGTGGACCAAGCTCACATATTAGTGATGGGATTCGCCAATCATTTCCAGGCAGACCGAGGCTCCACCCAAAACAGAACGATGCCCACCAATCACGATCTTTAAGTCCAAGACGAACAGCCCCTCCCCCTCATCTATCAAACGTGATGACATTCAGCATCATTCATGAAACGCAGGACAACTAAGAAATTGCACTGTATTGCTCTTGAAAATGTCCATTATTACTGCTTATGTTGAAACATTTAAATGGTTTGCTCAGTTGCGTGGAGACGCTCATTATTCTTGACCTTGATGGTGAACTCTAAATGTTCGGCAAACTCACTGGAAAATTATCTGAGCGGAAGGCATTTTCAGTGCAATGTTCTGTGATAATTCAAGGGGCCCCACGGTCAGGAACGCTAAATGTCAAACAGAAAGGGGAAAACAGATATCCAATCACTCACCAAAACACCAGTCATGATTTTTCAAAGGAGCAAATAATCTTTAATTAGGTTCCAACCAGTTACGGACCATTTTCAGGAACACCCCCACTAAGTAATCTAGTCTCCTTTATTAGCCATCACAAAATACCTTGTCGCAATTAAAATGTCAGCAATGACGAGCTACTTGGGGTCAAAGGTCAAAGTGTTGATGTCAGAGTAGACCGTGGTAGAACTGCTGATATATACACTGGACTGTAATTGCCTGTCCCTGCAGTTGGGGGGGGGCTCAGGACATCTGTTCAGACAATAAGCTCCATGATTGCCACAATGATATATTTATCCTGACAAAAGCAGAAAATGGAGAATAAGATATATTAACGGGGGGGGGGGGCTGACAGCTGACAAAGAAACACTCACATCAATCTCAGGCAGCATGTCAGGCCACCTCTACAAAGTTTGCGAATCACAGCAGCCACATTCCTTCAACTGCCATGAATTATGCACAGCTGGAAATAATTGTATATTTAAGGGACATTTACCTAACCAATTCTGACAGACATCTGATGGATATGATGCAATGTTTTTTTGGGGGGGGGGGGGGGGGGGGACAC
>JABFEB020000060.1:21658121-21668370 GCA_019775895.2 Stomatorhinus ivindoensis
CTGAGCACCACCGACATGCTAAGCTAAATGGGGCTCTCGCCCTGTCTGAGCACCACCGACATGCTAAGCTAAATGGGGCTCTCGCCCTGTCTGAGCACCATCGACATGCTAAGCTAAATGGGGCTCTCTCCCTGTCTGAGCACCACCGACATGCTAAGCTAAATGGGGCTCTCTCCCTGTCTGAGCACCACCGACATGCTAAGCTAAATGGGGCTCTCGCCCTGTCTGAGCACCACCGACATGCTAAGCTAAATGGGACTCTCTCCCAGCCTGAGTGTCACAGACTTTCTTCTGGCTAAGCTAAATGTGGGCTTTCTCCCTGCTAAAATGTCACCGACATGCTAGCTAAATGGGGGTTCTCTCTCAGCCTGAGTGTCACCGACACGCTAAGGTAAATGGGAGCTTTCTCCCTGCCTTGAGCATCACAGAAACGCTACGTGGTACTCATAGCTACTTGGTACTCATAGCTATGAGTATCATCACATGCTATGCTAAATCTTTTTTCTTTGCTCTTAACTTCACAGACATGCTAAGCTAAAATCGAGGGTCTCTCCCTGTCTGAGCATCACCGACATGCTAATTTAAATCTGGGCTTGTCATATCCTCCTGAGACCCAAGGAGAAAAGTGTCCTTCAATTTTAGGTTATTTATCTTTGGAGGAAATAAGACATCTTACAATTCAGATTTTGTCAAATTTATTTTTATTTTTAATTTCACAGCATGTCCTCTTTAGTGTACAACAGGAATAAATATGTTTCCTAACATCAGTGAAAAGATGCAAAAATAAAATGTCCACTACAATGGACATAAATGAATGGGTGGGCTCTCAGGAGGATAGTGAGCATGAGCGACATGCTAAGCTAAATCTGCACTCTCTCATGGATCTTCGCAAAACTAGCATCGCTAGGCTGCTTCAGCATTCATTCCTACATGGAGACTAAATCCCAGTGACACTCCCATTTCCTGGACATGGGCTGATCCCCAATGGGGAAGGGGTGGGATACAATATGATACAGCCTCTTATGGGGATTGGGAAAGGGCTCTTATGTCCTCAAGGAGAATTACCCCCCACCGATCTCCCTCAAAACAGCCACAGATAGCACTACCTCACCATGACAACCTGAGAGGCTTCAGGTTTTTCCCCCTGAGGGATGGGAAGAAGACTGGGTAACAGAAGAGATTCAGGTCAAAAATCTGAAATCTTAAACCATTTTCCTGCTTATAAGATTCTATCCGGGTATGAAAACCTGACAGAATAAGTGAAATCGGTTGGTGAAACTGTCATAATGCATGTACACATTGGTAATTTAGTGTTTTTAGAGAAGGACATTTCTCCTCTGAGATTTGGATTTATGGAAAGAAAATATACAATGAAAAAAAATTCTACAGGCAATGCTCAAGCGAAAGCAGCATTCATATCCAAGGAATGTCACATGTTATTAAGACGTACAGTATAAATTCCAAGAGGCCTGTTCCTTTGACTCCCACCTATCCGCACTACCCTGGGGAGAAGTTGCTTGAAACACATCCATTTATTCAGCCTATTGAACTGCCAGCTCACCCTGCTAACGTCAAATGGGACCCCTGATACTCCAGGGATTGTTTTTTTAAGGGGAACACATCGGGTGATAAAGATGACAGAGACAGATGATGAACGTGGCACCGCTGGATGATCAGCGGGCTGAGAAACGACCTGTAGCCCACCCTTCGGCACGGCCACGAGGTGAACCCAAATTACTGTCTCCATGGGAGCACTCAACATACTGGGAGAAGGCTTGCCGCTGGGCACTGGTTACACCCGCGGTTTAGACTCCCCTGTTCAGGATTTGAGGAGCCTGCGTGTGATTTAGGGAGGACATCCTGTGCCGTGTGACCACAAAGCTCAACCGGGATCTGCAACATGCAGAGACTGTCATGGGAGCCAGGGGAAGCAGGACAAGCAACGACACCCACTCCCTGCACGAAGAGCATAGCCAACCAGGAAGAGAACTCCAAACTGGCGCTAAAAGCGCATGAAAGAAATCCAATTAACACTGATGCTTGAAAAGAAAATGAGGCCAAGCAGTTTAAAGAAGTAGAGGGAAGCAGCAGCCATCAAATAAGCAGCTTGGGGGGTGAACATCGCCGAAAGGATCGGCGTTAGGGTGCAGAAAAGCTTCACGTGACAAAACCAAGGGACACTGAATGGCACTTGCATGTTGGCGCTCACTCTAAGGGGCTCTTCTTTCCCTTCCAAGCACCAATGCGGACCCTTATGTCCCTCGTGCTATAATCACAGCCGAATCACGGCAGGCCAATTCCCGCCCTGCGGAAGGATTTTACCCGTCAGCCCCTGCTCCGCCCGCTACCGACACCTGGCAGCAGGGGCAGAAGATGTAGATGTGCTCATTTGCATATTTCCAGAATTCTATGACACCGCTAATCTGCCACTCGGGCTGTGACTAATCAGGAAGCCGAGCATTTTTCACGTCGTTTGCAGGTGAAGCAGCACTAGGCTGCATTGGTATTGAACTGCAGCACTTCATAACTCTTTTGTTTTTTCCTGGAAGGTTTATTTACCTATTCACAATCCTCTCAAGTCTCTTAATACCTGACATTTCCAAAAATAAAAAATTAAAAAAATCAATCATTCCTGTAACCATCAAAAGACATTAAGTACTTCCTGTAGCTCTGAAAGAAACATTTAGGCAATTAGTGTTGGGTTTTATGCAAGGTTTTCAGACATATCAGGCGCAAGCTTATAGACGACTTGGCAACCGTACAAAAAACCTTAAATTCTCACCCGCGATCCATAGTTAAACGCCTTTAACTCCCACAGACGCATTGATCCCTAAGCGGAGGGGAGGACTTCTGCATGACCGTGAAGGAGATCGCGGTTTCCTGTTTGCTCCTTAAAAGGGCTTAGGCCTAATCGCCGCTCTACACCCCCAGTCATTCAGGATATGCTTTGAGGAAAAGGAAGCTAATTTTGAAGCAGAATGCCAGCATCACTTCCATCGCTTGGCGGTGAGTCAACAAGACCAAGGCAATATGACAAGACTTACAATATAAACCCAAAAAATACAATTCACCAGAATAACACCTGATAGTCTTTTATGTCTAAGCTTGGCAAAAGATTATTGCATTAGTAGGGTTGCAAAGGGGTGGTAAATTTCCAGAAACTTTCCATTTCATGGGAAGTTAAGCTGGGAAAGTTGTAAACTTTCCATGGGAATTACCAGGAATATAGACAATAATCATTAAATTTCCTCCCCACAAACTATCCAGGGCCATTTCTGTGGTAGCAGATCTAGTATTCATCAGAAGAGACATTGAAATGACAGCTGTTCCAACTCCACATTCTGCCAGTCATGCTCGACATACAAGTGCCACCTACCCTCCACCCAGCTGCACTCACTCCAAACTCCAATTAGAAGGAGCCACTAATTAATCTCAATGGAAATTAGCAGCCATTGTGCTCAACAGCAACATAAGCTTCCATTTTTAATGATTTCCGTCATCACCCAAGCAAAGAATGAAGAGACGGTTTTCAAAAAAAAATTAGTGTCTTTAAGGCACTGAGTCACGATGAGGCAATTAGTCACGTGGGACCTTCCTCCAGATGTGCCATGTGACACCGTTTGCACTTTGCGGTATCATTAGCATGGCTGTGCCTTTCATCACCATCACCATGAAGGACTGAGAAACGAGTCCAGAAGCAAATCACGTTTCTAAAGATAAATGCCGCCACGGCTCCTGCGGGCCGGATCCCCAGGCTCGGTCTGTTTCTGGATCAGTCCACGAGAACCATCACATTAAAAATCAGTGGATCAGCATCATGAAACACATTAATTCCGGCCCGTGTAGGCAGGCAGGCACACACACACAGACACATACACACACACAGACACATACACACACACAGACACATACACACACACAGATACACACAGACACAAACACACACAAATGATTTATACTCCTGAAAGCAGGAGATGAGTAGCAGTCCTGGTGAGATATTCATTTGACCACAAAGCCGACTACCCCCCTATCTGGAGATTTCGCATTTTTAACCATATCGATTCACCCTGGCCAGCCAGTAGCTCCCAGTTCAATGCAGAATCTCACCGCAAGGTGACAATAACATAGCATGGCAGAACATTCCAAATCGCGTATAATCTGGTCATAGCCGAATCTCAAAGAAGGTTTTACACCTGAGCCGGAGTTTAACGGCGGTGGCGATTTATGAGAAAGGCATTCATCTCGAACCGAAGTCATGAGAACACTCCTCTGTAAGCTTGAAGCCCATCAAGGACGACTGCGATGCATTGCAATGAGCACGCAATCTAAACGAACCAAAGAAGAGTATACAGACTGGCGCAGGAAGGAAATTAATTAACATTTTGCTTGGAATTTTTGACTTGAAAACTGTACATTTATATTAGTGGATCTTACCCATTTTACTGTCTGTGGCCTGAATCTGGTGGTGCCTTTGAAGTGTGTCAACCCTAATTTTCAGTTAGAGGCTAGTGAAAATGATGTTTTTCTCCTCCATCCAAGTTCATGAACCCTAGGTTAAGAAGTCCTGATTTACATGGATATAGAAGAACACTGGGGAATGCTGAAATGGTTTTCATTTGTGGAGAAAATGCACTCTCAAAATGTGATCTTTGAAGCTATTTGAAAAGAAAGGGGGACAAAGTTGCTTTGCTGGGTTAAATTTACCCATCTAACAAAACCCAAGATGTATCCATTCAAATTCATCTAAAACTCCATAACAGCGACTCACACGGTGTTTTAAAGTCATTTAAGACATACAAGTGACATCCTTACCTGCTGCTTAAGATGCCAGAAAATGACACGTATTCCCAGAATTCAGTAGGCAAGTAGGGTTGATGTAACAAACCGGGCACCAAGACTTGTTAAAAATATTCAGCCATCTTGAAAGCAGCTTTATGCAAAAAAGCAGCAGCATAGGCATACAGGCCACACCCAGTCAGAGTTGTACCAAAGCTTAAAGTGAAGAAGGGGATCAGATAGTAACACACACAGATTGATAAGGAACTCAAATGCGTCAATGGATGGGCAACCAGCACCAAGTCCAAACGTTGGTCTCTGGAGGCAGGTAAGAATGGTCAGCCTATCCTTCCAGCAGGTCAAAATTGCACAGGGTGGGGGACACTTAAAGGTCAATGGTGGCAAACACCCCCCCCCTCCCGCCCCCACCAAGCTAGATAGTGACAGGAAAATCAGACTGATGCATGAACCAACAAAAACAACCCGCGAGATATTTCTCGAGATTAGGGGGATGCGGAAAGAGGAGCTCTGAAGGATGTTGTCAAAGAGCAGGAGGAAGGAACAAAAAGAGGAGGAGAGGGGACCCATCAGAGTGAGCGGCGCGGAGCTGGGGGTGACGAACGCAGTACTGCAGTTGCAAGGAAAGGAAAACCTGTCAAAACTGTGTCAGACAGAGAAGAAAGGAGACCGCGTAATTTCCTTGTCAAAGATTTTCACACTTAAGTTTACAGCATCCTTTGTCCAATGTTCTTGGTGAATATGTACATACTTCATATTTATAGGTATGAAGATTTTATGCATCAGAGTTGAAATTTAAGTGAAAAACAAAATACTCTGGTCATGACTGTAGTGAGAGAATGACATATGGATCATGGGCCTGAAAAAAAGTCACATGACAGACCATGTGATCTAAGCATACGCAACCATTAGCATATCAGTGCCTCTTCAAATGCAAATGATAACGATTACTGCCTTTCATTCCGCAGGAGGCAGAAGTCTTTGGTTCATAAGAATAAGCCGTCTTCATGGTGCTTGAAGCTGGGAAAAAATCTAAGGAGCAGCAATACATCAGTAAATTAACAGAAGTTAAACTTTGTTCAGCACAGATGCAGAAACTCTGCTCAGCACACTTGAAGCTCTTACTGGTACTGGTACTTCAAAAGATATTTCGCTTAAAATGCACAGAAAAACTTCACAGTGTACTAAATGGACAACAAACTCAAGTGGCTGAGATGAGATAAAATTTCTGTTGCCCGGTAGCATTACAAAAGTAAACAACCTCCCTTAACCATACTCTGCCCCCACCTCAAAGAAATCAAAAGAAAGTGCAGGGTACAAGTGAGCCGGAAACATGGAATATGCATAATTTAGTGGAGATGGAACAATAGACCATGGGGTTGGTGTCCTTCAGGTTGGGTGGAGCAAGGAACAGAGAGACCAGAAGCGATGCGCAAATAAATGTCAGCTGAAACAAAGGAGCCTCTGAACGGCTCAGTCGTGCATTTCCGAGAGACAGGACAGTGGGTGATGGAGCTCCGGAGCTGAACCAGCAGAGAGGGTAGGCCTCATTCAGCAAGCAGCTGTCCCCACGACCCTTTCCAAGAAGTACTGGTGCTGTCCCGTGACGACATTAACTTTCCTCAAAATTTTGTTCAAGCCGTCAGGCCGCCCGACTCCTTTGCCTTGATCTTAGCTCCCCAGTGAACCGTAGTGAAAAAAAGCATGACACTAGTTACAGCAGAATCATACAATATTCAAAACAAAATCTTATTTAGCAGATAGGAAAAGAGACACATTTGCAACTTGAATGCACGACACCTTATAGGAAGAAGGGGATTACATTACAAAAAAGGCGGGGAAAGCGGTGACAAACCCAAGAACAATGTGTGCATCAAAATCACCAAACATGTGAAGACCATGATAATGTATTAACTATTCAGCATGAGACGTTAAGCAGGAATCCCTTTCTAATCCATCTAATCCATCCTCGTGTGGTTTTATAATCAGCAGTTTTTATGTACCAGCATAAAAACAATATTTATAATTGTTATTATTATTGATTTAAGTTGCTCAACCATGTACTGAGGTCCATTAGTGGCACAGTTTTCCCCACGTTTTCAAAGAGCTGGCTCACTTTGTTCGAGATAGTTTTGCCAGTCATGTACTGGTTTACAGAAAGTGAACGTAGTAGCTAGTTTTCTATTAAAAACTCACACACACGGAGATAGCGGTTCTATATCAGTCCTGAGGTCCTGCCGAAATTTCTGTTCATCTCACGGCTGTCGCGTGCAATGACTGTGCTCGCTGCAGCAGCTACGCAACCTTTTCTGTTTTTTTCATTGCAAGTTAAAACTTCCACTATGTCACTTTTACACCTTTCCAACAACTCTGCATCTGTCACCGTTATTCCTCATGTTCTGTCATGCGGTCCTCGCGGGCGTTTCACAAAGCGGGATTTCTCAGTTGGGGGAGATTGTCCAACAAGAATGCTCCTTTCCTAAACTGTAATTGGACTGTAACTGACTTCTAGCTTAAGTTAACCCGCTCTCTGTGGAACACCCCCCTTGTCTTACGGGTGATAACAGGATAACGACTGTACGCTGTGATCAGGTTCACAACCTTTACTTTGCAGTGTAGCTGTGGCTGCTCCGTATCAGCTGCTTTGCAGCCAGCTACAGTCTAAGCTCACAGCAAACAAGTCAGTTTAACACTGATGTGGTTCGGCAAAAAAAACAAAAACACGAAAATGGTCCATTCAGTCAGAATTAAATAGTCTATTCTTGTTATTGATTTTACGCATTTTAGCACTAGCTAAGGCTTTCATGCATGGGAGATTTACATTCGCTCTGTTGGTTTGCTTTCAACTGACCCTGTTACCACGGTGAATTAACAGTAGGCTACCTCCTCTGCACTGACTTTGCCATTATCCAGATATGCTCAGCCAAGGTGTAGGTCCTTAATCGCTGGCAGTGGGCCTCAGCTTTGACTCTCACAGGCTGCATTTGGCTCAGGGTGAACCTGCTGGGGAACCCCGCTTTACAGCAAAGAAACCAGAAATCTTACCAAGGACATCCCTAACGAACCTCACTCTTATCTTTGGCGCTTGGAAACAACCAGCAGTATTAGCATGAGGCCTACCATCCTACCTGCCAGCATCCTCAAAAAACTGCTAAATCTAAAATGCCTTATTTTTATTCATTACAACCAAAAGACACAGAAAAAGACACTTCATTGGGTTTATTAATTTGTCTCAACCCTATAGCCTCAAAAATATATACAGTAAAAACCAATTGAAAATGAAATGCTTTTCGTATTAAAAGGTATGCAATTTAAACATCAAAGCGCACCCGGGCGCACACACATATACAAAAAAAAAATCAATTTATTCTTGGATAATCTCCAAGTTCCTATTTATATGCAGTAGTGTTTCAAGTATGCAGCTCTTAAAGGTATTAAAAAGAAGTTTTCAGCGTTTATTTTTGGCTGAGAGTTTAAACTAATACAAATGGCAGCGAAGCATAACGGCTCCATGTCAGAAGCATTATCACGAAATGCTATTCGACAGTTAAACCTCAGACATAAGGATCATTCAGAATTTCTCTTTGAGCACCGAAACAGCATGGAAGAACGAGCAAGTAACTGGAAACGGCAGCCAGACAAACGACATTAACATTTCAGGCAAAAGTAATTTTACTTCCATTTCCACCACATTAGACCTATGATGCTAAAAAACAGACATTAGCTAAAGCTGGATCTGCACACCATCTATATTAATGACACGTGCATCACTATAATATTACGGCAGCACCCAGCCCTGCAATGTAAAGTGACCATATGTCACCATGTCACTCTATCCTGGTTACGCAGTGACACAAGGAGCAGGATTTGACCTTTTCCCTCCGACTCTGGCATTCAGTAACCTCCCCGTAGCTGCTTTGGGCCTAAATGCTGCCCTTACCACCTCTCAAAGAGCCCTCAGACACAAATGAGTAGCAAGTACCACCAGTGATCAAAAGCAAATTGCTTTGAAGCAAGTCTGTAATTCAATAAACAGAGAGGATGGTAGCATTTGGCTTTAAAAATAAAAAATTGCATTTTCATGCAGATGATACGTGAGTAACCATTAAAGTAACAGAAAGCCCCTTGAGCCGGTAGTAGGCAGAAGGCCGCGGTCATTGCAGGATAGCTGAAGAAATACCTTTGAAAAGCATTGCCTTTGAATCATAAACCTTACAAAGCACAACGGGTACACTACCACTGGATTGGTCTTTGTTTTGTGTTCATCCACTCGAGAGCACTTACGACAAGGCAAACGTTCATTCTTTGCTGTTCAGCCAGCTTCCACAAGCAGCCTCTGGTGGTGGGAAGGATGACGAGAGAAAGGCAACAAACAAACACGGCGTGAAGGCAGATGTATGCTTACGCACGGGTCCCTGCCCACACACAGTCACACACCTACCCTCCTAAAGAGGTTATGGTTGAGGCATTGACACTGCACTACAGAACCCATGCAACTAGACACAATGCTAGTCCTACTTTAGCTTAGCTGTAGCGTGGTTTAATGGTCACCAGGGGCTAAATTCTGTGTGTCGTAACTTCAGACTAGACATCCTCTGCTAGAGGGAAAACATGAACGTGTAATAAGGAATGATGCATTGCTTTTGGCTGACCCCAATAAGACAATGTGGCTTACAATCTGTTAGATGGGCCATAAGGGGCGGGGTGGGGGGAATCCAGGGGGTATCAATCTAGTCCCGACACTCAACAGATTCATTATAGCAATCATTTGGAAAGAAAGAGTGACACCTGGCTTTTGCAAGTATAAAAGATTTACCGACTGGGCTGCTTTCCCATTATTGGGTGATGTTTACCTGCAGGTCAGCAGAACACTTTAATAGACCCAGTGCAGAAAAGCTACTTTTGGATACAAATCGGTCCTACGACAGTTCAATACACCACGACACCTGACACCTTGGGTCTGCTCTATGATAGCCAGGTGCAGACTAGACAGGAGGTGTCAAATCCAACTGTTAAGCCTCTTGGAATGTGATGGAAATGCAAAAGACAGCGGTGACGAGAATGAAACAGCTATTGTCAAGACAAATGTAGCATTAGCACAGGCAGAATGAGGGACCCTTCCAATTGACAAGCATAGCATTAGCACAACAGTGTGAGGAGTATAGGTTTGCCATGATTAGACTGTGTGACCTCTCCCAGTGACGGGTGTAGCATTAGCACAGGCAGAATGAGTGACCTCCCCCAGTGACGGGTGTAGCATTAGCACAGGCAGAATGAGTGACCTCCCCCAGTGACGGGTGTAGCATTAGCACAGGCAGAATGAGTGACCTCCCCCAGTGACGGGTGTAGAATTAGCACAGGCAGAATGAGTGACCTCCCCCAGTGACGGGTGTAGCATTAGCACAGGCAGAATGAGTGACCTCCCCCAGTGACGGGTGTAGCATTAGCACAGGCA
>JABFEB020000060.1:21676797-21695757 GCA_019775895.2 Stomatorhinus ivindoensis
GTGGGGGGGCGGGGGGGGTGGGGGGTGCCTGAGTGTGATGCATGCCTCATCAGGGTGCCCCCACTACGGTGGAGAATCTCTGGAGAGTAGCATCATCATATACTACCAAGATCTTTATGGAGAGGAACTAGGTGTTTGGTGGCGTAGTTAGGGTTGCAGACAGAGAATACTACAGTCATAAGGGATGGAGGCGGGGAGGGGGGGGTAGGGATCGATAAAATACTGCCGCCCGCCCCCTGCCCCCATCAGAGAGGAAGTGAAGCCTCATGTGTTAGTGAGAAAACAGAGTGAGCTGCAGCATTAATAGTGAGCATGAGAGACAGACGGGAACCATCTGTGTCTAAGGATTGGAAATGACATCACAGTCATGGTGGCCGTACTGGATCTTGCCCAATCACAAACTGGAATTTACATTTTGCAACTGTTTTCAATTTTCAGTTTCCCCAGTTAACCATATTTTGAATGGTTTGATAACATAATATAAACCAAGATGACGATCAGTAAATAGCATAGCTACACTGCGTCCACTACACGACAGTGGTAGAGGGGTGTGTCCTTAGACTATGTATTTAGGAATAGATTTAAAGATTTGTCCTGTTAATAATTTAGTGATCCGCAGCATTGACTGACAGACACAGAAGATCGATGTTCTGTGATTCTGTTCCTAAACTTGATCAGTAACCAGTTATTGTGTCCTAATGGGAATCCTCCCTCTATGTGTACGAGTGTTAGCCCTTTGCTCATCTTCATTGTCCTGCACATCCAAATGAAACTGCATTAAGTTCACAGGCATTTAGATTTTCTGGAAAAATTCTGCCTGAAGGTCTCACATTCCTCTTCAAATTTGCACTGAAGGTGTTAAAAAAATTTGCATGTAAGTTCTACATAAAATATCACTTTCTAATCTCAGTCAGTGACTAAGATGAATTCCACGCTATGTTAAATCTATAAGTGTGCGCAGCACTTATTTTTGTGGTATTCTGTTAAAATATAGGACCTCCTCATCCATTTTCCTCCTGTTCCACTGGACCCATGGTGCTATAAAAAGTATATTCATAGAAATATATTTCCTGGAAATTGTGTACTATCAATGTACTATGTATTGTCCTAATGCCAAGAAAATCAACACAAAGCCACATTGTTTTATTTATTAAGAATCAGACCACGTGTGTAATAAAATCATTGAATTTGACATTCTCCTTCGACAGAAGTCTGCTGAAGACTTACATTGCTTTGCACTGACCTAATGGTTTGATTCTATTCACGGTTTGTTCAACAGTCTGATCTTGACCTTGGTCTCTGGTGCTACTGGCCGTCAACCAACATAATAGCATGATGGAAACCGCACAGAAGCCCGAAGAAGCACAGAATTTTGTACTTTTATGCTTACGTACCTTTATGGTGACCTCACCTTTACAACTGTATGTACAGTATATTGGGACACAGCAGAAATGCTGTGAGTGGGCTCTCCAATTTTCAGATCATGGTAGAGAACACAATCATTCTGCTTTTACTATAACAGGTCCTGAACAAAATCCAGGGTTTCAGCTGTTGATCTTTATGATTAAAATCTATTGCATTCATTGTAATGAATGAATACTAGTACTAGCCATCGCTGCTTAGACCACTAATAACCAGCGGCTGCATTTCGACGAGAACCTGGCCAAAAATTATACATTTTTCCATTTACGTAATGAGAATTTCTTAATGATCTGCGCATATTGTCACAATGAACTTGCTCAACTAATTTATTTAATATTAATTTATCTGATGCTTTTACCTAAAGCAACTTGCAGTAGAGAGAGGGGTTTTAAATTTTATGACCTCCTTGGGATTTGAGCTCACAATCTACATGTTGTTAGCATAACACTGTATTTGATGAGCTACAGGAGCTAACTGTTTTGTTATTGTTTATAATTCCTGTGATGCGCTAGATATGGACGACACCCCACAGCGGTTATGGAGTTGTTCACTAATTGCTTGTTTATTTTCTCTGAACAAAAATAGCTTACTCAAAACTGACGACAGGACTCACCTGGTTCCCTAGCTAAGGGGAAACAGTAGATGATCTGACCTCTTTATTATACTCCTACATTAGTAAATAGTTTACTTTTCTTATTGCTTGTTTTCTGTGTATTCAGCTATTGAATGCAGACTGATACTTCTTTTGTCTTTGTTGTCTCTCACATTCAGCATGAATGGGGCACTCTGTGTGAGTGTGTGTATGTGTGTGTGTGTGTGTGTCTGGGATCATAAGGCTCGTTCACATGTCTGTGAGCTCACAGCTGTTAGTCACTATACACAGGGAGGCTGCTGCTCCCTTATTTTCGTCTCCTGTAGGGACACAAGAGAATATGTTTACATAAAATTGTTTGTGATTAACATCTAAACAAATAACAAGGATTGCCCTCATAATACGGCATGCAGCCGCCCAAGCACAGCTTTTTAAATACATACTTGCTTACAACATTAAAGAGGCTCTGTACCATGAATGTAGGCTGTTTTTTTTAAAAATAATTCCAAAACTAAAATGATTAGTTAGTTTAAATGGTTGATATCAACTGTCTCCACAGAATCTCCTGCCTCAGTTTTGCTATAGTTAGGGCTACTATATTTTTATTATGCAGCTGTAGATCATAAATCTGTATTCTGTATCATAATCTGGGGCAGCATGAATGGGGGGGGGGGTTAGAATAAAAATCACAAAAACACTGCTCTAGGTTGGGTGCCCAAAGACCCCTGATCATAACTCTAATGCTGTATAACGAAACTCCTTTTTTCTCCGAACCTGCCTCCTGTCAGCTGGGCCCAGAAGCCTGGCTTGTCACAGCTGAGAGACGTGCCCATGTGTGCAGTCTACCGATGCAAATGTCTGAGCTGGCCCACTTTCAGCCTACCCTCAGCGGCTTCCGAACCTGACCGTGGTCCCCAAACCCCAGCCGTTACCCACAATCTTTCCGCGTTCATCTAGTGTTTTCAACCCTATTTTCATATTATCTGAAGCCGTCAGATAATTATCCTTCAAGGGTTCTTCGACGGTTCTGTTTTAATTTTTTTCCACTCCTTGTCTAAAATGGCTATAAATCACTAATGCTTTTCAAAACTTACTTGAAAACTATTATATATCACGTAAAAATACAACCGAATGACTGATTAAGTGATTGGCTAATTGGCTGACGATGCACACACGTGAAGGGAAGGCACTTAGCAACAATGCCATTGGTTGGATCCCACTTCAGAGCTTACAAGCTAGGATGGAAGCACCAGCTCTATGGCAACGCTGCTCAGTTCTTATTCACAAATCAAATATATCCATTTGCCTTGCCAAGCACCTGATGGCAGACTGAGATGAAAGCATGTGAAGAGGAAGTAAACTTGACAGTGTTGCTCATTCAAGGAAGTACTCCGTATTTTCTTTTTATTCAAAAAAATTCCACAGCCATGTTGAAAATTAAGAGAGCACGCCCCAATGGTTTGTTTCACTCATTTCTCAATTTTTGGGTCTGTCTTTGAATAATTTATATAGTAATCTACATGTAGTATAGTATACTTTATGTAGTAAACTATTAATATAGTATAGTATTGTATGGTACAGTATAAGTAGTAAACTATATATATCATAAACTACAGCCTGGTTCTTCTGTTTGTCATTAATGAAGGGCTTCTTCCTTGCTTTATGGGACTTCAGTTCTGCTTCTAGGAGCCTGATACCGCCTGTCCTAGTAGTGCACTTTAGACATACACGTTTTCCATTCCAACCGAAGGTCACATGATGTCATCCTACAATGAGAAACTGTCTGATAAGTTATCATATATATATATATATGTATGTGTGTGTGTGTGTGTGTGCCATTATGAATATAATGACACTTCATTGATCAGCATGGGGAAATTCCCTTTTCACAATACCCCATCTTGCTCTGTATGAAACAAATACAGATGAGCGCAAGCTAAGCAGCAAAGGGCAGCCAAGGGGAAGCCGAGGGCCGTGCCCAAGGGCCCACAGGCGTAACTGCCCTGCTGGAACTGGCGTAACTGCCCTGCTGGAACTGGCGTAACTGCCCTGCTGGAACTGGGCTCCAATTAGCAACCTTCTCATCACGCACACAGAGGCTAGCCGGCTGAGCCAAATGTTCTGCAATTCAATATTAAATATACAAGTAAGAAATATGCATTTTATATATTGTTCCAAATGTACTATTTGCTGATAAATAATCTTGTTTGTTATACCACTAATTAGTTCCTCAGAATTTGAAAAAGTTTTACTTTCCACCACGCTTGCAACGACCTGTGTTCTATCTAATTGGAGCCGGTCCCCGATCACATTGTGAGAAAGGCATTAAAATGCAAATGGGGCTGAGGATGCAGGCCTGCGCTGCATTTCATGCTCACTGAAACTGCTTACAGCATCGGGACCACGGCAAACGACGCGCCAGTCTACGGTGAGTCAGAGCATCGCCACTGCCACTTAATTAACTGTGAGTTAACGAATGTCGCTTAATTAAACGCATTCCAAAAATAAAGTAAGTGGGACAGCAGCGAGGCATCTGTGGAGAGCGGCCAAAAATGCTTTGTTGGGGAGGAGGCGAGGAGGGGGAAGAGGGGATGACCGAGTATGTGGCACAGGGTCACAGCGTGTTCCCGTACACATGTGACAAAGCACAGCATTAAACCCCGTTAGTGACAACGCAGTGGGCAGTTCCCAGGCAGAATTTAATCGCCAATTAAGGACTTGTTCTGGGTCGTTATTGGCAACCTGAGATATAGAACGGTCTCAAGGCAATAAAACCTACGGTCATTTCCCTGATCCTAATTCAAACACAAATAGTGGCTATTAGACATCAAAATGAAGCCAATCCATCAGTCACTGGCTGATAAGCTCTCTGGGTCCAGCGAAGGGCCCGTTCAAATGCGCCGGTGCTCCCCTGCTGCATCGGTGCAGATGGTGGAATCTTCTGACTCTCACTGTGCTCCTCACACGCCACTACTGGCAGGTAAAGACGTGAAGAAACAGCAGAAAAAACACCGGGGACACTGTGCCTCCGCAGTTATGTCACACAAACATGGGCTTAACGTAAAGCCAGCCAATATAACCTCCTGCTCTCTCTTAAATGGGCGGAAACCTCAACCCCCTCAATGCACAACCCAAAGTTATGCTCTTGCACACACACACACACACACACACACACACAAGTAATCTAGTAACTGAGTAGTATCTACTCAAGTACAAATCATGAACAAATATAGTCTCTAATGATGAATGAATGTGGGAGTTTCTGGTTAATTAATACATTAAGTAAGTGTGGGCTGCTACATTATTTGTTTCCCCTCAAGTAAAATGTTAAGCAAAAAAAAACTAAGCAACGTAATTTATGGCAGGTCCCAAAGGGCTTGTATTGAAACAGAAATTATCAGGTTTGTGTAAATAGTTGCTTTTAGAATAATTAGCTTAACGTGTTGTTTTGATAAGAAATTAGAAAACGTACAACAAAATCCCCCTGCAATCCTGACTAGGATGATTTGTTAGAGTATGGCTAGATGGATGGATGGATGGATGGATGGACAACAAAATCTATGAGACTTGTGTCTGTGTAACAACACAAAGTTTAAACATGTAATACAATATGAACACTGCCTGGCTGAAAGTTGTCTCTGGCCCTGAGGGCTGTGGGTGTCAAGCTGTCAAGCCAGAGCCACAAGCTTAATGGACTGTCCTCCATTTTATCATGCAAATGAACGTAATGAAAAAATAAAAGGCTGCAGTACTTCCCAGTCAGAAAAGGACAGATTTAGTGATAATAAATGGGGTGTATCTTTCCCCCTTTCACGTAATCCAGTGCCCACCTTTCTGGAAAAAGGACAAAATGTATTTTGATACACTAAGGGAAGCACTTCATGTGTATCACAGGTATTTTCCATATCTGTTGGGTACATCTCAGCAATATTATGTGCAAATGGAGACCACATCCCTTCAATACATCCCCATCATCAAGGCCGTGAACACCATTTGCGCGACTGCCTAAAAAAAGATCAAATAGTTACATATCTTAAATATTTTACGTGATTTTCATCACTCTTTCTGCCTAACTGCAAAAAATGATGCCACGAGGTTCTCTTCACTGACATCTGCTGGTAGATTGTGGTAACACACGACTGTTAAACCGTTCTCTTCTATAATTAATCTTTTCAAGAGTGAACAGTCAGCCACATGGAAAGGTGAGTTTCATTTCTTCAGCATCAAACTGGATCCTACCCAAAATATTAATAACAATTATCCATTAATTAAAATATGACTGCATTGTTTTTATGAGCAGACTGAAATAAATGGCCTACTTCTCATGTTCTGTTATTTTAGACATATAAACTGCATTTAATACTCCATAGGCAACCCTGCTGGCCTGTGTCACACAGCAGAGCAGTATTTGATCTCAAAGTCACCCAGACACAACCATTTAAATGAACGAGCGCCAATCAGGAGCCCATAACATTATGAACACACAGGAAGGCTAAGCTTGCTCCCAAGTTTACATTTACATGTTTCGCATTATGCTTTGGATAAAAATGATGTAAAAGTGTAGCAGGTAATACCTCACAAACACGGGTCAAGGAATCAACTAGGCATAAGTGCAACTAGGCTGAACATCCAATGAATGTCCAGGTATACGAGCGTAAGAAAGAACAGGAGCTGCACAGCAGGTGATTAAAACATTTAAAGTACCATCCATCCATCCATCCATCATCTGATTATCCCGGTCAGTGTTGCGGGGTCCAAAGCATTATGCCATTAAATCAGCAGAATGCAGCCCTTTCTGTTGCATGCTTGGCTGACCACTAACTTGTCTCCCCAGACTCACCATGTCCCAGAGTCTTTGTATCTGCTGTTGAGGGATCGCCATGGTGAATGTCAATGGCAATGGTACCATTTTCTGCATGGGGAAGAGGGACACTTTAAGGTCTGATGCAATGCAATGTATGCTACAGTGGAACTAACCAAGGTTACGGCAATCAGCCAAAGCAGTATCAATAAAAGATTAAGAGGATAGCTTGAAGGTGCCAGGTTAGATAAGCAGGATAGCCCACACGTTTATAGACGTTCCTGACAATTCTCTGTCTCTAAATCAAATGTGATGGTTGTGCATCATTAATCAGGTATTATTAAATTATTGAATTCACCTAAATTACATGTTCAATTATGAAAATGATGTAAGAATGTGTATGAAATTACTGAGTTAAACATGGTTGGGTAAAGAAACTTAAAATCGATGTCAACAAAACATAAATGTTACAGATCCACAGACATCTGACAATTGCCCAGAAAATGTAGGTTCTATAAATCAATATTTGATCTTCAGATTTTATTCTACATCATGATATAAAAGTGTATGCCACAAAATCAGGAACAAAATTACCATTGTTCACTTCTCAGCAAATTCCATCTTTCTCCCAACTGAATTTTTCTCTTAGATGCCACGTGAATTTAATTAGCATGTCCGCACGTATCTTTTTTTAGCATCCATTCCAGTCTCATATGTGAAAAAGTGATTAATAGAGTTTCCTCTGCATAAGGGCGGATAAGTATTTATCATCTGATATCCCAGCCCTTCAAAAGCTTCTTTGCTGTTATCTCAGCTTTTCCACAGAAGGTCTGTAGCACTGATGTGATGGAGGAACGATGCAACAAGCTTGCTGGTTCACAACTCCTCAGTCAACTAATTACTGATGCCTTTGATAAAGCAAGCGTGGGGGCAATTAAGATGAGCACGATTATTCATTGTAATCTCCCAAACCCAGTTCAGTTCTCTTATCTTAATTCAAACAATCTCCCCCCAATCTTTTTTCTTAGACGTTCAGCAGTAGCCTATTGGAGTTATGCTTTTCAAACTCCGGTTTTTATGGATAAGAGGTGAAACATTGAGGATATTGATGCTGAATTGGACAGATCATGACTAGCCTCATGGTCGTTATAAGAACACGTGACATAATCTAGCTCAGCTTTTCCCAACCCAGCCCTCGGGGGCCCCCAAAAACAGTCCACATTTTCGTAGTGGGAGCTGGGAGGGAGCAAAATTGCGCACTGCCTGGTGTTTGGGAGGGTTCAAAAACGTGGACTACATGAGGGTCCACAGGTACCAAGTTTGGAAACACTGAGCTACTGTAGCTCATTGGTCTAGCTCACTAACATACCTTAAAAAAATTACACAATAAAAAAATCAGGTTTCAATGGACAAGTAAAAATTTTTTTTTGTTTGTTTTTTTTTAAAAACAAGCCTTGAATGTCTGATGTCACACAGTTGTGCAACTGCATTAATTTTCTTCCCATGCCGGTGGGAATAGGCTCCAAGTCCCTCCTGTGAGCCTGTGCTGGATAAATAGTTGGAAGTTTAATGGATGGATGGATTTCCCATGCACACTCACAGGGTGCAGTTAAAAAAGGCTTAAGCTCAAAGAAAATCTACATCAGCATTCTAAGAGGTCACCCAGACCTCGATTCCATATACAGCAATCCCCTTGATTTACAAATGCATTTATTAAGCGTTTATGAAAAACCTGAGTAAGCTGAAAATGTATAAAATGAAAACACAGATCCTGCCAATTTCAACGGTAAATATTTTTTAGGGTTCTTAGATCCCAATTGTAACTCTCAAAATGATACAAAAATACCAGCAAACATAGCAAGATAGAAAAATACAAAATACAAAGCATTAAAGCAGTGTGCACTGGCAAGATGATGTCAGGAGGAAGCATTAAAGCAGTGTACACCCTGCAAGACGGTGCCAGGAGGAAGCATTAAAGCAGTGTACACTGGCAAGACGATGCCAGGAGGAAGCATTAAAGCAGTGTTCACTGGCAAGACGATGCCAGGAGGAAGCATTAAAGCAGTGTACACTGGCAAGACAGTGTCAGGAGGAAGCATTAAAGCAGAGTACACATTGGCAAGACGGTGCCAGGAGGAAGCATTAAAGCAGTGTACACTGGCAAGACAGTGCCAGGAGGAAGCATTAAAGCAGTGTACACTGGCAAGACGGTGCCAGGAGGAAGCATTAAAGCAGTGTACACTGGCAAGATGGTGCCAGGAGGAAGCAGTAAAGTGGTTCTCAATCCTGTTCCTACCACCCTCCCTGCCAGAATATTTTCATTCCAACCCTACCTAAATCAGACTCATGTGGTCATTAATAGGCTAGTAAGGATTGTGGCAGGTTGAAAGCAGTATGGGTTGGAATGAAATCACTAGGCACAGAATCACTGCAGATAAAGGCAGCACATTATAGATGGTGGGTTTGTGAATGAAGTTCCTCCCATTGACTGGAGTCAAAAGTTGTACTGAATAAGTAAATGACACTGGGTACACAGGAGTGTCTGAAGCACTCAGAACTTCCACCCTGGGAAGAAGACCCTACAGCTGAACATGCTTCTCATCTCTGTGAGTCCTCCATCAAGAAGACGGCCTTCATTCTTCAGAAGAGATACTACCCTTCTCTGCCTTGTGTCCAGCCTGGAGCGCAGTGTCTTCAGCCTCTTTCCACTTGGTGTTACTCTTTCAGTAAACAGCAGTGAAGAACAGGATGCAGGCAGGAACAGACTGGCAGTACATGGGGAGCAAAGCAGTCAACTCCAGTGTTTCCCAAATCAGTTCACAGGGCACACTGGGTAGATGCCCAGAACACCTGACCCAAGCAGTCAGAAAAGCAGTCAGGAGCTCTAAATGCCTTACAGGTGTGCTGGGAACTGGGATAAAACCAAAACTGTGGATCAGTCCAGTGTCCCCTGAGGACTGGTTTGGGAAACACTAGTCTACCCTGGTCATGCCTGTAGGGTCCACCCCTGTCATTGTTCCAGTTAAGTGTGTCACCGAGGCCTTCTCTCAAACAAAACATTTTACCATATGAATCTTTTAATTCAAACTTTGATACAAAATTTTCTCAGTTTTAGAAGCCATGATTACATTGATGAATGAGGCACCAACGGCTACAGAAAAGTTGATCATCAAACTAACCCTTACTAGCTGGATGTATAAATCAGAGAAAAAAAAAAGCATTGTATAAACCTAATTACTAAAGCAAATGAACTGGGTGCCCCTCCTGAGGCCATGGGCAAATCTGGCTTGGACTTCAAGGCAATTCTACTTACAAATCTTGGGAATTTTACAGAAAATAAAAAACCACTGGAGTTGATGCAGGTGGTTGGAACAAACTGTAAAAATGCATGAAGTCCACCTTCAGTGTAATGAAAATGGCTCCCCATAATACACAACCTTTAATTAATGTCCATAATTTATAGTTAAATTCAAATAAATAACTTATAAATATATAGCAGTCATACAAAGATAATTACAAAAGTTAAAGAAAGGGGATGCGCTTAACAGAGGTCACAAAAAGTGTCATTCAGTCCTGTCAATATTCCAAGCCAGCGCTTACTGGGCATGCAGTTACTCATAGACATCATACACACAGATGCCGCCTTGGTCACTGATGTTCACTGGAGTGATGTGTCAATGCAGCTGCCATCTTGCAGTGAGGCAGCCACTTCAACAGCTCTGTTAGGAAAGTATTTCAGGTAAGTGTATACTGATTTGTTACCATTTTCACAACTATAACAGGTAATAGTAGCAGGTCAAAATGTGTATGAAGAGACATACACATAAACCACTACAAAATAATAAACGCTACACATGTATTTGTTATAGGGAAGGAGCTGGCCAGGCCAACCAACCAGAGTAGTGATCCAGCTTCTGCTGCAGTTCATCTGTTAGGATCTCTTTGTCTTTTAAATCCTGTAACAGGGTTTTCACTCTCTTAAGATGTCTTTTTTCCCGGTCTTTGGCATTTCTTAATTCCCGTTGTAATTTCTCCAACTGCTCCTGGACCTCAACTATGCTATGTTTTGCTTTAGCAGGGTCAAAGGCATAATGGTGATCCTGAAAAATATACATTTAAGAGTAATTTAAATCGAGTCTCCTTATTTTTATAAATGTCACTGCTGTATAAGCCCAGCATCCAGCAAAGGTATTTAAAACAAAATCATTTCACTCACAGAGACTGACCCCCGGCTGAGGTCGAGTCCTCCATGTCCTCTGGCAGGTGGACGTGGACATTCTGCAGCTGCCTTTTTGTATGTCCTGCATGACATGGATGTACTGGGCAGCTATAGAAAATATAAACATTAAGTCAATAGGAGCAAAAATATAGTTTAATTGTTATATTTAGCGGGCATTACACATGACTGGTGAAAATTAAACTAGATTAAAAGAGAAACTGACATGACACTAACTTTGGAAAGACGGTCGGGAAATTTAAAAACGGATGGGATCGCTCCTTCCTTTAAACGGGTCGTCTGTCCAGTCCTGTCAAAATCTTCTGGTTCAAAATGACAGCTACAGATGACTGTACGGGATTGCGGCTCGAACCCCTTTCTCCTCAGTGCATCTGTCCATGCCCGTCGCCTCACTTCGTCATTTGGGAATCTACACACGAAACAGTCCGTCTATGCTTAAAACAGTAACATACAGCGATATAACGGTTTGACAAATATAACTTACTTATCTTACAGATATATTACTTTAATAAACATATTCATCCTTTGTTTCCTTTACCTGACAAAAGTTATCTCACTTTAGCTTAATATAGGTTAATTCAGTAACTTAGCAATCGTTCAGAAATCCAATATTGTAAAAAACACTTCTCACCTGTGAAATGTTATTCCCAGTTGTTTAGTTTTATCATTTCTTTGATTAGAGCATCCATAAGCAGCACAAAAGTCCGGCATCTTCCATTTGTGGTACTGCTCGGGAACCCGTCACAAGATGGCGGCGGAATTTACGCACGCTAACAAGCCCAATGATATCTATGGCAGTTACTAACGTGACGTACTTCCGGTATCCGGAGGTTCTGTTTAATCCCCGAAAAGGTCATTCTTTATGGTCTCGCTCACCACACGAAAACTCCTACTTTGAGACATGTTTATGTATATGCAAACTATGATCCCTCTTTTAATACTGACCGGCCTTCACGCGTTCCTGCCGCTTTCCGGGTCTCTTAATTTTGGTCCGATCACAATTACATTCCGCTATGAAGCCGCTCCCACCAACCAAGGTTCTACTTTTTAGGAATGGATTTATTCACCTTAATAGGCGGACTAGGTACACTGGCAATATTCCTTATTGCCACAGTGAACACACATTTTATTATTTAACATGCAGTAGTCTTTTGAGAAATCTACAATCGAGAAGACACCATGATGATACAATATATTTGTATAGAGAAATACTAAGAGGGTTCCTGTTAGAATAATACAACTACCCCAGTACTGCATTAAATTAACCAAGTGTGGTCTAGCTAGGTGAAGTAATAACTGTTGCGAGCTAATCATTGCTCCTGCAAAAATGCTTGTGAACGTTTCCTCTAGCTCACTCAGCAGGAGGTAGTACTGCCATTATCTCACGCTCAGCCCCCCTTAGACTGAAGATGAAGAACGTGGATAACCTGGGATTAAAGGGATTAGTTAAAAAAACTCTCAAGCTTTCTGCATCAAAGTATATTTTTATTTGTTAACATATAAAATTTGTATAGATTTCCCGCCTTAAGTTAGAAATAACATTTGACTTCATATTCCCGTTATTGGTAAGGGGACCAATGTCTTCTTTTATGCAAAACGAAATCGCCTCATATATTAAATATGAATCTTTCAGTGGCTCGTTTATGGATATTGCAGTGCTCTATGAAGTTTCCACCAACTCCATTTTCAGTTTTGAGTTGTGTTATTCCTTGTGCCATTTCAAATATGATGTAGTTCTATACTTTAGAATCTGTATATTAGTTTTGTTTTAGATGTAGCTGCAAAAGCTGTTGTTTAAAAGCATGGATTATGTAAAATGCTTTTTTCCCCATTCAAAATATCAGTTATTTTATGCTGTACTGTGTTTTTTTTATTTTAAAAAGTTAATTATTTGTATAGTGATTACATTTTTATTCCATATATGCTTATCAGATGAATTGGATTATTGGCTGAATAAAAACAAACAAAAACGTCCAGGTCAACATCATTTAATCGTAATCACGGTTTTAATTCCTAATACATTTCAAAATGCATTTTAAAGTATAAAATGTGTGTTGTTTAAGTGAACATTAAGGAATGCAGTTATTTCTTCCTGAACGCAGCACCCTTTCGTAATACAACCTAGGTAAAGCCTCCCAACCAACCGCGTACAGACTCTATGTGACGTCACAGTATAAGATGCCCTACTTTGGTAAACCTTTTCGTTCCAGACCCGGCTCCTCTCGTCAGGTAGGGCCTCTTTGTTTTTGGTAATGGTATGGTGGAGAGAAACTGTTACAGTTCCTTGCGCAGTTTAATATTTTATTGATATCGTGAAATTGAATAATTATAAAAGACGTCAGGTGGGCTTTGCAGTAAAATGAAAGATTAATCATTTGTATCCAGAGGCAAAATATCCATACATTTACAATGCGACCATGATATTAATGATAATGTAGTGACAATGATGATTTATTTATTAATGATGATATATCAGTCATATTTGCATGTTGGTGTTTAACATGTAAATTTAATTGCCTGGCTTGTGGGAGAGGGGGATATCTACCAAAATAGTGCATATGGAGAGGAGGCGTAGTGGGGGTCTCATAGGTGAGAGCTAACCAGGTGAGATGTGGATTTGTGGGGTCCATCAGAGTGTTGAGATGATTGGAAGTTGTCCTCTATGTTGGAGGGACAGATGAAACAGCCCCCCCCCCCACATATTCCATGTGAAACCTGCAATCACGTTTTAAAGCTCTTGGTGGAAAGCCACCGTTCATCATGCATGGTTGATGCACCTTGACTGCCAAACAACCACTCTTTAGGATGAAGCTGCTTGGTCATAGACACCAGCCCAAAGCTCAACATGTTCTGGACCAGCACAGGAGAAAGCAGAGGGTCCACTCTGCCCAGAGAGACATCTCCCCAGTGCCGTCTTCCTACTCAGAACCCGTCTCCCTGAGGCAGCGGAAGGTACTGAAGAAGAATCGCTTTAAGATATGGACCGTGACCCATGACTGCAGCTTGTCCTCATACAGTGATGGTTATGCTGTAATAATTAATAGGACTTTAATCCTCTGAGTCTCGATTTATTCGACAGGGATGTTTTAAGCAGCAAAAGTTTACCAGGATGTGCTGTATAAAGTGTGTCTTTTAGCTGATTTTTCCCTGATTTTAAAACCATGTATGATAACCCAGGCTTCATATGGGAGCAATTTTCAACAAAAAATGTTAATATTTCCGTGGGTTGGTCAGCAATTAACATACACTGTGAGTCTTTTGAGATTCATTGCAAATAGAGCTTTAAGATATGGAGCATGACTGTGTTACTTAACAAAAGAATGTGGAATAGGTGCCTTGTTTGTCCTTCACTTCCGGTTTGTCTTGAGGCTGTGAACTTGTGCTCTAAACTCTGCCCGTGTGTTGCCCAGGGCGTGACTGGTGAGTTGCCATGGCTGCGTGGGTGTGGCATCTGGGAGGATGAGGATGAGACGCAGAGTGTGAAGAGCGGGAGGAGGGTCAAGTGGCCACGAGGATTTCCCAAAGCCACGGACCTTAAACTACCGCCGGTCTCCGTTGGTGGCAGCAAAGTCCGGTAAGTCATCAGAACTGGTGTTTTATTTGTTACGTCTGCTGTCCTATTCCTCTGCCCGTACAATGATGGCTACTCTGTAATAATGTATCAAGTGTTGGTGGAGCAGTAGCAGTAGCTTAGTAGCATAGCTGCAAACTAAGCAAAGGAGCAGCGTTCAATTCCCAGCAGTGATGGACATTTCTAGTGCACAAAATACAAATCTAGACCATGGTTTTGTTTCAACTTAGCAGTTGAGTATAAAGAGATACTGTCACAGAGTACTCAGATGTTTGGTTGAAACAAAGTCTTGGTCTGGATTTTTACTTTATGGACCTGAAATTGTCTACCTCTGCTTGCCAGGTAGTACAGCCTGTCCTGTAAACATTTGTGTGCCAGCCGGTACTTATTTAATACTTATGTTGCTCGACAAGTAGCGCTAACAATGCAAGGATCTTCTGTTTCCCAGTTGTGTTGTAACAAGGCAAGAATTGTGGGTTCAAATCACAGAGAGCACAAATAAATTGCAACCCTTCATTCTAGTGTATTTAAGTCAATTTGGATTAAAGTGTCAATTGTAAGTGTAAAAATGTCAGTGGTTTTGCTTGTGGACATCAGCTGTACTGTCTCTCTTGTTTTTCTGGGCTATCTGTGGTCCCTCCAGCTGCATTTTGCATCCCGTATCTTTCAGGTGCAGTCTGATGGTACGGGGATCCAGCTACCCCCATGGGTGTGCATTCCCTCCCATATGCCAGCCCAGGACCACTGGGACCCGAGGCCCAGAGAGACCGCCGTCTCGGGCTGGGAAGAGGTACGGCAGAGGCCTGCATCTCACAGGAAAGCAGCGGCCTGCCTCTCACAGGAATGTAGCGGCATTCCTCTTCGCAGAGACCTCCTCCTCATCGCAGTTAATGCTGAGGCGGTGGTCCATTTAATGCCAGGAAATAAGTGCCAATATCCCAGCTCAGACGCAAGTGGCCTCCTTCGGCACTCATTACTGATTTAAAGGCCGGTTAGTCTCACTGAAACACACAGAGCAGTACAGCGCTAACTAGCCATGCAACGTAGCGCTAACAGCAGTACCTGGGCCTTCATGGGCCAGTTTTACTGCATTAAGTATAGCCTGTAAATGTCACAGGTTTTTCTATATTGATTAGATTACAAGAAGATTATTGGTTAGGCTGATTAGTTTTCATTCCAAATCATGTCTGTCATGTCCTGATAACCATAACATTTATATATTCATTGTATTTGGGGGAGTCACATGTTCAGTAATCTGATCGACTCAGGAGCCGCGCTCAATAGTTATCATTTTACTCCTTCTCTGGTGTTATTTTACATTTCTGGCAAAAATATCAGTGCTACCTACAGAGTATTTCAAAACCACACTCATTTTACGACAAATGTAAAACAGTATCTGCACACTCCTTTTAGTCAGGCTGTTTAGTCATGTTTAATTGTGTAACAATGTTGCAGATTTATTAGTATTTATTCATAACAAATGTCCATTGACAAGCAACGTTTATCATATCTACACATATATTCTGCACACATTTTCTTTTTATTAAGTGTCATATTTTTTTGACTGACTCATTCAGTTCTGCAGTTGTGTCCCAAAGGGACACTAAACAGAAATGTTAGGTGTTTTATGTTATAGCAAAGATGTTACCTATTAAAAAGCACCCAGTGAGGCTGCTTGTCAATGAGCTTTTTAACTTTAGAACTATTTGGGTTTCAATTTATTACTACCTGAAATAAAATTGATGACTGCGGTCATCTTGCCTTCTGTGATGAACTTTTGCTCTTGGTTGTTGCGTCCCACAGAGGAGTGGGGAGGCTTTGTGAGGCGGAGGACTGTAGCAGAGATGCTGACCCCAGTCACATGACTAGGGAGAACCTCCACATCCATCCACCTGCCTCCACCTGTGTCCCAGCTAAAGAGCAGGGCAGGATGGAGGATTGCACCCCAGCGACGGGTGAAGTATCCTTGGGGCTGGGGGTCTCCATCCCCAGAGGCCCTGGTGGAGGGAGAGACCTTCTCTCTCAGAAGCCCCAAGGCTGGAAGGAGCTCGGGCAAGTAACGGTGCCCCAGAAAGAAGGTATGCGCTTTCCCTCCAGGCTGCAGCAGCATGGCGGCCAGGAGTTCGTTCTTCGGCTGCGTTGCGGAGAGGAGCCACGGGACAGCAGCCTGACCCCAAACCCTGGGCACGGGCCCTACAGGTGGAGAGCACCCTGTCGCTGTAACAGCCCTGCTCCCTCTCACCTCCTTCAGCTGCCTGCCTCGTCGTTCCCTTCAGTGTCAGCTCATTGTTTGGCAGCCCGCACTGTGGAGCTGGCCAGCTCCAATGCTGGGTTGCTGCCCAAAATCACCATGACCTGCCCCACCCCTAAAATTCTCCCCTAAACTCCTCCACTAAAGTACTTCCCTGAACCTCCTGAATTATTCTTTCTCTCTTTGCAGGCCTGTACCTCCAAATCTCTCCTTTAATCCCCAGCCCAGTTCATTACAATATTTATTAAACCTAACTCTTAAACATTTCTAAATCCCAACTGCTAAACCTCACTCATAAATCCCCTGACTGAGATCTACCCAGAACTAAAGTTTATAGAAAACTGCATACTTTTGCAGCACTCTGGACATTTTGTTAAATGATCTTAATCAAGCTATGAAAAATGCCAGACTTTTATACACAATGTAATATTAACTGACGTGTGAGGATGTTCATTCTCACAAAAATGGACACTTTCCAGTGTTTACATTTCAGTGATGACAGAGGTTCATTAACCTGCCTAATGAATTATTTTTTGCATGCCATGTGTCATTAAAGAGCTACATTTATTCACTGTTCCATGCATCTCTGCTCATCACTGCATCTTGTGAAAAGCTCCGGAGGCAACGCTACACAGTGATGAACAAGTCTTACACTAGATCATGTGACCAACATTAACTGGAAGCAGACACTGCTTACATTGTGGCAGATGATTCCTCGGGCGGGTTTCAGGCACACCGTTTGAGGGGAATGGGCTTTTGCGGGCTCCAGATTCTGTTTTGCTGGCTTTCTCCTCAACAAAACCCAATAACAGGACCTGAGGCCAAGTGTTCTGCTCTGGTGGTTCAGCCAGTCAATGGCTCCTGGTCCCCTACTGTGACACTGCATTCCTCACATTCTTGGGACGGTGATGGTCGAGCATTAGGACCTTGTAATTGCACCTCTGTGCCCTTCCTAAACTGGCCCCTGCTGCTATTTCAGTAAACACCCTACATAAGGTGGTTATGGATTATATTTTAACTTTTAAACTGTTTATAGATGACATATAAACTATTCTGCTGTCATTGCCACAGGCAGTTAGGTTAATGAATGTTTCAGGAGTGCCTCAGGCTGTGGGTATCCATCTTTTGGGTCTGCAGAATTTCTGTTCAGATATTTACAGTTCACAGGATAATGTGAACTTAATTCTGTCGAAGGTATTTCTGTGAAGGTATTTCTGTAACCCTCCATCTTCGAGGCTGATGTCTAGAAATTTCAGGTCCAGATAGTTGAAATCCAGACCAAGATTTCATTTCAAGAAACAGTTGAGTGTAAATAATCACAGTCACAAAGTACTCAACTAGGTGGTTAAAACAAAATCTTGGTCTGGATTTTCACTTTCTGGATCTGAAATTTCTGTAACCCCTCCATCCAGGATATGCATGTCCTGTTCAGGGTTGCAGGGTCCGGAGCCAATTCCAGAGGCTACAGGTACAGGGAACAACAAGGCAGGGAACAACCCAGGATGGGGGCCAGCCCACCACAGGACACACACACACACACAAACACACACACAGCATTCACTCACACAGGCAGACCTACGGGCAGCTTAGCAACCCCAATTAACCTCAGCGTGTCTTTGAACCGTGGGGGTAATCCAGAGTACTCAGGGGAAACTCTGCAGTGAAATGGTGAAAATACACAAACTCCACATATATGGAGCCATGGCAGAGACTAACGACTGCAGCAGCATCCCACTCCATTTCTGTAAATGGATTCTTTTATGCTTGTTAGGTGTGGGTTTGTCAGACCTCCATTAGAGGGAGCTCTTGGCCTTTGTTAGGGAGTGATCAAACCTATTTCTGTATCAGTTTTTGGTTACTGATAAGCATTCTTACAAGAACCCTTGGGAGCTGAATGCCAATTATGTATTACAGCTATGGTACAAACAGTGGGTTACTTTTATTTCAATAGATAGATAGATGGGCAGACAGACAGACAGATGGGCAGACAGAGAGACAGACAGAGAGACAGACAGACAGACAGACAGATAGATAGATAGATACTGTAGATGGATGGATGGATGGATGATGTGATTTATTGATTCCA
>JABFEB020000060.1:21702275-21722150 GCA_019775895.2 Stomatorhinus ivindoensis
TATATATTGTTGAGAGGTTGATGTACCTTCAGAGAATATGGTCTGATCTAGGGATGAGACACTGCATCCTACACAGAATGCTAATTTGCTATAATATGAGAGTCAGCCATCCAGTGAGACAAGGATATCTCCCTGCTTCCCATACCTTTGGGAACACCAGAGGGTATCTCTGGAGCAGAATACAAACAAATCCAGCCAAGTGCTCTGTCCCACCTCTGCAGCCTGTGCTAATTATGCTTATGATCATTAAACCACCTTGCAGTGATACCAAATTACAAGCTACTCAGATTTAATTAGGAACTAAACACTCTAATCTTGCTTCGAGCGTGACTCGAGTGTGTTGACTCATTCCCCTAGCAGGAGGAATACTGTCCACATTTGAAACAAAGGCAGGGAATAAGAGGGTAGCTGGGAAGCAATTGTCTTTGCTTCTGACTCTCAGAGAGATGATGTATTCTTACTACCACAGCTGATGCTGAGCCCACCTGCACATCGCCATAATCTCTCAACAAGGAACAACTTGAGATCACTCAGATCTTCAGACAGCCAAGGGTGCATAGGAGGTTGTAAATACCCACGGCTGGAAAACAGTTGCAAATTACCATTATGCATCTTAGATGTTTATTAAAATGTTTTGTGAAGCACTCAGTGGTATAGCAGCATGCTGTAAGGATTAAAAGATGTTGGAGTTAATTTATGATGAAAAGAGCAGGGCTGCCTCTGTGCTTGCAAGCCAGCAGGACCTAGTGTACCAGCACAGGTCTGGGTCTGGCTAATCTCTTATGTACGTTACCATGACAATTAATCATGACATTATTCCTTTGCATGCATTCAAGTAACGGAATCAAACTGACTTTCCTAAGAGAGGTTTATTTGTACTATTCTCTACACTTTAGATTAGCTCTAGAGACACTGAAGCTATAAAATCATATACATGGCACTGACGAAAGAAAAATTGTTTGTGGGGGGCAGCTCTGTGGGTTGGGAATCAGAAGGTTGCTGGTTCAAATCCTGTGGTTGGCTGAGTGATCCCACCTTAAGCGAGGCCCTTAACCCCTATTGCCCCATGGACTGGCTGACCGTGCTGTTCCCTCTACACCAGCTTCATGAGGTGGCTTCCTGGGATGCTTTTCCAGCTGCCCTGAAGGAGGTCCCACATAAATGCTGAGCTCTCATTGGCTGCTTTTGTTTCACTCTCTGGTGAAACTCCTCCTGTGTTCAGGTCAGATGAATGACGCATATGATTGTACATGTCGTAGGCCTGTCTGGGCGAAAGTCAAGGCCAATTAATGTCAGCCAAGCTCTGACTGGTACTAGAAGTTTTTCTGTATTCTGTGGTTTGACTTGGCAATGTCTCCGTCCTGCGGTTTTTGTGTCTGTCCTTTATGCAGGGATGACCTGATTTAGCATTATATTTTCATAATAAAGTCCATTGCTGGGTTGGACCCTACTCTTGCCCTGCTGTCCTGTCCTTATGATAGATGACCACCTTTCTATCTGCTGCACCTGCGAATGTTGCTTCTCTCTGTGCCTCTGAGCATTTCTCTCTGTCATGCCGACCCTGTGTGGCGCCGTGGGATCGTAGACCATGGCTGTGGGCGGCACTAGAACCTGCCTTCCTGAGGAGGTCTTCTCACTCTGGGGGAGATGCGTAGGGCAGAGCTCAGATGGGACTGGGAGCTCATCTGAAGCATGTGTAGGATTGGAGAGCAGTCTGCTGAGGTTAAGATGCGAGGCTAAGAGCCCAGTGCTGACTGATTTAGACTCTTCTGTGAGGTCACAAACACACTGCCCTCATTGTGAGTGTGGTAGGTATTTAACACCAGGACTGATGTCACTATCACTACCTAGATAGCCTGTGTAGATCGTCAAATGAAGCAACGGTCATATTTTTTGACACATTCCTGATTAACAACTGGATGTCATTTATGCTTGATACCCTGTAATCAGACAGCATTAAAATGAGCCGTGAGTCACGGCTTCACCTCTTACTCATCCCATCTAAACATCCATGTCGCAGACGTCGTTCATCACATGGTGGCTTCAGAGAGCTTCCAGAAGGTGCTGCTAAAATGATCCTGTCATGATCTCCTTCCCCCCATCAGCTGTGGTGTGGGAAGATGAAGATATTGCAGAACTTCTTGGGGGATCACAGTTTTAAGCAGAAAACAACCAAATTAAATGTGTTGGGGAAAAGAAATCGAAGATTTTCTAGTTGTACCGTTGGATGTGACTGACTGATTACCATAAAGATTACAGCAAGCACCATTTCAGCATCAAACAACCATTTTAGAGTGTTGTGGTTCTGTAATGCGGTTTTATTAAATGACCTGTCGCGTGGGTGATTAAACTTCTCCTCCAAGGTATATATAGCTCTCTGGGAGAGAGAGAGAGAGAGGACTTGCAGCTGCGCAAAGTCTCACAAACCTGCCTCTGAATGCATTATCTGTGTATGTAGAGTCTGGCTTCATTCCATTTACAGAACCGCACAACTGCCAATACTATTATGTTATGCAATATTCTACTCACCAGTGCTGTGGAAAACTGTGGCCTCACGACAGGAAGTCACGATCTGCTATTTGGTACCTGATTTCCTCCAGGCAGAGCTGCAGGCACTGAGGACCCCTGGCTGAGAAGTTACATGAATGCTAATTTGAGCTCAGTTCAATTTCTATCTATCATGACAAGCAGTAAACAAGTGTGATTACAGAACACATGGTGACAACGTCTAAATAGTCAGAATATCTAGTTACAGCAGTGTTTTCCAGCCAGGTCCTTGGGGATCCCATGTTTTTGCTCCATCCCAGCTCCTTGCCAGACAGTCCACGTTTTTGCTCCCAAGCTCCATGAAGACCAGATTGGGAAACAATGATTTACAATATGTATAATTATTGTACCTAGCGGGTTAGGTATCTGTGTCTGTAGGTATCTGTGTCTGTGATCAGATGGTTGCTGATTCAAATCCCCAGGCTAACAGTTATACCACTGTTGGACCCTTTAGCAAAAGCCATTAACTGCAATTATTCCAGAGACACCTGTCTTGGTGATTGTATCTTGATTCAGATAAATGTAAATGAAAATAATGGTGTGGCCGTTCATAGTTCGCATTATATTGAAGGGTGTTTGATGTGCATGGAAACAGTACTGGGGTTCGATCGCACTGGAACACTGTTGGAGACTCACAATTTTATGTAGTATGATTACAAGATAAGAGGTCATTTTTAGTGGGTGATTGATGCTGTTCCTGGCAAACTGGACGGCCAAGAGCTGATTCAGGGCGTTCTTCAAAGCACATCATGACGGTTACCCATATCATTCTAAATAGAAATGGAGTGTGTTTCATGTAACCCAAAACAGAGGAATTTCTTATTTCCTAGCCTACAGTCTGGGAGATCTGAAAGGCATGCAGGAGAATTGGTATCGGTATCAGTGCTGGGGGCTGCAGTCTGCCGCATGCAAATGACAGATGGTGCAGTGCGGCGCCCTCTAGTGGGAACAGTGTACACGCACAATAAGACCTTCCCGTTTTACCATTACAGCGACTGTCTTAATAAGCTATAAACACCATCAAGGAGCAGGCAGGGCACTTGTCAGTATCCGTATAACACGATATACCTGGCCGAATATTAACAAATACCTAGCAAGGATACTAGCTGACTACGTCATAGCCATAGTATTAGTATTAAAAACGGTGATGATGATTATGATGATAGTATTCCATCACATTGTCCATGAGAAGCAAATGAAATCTGGATAGATTTATAATAATAATAATAATAATAATAATAATAATAATAACAATAATAACAATAATAATAATAATAATAAGACAGGATGAGTTATTGGATGTTCGTGATTTAATTTCCCACTTGAAGCGTTACCAGCACCCTCGGAACTCCCCGTGTATCGCCGGTTATGTCAATGATATGCGCTCCCTTCACATCACGGGGAGGATGGAGAGGTTCCGGCTGCGTTCATAAACAGGGCTAACAAACGTCACGTCTGACAGCGAGTGTGGGGTGTGTGCGAGCGACAGCGGCCAGCTAAGCGCACTATTGTCGCGGCTGCTGAAAGTCCGGGCAACTTCTGTTCTGGCCGATTTCTTCTCCACCAACATTTAAACCCTTAAAGCGATGGTGGTAGTGTGCCGGGCAACCTTCGCGGAGGCTACACTTACGGCTGGGATTGAGAATTCGAGTCTGGATGTAGCTGATTGGAGTAAAAGAGTTGGTGATCAACGAGTGGAGGAGGAGGGGAGAATCTGAAGTGGGTTTTTATGTGTGACTCTCAGGCGGCCATGTTAACCAAGAAACCGTGCGCTGCCATCTATCCTTCTGGTAAGGAGCCGCAAGCCAAGAACTGAATGGGGAAAGAAAACATGTTTAATTAATTTTTTTCGCGTGTCAGCTGAGAGTGTGTTATATTCTCTGATCGGTTTGCTCTGACCGGTGTTGATGCGATGCACACAGGGGTCTGTCATTTAACTGAGCGTCCCTTAACTAACGTACGATTTTAGGTTTTGTATTCTAGCTAAATGTCCGGGGCGTTGTTTTTCTTCCCCAAAAGGAAAGCTGTGTGTCGAATAAAAAAGGGGGTGGCTTTTTTGGTGTTTTCCGTACAGTAATAACCAGTGCCAATTATTATACATGCACAATAATATTAAAAACGAATAAGTGCCTTGCAATATCTTTTTATAAATTTTACGTGTTAATTTAATATCGACCATAAAGGCATGCAATAACTTTTATTTTTGCGCACAGATTGACTGTGCAGTGCAAATTAAGATACATGCATTGTGCAATTCAGATAATTTAGGATGGATTATTTCTGTTTCAACGGAATTCCCCTGTTAAACGACATCAGTACTTTCAAGGACATGTTTATTGATAACCCATTACAAACGATAGACCGGAATTTGTATACGTTGCTCTGACGTGGGAGATTAATTATGAGCGTTAGGCATGAATGACAGTGCTCCCGTTTTTTAATTCTCTCTCTCTCTCTCTCTCTCTCTCCATGTTGTAGGTAAGGGCGGCGAGGCTGGTTGCCAGACACAGTCTTCCCCCGGAATCGGCGCTGGGGGTCACCGGGCCGGAGACGAATCCGACACACCGTCTCCCGTCACGCTGCCACCGCTCAAAAACCCCAACTCGATCTCGGTATGATGGATGAGCGAGCATCCGGCATCTGCACGCATGTTAAGGGTGGGGGTGGGGGGGAGAGTCCTAGGTTTTAAATTTTTTTTTTTACCGGCCCAAGATCGTTCATTAAAATGCTGATCACCGAAACTCCGCGTCTAGAAGCACGCTGACGTCACGGCCGTCGCCCAGAATACGTGTTTAATTTCGGTTTCGGTATGCACGGCAGCAATGTCTCAGGATGCCGCCTTAAATTTCCACCAGATTAAGTTACAGAGTAACGAGCTGTCAACGCCGAGCTCCGCTCCGTTTAATCTTTTGTTGGTCTTTTGTGTTGGACCGTGTTTAGATGGAGCACCGCTGTTCGCATTCGGTCAGTTCACCTCTGCGATGCTTTATGCGAACGTGTACGTGTGTGTGTCGGTGTGTGAGAGAGAGATAGATAGTCGCTGTTAATACGATGTAGCCCATTGAGTGCCGCCGGTAAATTTAAGGTAATGAACTTAAAGTCGCGGCAGAATATTCAATATCATCTAGCCCGGATAAAATCGTGACTCCGTCAGGGGGGGCGGTTAGAACGATTCCAAGGGACAGGAACCTTAAAAATTTTGGAACATAATCAGATTGGTCTGAGTTGAGGACCCAATACGAATGTGGACTGGAGTTTGACAAAATGCAAAATACTTATGACCAGCGCCCATGTTAGAGCGCATGTGTTCCTGCTTTCATTTTTAACGTGTCATATCAGTTCACTGTTTTCTCAGTAACCCAGTGTTTCACCCAGTCATCCATGGCCCTTAAACTTCATTTATATTGCTAAAAAGTGCTCTTCGGGATTGAGTTAATCTGCTTCACAATACATTAATAAATCTGCGTTCGGGATCTATAAACCTGATGACCTGGCAGGAAACTGAGCTTTTCATAGACAAATGAGAAGTTATGTGGTGGGATTTTTATTTATTTTACAGTAGAATGTTTAAAGCTGCCCTTATTAGACTTTGGCTCCATGCACTTGGGCTGTGTGAGGCTGATGGCCATGTTAAAAAATACTTGCACGTCTTCACCTGTGAGCTGAAATTCCACAGATAAATGTTCATGTGGTTGACCCTGTTTGGCTATTGATAATCCTGAGTGCTAAAAAGCTAAAAATATGGACGTCAGTTAACTGTGGGTGTAAGAGGAGGTCCCATCTGAGCTCCTGTCTGTGATCTCATTATGCTTTGAGCATATATCCTACTGGGTCGTGGGGGATCTGGAGCCTATCGCAAAAGCAATGGGCATGAGGCAGGGAACAACCCTGGATGGGGGGCCAGCCCATCGCAGGGCACACTCACACCTACGGGCAATTTAGTAACTCCAATCAGCCTCAGCATGTCTTTGGACTGTGGGGGGGGAAATCAGAGTACCGAGAGGAAACCCCACGACAACCCAGGGAGAACACGCAAAATGTGTGAGGCAACAGTGCTAACCACTGCACCACCATGTCGCCCCTTGTATATATAAGAATGTAAATTATGTATAAAAAAGTTTCATAGGGCTGCCGTCATCTGAAGCTTCTCCCCCTTACTTCACCCCTACTGCCTAAGGCCTTGTTCTTAGCTAGCATCCAGCAGGCTGTGAGGCAGTCTGATATTTTAAGATGCTGAAAATATTTGCCCTGAATGGGAGTCATGTGAGGCTGGAGGGTATTATCAGAGCCGTAGTGTGTTTTGCGGTCAGACGTTCGGGAGGCCCGTCGCCTTTGCTCTGCTGGGGTCCGCGGTTACCCCATTTCTCACACTCCCGCTACGGGGAGAACAGACGCTCTGCGGCATGACGTTCATAAGGCATCATTCTGGACGTGGGTGCAGCTCGATTCTCCGAATGCAGCCACTGAGAGCCTTCAGTATGCAGCATGTGTTTTTGGTGTCGCCACCCGTCCTCCACCTGTCCGTGCAGAATGCATGTGGTACCGTGTCAGCTGACAGATCCTCTTGTGCGCTCATTAGGGCTTCGGATACGAGTGGCAGCACATGGATGCCACCTAACCTCGGGAGGCGCACTGATTGAGAAATGGTACGCTTAGTGTAATAGGCAGGGCCTGCATTTGAAAACATATTACAGTGGCTGTCAAAATGGACTCTCTTCCTTAACCACCTCTGTCTGGGAGTAGCTATTTAGCCAAAGAACGGAGGTCAAATTTGAAAGACCTTACAGCAGGGGTGGCCAATCTTACCTGTAAAGGGCCGGTGTATGTGCAGGTGTTTGGGATAACCTGTAGGTCAGCTGTTCAAACCCAGGTGTGAGGACTCTTCAGCCAATCAGTCCTCTAATTAGTGACCTAATTGTGGAGTTGCAGTGAAAACTTGCATACACACCGGCCCTTTGCGGATAAGATTGGCCACCCTTGCCTTAGAGGTTTTTTTTTTTAACCATAGTAGTTGGTGTTACGACGTTGCAGGCAGGTGATTCAGTGATGCTGTTCTGTCTTTTTTCCAAAGGCAGAGGGAGTGATGGATTACATTTTTATGTACTCCGATATGTTAAGTCGGAGTTTTATAGTGCTCTAGATTTACTTCCAGTGCAATGAGTTCTGTTACTTGGCAGTGCATAAGAGATGGTCTGACCAATAGAGAGCAGCTGCAGCCAGGAGAAGATTTAAATTTTAATCTGAATTAAACTGTCTGAAGTGGCACAGACAGTGTGAAAATTGTCTGCTGATATTGTGGTCATTGAGGCACTCTTACTGAGTGTCTTTTCTTGCTCTTTTGAGGAAAAGGTTATCTAATGATAGAGACTAAGGGATATCATGTTTCTATCAAGATATTGAGGTAATAATTTCTTTGTGAAAGCTTTTGTGATAAAGGAACTGGGACATTTTCTGGAAAGCGTGTGTTGTGAGTAGCAGTGGGCTTTGGTAAACTTTGGGGAATGCTCACAGGTGGATGAACTGAAGTACAATAAGGGAACTGGAGTTAGGGTTAGGATTAGAATTATTTAGAATTTAAATCTCCCTGAAATTTGAATTCCCCAATGCCAACTGCAGTTCCATTCTTAGATTTGGATTGGAATTGATGAATGCATTCCAGAATGTCCCCAGCCCTGATTCTTGTAAGGCCACCTTGATAAAGAGAATATTTAAAATTGCGAAGGACTAGTTGCGTAACACAGCTGAATTATAGACTCGCAGTATGGTATCTGACACCTGCATTTCTTGGAGGAAGGAGCTGGCAGACATTCTTGTTGCTCTTGTTTTTGTTGCTGTTTTTAAATTTATGAAGTCATTATATGCTCATGGACTTAAGTATATTATTTCTGTTGTGTATATCTGATTTTTTTTGTTTTTATCCTAATGGCGCTCCTCTCTCTCTCTCTCTCCCTCTCTCTCTCTTTTTGACACCAAGGTGGGAAACTCCAGGCACACAATGAATGACCACTTGCATGTTGGGAACCACCAGCAGACCCAGGCTCAACAGCTGTTTGAGGATAACATTAACAAGCGGGCAGTATTGACAGCGCAACCGAATGGTCTTGCCCCCGTGGGTCGGAGTGGCCTCCCAGCGCAGGATAGGGTGCAAGAGGGTGTCCTCTGTCGGCAGGGCAGCTCAAACTCTCTAAAATCCTCCGACAGCAAAGCCAGACCTGCTCCCATGTCCCCAGAGCAGGCCATGAAGCAGAACGTGTCCAAGTTGACAGCCTTTGAGCATCACGAGATATTCAACTACTCAGAGATCTACTTTGTCGGCCCAAATGCCAGGAAGAGGCCTGGTGTGGTTGGAAGCCCCAACAACAATGGCTACGACGATGACCAGGGCTCCTACATCCACGTGCCTCATGACCACGTCGCCTATCGTTATGAAGTGCTCAAAGTCATTGGCAAGGGAAGCTTTGGCCAAGTGGTGAAGGCTTATGACCACAGAACGCACCAGCAGGTGGCACTCAAGATGGTACGAAATGAGAAGCGCTTCCACAGGCAGGCGGCAGAGGAGATCCGCATCCTCGAGCATCTACGCAAGCAGGACAAAGTTGCCGCCATGAATGTTGTCCACATGTTGGAGCACTTCACATTCCGGAGCCACATCTGTATGACCTTTGAACTGCTTAGTATGAACCTGTATGAACTCATCAAGAAGAACAAGTTTCAGGGCTTCAGCCTGCCTCTAGTACGCAAGTTTGCGCACTCTATTCTCCAGTGCCTGGACTCCTTGCACGAGAACCGGATCATCCACTGTGACCTCAAGCCGGAGAACATCCTGCTCAAGCAGCAGGGTCGCAGTGGTATAAAAGTAATTGATTTTGGTTCCAGCTGCTATGAGCACCAGCGGGTGTACACCTACATCCAATCCCGCTTCTACCGTGCACCGGAGGTCATCCTAGGGTCACGCTATGGGATGCCGATTGACATGTGGAGTTTAGGTTGCATCTTGGCGGAATTACTGACGGGGTATCCTCTTCTGCCTGGGGAAGATGAAGGGGATCAGCTGGCTTGCGTCATTGAGCTTCTGGGTATGCCAGCCCAGAAGCTTCTGGATGCATCAAAAAGAGCCAAAAATTTTGTGAGTTCTAAGGGTTACCCACGTTACTGTGTGGTGACCACCTTGCCGGATGGTTCCGTGACGTTGAATGGGGGGCGCTCACGTCGGGGCAAGGCCCGGGGTCCCCCCGGGAGCAAGGAGTGGTCGACGGCTCTCAAAGGCTGTGATGACCCGTTGTTCTTGGACTTCCTCAAGCAGTGCCTGGAGTGGGACCCATCCTTACGCATGACCCCCAGTCAGGCCTTGCGACACCCCTGGCTCAGGAGACGCTTGCCAAAACCCCCAGCTGGGGAAAAGGTCCCTATGAAGTGTATCCCAGAGGGTTCTGGGACCGTAACGTCTGTCTCGAAATTACCTCCCTCCTCAAGTTCAGCCACCAAGCTGAGGACTAACCTGGCTCAGATGACTGACGCCAATGGGAATATCCAACAGAGGACTGTGTTACCGAAATTAGTGAGCTGAGCTGGGACCATATCTGTCTAGTAATTTATTCTTTTTTAACAAGGAAGTAGCCTGTGTCTGATGCCAGGGTCGGGTGCGAAGAGGGGGAGTGGCCTGTCACTGGCTATTTCTGTGTGAAGTCTGTGCAAAAGTTTTAGGTTAATGGCTGGCTTTGTTTTGCACCTTGTTTTTTAAAGTTTTTAACTAAAATGGAGCCATGCTTTTAGGTTCTTATCTCAGGACTGTACGTGATGTTCCATATTGCCAACATTCATGCAAACTGACCCAATATATTACTGATGCCCGAGTCATTTAACGCTTTGTCGGGGACTGATGTGACTGGCTGCGCTGCGGTGGCCAGCGTTTACAGTGCAGGGCTGAGAGCTCCACACCGTGGCCATTGCATGGACGAAGCGGGTGGCATCTACCACGGCACCCTCCTTATACCCGTGTCAACAGTTGCGTATATATTATATTTGTGCCTCCTTGATGCTAAGGTTACAAAAACAGAGCTCTTCTGCTCGACGGTCCCCGGGATTGAAATGCAAGTTTTAAATAAGCAAGAAAATGTGACATGGAGGTGGGCGATGAAGTAAAAAAAAAAAAAAGGAAAAAAAAAAAAGAAAAACGTGCAAAAAATCATGCAGAATTCTTTGTTTTAATGTTAAAATGTGTTCACATTATTTTTGTGCCTAAAATTGTCTCGACATTCCTTATTGGCTGAAAGATGGGAATTGTGGAGTAGATGCATCTGTGCAAATCACAGTTCAAGGTCATGTCTCTGCCGTGACACCACATGGTTTAAGTGAAGGTATTGAAAACTGGGTGGGTTTATATCCACATGATCATCCACATGATCCTTACGTTGTGGCTCAGGTCTCTTTCTGGTCCTGCTCATTCTCTGAGCAGCAGCAAACTATGATGTTTTACAGTTGGGTATTTAAAATGACATATTCTGGTGCTCTACCTTTTTATTAAGGTACTTTTTTAAATGTAATAAAACCATGTTAATTGACTTGCGTAGTGGGTTGGAAAATATTTTCTGTGTTGCCACTAGCAAGGAATTGCGTGACGCAGATCATTTAAAGGAAACCTGTGCGTGTGACAAATTACATGGACTTATTGAACCGTCATGATTGTTATAGGTGTTCCAGACAAATTAGAGCACAGGTCTTTGTACGTCTGTCCATTTTTAAAGATTGAATTCATGACTGTAGGGAAAACATTCTGCGGAGGGTACTTGGGGTCGGAGTTCTGCAGCAGTGTTGTAATTCCCTCGACAGCAATATTTGGGGTCATGGATATTTGTACCCACGTATTTGCAAAAAGCCGTAATTCTTCAAACAAGGTCCCTCAATTCCAGCAGCCTTTTTGGTGGTGTCTGAAACGACAGGTTTTAAACACGCCAAAATCTCAATTTTTAAGTCAGACTTTGAATTCTAAAGAAACAACTTTGTACACTCTCAAAACCTACTAAATTTTGTTTTGGGCAGTAGAATAGATCAATTTTTTGTAGCAGATTTAGCACATTTTTAAGGGTTTGTACACACTTATTTCCTAAAATTATCATATGGAGTTGGTGAGAGTTCAGTAAGCACTGAAGCAAACTGAAGTACAGGTGCTGTGAATGCGGAACCTGAATGTGCTCCATCGGCATGGTAACCACGGAACGTCCTCTAACCTTTGTGTACTACCTTGTGTACTACGATAACCTCCACAGCTAATGCTACACCCATCTATCCTCATCTATCATGAAGCAGAAAATAGCCGCTCTCTGGGGTGGTGTAGGGGCCCTTTCCCCGGGCAGTCCCACAAGCTGCTAAGCATAGTAGCCCAACAATCCTAGTGCCACACAGCTGTGAGTATTTACAGCAGCAGGAAGAGTCATGCCCTTGGTTTTACACAATGTGCCTTTGGTTTTAGTGTCTGTCCACCCATTTCCTTTGCTGTAATCCCACACAACTCCTTGATTGGCTATAAGTATTGGACCAGCACCCTATCATATCTGCCCACAGACAGTCAGTATGGTTTGATTACACGGGTACCGTTTCTTCGAATAAACACCTGTAAGCACCTGTAAAATAATCCAGTATTAATTTTACCGCACGGCTTTCTCATGGGGTGAATGGCGACTTTGTTACTGTAATATCTTCTGTCTTAACATCAATGTTGGTAACATCAGCTGAAGGTGGGTGGGGGGGGTGTATGTCTGGATTTTACCTCAGTCTGTCGATGCACCATGTTTCAGATTTGAACCCAAGGCAATTGGTGCAGGGGCATCCCTCCCTGTGGTTTCTGTGGATACGCCAGAAGGTAGCTCTTTACTGTTCCTGATTGAAGGCCTTCCCACCCACCGCGTCCATCCTGCCATACTCTGAAATAAGGGTCCCCAGTCATTTGATGTTTGCAGACTGTCTTACAGGTCATAGGACATTTCATGAACTGGTAAAACAGCGGAGGGAAGTTAACCAGCCCCTCTGGAAAAGCCCCCAAAATTCCCCGCCCTGTGGAATACTGGCAGCAGACTGGGGGAGGGGATCCCCAGTCACAGAATACCTAGCTGCAGGATGTGAGAATCTTCTTCCGGGGCAGCTCCGAAAAACCTGCAGTCGTCTGCTGTAGTCGAAACAATGTAGCATAACTTCAGAGCTCTTTTGTGGAAGCGGACGCGGTGTGACGGCATATCCATGGTGAATCAGGATGTGGCCCATTGTGTGACTTGGGGTCAGGCTCATGCTACACAGTCAGGTAGCCGGTGAGGACTTTCTGAGGCGCATTTCCTGCCATATCCTATCTGTACTAATGTTGAAACCAGAACTTGGCTACTGTAGGAGACCTCGAATGAATAACAGACTGATTACTTGTTTGTGTTATGCCTCTGTAACATTAAATGTACATATGTGGAATTTGCAGAGTTCATTCTGGATGTGTATCTTTTTTTTGCCTCTGGATAATTGCTGCTGAAAACACACAGTGTCGTGGTGGGTTTTCATCTCGGGGGCCAGTTTTATGACTGTATGTATTGTACAGCCGATGAAGTAAACAATTTTTTAGTGATCATTTGTTAAATTTTATCGTTGTGGTCAGAAAAATAAAAAATATCCATCTTTACGAACGCTGTGCATAGTGACTCTTTCTTGCATCGATTATATTTGATTATTATTACTGCTCCCTGCCATATTTAAAAGTAACTTCTGCAGTGTGTTCATTTACTAGCGTTGTAGATTACCCACAATGCACCTTGCTGGTATAAGTTGATTAAGAAGTTCAAACTCGGTGACAGTATTTGCAGTGTTTTCTCATCTGTTTTGGTGCAGGCACTGGAAGGAAAATCTCTTGGGTATGCAAGCAGCCTTTCTAAATAACTTTCATGCTTGCATTTTGCCTTATTTACACAAAGACCAGGAATTTGCCAGGAATAAAACATGACATGTGTGAGGAACGCATCCTGTAGTTGCACTGTAGCCAGAACCTGACCTTCCATGCTGCAGTTCATTCAGAGAGCTGCTGCGTGTGTCTTATGAAAATATGCAGGATGCTTACTTATGAACTGGGTTTGTGATGGAGAATGAAGGCATCAAATTCTTCCATCTATGGTTGCGTTTGCAGCTAAACAGACAAGTTTGTTGATGAAGCCTAATCTCAGTTTTGACGCGTTTTTCAGTGAATTGCCGTACTGATGTCAGCATGTGCAAGATGCCATTGTATGTTTGCTGACACGCAGTTTAGCCGATAAATGAGTCGTTCTCATGTGGTCTGTACCAGAACATCAGACTCGATTCCATCAGGAATTTTCAAACACATGTGCACAATAAATATGATGTTTAAGACCAGGGCAAAGTCCGGTGAACTTAAGCCAGGTGCATAGGTTGATTTTTTACTCTTTAAAAATAGTTTTAAACTCTCACTATTATTCAGAGGTAAAAGCACATGTGGTAGGTGCTACACGGCAAACAAAAAAGCATCTATTGAAAGAATTTCTGATTTGCAGTTAAATAAACTAAAGATGTAAGTTCAGCCAGGTAGTGACTGCCTGATTGTCTGCAAACTGAAGCATTTCAGATTAACGCAGAGAAAGCATCCGGTCTCTTCGAGTGGAAAGCTGACTCTCCGCTTCACCTTGTCCAAACTGAGTCGGATCCCCGTCACCTTTAAGCACCGGGACTTCCCACCTGCGATCAGTTGATGGGCCAGCTGAGGGTTAATGTTAAGTGCTGGGATGGCACCCGGAACTGGCACATTTAGCACAGGCATGAAGGATGTACCCAATGGATGCTTCACAGCCCAACATATCCCACGATTTATTGCACAGAGGTAAAGTGGGTGTGTCTCAGCTAGTCAATAGGAGCGGCGCTTTCTGACTCATGGGGCGAGGGTGGGAACAGCTGGTAGGAAGTTATCTGGCGGCCAGATCCTCCCATCTGACAGCGCTTTCTGGACCTTCAAAAAACGCAACCTTCAAAGGTTACACCTTCGTAACCCCTGAATTTGGACACAGCCAATGACTGAACCACATAGTCCTGGACAAACTGATCTGTGTATTACCTATATGGATGAACATACTCCAGAACATTCTGTGTTGAACCAAGGAAATACCCATGTGTGTGTGTGTGTGTGTGTGTGGTGTATATATATATACACACATACATATCCTTCCATTGTTTTACCAGTCAGGGGACTGAGAGGTCATTTCCAGGGGGTTGCATAAGTGTGTATTGGACAGAAATGCTGCCAGACTGAATGAATCATGTGGTTTCGCTTGAGCGAGCAAGATTCGTTCGCTTGGCAGGCACGACACGTAGGGCCTGTCGCCGATGTAAAAACAGAATCATCTGCCACTGTGAGCAAACCCAGTGCTGGGTCACGTGACCTCGCAGCTGAAAGGGCGTGCGGATGGGATGGCGCCTGGAGACGATGCCTTTTAAAACATCATCCGGTGTTTGTGGTAATTCGTGGCATTCTGACACGACGGCGTTGTCTGTGTACCGTGTTGCGGCTGTGCTATTAAAATAATGTCAGATCCGAAATCCTGTGGATTTAGAAATGCTACAGTAGAGTGTAATTTGTCCAGTTTATTTGGCATGGTTTAATCAAATGCCTTTGTGTTTTAGCTCTTTGTGAGGTTTTGCGAGGGCTATAATTGACCTTTTCAGCAGTCATCTAGAACTCTCCTTTGCCTCTATGTCAAATGGGAGGTAAAAAGAATGAATCATAGCTCTTCCTCTTGCAAAGTGTTACACAAACACCAGTGCAAAGGTCGGCTGTGTTCTTTTGACACTGTGGGGTACAAACATTAACTCCTAGGTTATAGAAAAACATGTTACAATGCAATACAGTGCTTTTCATGCAGTGCAACTGACATCACCATAGCTTTTTAGGAATGTTACATACATTGACAGTATATCATTGTTGCTGTAATTTAGTGATTTTTCTTAACCATTTTCACCTAAAATGGTAGCCGAAACTGTCATTATCATGACAGTTTTAAGATTAAACACAAACACAAACCTAGACAAAATCTTTTTAAATCTTTCAACTGCATTGTACAGTATGAAACCCACAATAATCAATTTGTATGATAAGTTTCTGCTCAATTTTTTTATTAGTCTTGTCATTTTTTTCTCATCTCCATCACTCTTGTCCTGGATTTGATGAAATACTTTTGTTTTTTCATAAATAAATGACAAAATAATAAAACTCATTAACTACGATAGAAGCAACATCAACAATTTAGACCAGTATTTCCCAATCCAGTCCTCGGGGACCCACAGACAGTCCAGATTTTTGCTCTCTCCCTGCTCCCTACCAGACAGTCCACATTTTTGCTGCCTGAAAGGGAGCAAAAACCTGAACTGTCTGTGGGGCCCGAGGACCAGATTGGAAAACACTGGCTTAGACAATGAAGCTGTATAATTTGAGTCTTCAAAGTATTTCTAATAAGTAGAGAAAGTTGATATGATGTGTGTACTGGGGTGATAATCGCTTCTCTCGGTTTTCATAGTTGCGGGTGGGGAATTCTACCATTCCATTTTCCTTTGCTGTGTAAACTTAAAGCAGGACAACAAGCAAACATACAGGGTGCTGGACCTACAGTGCTTTTGTTTGTGGACTGTTTGGTCACATGGTAACTGACGGCCAATGGCGCGCTGAGTCAGGGCCTCCTGGCACAGTAAGGGAGTGTGGTTTAATAGTCCTCCACAGGGGCTTCCAAAAGCAGCATGAAATCAGGTGGCATCCCATCAGCACCGCTTATTACATTATCCTGTTACTAACACAGATAGGGCATATTTAAATGAAGCAGGGTGTTTCAGGAGCCGATCACATGACCACAGAAGTCATGTGGGCACCGAGAATTAGACCCGTGTCACAGACTCTGTAGGCTTTAACTGGAACACCCAACAGTCCAACCACCTACTGGATCTTGGCGTAATAGTCACAAGGAAGACAAAAAGTTGAACGGAAAGCTTGAAAGAAAGAAGTAATGTTTCTGTGAAAAGCTCACCGAAATCTGGGGGTTTTGTGCATTAAGTGATAGGTTAAATGTGGTAAGAAGCTCATTCTGTTGTTTTTACACAAGTGGATTTGTTAAGGAGTCAGAGGGAGGAAACCTGAGCCTGTCACCCCCCCCCCACGCAAAAACAATCACATCCTCGTGTAAAGACAGGCTGGGAAAATGTTCAGCTATCCTGGCAGGAGCTGTGTGCATGTTGGACCTCAGGGAACTTTTCGGATGACAGTCGTCATTTCCAGCCCCCACGTGGCTGCACTCTCACTGTTCCCTGGGGCGTTTGGCTCAGTCCCAGGAAAGGCTGTTTGAAAGGAGAAAGGAGCTGGTGTCAACAACTTTAAGGGGGGGGGGGGAGGGGGAAGGCCTCAGTGCACGAGTGTGCATGTGTGTATCATATTGCACAAGAATTGCACTGTTTCACAAAAGATCCCGACCACAGGTGGAGTTTTGGGGGGGGCAGTCACCAGGGTTGAAATTGCAATTAATTAGTAAGACCAGGATTGCACATGTTCTGCGCTGGCACTTTGCATCATTGCATAGGTGGTTTCTTTGTAGGCAATGTGTGCGTGAGATATGTGCATTAACACACAAGGTAAGCAGGATGTGGGTTTCCCCCCCCCCCCCCCCACCATGAGCAGACATCAAACTCCGCTTATGGTCCTGGCCAGTGCAGTTCACAGCAGCAGCTTAGGACCTGCTGATGCACCGTCAAATGTTCTTCCACCTCTCTAATAGTTTTTCGCCTTTCTTTTCCCTCTCAACATGTAAAGCCAGCCCAGTGTAAATAAAAAGTGAGAAGATCCATTTCTGCAACAGCTTTTGATTGGTTGGGCTTCGCTGGTGTTTTTAATAACGGAAAATGAGACCTTGAAACCTGTGTTAGGTATGATTACCACACTTGTGTGTCGTCCAATGTCCAGTTTAACCTGGTTTTAGTGGGTTAACCATTCAGCAATTGAACCCCAAGCCCAGATTTTACCCAATGACTACTATATAGGTGTAAATAAATTAACTAATAGTTGAAACAGTAAGTCTACGGGACCAAATTTTACTGGTTGCCACTGGGGCTAAAGCATGGCGTGGCGTTGTTGGTTCACTGGCTTGTTGACCAAATCACTGCTGGTTCATGTTTACCAGAGGCACCATCCTTAGAAAGAACTAACTGCTTTTTTTGTCACCCATACAATATTTAACCCATGAAAACAATCAATTTAAAAATCTGTTCTGTATTTGAAACTAAATAAATGCAACGGCCTGGATGTCAGCTCTGCAGACTTCAGATCACATGACCTGCGAGGATCTCAGGCAAACAGCAAGACTTCCCAGCTGGCGAACAGGCTTGTCCTCCTAATGATGAGATTCAGCACAAACACTGGGGCTCTGCTATATCTCCCACTCTGCTTGCTGCTGTGCTGTCATGTGACCTTTACAGGAGGTCAAAGTTCACCAAGAACAGGAGCTCCAGCCAGGTGATGCTCAGTGACTGAACTGAAGAAAAAAACTAATTGTGGCTAATAATAATTCATAAATCTTAATTCTTGTTTCTTAACACTCTCCTCCATCCAAGGCTGCCCCGGACATCTGTAGTGACTTAATAGTCAGAGCTAATTCTGTCTGTGAAATGAACTTGATGATTGCAAACTTCCTACACTTGGGTGAAATCGCCTAGCACCCATCTAGCGCCGGACATGAAGTGCCGTGATAACGTTTCTGCCTGGTATCTCATAAGACTTACCCTCCCCCATTCAATTTAAATTTATGTGCTTCGAGCAGGACTTGGTTCTGCTGAAGGCGTGTTACATCATCTGTTAACAGATGGACAGACAGAGGCTGTAAAAAAGCGAGCAGGGTGTTCCTGAGTTGCCTTGTAGTGTTTGATCAATTTCCGTGTGTTCTGGCTGCTTATGGCCTTAGACTATGGACAGGAGCAGCACCCCCTACAGGATGCCAGGTGTACTGCCCTGGCCTCACCTTCCCTGGGATTGGTGTGTACCACTCTCGTAGGTTTACGTCTGTTGAGTTGCGGGTGATGGTGATGACACACTATAATTCTGAGAACATATATTGGGCAGTCATTAGAGATTTGAATTTCTCTTTGATATTCTCTTGCTGTCTTATGAAACAACATTCCATATGGGCAGGGCCAAATTTAGGGTAGGGGGACCCCTGGACTAAAGTCATTGCCAGAGCCCCACCTAGAGCATAAATTGCTGCTGACAACCAGAAGAATTTTTTTGGGGTTCTCTACAACTCGGGCTCCTGAGCTACAACTCATATTAGTCCATGCGTGAGTGCGGCCTTGCATTCAGGTGTCAGATGTGTACAGAAAGGTTCGTTTTCTTGGGCCTTTTCTGGTCTCGTTTGTGATCCCAGGCAGGAGTAGACGATTGTCAGAACACCAGACTGTCACTGACAGTGCAATCAGAATGCTCAGCAAATCTGAAATTCTGGGCATCCGTCTCCCCCGTCTTTCCTAAATGTAAGACTGACAGGGAAAGCCTAGAAATGACGCTGAAGGTGCACAATCTGTAGCGGGGCTGAGAGCTCTTACATTAGTGGACGGTAGGCTAATGGTTGCTCGCAAGCCCAAGAGGGAAGCAGGAAGCATGCCGTAATGGAATTGGATGCTATATCCTACGAGCTAAATCTGCAGTGAAGAACATTAAACGATCAGCGCCATGTTGTTCCTGCGCGTCTCGCCATCCTGGGTGGCCTGATTACTGAAGACTGATGTTTACAGTGACCTGAAGGTTGGTGACAGGCTGGGAGACAAGCTGAATTCTGGTGCCGGGGCTCTCATGCACTACTGGGGAGTGATGGGGCTATTTTTGGATTGCGGGGGCCTGTGACAATTTGTCCCCGTTCCTTTGTGGCAGTGGGTGATGGTGGTGGTGGGGGGGGGGGCTACTTAGATTTATTCTGATAACCAATATTTTCTGAATTCTTTTCCCAGTCAAAGAAATAATATTGAAGACTAGAGGAGAAACTACTCAGCTTTCATTTACCAATTTTCTATGCCGGTATCAGTTGCTGTATGAGGTATGATACACACATCTCCAGGTCCAGTGATAGCTGCACAGAGCATCTCCTCACTGTCCTCTTCCCAGCTGCCATGGCCAGAATCTGCACAACCACCTATATCTCACAGCAGAGCCCTGTTAGCCCCATCCTCTTCAACTGCCACGATGTCAGTCAGCCCTCGTTTCCGAACTTCAGCTCCAGCTGTCAGACTTAGCTGGTGTTCTTGCATGTTCTTTAATACGTTGTTCCTCAA
>JABFEB020000060.1:21723719-21741565 GCA_019775895.2 Stomatorhinus ivindoensis
CCCCCCCCCCCCCCCCCCCCCCCCCCCCCCCCCCCCCCCCCCCCCCCCCCCCCCCCCCCCCCCCCCCCCCCCCAATGCTATAATAATGCCACTGCATACTGAGCCTGTGTTGTTTTCAGTGGGGGGGTTGGGTCTTTCTGTTTCATACATCCTCCCTTTCATTGTCTGTCTTCCTCTTGTTCTACCTATAATGCAACAAAGACAGCGGCATGGTTAGGCCATATATCAGTTTTGGCTGAGCTTGGGGGGGGGCATCAGCTGTGTGTCAGTTGTCCCACTGATCGCACAGATGGCCCAATGGCTGGGGCTAATCAAAGTACTGTGACACTCCTGCAAGCACAAAAATAACTCCTACCTCCATCATATCCTCCCCCACTCTTCAACCCGCCGATCAGCTGCTTGCTCATTAGCAATGGTGATTAATTAGCACAAATGCTAGGGCCTAGGTCATCAACTGGGAGGCTAATCAGTGCTAATGTATCCACTTGATGGAGGGCATCTGGACAGCTTAACCGCACGTGCTAAGTGTTAACACTGACCACACTGATCACTGCAAGGCCCCAAAATTTTTGACTCTCTCCTACTCCTGAGCCTTTGTACTGCATCCACACATTTCTGTGCATGATCTCTGAGCTATGCAGCAGCTTACAGCGACACCACTGTTCTCAAAAGCTGGATATTTACTGAGATAGTTTATGATCACTAAGCAGGCTGAGAAACTTCCAAAGAATCAAAACATAGTCCAATTGAAAGGGAAACTGCATCTCACTCATTACATTCTTAAATTTAACATTAATTTTTATGCAAAAATGATATCTTCACATGTGGAATTCGGCCGGCAGAAATCATAGAGCTATCTAATGTGATCAAGCCAGTTGCCTGAAAATATTCGCATTCTCATTGTGTAGTGTCACATCTGATCCCAATTTCCTTAATTTAGCAGCAGCTTTTATCTAAAGTGACATGCAATTGAAAGCAGAGCCAGACGATCCATGGGGCAATTGGGGGTTAAGGGCCTTGCTCAGGGATTCAATGGTGAAACCAGTCTACTGACCCGGGGATTAGAACCAACATCCTTCCGATTACAGACACAATGGCCTAATCTGCTGAGCGTTTTCACAGGCAGCTCAGCTGAGTGATATATGTGCATGTGGTATCTGCCATGGGGCCTCCTGCAAGCTTCCTCCTATTTAGGTCATTGGCTCCATAAATCTCCGCCTCTCTACCAGGGCAGGTGGTTGGGGCAGCTGCCACTTATCACCCCCCCGTCTCCCGCAAAAATGCAGCGTGGAAAGTAGGACCCGGTGGCTGGACAGCTGTCAAGGGCGCACCCTTGTTCTGATGACCGAAAGACAGCTGCACAAGGCCTACTGGTGACCACGCCAGAGGTGAACATTCTGTGATAGCTGGAGATGGAGGAGACAGCGTGTTTGTGCCATGGGTCATCATGCTGTCTGCTTCATGAGAACCTTATCTGCTGCTAGTGCAAGTGTTCTGGTAGTAACCAGAAGGTGGCTGGTTCAACTCCAAGGGTCAGCAGTGTGATGTCAATGTTGGGCCTCTTAATGTCACCTTTAACACCCCAATTGCTCCATCAACTGTCCAACACAACCTTCTTAATTGTGTGTTGCTTTGCATAAAAACATCTGCAGAAAAGTGTAACGTAGTGCCCTTTTAAGCACACTTTTCAAGAACCAAAATAATGAAGCCATTTAGCTGCGTGGTGTGTTACTGGAGAGCAGAGCCTCTAGTGATCAAGACATTGAGATACTGGATGGAATCAGCTGGATCACACTTGTAAAAGTCAGACGTATTAAATTTATACAGACGTACCCTGAGTTACCCTCAGACAGTCATCTTTAATGCTTACAATGGTTTCTGTCCTTTTTTCATTTGCACACGGTACATATTTTATGAATTTGTTGCATGATTAATTTAACTTGGTACATAAGCCAAGGGATCACGATGGAATTATTTTTCTGGGGAGATGGCAACTGCTGATCTTTGCAGACAAAGCATAAATAAAAGCAGTTATCACACAATGGTAGTCTAGCTTTGCTCTAATCTGAAGATTTCTTCCATATTCTGAAGGCTGGTAGCAAACTGCAAGGTAGTGGATTTGATCTCATTGGGTAAACGTTTGGAGCATCTCAAAGCATGATTAAAACAGCCAATAAGGGTGGCTGTTTCAAAAGGCCTCGTTGACCTATTATTTAGCACATTTGTTGCCAGGTGTCATGGGGTCTTGTATTGTAAGATCACTGGCTTGAGCCTTAAAAGAAATTCCCTACCCAATTCTCATTACCCTGCCTGTGTTTTGTCCCTGGTTTCTATTCAGGATCTCGGGATTAAAGCATATGCCACTGATGTGAATTGTGTCTATTCCTCTCCTGTTTTCCATGCGTCAGATCTGCAGATTTGCTGCCTGTCCTGTTTTTTTTCCTACCAGGAAGGTCTCTGTAGTTTCCCTGTTGCTTTGCCACTTCAGCCTCCAAGGCATTGAACCATCACATCTATTTTTAGCACCCTTTCTATTACTTTTGGATGGTTGAACCAAAACCTGTTTTTCTGGTTAGAATCCTCTCGTTCGCTCGAGAAAGAATCGTCGTCTAATTGGCAAAAAAACTTAAAAACCCCCTGTTCAGCAGGTCCACGTTTGCGTTAATCTCTGGTGCCGGGAAGCAGGATCATGTGCACGTAAGAGCAGAAGTCGTTAGACAGCTGAGTGTCTCTGAGAGGCAAACGGTGAAGGGAAACCAAGTGACTGTGAATATACTGTATCACGGATCACTCATTAAGTGTAGCTGTTTCCTGCAGACTTGATTGGGTTGGATAAAAAACAACATTGCTGAATGTTTTTGGCACGGTTATGGAGCAGTGTGCTTCCTCTGTGTGTGGTGTGAACAATATTATATGTCCTCTTCCGCTGTCGTTCTGCCTTTATTTTCCATGGCCATATGCCTGTTCTTTTTCTGGCTCTACCAAAATAAAACGCTACCCTGAGATTAGTGCACAAATAGACACTTGGAATTAAGACGGAATGCTTCAGAATTGCTTTCAGAGAGTGGAATCCCGTTTCTGACAGGCACGTCTGAAGAGTCACCTATGCTTTTCAGTGCTGCTAACTGGACTCAGGGTATTTATAAACGTCTAGAAGCCTTTGGTGACGTGTTCGGATGCCTCTGTTTGGAAGATGACTATAGATGCTGGAGCAGAAAGCTAAGATGGAGCAGCATTTAGATTGGCTGAATGCAGGCAGCAGTTAGCCCCTCCCCTTAGTTACTCCTCAAGGCTGTTAGCCCTGGATGCCTTCACCCAGCCTCTCTCTGCTTCTGCACGACGTGCTTTGATTGATTTTGAAAATGGCTGCTTTGGGTTAGTAATGGAGCGCACTCAGCACGCTAGGGCAGGACCATGTTACAACGAGAAGTGGGCCCGCATTGATCCAAGGCAGCTTATAGATGCGCTGACATGAAAATGGTCTGAGCTCGGTGAAATCTCAACGCTTTGGGGTGTGCACCAAATATAGGAGCTCGGAAACGTGTGACACTTAGATATGTAATCGCCGGTAACGAGTGACTCATCAGCCCACTCTGTAATCTCACATGGCTCCCATACAGAATATTTAAAAGGGACTGTAAAGCATTGGATTCCTTAGTTGTCATTACATGAATTTCAAAGGCCAATCAGTTGAAAGCTTGCAATTAAAGACTTCAATCCATCCAACTTCTATATCCACTTGACCTATGCAGGTTTGCAGGGGTCCGAAACCTATCCTGGGACCTATCCCAGAACCTACCCCGGAACCTATGCCGGGACCTATCCCAGAACCTATCCCGGGAACTATCCCAGAACCTATCACGGAACCTATCCCGGGACCTATCCCAGAACCTAGAGGTGCAAAACAGAAAATAAACAGGACGGGGCACCAACCCATTGTAGTGTATACTACCATTCAAATCTAAATATTAGCAAATATAATTGGTAACATTTGCTAATATGTTCTCCAATTATTCAATGTTAATAAGCCTTAAACAAACTAAAGACTAGATTAAATCCGAGGGTCGGCTATTTTATTAACGGGTCAATTATGTGAATTGTTCTGTATTTCTCAAAAGTGCACATCCTGATGTGTTCCCGTTCCAGAACTCACAGGAGGAAGGTGACAGAAGCAAAAGAAGCTGGTTTTTATCTTTTGTGTCAACAGTCAATCGGACTAAATGTTTGGCGTTCAGCTTGACTGGTTTCTAGTTTCTGTTTGGCATCTAGATTTCCATCTCTGACAGGCTCATAGAGCTGTTTTCTTGTTTGCTTTTGCCTGGGAATCAAACAACAGAAGAAAGCTGGTCCTTCTACAGTCACACCGTTGTCCTGCCAGGCCGTTACGTGGCTTCAGGTTCCCGTACAGGGATTTCTCCTGAAATCGCAGGGAAGCTGAGCCCTGTTATATTTGGAAAGGCCTGAAGCGTAGCCAGAATCCTGCTGTCTGCCTGCTTCTCGGAGCGGCTGCGGCTCCATCTGCGCAGCTGTGAGCCATATTGTGCAGCTGTAATGTAATGGGACCCAGGAGCAGGTCCAGTGACAGATGGCAGGTGCCTGACACATGATGTCCGGCATGTCACTGCTTGCTCTTGACCCTCACCAATGGTTTGACAGGGACTTTTGTTTTTTTCAGATTTCCTCTTGGCTGGAGTTCGACCTGATTACATGTGCATATATTGTTGCCCCACAGGATTTCATCTAGATGGTCCTCTGCATACTTTAGTTAAGGCCTTCTTCACATTATGTGGGCGACTTATAATTTGGCTTTATTCAATTCAATTGAATTCAATTAATTTTTATATTCCGCCGGTCACATCACAATTTACCCAAAGCACAAGAGTGTGTGGTGATGCATTATAAATTCATGTATACTAAACGTTTCCTGGTACAGGGATTTCCATGACTTTGTTAGGCTCTCACACAATGTGTTTTATTCTGTGACATCAGAGCAACGTCTGACATGCGGTGAGTCAGTGTGGTGTGTTTAGTTCTCCAGTGAACCACCATCTGTCCCTCAAAGTGTCTCTCATTTCTCATGACCTTCCAGGCTGCCCTGTTTGCCTGCAGCTAGTCCACCATGATATTTGGTTGAATTTAATTAGCTGATGGTCTTAGTGGAACATGCAAGGCGCTTTACAGCTTTCATCCATAGTTACTCGCTTTGTGTATAATTGTCCACAGCTGATCACCTCAGTGGAGCTGACCACAGTGAATCCTTCGAGGCCTGCTGGTTCGGAGGAGAATGCCTCATTGTCTTTGACGAAGAGATCACATCCATCAGACTCTCATAGTTTTACTAGAAAAACCTCTTCACACAAACTTCGGTGTGCTTGTCAGTTGTCAATGAACCCAAAACCATTTTCATTCAGAATTTTGGCAGCGAATATGGGACTTGTTGTACTCTATATACTGTAGTTGCTGCTGATATTTTGGCCTTCTGCTTGAGTTATCTCAAGCCCTGTATAGCAGGGTACAGCCCAAAAAAGGCTTCTATCCAGTACAGCACACTGAGCAGACTGGTTCCAGAACAGCTCCTACAGATGACAGGTCTTTGCAGGCAGGCTCAGTGCCTTGGGGGGTGGAAACAGTGGACGGAACTTCACGCAGCCCAGTGTAAGAACAAAATGACCGAGGAAAAGTTATTTCTGTTCTCATAAAAGGCCTTGCCATCTTCCTCATGCCTGGGTCTGCAGTAGGTGGGGGTGGTGGACACATTAGTCTGTCCTCCACACACCGCTGTGGGGCTGTAGCTCATATCAAATAATCTACTCCATCATGGAGCAATCAGTACTACCAATGACAGGTTCTGAAATCATTGAAGTTCCCAGAAAACCCCAGTGATCTTCTGGCCAGAGGTGGACATTTCAGGTCCAGGAAGTAAAAAATGTCTACCTGTGCTCCTGGCCTTCTAAGTTGGTCCAGTAAGATTTTCTGCCACTTAATCTAGCAGCTAAGTCAGTGTCTCCCAATCCAGTCCTCGGGGACCCACAGACAGTTCATGTTTTCGCTCCCTCCCAGCTCCAAAAATGTGGACTATCTGACAGGGAGCCCGGAGGGAGCAAAAATGTGGACCGGCTGCGGGTCCCTGAGGACCAGATTGGGAAACATTGATTTAGCTGCTTGGTTAAGAGGCAGAAAGGTTCTGTGAATCTGTGCCCTGGAGCATTTCCCAGTTGCCCCACCTGTTTTATCAACATCTGAAAATTTGCTCAGCTTTACTATGACACTTGATTTCTTTTAATGTTGAATAGCCTTTACATAGAGTATTTAATCATCTTTGTGTTCTGACAGGTGCTTTAATTCTACAAATGTTCAGTCCTCCACTCATAGCCTAAAGCATTCAAACACATTCAAAAGAGCATTTCATTTCCTGTACGGCCAGTCTGACAGGGGATTTTTTTGCCGTTTGTTTACTTGATCTAGATTAAAACAATCCCGTAACTATGGGAAGACTATATGACCTTTAGTAGCCTGTTCAACTGAACTGTTTATGGACAGCCACTGAACTGAAGTGACCTGGCTTGGAATCCTTGAGTTCGAGGGGAAATCACAGGCCAAGTCTGAAGGCGAGGAATATCCCACCTAATGGCCTTGGATGTCCTTGGATGAATTTGCACTTTAAAGAAGAGTCATGAAGCTTAGTGCCCTACAAACCTAATAACCGCTCCCTGCTCTGCCTCAATGCCGTGTGTCTTCATTGTCTTTGACTTGCATCTTTGTAGGGTGGGGTTGCCGCAGCGATTAACAGACAAAAATGCTGAAAGTCACTTGCAATATGGATTAACTTAATGACATGATAGGTGTCAGAAATAAAGTTAGAACACTATCCAGAGTGCAATGATCTTCAAATGCATTTGTAGAATGTTGCAAAATATTCCTTCTAAGGCAGCTCTTGTAAGGACATAACCAGATAAGCCAATACGGGATCCCTCAGTTTGTACCAGCTGTACAGCTCACTTAACAAATGATTGCAGAAGCTGATCATAACTAATATGGCTAAACTTAGAATGGAAACAATGAGACAAAAATGTCCCACCCACATTACATTCCAGAGTCTTTGCTTGTTCCTGTCACCCACAAAAACAGGTCTGTCATATGCTTGGAAGGGCAGAAATAGCCTTTTTCTTCATATGAAGGCGAGGTGAGCTGGAGAGCGTGTCACGCTTTTGCAGGACAGTGACGGAATAAGGATGCTGGCACACCATGTTTTTTTTTTTTTGTGGGACCGTTGCCTGGCAACCACATAGCCTAGTGGATTGATGCTCCGGGGAGAATTTGAGCCGCCTTCTTATGGAAGAATCGGCCGGTAATGATGCAGCTGCTGTCAACGAGGGGTGGGAGGGCCCGCAAAGCCTGGGTGATGTCCGGAACGGCGACGCCCTGACAGATTCCTCCCCGTTACGGAACTGCCGCTGCCGGTTCGAGGAATGTGGGTAGACTTGCTGAAAGCACGTCAGCGGTCAAAGATGGTGCCAATCCTCAACCACCAGGTGACTGTAATACTGAGACCTACTGTCTAAAAATATACATAAATAACCTGACCACACACCTGGTATGAATTGACCTGTATATACTGTATGGGATGGTAGGACAGTTACATTAAGAGGATCAATATGATTTTTGATAAATATGATGTCTATGAAACATACAGGTAATAAATATATAATAAATGTATATATTGAAATATGTCTGATTTATGAGGCCAGTCTATGTAACTTACGGTTGTGGGTGTAATCCACAGGGGCAATAGGATAGGACTAACAAAGAGTCCCCACTATCAATTCTGACCCAATCAACTGGTCATTGAGTAATAAGGACCCCCACAGGCTGACTCTGGTTGTTTTTATTTGTTTTCTGAAAGAAAGACAGGGACAATACGTCTGCAAACTGTGCTCACCATAACTGTGTCGCTGGCACGAGGCCGTCACAGTTATACAGCCTGGGAGTACCTTCCGCCTCTGGTTAATGTTCCTATTTTTGGCTATACAGATGATTGGAATCCTTTTAAAATAAAAAAAAATCCAGGATTAAGCAAGTCCTTTCGTTTCTATTCATTAACATGTACATTCCCTACTTTCGTTTCGTCTCTCTTTTAATGCACGGTTGGGCATGCAGACCCACCTAGCACCACCTAGTGACCAGAGGAAATAAGGCAACTAAAGGCTGCAGTAAATTATTTCCACCACCAGGGGCGTACTGTTGCCAAAATTGAACAGAATGAGCACATACGGGATTAATCTAAACAGAAGTGAAATTTATCAGAAGTATCCATCGTGTGTTATCTGGTTAATTACTATATATTTTTATGACCTATAATTATTAAAGCATTTATACTTTATATATTTGCTTTAAATATTTCATTTGAAATTCATATTGAAATAACTCTTGCTTTAATGGTTTATTATGTAATTATAGTCTGTTATTGGCAAGTTATATGACAGAAAAGGCTTCTTCTATATCAGAAAATAGAATAAAAATGACTCCCTGTTTCCTTGTCAGACCTAACATACAACTGTTGGACTGCATCTGGTAACTGAGCACTACCAGCATGAATGGAAGGCGGGGGGGAGTAAGTGGACGCTTGGAATCTGTCACTTCACAAGAACACCATAAACCATCAAAACTTAACAACTGCAGCCAATCAATGCATTAATTACTGCTACTTATTTATTAGCACTGTCTAGGTTACCTAGCCTGTACAATTACACATTTCCCAGCTTGAATTTAAACCTACAACCTTGCTCAGTATTGACACCCAAGTCTACACTTTGGCCAGATGTTCACATACACAGGCAGAACGAAACATGATTGGTTCAGGGAGTTAACCAATCAGACTGTAGAGGAGGTAGGACCAAAACTGATTGGCAGATCCCACCTCTTCTAGTTACATGGACCCACCTTCTCTATAATTCGATCTCTCTGAACTAATAATTTTTCATTCCACGCTCTGAATTCTTTTGTGTACGTAAAACTCCTATGTGCCTGTAGAAGCTCTAAAGAGGCAGGAGGGAGCTTCTCCTAAAAGTATAATGAAGTCATATTGCATGAGGCTGACTGTACTCATTTTACTATGGGCTGTAAAATGGTCAACAGGGTATTTGAGCAAATTGAACTAAGCAAATAAAAGCTGCACTCCAAGGCTTTTTTCCTATATATGCGATATGTGCTTTATGTGAAAAGCCTTGGCTGAATGCCAATTTCACTGCACATTGATGAAAATGTGTTCTAACACAAAGAGGAGATTAGAAGCAGCTCATTTCTAGGTTGAGATTAATGTCAAATGTCATAGGCAGCTCTCGTTCTGTGAGGATTGGTTTCTGCTCCGGTTTAGAGGAATACCTGAATTATTCATGTCATATTCCACACTCCATTGGCGAAAAACCAACAATAGGCTGTGATACAAATCACTTAACCAGGGAGGAGAATAATGACTTATGTTCTGGCATGTGCGGCTGACAGCCTGGACATCCGTTTGTCACACAGCCTTCCCATCAGCAACAGGTTGGACATCAGAAGTAGGGCCACCTCTAGGATCTTTTAAGGAGGGGAGCACAGGAGAGGCTTTAATTATACAGAAGGGCCAACTTTATGTAGCAGATATAAAGATCCATAGTCTTTTATTTTAAAGTGTTTCTATTAGTCTCTGGGCCCTGGTGGATCATGCGGTCATGCTTATCCAATGAGTAGCATTGGCAGTCGGGTCTCATGTGGTAAGATGTGAGGCGAACGAGAGCATGGGTGTTTTTTGGAGAAGACAGTTGAGTAATGGCAGACGGGTGCAGTGGGAACAGAGTCGCGTGAAGGTAGTTATATTTTGAACCCGAGCGACCCGGTTCTGTTTTTGGTAGCGTTTTTTTTTTAGTTATTGAGGCTGAGCCGTCTCAGGCGGAGAAAGTGGCGAGCAGTCAGGGCGTGTGCTGGGTGCCATTTTGATCTGCAGCGGAGGACGGAGAAGCAGTGGGGCTGTTGTTTGGGTGTGGTCGACAAGAGTGGGCCGTGACGAGTGGTATTCTCGTGAGTTTGAGTCGTATCCTGGAAGTGGAGGAGCTGAGGAATATCGTGGATTCGAATTCGAATCAGTGGTGCGGAAGTGTGCCTTTTTTGAGAACCAGGGCCCCGGAGCTCGGGCGAGTTTAGCCTCAGATGCTGTGTGAAGGAATGACCCTGCCATGCAGAGGCCTTCGTTGCATGCATACTCCCAGCATCCTAGTTTATTGTACAGTACTTGTGCAAACCCTTAAAATGATGTTGAATAATGATCATTTCAAGTTCCGAACGGCCATTCGGAAAGTAACTCATTTGTAAGTAGAGGAGCGTCTGTTTTTTCTGTTACACCGTGCGCTTTATAGCCTACTGTTTAAGGTTGGTGGACAACGGAAAGACAAGCAACCTTTCCTTTTACAATAAATCACTCGATTAGGTGTATATTTTGTGTTTAGGGTGATTTATGCATTCGAACGTCTTGAACTATCTGGGGTTAGGGTCTCAGGAGTACAGGGCTGTCGGCAGGTTATATCGATACCTGGCTGAAAGCATGTGCACTTCAGGATGCCACCGTGTCCATTTAGTCCCCTGAACCTGCCTTCCAACACCCTACTGCAGCAGGTCAGGTAAAACATATTTGCACGCGCAAATACTGGGACTCAGGTCCTCTCATTACTTAATCTCCCTGGGTAGGATAACAGCTGGTTTTCCCCCTACCAAGGTGGGGCGAAATTTCCCTGCTACATTTATCATTAGCCAATGCTAATTTCTGCTAGCACATCTTTCAGAATCGCCATGTTTTACAAGTATCAAACACTAATAGAATTAGCATTTGCTTGCGTAAAATTGCATACCATTCAGCTGTTCTATCATACTCCTTTAAGTAGGAGATTAACGGGAATGGATCTGTACATTGCAATGTTCGATAATACTAATACTAAATAATATACAGAATATGCCCTTTTTCCTTCAGATAATCCATACACAGAATACCGGTATCTCTGTACATTTCGATTAATCAGTTGGTGGTGATGCAACCAGCTGGGCTTGATCGCACTTCCAGCACTGATAACCAGCAGGGCCGTGTCAGCGTGGTTACGGCCTGGGTAAGGCTTGCATGTGTTACAATGGAAAACCGCCAACTCGTGGTACGACTTGGTTCAGTTTTTGGTATCAGTGGAAATGCACCACAAATGTAAAGTCCCCCTCCGACTTCCCCTTTGTTGTGGGTGTCATATTACCAGGGGGAGACTTACAACAGGGTATCTGGCCATTCCAGACTGCAAAAGGGAAAAAATTATGTTTATAAAACAAGAAAGCTACTGTCACACCGTGTGTTTAACCATTTATAGTTTTTGTATAGTCCAGAAGCATAAGAGACTGAACGTTTATATAAATATTACCCAGTTTTTCTGGCCTGTCTTCTTTAGAGTGTGCTGTGTCATGGCTACCACTCTATAGTGCAAAGTTGCCGTGGCGATGCTGGCGGGGTGTGAAACCATCAGTAATGGGGTTCGGCAAGAACTTGTTTTTGTCGAGGAGCCTCATTATGGATTTAATTTGCTCATCTATGGGGAGATCAGAGGGTGGGATAACTTGGGGTGGGGGCCTCCAGTCCAGACTGACGGGGGAGTCTCTTGGCGGGGGGGGGGGGGTGGCTTGGGCTCAAAAACAGCAGTAGGTCCTCAGACTGACACAAAGTGGCACACAGTTTAAGCCATCTCGATCTCCCCCACATTTAATACCTCGAGTGTCAGCAGGCAGTGTAGTGATTCAAGCCTTTACATTAGTCGTGCCACAGTATTGTTCTTAAGTCAGAAGCTTCAGGGCACATATGCATTTATGTTAATGAGGGCCTGCCCAGTACTTGGATGGGAGACCAGCTAGGAAAGCTGGGCCGCTGCTCAAAAAGATGCTGGTGTGGCCAGCAGGGGGAGCCCATCCTGTGGGGCCGTGTGGATCCTAATGCCCCAGTGCAGTGACACAAATGGTGCCATCCTTCGGATGAGATGTAACACCGAGGTCCTGACTCTCTGAGGTCATAAAAATCCTTGAACTTCTTTCGAAAGAGTAGGGATGCCTTGCCTACTCCTTTCTTTTCCCAGATGTCCTGAATAAAACTGCCCCCTGTGGCCCTTTCATATCTTCTGTATTCCTAATCGTCCCCCATATCTATCCGGTGAATTCTCTCCTGCCCCTTCACCACCTAACTGGTGAGTATAATGGCGCAGAATGGCTGCCACTGCATCATCCAGGTGGGTGTTACTGTTACAGTGCTGCATGGAGCAGGTGGGAAAAAAGGTGATGATCCATTAGTGACTCCAAGAAAAAAAAGGGGGGGGGGTATTAAAGAAACAGAACACACTGGGGTAAACTACAAAACAATTAAACCACATGGGGACAGAACTACAGTACAATGGGGTAAAACACTATTTAACAAAACTCAGGAACCAGGCTAAAGAAACAAACACAGAGCAACATAGAACAGACACAGGCACTTAAACACACACAAGGTTAACAAGACATAATGCAGAACAGGTGAGAATAATAACCAAATTAACCAATCAATGAAAACACAAGACTACAAGCAACAGGTGGAATCAGAAACACTTAATTTACCCAAACTAGGAAATAGGGAACACAGAAAGTAGGAGACGAACCACACACCAGGGATACAACACAAGGATACCTGAAGCAGATCCAGAACAGAACATAAGCAGAGCAAACCTAGGACAAGAAAATTGAAATAGACACTGGGGAACAAAAATCCAATAAATACAAATATACAGAGGAGGCTTTGCCTCCAACTCATGACCAGAAAGTTTACAGCCTCATACTCAGCCCATAAAGTGGCAGTCTGGGGAACTGGGGAAACAAACTAGGGACTTGAAGGACAAGAGACAAGGTGAAGAAGAGGAGGATCAGCAGCAGATGTGTTGGATAATGGGAGACAAGGGAAGAACCTTTGGGGATCTTGTTCAAGGAAAAACTAACAGTGAAACTGAGAAGAAAGGCTTCAAAGTTTTTTTGACTGTTCACTCAGTGGATATATAGTGTTTTCTGCAAAACCAAGCATAGTTGAAGTGATATATTTTGTCCTGAGACCAAAGAGACCCGATTTCATTCATAACTCAATTTCGATAAAATATGCAATTGCAGTGTTTTGCCTCTGCATGGCACTGTTGTCCTCTGGCTGTACCAGAGGCCGCATCTGAAGCCTGGTAGTGCCCTCACCACTGAAATGAACACAAGTAGGTGAGCTGGGCATTTCTTGGGGACTCCCCTTTCTTGTGTCCCATTAAATGCTCCGCCTTTGCTTATTCCCCACAGCGTGGTGCTGCAGTTGGTGCTGAGACAACCAAAGATTGGTTTTGCCATAAACACGTGGAACTGCAAACATGAAACCCCAGGGCGTTCCAAACCAAGCAAGGCCGCTGTGTCACACTGTGATTCCAAACCCCCGCCAGTAGGGGGGCTGATGAGTCCCACATGCTTGGCTTCTTGTTTCATGGTCAGTTCATCAATTCTCACTGGAGTATTGGATATCTACTCCATTTGTGCTGCTTATGTAACATTCTGTTGTATTTCCTTCATATTTAATAGAATATTTAACATAAAAGACATGCAAGCAGACACCCAAGCTTCCACTTTTGACACATGCTGCCTGAAAACATTGCTATGATTCATTTGTGGGCATCCGCGGAAGCATCTGGTATAATTTTCGGCTGTCCTCTTCGAGGCCAATCAGTTTTTAATGTTTACTACAATGCAAGTGTATCAATGTAGCCTATTAAAAAAAAGAAACATTTAAAATGCACATTATGCAAATTAAGCATGAGTTACAATGCGAAACTGCAGCTAGTCACACCCTGTGCTATACATGATTTCAGTATGACAGATCTTACAGAAAAGTAGGTAGTCGCGTCCTCCCTTGCTGCAAAGTCATAGAAGTGGTTACATTTTTCTTTTCCATTGCATCAGTATCGGGGGCAGCAACTTCAGTAATTCATGCAAGACCATGAACATCCCCCTCAAAAACTATTCATCATATTGACTATTACAGCGTGAATGCGATAATGACTAAAAGCCATTATTATTTGTAAGTCATTTCCCTTCACCATGGAATGACTTGGGTCTGCTAAAACCTCCACAAAGCTCAATCTGCAGGCTGCCTACAACTTTATCTACATTTCAGTATGTGTTGAGTGGAAATTATTATCCTGCACCCACTTTGGACACTATGAGTATGAGGTAATGCTCTTTGGCCTAATGAATGCCCCCCTGTCAATAATTTTCTTCAGTATATGATTATATGATTGACATCTGCACTTTATATCTTGATAACATTCTGATGTACTCCCCAGTTGAAAACCAACATCCATGAATGGCTTGACTGACATATACAGAACAATGTTCTGGATGAAGATGGACAAATGTGAGTTTTACATCAGGTTTGGGACTCTCTCCAGAAAGGACAGAGAAGAATCTCAGCCCCTGTCTTGGACTGGCCCAGCCCCACCTCAGTGAAGGAGCTACAAGCGTTTTTGGGGGTTTGGTTTCAATTACACCGCATCTCCAATCTTCTTCTGTCTTCTGAATGGAGTGCAGTGCATTGGCAAACACTCATGCTTAATTTGCATAATGTGCATTTTAAATGATTAAAAAAAAAAAACAATACAGGATGTTTTGTAATTAATAACGTGTTAGTGGCAGTCTTCCCTGCCAATTCATTGTGTCCTTCTTTGCTTAATCCCAATTGTTGCACTGTAATGGATACTACAATCCAGGCTGTACAAGATTAAAAGGAAAGCATTAAAATCTTGAAAAATGATCATATTCACATTTGCAAAGAAACACATTTTTATTTGGGGACTTTTGAAGTTGCTGAATATAGAACATGCAGCATATGGAACATACAGTATATGGTTTATTTTCCAATTGCTCATCCTGGTCTGGGTAGACCCAACTGTGCTGAGTTGTTACTCTAAAAAGCTGGTTCTTGTTTATGCTTCAGAAAGTCTGCTGGCCTTCCTGCATCACTTGAGGGGGGATATATTTGTAATTGTAATGTTTTAAATTTATCACTAGAGGTCAGGATTTCTCTATTCCATATTCCTAGAGTGCTGGTTGTGGGTTTGATTACTCTGCTGGCAGCAGTGTTGGAATTCGATTCTAGTTCAAACCTGCATTGCTGGACAAAGATATAGACACATGCAGGGAAAGATCACAAAGGTGACAATCTGCACCAAGAGTCTGAAGGGCGAAGATGATGTTTCACAGTGTAATCTCCTCCCCTAAGAGTTACTTAAATATCCTAACAAAACAGGCATCATTATGCCACCCAGCCATCAAGTCATCCACCTGACTGTCCCTGATCACATGGACTTAAGGGCTCTGACAGACCAGACAGCTCTGAAACAAGATCAGTGAAGGAGATCCTCAAGTGTGGTGGATTGCTGAGTAAAAAGGAGGACTAGCCCAGTGAGAAGAACCAGAGAATATGAACCAATACATGAGAACTGGCCTTCCGGCAGAACTCTGGCAAAGTATACACTAAGAAATAACTAACTAATAAACTCCAGCAGGATGCAGGAGCCTGAAACCTGACCAGGAGACTAAAGGTAAATTTATAGAGGATAGACAATCCCATCTTGTGTGGAAAACACTGAATAAGACCAAGTCCCAAGCTTACTCATCGCTCGTCAAAGAGGGTCTGTGATCATAAGGACCATCCGCATTATCTCTAGCGAGAGAGAGACCTTGTGGTAATTTGGTCGCCTCACTGAGACGCCTATCATCACAAGGTCTATAGAAGTATGTGCAGGCTGCGGCAGCTGTCACTGCTGTCAGCATCTACAAGAGCTTCGAAAAATGCAACATATACAGTACACAACTGCAGAAGGAGAAGCGATAGTGCCGATAGTCACGGTCACCTTGTAGTTGTACACTTATTGTCAGGAAGGCTTGTTTGTGACTCACTCCTCCATGGAATTTGCCAGGAGACAATGAAGCCCGACGCCACCACACCTGCCAACCAGCGCCTGCTGATGCGTCTTAATAAACTGCTGCTTCTCTTTGCTACCTGGTCTGATCGGGGCTCATCTGGGACTCACTTAGCCACATCTAAACAATGTAGTCTTCCCCATATTGCTGACTCACTGGAGCATCAATGTTTCCTATCTCTCACAGAAACTGTTGGCGGCTTTTCAATGATTGGTCAGCTCGCTGGAAACCACTCCTTTCCATCCTTGTGTTTTTCATATTTAAACCTTCCTGGATGGACAACACCAATGGGAGGCCACGTGTTTAGACGTTTCGACCTGTTCATTGAAGCATATGCTTTTAGTCCGCACTATGCGGGAGCGTTACTTGTGACTGTAATCTCCTTCCAGCCCACGCAGTTGTTACATCATAGCGCAACCACTCAGCTGCAAGGTCAGATCAGGAGGAAGTGACACATTGCGGCCCGACGCCATGGGGGAAGTGACAGCTTGCATATGCAGATGAAGGAGAGCGGACAGTAAAGGCCAGACAGCCTTCAGAATAAATTTTGGGGTTTAAAAAGCTGTTACTTCTCTGGATATGAAAACACCTGAGAGGAAATTTAAACAGAAAATGCCGACTGGCTGACATTTGGCGTGGCACTGGCAGGTGTAACAAACAGCAAACTATTCTAGTGGCATTATTATTAAGAATGGTTTCGGAAAAATTTTACTGGACCGGGCTAGATATCCCACCTCTCCTGGATGTTCCAGCAGTCTCCCACAAATTCACAGCAGCTCCCTGACTTCTACGAACAATGTGCGATGTATTCAGTGGCAGTAAAAGTAGCTTAGAAAGAAGTTCCATGATGCAACCACGCCCCAGTGAATTTAACCACTGCTTTGCCATGGCACATGAGGGAAAAAGGGGACGATCCACTAGCAGTTTCAAGACAAAAAACTGAACACACAGGGTAAAGCTACAGAACAATAGGACCACGAGGAACCAAAAAACAAACAGGGAAAAATACTGCATTAACTAAAAACCCAGAAACTAATCTCAACTAAGGAACAAGGAATGACTGGGAACCAGGTAACACAAGGGGCAGACCTAGAAGCAAAACAGAGCAACAAAACACAACTACCCTCACAATGGCGGACTGAAGAGCAGAGCAAAGACAGGCACTTAAATACACAAATAATGAGGACTAACAAAAGGCAGGGGTGAATCATCAAGACAATAACCAATGAGCACAGCACAAGGAAACAGGCCACATGTGGAGAAACTTAACTAACAACAAGTACAGAACCTAGGAAACTTTAACAAATACCAAAACTAGGAAACAAACTATATACTGGGAAATAACCACTAGGAATTTTTACACACAGCTAAGGGTTAATGCTGGGAGGGACTAGGAACGCAAACACAAGCAGAACAGAATTAAACTGGGCACAAATTGGATAAACAAAACTAAAACACTAGAAAACAGAAATCCGATAAACAAAGCAAACGAGGCTAGCCTCGAACTGGAAGACCTCTTTTATCACCAACAGCGGACAGTATGAGTACCGGGTGATGACGTATGGGCTGACTAATAGCCCCTCAATCTTCCAAAGCTTTATGTATACTGTGTGACTGCAAGGTACCACTGAACTATGCAGCAGCCTGAGGAAGAAGGAAAAAACACTAGGAACTTAGGACTAAGACAGAGGAGGGAACAGGACGGCTAGCAACACCTGCTGGCTAAACAGGGAATGAACAATTTGGACAAGAATGGATGGGGACTGACCCTGACAACCACCAGCACCCCTGTTGGCAAATTTTACTGCTAGCCCCTT
>JABFEB020000060.1:21779539-21792145 GCA_019775895.2 Stomatorhinus ivindoensis
CGGATGTGTACATGAGCTCACATCAGCGGATGTGTACATGAGCTCACATCAGCGGATGTGTACATGAGCTCACATCAGCGGATGTGTACATGAGCTCACATCAAGATGCACTCAGCCAGACAGACACACTGGCCCCATAAAATAAAACAAGCTTTACATTTTCATTACTTTGCATTTAGGAGTCCAATTTGGATTCCATAAATGAATCGCACAGCAGGGCGAATGAATGTTGTGCCTTCATTAATTGGTCCTTACCAACACAGCTGAAAAGCATAACATCATCATTCAGCTCTAGTGTCGTTTTACACAAGTTATTAAAAAGAAGGATTACGAAAAGCAAAAAGCATCAGGATGTATGACAATAGATATTCTTATAAGAAATACTATATAATATTGCAGCTATCAAGTTCATTATATTTCTGAACATATTTCATTTTCCATTTGAAATTGCTTTGGAATCCCATGTTCTGCTTGACGTCTCTGAAAAAAAATACTCCACTCACGCTCCCAGGGCTCTGATGTGTTATCCAGACACCACGAGTACTTAAAGTAGAAGAGAGGGCACGTGTTCCACAATCCTGCTTTTCACTGTATCTGTTATTTGTCTATCCGTATGTTCTGGGTTTTTTTTGCAGTCCTGGACCCATTCTGTTTCTGTCCAATGTCTGTTCTGTCACTCCTTATTCCGTGAAGGAAGGGGTCTGTTTTTACTCTTCTGCGGTTTTTTTTTTTGCTTGTCCTTGCTCTTATCAGCTCTCCAGTAAAGCTCAAGCCACAGAGCCAAACAGCGATGTACAATCAATAAGAATATTAATAGAAAGCTTGATGCGTGAAACATTTTAATCACTGTAAACATTCACGAGAGTCCCATCGATACCACCTTCAATAAGTTGTTACCAGTGAAATACCATACGCTTCATGTTATCCGAATGGACTCTACTAGAGCACAATGATCTGCAGCACACCAGCTCAATACATTTGTGCTGACACATCCCAGCCAGTGTGATAAGGATGCTGACTGACTATTTCAAGCCTTATGTACATACATTTTGCACTCCAAAACTGTCTTACTAATCCTGTTTGTGAGGGGCACCAATGCTTGAATGTGCGCTTGAAGAAGTTGGCTGTATCTGTCAGGAATGGAGATGAGCGTCTCACTGAAATGACCTGAACATTAAACTATTTTATATTCAGTTTTCCATTTTCTAGTCTCTTCTGGTTATTTGTAGTATTATAAAAATATTTGCATTTTGAGTGGTACGTTAATGTTTTAGCCATATACTGGTATGTTTTTGTCTAATATTACTAATATCATGATGTACATTCTTGAAAGCAGAGTCAGGCAATCCCAGGACCATCTGGGATGAAACGCCCATGGTGACATCATTCTGCCGACCGTCGGACTTGAACTCTGTCAGGATCGGTACCTGTCTGGCCTTGGCACGTGTGTCTTCTCCCCGTTTGTGTATTTTCATTATAGTCCTTTGTTTTTGCTTCCTGTTCCCTGCTCGCAGTTTGTTCAGTTTGCCTTGTTTTAGTTTTCCTCAGTGTTTGCCTCGTTTTTGTATCTGACTGCCCCCACCTGTTCCTTGTAGCCCCGAGTCCTTTGTGATTGGTTAATTGGTTATGGTTCTTGCCTGTCCTTCGTCTAGCCTTGTTATTAGTGTATTTAAGTGCTTGCTTTAGGTCGCTTCTTTACTTGGTCATTGTGGCTGTTGCCATATGTTAACTGTGTCATTGTTAAGTGTAGTCAGTATAGTTATCCCATGTTAGTTATTGTGGCTTCTTGTCTTCCTCCTTACCCTTGTTTTCCGCTGTTGCTCCCTGCCTTAGTTTCTATTTTCCCAGTTTAGTGACCCCTTGTGGTCCCTTTGTTTTCTGAACCTCCCTTTGTGTTCTGTCACATTCATAAAAGTCTGTTTGGTCAGAGCTACTATGTGGATCGTCTCTCCTTCGTCGTGACTAACTCTAACAAACTGGTGACTTTCCAACCACCGGTACAGCATAGCAACCTGCAAAGCCACACCTACAGTTCAAAGCAAAACATGAATAAAGAAAAGGTGGGGGTTGCAAAAGTGACACATTTGGAAGAGGAGATCACAGCGAAGGCCATGATAACAACAAAGCTGGACTAAAGGCCAGCACCAGTTTGTACCGTCAAAGGTACAATTACTTGTTACTGGGGCTGAACCCTCAAGGGTCTGCCAATTACACTCTAACTGTAAGTAAATGTACCCTTTAAGGTACAGAAATGGACCACTGGGGGCACTTTAATGTTGTTTGTACCTTGAGGTACAAAATTGTACCAGAGCTGTATCCTGCAGGAAGTGAGTCCCAGTGATGATTGATGGTAGGTATATTAGTGTCCTTGGATCACACAAACACTTTCTTATATGTTTTACATAAACTGCAACAACAGTATAATTATTTTATATAAGCAGTAGTCTCAGGGAAAATGTCCATATGAGAGGAAAATTATAGTAATACCTTATGTGTTTGTATTCTTGTCATTCATCAGCTATGCACAGTTATTTTAATAGATGTAACACTTACATTTCATGCCTTTGCTAAGTCAGATCTTGGTACGGAAAGGCATGCGTGTGTCTGACCGGCTTTCAAATTAAATATTTAACACCTTACAGAGAAGTGCTTGATTATGCCTTGTGCACATTTTGCTATTGCCCTTAATCATCAATATTAAAGACTTTTTGGGTTTTCGGAAATCCCACACTCGGTGTCATGCAGTGAAATGATCCGAATACACCGTGTGGACATATGGGCGAGCCCCACTTTCAGAACACCACCACCTGGTAAAATTAACAGCGTGCTCATCGCCAAGTGCCCCAGATGAAATGTGAACCCTCAAGTGTGCAAGTGCCGTAGAACACTAAATGCATGTATGCTGTGTGTCTTGTTTAAGGCTGCTTTTTGAGCATGAAAAAAACGTGTATGAATTGCCCATTTATGTTTATCCATATTATTCCCTAAATTTAGCTTTATAACCCTCAGTAGGAGAGGAAACATCTAAGGTTGGGGTCTCCCTGCACTACAGTCTTGCCTGTTCTATATAGCCAATTAACCTTTTGTAACCTATGATATTACATATTGTAGTTTTGTTTCCATTTTACATTCTGTTACAGCTGCATCTGGCAACTAGCAGTGGAATCTGTCCTACTTTACTACACATCCTGGCTATCCCTGGCAATTGCACTTGTCTTTCATCCAAACCCATAATTATGCCATTGAGTCGATTGCCAGGATTCACTGCTTCATTGTGTTTAAGTGGCTCAGCCAGCAGTGAGTCAGACCGGCACTAATCTTGCTACTGCCTGCAAATCCCCTGACCCCATCAGGTACAAAGATAGCAGTGTCAGCCTCCTTAACATACAGGCAATATACAAGCAGTATCTGATTCTCTTCATAACCTAGTATCCTGGACAAAATTGCATTACAACCTTTTATATGTTGTAAACAATGCTGACATATATTTCAGCTCAGAGACAGGAGAACTGTCCAGAATCCAGTCAGGAGTGGGGAATCCTGATACCTATTATTCCTGATGCCTGAATCTGTCCCTCATGTGTACGATTCTGGACTGTACGCAAAGGAAAGGAGAGATTGTATAGTTTGTGTAAACAGCACCAATATATACAAAATCAAGGGCTGGACTTTGTTGTCTATGGGAAAAATGTATTCTGTCTTCTTCTGAAAAAAGGGAATATTAGGACATATCCATGAAGGTGTACCTGTAGGAATAGACGCAAAATCTTTACACCTTTATTATTAAACCCGCATGCAAAATGCAGGTAGCGCAGTTAAAAAGAGAATGTTTCTACTGCAAATATAGATGTTGCCATGGTGAGGTCATACATTTGATGGAGCTCACAGTGAATGAGCACAGTGCATGACACCTGTTTCAGTGTAGACTGCATGTGTTTATACTCCGCAACTTTGCTAATAGTGAATGTGCCTACAAAATCAATATTGAATTATCAACATGTAAAGTTCAAACTCCACTAAGCTGAAGATTAATGCGATACAATTTATGATTATTGTGTTTATGAGAGTGACAGGGTGACTCACGGTGGTTAGTGCTTTAGCTGTAATTTTTGGGGTTTCAATCTTGTGTCCTGGTTTGTCTAAAAACTGTTTACTTAGATGCAGCTAAATTACACTTGGTGTTTGGAATGTGTGTCCTGAGATGAACTCGCTTCGCTTCCTGGATGTCCACTTCTGTGTGCCATGTGTTACTCTGTACTGTACACATGGCATGAAAGATAGTGCGCTAATGTGTTTTAATATATAAAAATTATTCCAGATGCATATTCTAATCCATAGTTGGGCACTAATTCGGCAGAGCCGATCTGCTCTTCTCTGGGGTGGTTTTCAGCTATATTTTAAACATCCGCCTTTGTGCTGTATAACATCAGTCACACTCTGTCTATATTTGATCAACATTCTTGTTTGTGTTTAACGAACATAAATAGTGTAAGTTAATAAAATGAAATGCCCTACAACCACTCTAGGTAATGCAACTGATTATAAAATTTACTATAGATTTATTACCCTGATTGGGGTAGATAGGAACAAATTAATGGAATGTCTGCCGGTCCTCAAGGAAAACTAGTGAACCATCATTCTTCATCATACTTGCAATCAAAATCCGTTTTGCTGATGACAAGTAGCTCTGAAGCAAGAGAAAAACAACGTCCTAGAAGTCCATAACTCTGTGAGAAATATCTCGAGGAAATAAAAAAACGTATAAATTACGTGTCTATGTTTTGGACTAAATAAACGAGTGACCGAACGAGTTCAACGGTGGGCTAAACCGCTCTCGTCGACTCGCGGTTCGAGGGGCGCCTGAAAGCGAGGCTATGACGTCACACGGAAAGCCCAACCTCACCCAGAAGGAGAGCGAGAGGTTGTGAGAGACCGAGAGGGAGGGTGGACGGATAAAGCGGCGGCGCGGACACTCTGGAAACGCCGAGGGGGGATATTGTAAGTACAGTAAGCGGGCTGGCTATCTTGGCTGTTCGTTTTATTTCTTTCTCCCTCTGAGGCGTTACGTTGTGCCGAGCCTATGCTCGGTCCGCTGCTTTCTAGTCGTCCGGGTTTCCGTCCGTGGGGGGGGCGCCGCCGCCGCTGCTGTTCAGCGCCGCCGTAACACTTTCACGGGGGACCGGCGTCGACACGCGTGACGCGGCTTCGCGAGCGGCGGCGCCTCGGAAGTCTGAAATATGGCGGAGGGCGAGAGATACCAGGCGAACGCGAGTGTTTTACCTGACGGTACGACATCCAGCCTCCGCCCTGCTCACCGCCTCGGAGACAACGCGGAAGTTACGGGTGCTGGGCTTTTAACTTATACCCCCACCCCCACCCCCTTTCCTCTCCCTCCCTAGGACAGTGGAAGGGGTTTGGGAATCGGGTTGGGCTAGAAATGGTGCTGTGGCTTTTTGGAAGTTGCGACGGAAATGAGAAAAGTTGTCCGACTCGACGGCGTTAAAGCGAGGTCTATTTCCCAACCATCTGTCTCCATAAACCGGAGCCCCCTGGCCCTTTTCCACTCTCAGTCCACTATTTGTCGATCGAGTCTGCTTTTAATACCCTTTAAAAACTAAGGGTTTGCAGGCGAAGCCCTGCGTCGGGTTTGATCTGATAACGAGCCCCACCTAGTTCTCCGCTGTAGCTGGGGAAAAAGACAAGTCGTTTCATCCGTAACAGCTGGGATTACTTACACCTTTCATCTTGATGGGGTTCACCTACATGTCGGTGACGGTATAATCTACTGTCTTCATTTACTATTCGTAGATCTTTTAATGAATCCTGTGATCAGATACGAAAATATGCTAATCGGTGCATATCCCCCGGCCTGTGGCATGTGCAGCTTTCGGACGGTGAATCAAAGTAGCAGGAAAGAAGCCGCGGTTACATTGATTCTTGTTTTATTACATTTTAAAGCATCGCCTCGCAGAACTAACGCGGTGTTGTCGTTTAGAGGTTGTCACAAACTTTGAGCCCCTGGGTGGGTTTGTCCTTGGGGTGTAGCTGACGTTTCAATACATGCGTTTGTGTAAGACTTGGCGGCAACTCGGAATCAGTGGGAGTTTACTTTCACTGCAGGCCTAACGTTTACCAGTGTCCCCACTTAAAGACGTTGTATCCGTTTAGTGGTTTGTAGTGCACACGTTACAATGATTTTGGTAACACGATAGATATCTGTTAATATTGCTGATGATCTACCTGTCCGTCTGTTTCCTGTTCCGCGGTGATAATGACATTTAGAGGGGCTTAAGGAAAAAACCAACAGCCACACAGTTTAAGCCTTACAACCACTAGTTTTTTCAGTTCTGCAATGGTGCCGTTTGGGTGATAGCCCTGGAGAGAATCTGTTAATATAGTTTGTGCTTTAGAATTGCCATCTTCGATTTCCGCTGTCTGGGCATCTGAGACGTACGGGCATGCCAGCCAGAGTGATAACCGAACAGAACAGACCCCAAAACACCCCACTGTGTGAATGCTGATTGTGTGCTGTGGAGGACCGATGGACTTACTGATCAACTACTGCTGCCTGATCACAAGGCCTGTGAAGTTAAGCCAAATGATACTGATAGGTCCCATGTGCAGCAGAAGCCATTGCTCCCCTGCGAGGCCCTCCTGCCACCCCTAGTTCCCACCTCATCCTGCAGTGTTTAACAGTGTCTAACTTCCTGTGGAGAGTTATGCACACATGCTGCTCTGGTGATATCGCCCTTATTCCCCTTATTCGTAGACTTGTCATTCCCTATCCCCCCCCCAGGGCCCACAGGTTTTTTTAATGCTTAAATTATTTAAATGATCCCTCATTTAATTCACCTTTACTGGTCAGAGTATTGCCAAAGATGCATTTTGGGAGATATCCGGTGTTACATTTCAGGCATTACTGAAAACTTCATTGAAATGACCTGAACATTAAACTATTTTATATTCAGTTTTCCATTTTCTAGTCTCTTATGGTTATTTGTAGTATTATAAAAATATTTGCATTTTGAGTGGTACGTTAATGTTTTAGCCATATACCGCTATGTTTTTGTCTAATATTACCAATCGTGATAATTGGCTGACTTCTGAACTCAACGGCTTTGCTTCTCATGATCTTGTGTTGCAACCACGTTATATTAATGCAGGTGCTGAGACATCAGCGATGCAGCGCCAACTTGGGAGACTTAGCACCGACTTAGCGAGATTTTAAGTGGTGAATGAGTCGACTAAAGTCCCTCATCCTCCATCATGGAAAAGGGATGATCATTCAATGCAATAATTCATCTCCATTACTTCAGTGGTTAAGTTATTGGCTCCAGTGCTACTACCTTTGAATATTGATTCAAATCTAAATATTGGCAGGCAGTATCGACCGAGATTGATACATGGGACCGATGCTGATTTTTAACAAACAATACCCAATACTGATGTGTTGACTGATATATTGTGCATCTCTGGTGCTGATTGGAGTCCCCTCCCCCTTTGTGTAAAGCTAGTAGCAAATATGAATCATTCTTGCCATAATAATCCAGGACGATGGACTGTCTTTTCGTTTCTGGGGCTTTTTTGCTCCCTTGGATAGGATGTTCATTGCTCATCAAGCGTGTCCTTCTGTGTCACCGGATGGCTCTTATTGTGGCCTTTCAGTGCATCACCTCAGGTGCTGATGAAGCTAACATTAGGTATTTGCATTTGAGTGGGTGCTTCAAACTGTGAAGGCTGGAAGGTGCAGCAGTCTGGGTGTGTTAAACTGTCGTTACTTTACTGAAACCACTTGTTTACTTGCCATCCCCGGTTGGAACCCTCAGGGCCAGAGATTGGTGAAGCTTTTAGATAGATACTTTATTGATTGTGGAGGAAATTTAAGCATCCAGTAGCTGAAATACACAAAAATACAGGCAATAATAGAATAACACTCAAGGGTTGTTGAGGTAGTGAGTGTGTCTCTGCATACTGTGCAAATGGCCAGTACCCTGAGAAGGGGTCTGTGTGTCTGTGTGTGTGTATATATATATACACACATGCATAAGTGATTATTAGTCATTATTATTTAGCACCCAAAATAATAAAAAGTCAATCAAATCTGCATTTTGCCAAATCTTGCATGTAAAAGACTTTGAGTTAAACTCCCATAATGCACTGCTACCCTTAACCTCAGAAGAGTGCAGCTCATTTGACTTGCCGCAGCGAGTCCTTCTGGTTGCTGGGGCTGTGCCAGGTCATTTTTATTCTGCTGTACAGCATCTCGTCCTACTCCGTGTGATTCAGTGATCGTATCCTAACTGCCCACTAACACGCTTAGCCATGAAATACACTTGGAATGTGCCTGCTACTCACAAGTTTGTCTGTGAGCGTCTGTTTGATACAGGAGCAGTCCAAGTTTTAAGGCAAATATGTTTATTTTTAAGCTTTTGATGGGATAGCTTTATCCGGCAGAAACGAGAACTGAAATTAAGCTAATTTGCGGCGCCGAGACAAAAATATGTCATCGTTCTGATTTTAATGGAATCATGTTGGATGGGCCAGCGGTTTGTTGGCCTCCCGTGTAGTGGAATTTTATCTTGTAGTAATTCGGCGCCGTGCTCTTGGGAATCCGCACCTGGGGTCAGTTGGCCTCCCAGCTGCTTGCGCTCCTTTCGGAGCCCCTTAATGCATCCCTAAAGAGGGCCGTGCATGCAAGTTATGAGCAGAATTTTTTTTTTACTTTCGTTAGCTTTTTTAAACGATTTCTGCCTATACAAGTGATAAAGGCAGGGGAATCCCAATGAAACCATTTCATCGAATAGCAAGTGTGCCCTGATTGGTCGGTTCCTGGTGGTGGACAGGAAGGAAGTCTGATGTGTCACACGAATCTGGTGTGGGCTCTGTGCCTTGGTGGCCCACTTTGCTGTTCAGGAAGTGAGCAGCCCCTCTGCATTGTGGGATAGGCTGTACAGCAGAGTGCTCATGGGCCCTTGTGTGTGGGATCTGCCCCAGTGCTCTTGGCTGGCTGATTTAGGGTATTATCATAGGCACAACTGCCCCCCTTTCATCCTCCTCTCCCATTTCGCCATGGAACCCTGTCAAGAAGAAAATGAAATACGTTTTTTAAAATACGTATGTTTCTAAGGTGAAATGCCACATTCCTTTGGTTAAGGACACCCTGTGCTGTACTTTGATTTATGCTTGTTTTCATCCATTTTTATTGAACGAGAGCTGTAACAGGAGCACTGTGCCCATCATGTGACGCTGGGGGTCGAGCAAGCAGGGAACTTGGCTGAAGCTGGGGTTTGCTATATAAGTTATAACATATGCAACGTGTAGATGATTCATACAGTTTTCTCTTTGATAGACTACATTTTATTTCCATGCATCTAATAAATGGTATATTCTATCATTCAGCCAGTCTTGCTTTCTTTGGTGTGTTTGAGCCACAGAGTTAATACGGGGTTTCTCTCTGGTCTCTGTACCTGAGTAACACGCGTCTCTCCCTGCACTTGCTGCACGCGGCAGCTTGTAAGGCCACTGTGGTCAGGAGCTATGAGAGCCATTCACCAGTATCACCAGTATCACCAGCAATCTCACCAGTCTCTTTGAGCTCGGCTTGTGCCCGTCCCTCCGAGTTCGTGAGTTGGAATTTCGACTTGGGGGGGGGGGTCTAGTTCTAGTTGAACCTTCTGACCAGGAACTTGGAATTTACGAGTTACAAGTTCAATTGGGACGCAGCATAAGTTGCAAACAAATCATCATTGAGTATGATGGGAAGTGCATCACCTGCAAGTGAGTGACATCGAACAATGTGGTGCAGGACGTTTTCTTTCTTAGCAGCAAAGACCGGTAAGCCTTCAGCAATCAGCACACAGGGATAAGGCTTTGCTCTATGTGTCCTAGGAATGTATGATGGAGGTTTGCAGTGGCAAACTTGTCCTTCTGAAGGACCGTGTTAGATGTTAGTTTAGGCTGAGCGACATCACAATTTAAAGATCGCTGAAATTTCCGGGGCTAATATTGCAATTTTTTTTAAAACAAAAAAAAGATTAAATTACTTTAATTAAACTAATAAGTTAGTGGTGTTGCCCTCAAATGTGTCAACAGATAAAGTGGTTTCGACAAATGGGATGTGATTATTGGACACTACATTGACGATGCTGAAACAAGATATCTTACAGCTGAAATATTACTTTTACTACCTGCATCGTGTCTAGGGTATACTCCTAGGCTTGTGCTCAGTGCTTTTTTGTGTTGGTATTGGGAGTGTGTGGACAGCATTTTAACCTGCAACTGCACCCCACAGAAAGCAGAATTGCACTGTTGTTAAGTGAGTAGAATTCACTGCTTTGAGTCTCTGTCTGTCTTTATATATGTAGGCTGGTAATGTCTTTCTCTGGGCCAAGGTTTTGGATGCCTTGACTGACACGGCTTCCATTTTGCCATCCTCGCCTTAGGTCTGGTGATGCTCCCCCTTCAGAGCAGATTTCAAGTAGGGGTTTATCCATGTGTTGTTGCCTGGCCGGTCTGAACTTTCTGTGTATGTAAAGCAGGTTAGAAACGGGGAATGTACAGATATTGGCATTGAATTGACTTTGTGAAGTAGGAGTAAGGTTTGGAGTGTTAACAAGGTTACTTTTCCCATGAATTTAACCCTGTATGAACAAAAGCTCCTGTATGCTTTGCCTGTTGTGGTGAATTGTTCCCAAGACTGGTAGTTTAATGCAGTGACACACCATTAAACCTGGTAATGATTTCACCATTTATTGAATGTAAGAACATAAGAAATTTACAAACGAGAGGAGACCATTTGGCCCAAAAGCTCGTTTGGAGAGAACTCGAGTAATAGCTTAGTCTCAGAGTTGTGAAAATCTTACCTTGCTCTGATTTAACGGAACCCAAGGTTTTAGCTTACACTACACTGGATGACTATTCCACACTCTAAGTACACACTGTGTAAAGAAGTGCTTTCTCAGATCATCTCAGCTTTCTCAAATTGCCATGCCAGATGTAATAGAGAAGCTACCTTGGTCGTACAAAACAAATAAACTCCTCCCTGTCTAATGGGATGGATGTGTTGGTCCAGCCTGTGCAGCGTAGAAACATGTAAAGCACTCGCTGTTATTCCCAACATGAAAGTGCATGCAGTGATGACAACGCTTACATCTTTATTAGGATATTTTAAAGGCCTCTTTGTACCAGGATATCGACTACAGAACTATTTATGATCTCTTCCCATTTGACCCAAACAAACCAGCGTGAAAAATGTTCTTCACCCCACCTGCTTTTTTGGTTTACAAATGTATGCATGAGAGGGCAGCTCTGGTAAATTGGCTGTGACTGTTTATACGTGGGTTTTAATCTCCAGGCCGATGGTCTCCTAGCGATTGTTCAACATGAAGCATGTTTTACTATATTGCTCTGCCTCTTATTACATTAGACAGCGAGTCATTTCCAGAACTACGTCGTATCGTTTTCACTGTGTCACCAGGAAAGGGTTGTTGAATTTTTAAATTATTATTATTTAAATGCTATGAGATGTGCCTCATCTATATTTTTTATTTTTTGAGCATTTTCATTTTATTTTCTTTTCAGTTTGAATAAACTAAATCTTAATTTTTTTACATTCATTTCATGCATGTGTGTATATCCAATTGTATAACTTTCTGTCACTATATGGAATGTTATCGTCTGAGCCTAGATCTTGTAATGATAGAGCCATAGATGCTGGCATGGCATTTGACTTTTCCATTTCAAATCCTGCCTAGCAATCCTTTGTCTGTGTGATTGGCCTGTGTCTGACATGCTAGATTTTAAAGGGCCAGTAGGGAACTTGTGTTGCTCTGCCACCAGGGGTTGAAATTAGTTCCTCATCAAAGGAATTTCCTTTCATTCTTATTTAAAACATAATCATATTTCAGAAATTAGATTTAGCTTTTATAGTGTATCCTGAAATTGGTTGGATTGTGTCACGCTGTCATGATCTATGGTTTCCTTGTTTTATTGACATGACATGATGGCTTTTAAAGTACACGATCTGGGTCCTTTGGGATGTGGTTGGCCTTTGGTGAAGCTGAGCTGGCCTGAAGAGACGAGCTGAGTGCAGCTTGGTGACTCAGTATGTTCACTGGTAGTTGGTAGTTTTGCTTAGGGTCAAAGCATCCAAATCACATATTACGAGTTGTCAATGCAATTTGCTGGGAATGGGTCATGTGACTGCTGTAGCTCATACAACATGGCGCTGGCCATCCCTGTGCTCTCTTGGCGGCCCCTGACCTCCAAAAGGCTCAGCAACTGTTCATGGAGTTCAGTCTGGTTTAACTGGGGGAGGAGGGCTTTCATTTGTATTCCCACTGCAACCCGTCTGCCTTACTGGCCCTCTAAGGTCCATGCAGATATATACTGTATAAGGAAAACCAGTCATTTCAGCCTTGCCTGGAATTACCTTCCTTTTTTGAACTTAAGAAATATCTTAATTAACTTTCTTTGAAATAGGCCTTCTGTGAGTGTGTCTTCCTATCTCTAAGTGGGAAGGTGCCAGTAAGGTAATGACAACGTGGCTCACAAGCCTCCGTGGGGTGCCTGCATTCCGGCGTCTGGCACCGCACAGGCAGGCTCACG
>JABFEB020000060.1:21792958-21803371 GCA_019775895.2 Stomatorhinus ivindoensis
ACGACAGCAGCTCAGTCTCATCTGTCTGAGGCGTTTCCTCCTGCCAGCTGTGTGTATGTGTGTAGGGAGGGGAGCTGGTCATGAAACCCAATGAGCAAAGTTAAAGGGGCAATACCCCCCAAAACTGGAAAATACGCATTTTAAAGGGGCTTTAGTGCTATCTATCCATCAAGGCTGTTCTGCTGGCAGTTGCCTAGTTTTGGAGATATCGGCCAGAGAAATGCCAGTAATCTTTCGTCTATAATGGGGATGAATGGTATTCAATTTAAAGTGCCAAAAATACTTTTGAAGTATTTTTCAGTTTTGGTGTGAACTGCCCCTTTAAAACAGATAATCATGGTCCCTCCCCTGGACCCTTCGACATTTGACCTCAGACAAACAAACAAATCTAACTGTGACGGTGGTTACTGATCAGCCCAAACATGGGCGCAAAGTTGGAAAATCTTGTCATTGGAACTGGTGTCATAGAGACTATGGGCACTGACTAACAGTGGCAGACAAAACAGGCCGAAAGACCCCACTTGGGTCTAAGTCCCAGTTCTGCAAGGGATGCCACTGGCGCCCACAGTGGTGTAGAGGTTCCTGGATCATATCTCCAGAGAGAGCGGAATTAGTGCCCTCTCATTCAGGATGGCACTCCTTGCGCTCCCTGGTGCTGGATGCTTGATTTCCATGTGTCTCCCACTGTAAATGTTAAGTGACGTTTGACTTCCTCTGCATGAAGTCTTGTCTGGAGCAGTGTGCGTTGCCAAAAATTTAATGAATGCCCCCATCAACAGGAGGCACCTGTAGTGCTGTGTGACTTCCCATGGTGAGTTAGTAATTAGTGCTGGTGTTAAGCAGATGCTGCGTGGCAGTTTGAAGAGGTCACACTTTTATGCTCTGCCAAGCCATTCTGGCTCACGTGGAGAGCAGTGGGTTCATAATACCAAGACCTCCACGCATTGGACAATGATGCTTTTCTGCGTCCGCTGTCCTGCTTCAAGTCTAGACATGGTTTTGTAGGCCAACATCTGCGGTTTCTGGGGCAGCTGTCTGCTCTTCCAGGCAAACCTGCCTCCTCAGCCCTTGGACGTTCTGTCCATACAGGGAAGCACCAGAGGGGGGTCATGATTAGGCTTTCACTGGCCTCAGCTATTGTCGTAGTGTTTTGTTGCTCTCCCCGCTAGGCAACGCTGGTGGCAGTGCACTGAAGAATTTGCATTATGGGGCTGTAGCTGCTTGGGGGGAGGGTGGTTTTTTGACCGTAGTTCTTACTGAAGTGAAGTTTTCCCTCAGTGCGTTTATAGTTGGGATTAAATTTTACCCAGTAAACCAAGGCAAAATTCCTGACTATTACTGTTTTAAATAACTTTAACACCGTGGTTGATTTACCGCACTTTGAAAACGCATGTTGAATTCTGTCCAGCATCTTCCAAAGTTAGCGACAGTTTCACAGACGCAGGTGCGAAGACGCAGCATTTAACATGGGTTTGTTTTCTATCATGGGAAACAAGGCGGAAAGCTGTGACGACACTCCAGATTTAATGCGCTTTTTATGCACATTTCATGCGCTTTTCACACACTTGCATTACATTAGTTTATTTTTTGTGTTTATGCAAGTGCATAGTGCTACTAATCTTGTGTGGTTTTCAGTATGAAACTTGGTGAAATTATTGCAGTTTGTGTATCAATATCACCGTTAAAATGTGCTGAAAATGGTTAAAAAAACACTGATAACACTGTGATAATTTCGGTCACTATAATCATGATAGTAAATTTTCATTCCATTCCATCTTTAACTCATGTCCTGCAGTGGAAGCCCTAAATGGGGCGGTTCCTGGGTGTCTTGCTTCACAGAGAGAGGGGAATGCCTGGTTTACATGCATGGATATAAAATTAGTGGAGCCCTAATGTGGAAATTTTGACTAATCAATTACTGATACATTGTCTAAAATTTCTATATTAATATTTTGTATCTATGTTAAATGGCTATCGGGTAGCTTTTTCTCAGGAAGATTTGCTGAGAAAGTTAGTGTAAAGCTCCTGCTTTGCATCACTGCACTTTTCCACCTGGTCCTCCCAGCAGACCCCCAGAAAATCCGCATAATTTTTTAGTCCCGGCTGAGAACCAATCAGGGAAACACTGAGTTAGCCTGAGAGAGACGTACCTCTGCCAATTGACTACAGGCTATTTCGCTTGTGATTTCTGTGCGTGCGTGCGTGTGTGTGTGTGTGTGGGGGGGGGGGTCATATCAGAGAGTTGCTGACATCACTAATGTGTTTTAAATGGCATTACTGCCACTAAATGCAAATTTTAATTAGTGAAACTATTACTTGAGGCAGACAGAGAGAATAGGAACAAGACCAGGCTTAGGGCCTGGTGTGAGTCTTTCTGCCAAGCCTCAGTGCCTTGCAGATCGTGTGTACTTCAAGGGTGATCTGCTGTGGCCACTGTACTCCTCAATCAAGACGGAAAACAAGGAGTAATGGACATTATTTCATTAATATAGGTAGTATAATGCATGTGGTAGGTGACAGAGCAGCCCCCAAACTGACGTTCCTCAGCATCCACAGGGGGTTGGTTCCAGGACCCCATATTGATACCAAATTCAGCATGTCCTTTATATAAAATGGTGTAGTATTTGTGTACATCCTGTGCATATCCTATCGTAAACCATCACTACATTACTTGTAATGCCTGATACAATGTAAATGCTATGTAAATAGTGGTTATACTGTATTGTTTAGGCCGGGGGTCGGCTCTTTTACCACGGGGCTGTGGCCCTTCTCATAACGGTAGACAAATTCACATTTTCATGTCTTAACATATTACGATAATACTTTTGCAAAAATACATTTATGGGTTAATATTATTTTCCGTTGGAATATTTCTTTACCTCTATGTGAATGAGGCGGTCTGCTTCTGTTACGTCTTAACTGCATCCTTTACACCTTCCTCAGTCATTTGTTAAAACCAGATTACGTCTCTGCTTAAATGCTGTGCTGTTCTTAAGCACCTGAGCTTGGATGTACGCTTCAACGTTTATTGGGATTCTCAATTCTTTCATATACTGTTTGTTTGTAAGTGCCATGACAGCAGCCCCCCCCCCCCCCCCAAAGGTTATTAGTACAGAGAGCCGACCGCATGTAAAATTGAGGAACAACCGATGGGAGGTACTTCGATCTGCTAGTGGGCCAAAGATCTCCAGTCCACCTGTTCCTGAGTGCACAGGCCTTGCAGAGTGGGTGTCTGGCAGGCTTTAAGTGGAACACAAGTCGAGACACACGCACAAAGCTGACAGCACAGAGCAACATATTCTAACGCTCTTGTTTGAAGTATAAAATGTGATTGTTGCTTAACAAGCTTTGCTTTGATTCCTTTTTCCCAGGCTAATACCAGAACCACTGCAGGATGCGTGAATACAAGTTGGTGGTCCTTGGATCCGGAGGCGTTGGCAAATCTGCACTAGTAAGTATCTCCTCTGTTCCCTGAACCTCCCTGTCTTTATGTATTTAGACTTTTAGATTTGGCAAAGAATGAGGCAAATTTCAAGAACGTCACACTTATGGTGTTATTGTAACGGGTTTTCCTCCCTTACTTTGTTTCGGTTAATAATCTTTGAACTGTGAGTCGATCACAGCAAAGTTATTTAACTTGTGCTGGAAAAACAAACAGAGGCTTGTGCTGGGAGTGGACTTTGTACATCAGTCACAGACTCCATAGACACACGGAATGGGCGGCTGTCTGAGGTGTGCTGGGAATCTCGTGAGGCTTAACGATATGTCATCTCTACTGTCTAAGTGTCGCGTGGAGGAGTGTTCCCCAGTCCTCAGGGACGCACAGACAGACCATGTTTTTGCCCCCTTCCTGATCCCAGGAAGCAAAAATGTTAAGTTGTCTAGCAGGGTCCTGGGAGCAAAAACGTGGGCCATCTGTGGGTCCCCAAGAACCGTGTCGGGAAACACTGGTGTAGAGAAATGTGCCGCTTTGAGGTAATCAGTTGACTCTGCCACCGTTCTTGTGCACTGCAAATGGGCTCAACAGTGCATATTCTCAGTGACATGACAAAGAACATATTTTACAACTGATCAGCGGGTGTAGGTTGGGCTCTGGTGTCCGTCGCAGCCCAGTGGCTCTTTTCAACCTGACAGTCGCTTCTGCCTCCACAATCCGTGCTACTTTAATTACTTTTAGATGAAGTTATTGTCGTTCAAGAGCTTTAATTAGTAACCATGTGTAGGTGTATCCTTTAGTGGTATATGGAGCATGTCATGTTGCAGATTCACAGCATTTACTGTCCATGGTGTCCCCCTGCCCCCTTCTCTCCACAGACTGTACAGTTTGTTCAGGGGATATTTGTTGAGAAATATGACCCTACAATAGAAGATTCGTACAGAAAGGTGAGTTTCCGCCCCCTTCCTTATTGTGCATAGTCACGGCAGTCCTGCAGTGTTTCCATTCTGTGCTTTGTTTGATTTCTGTGCTGTGTGCAGTGGAGCCAGTGGAGTTTCTTTTTAAAGGGGCTTCTTAGGTGGATGAAGCGCAGCTGAAGCCCACGGGGTGGTTTAAATTCTCTGTATAGATTGAATTGACCTCTTGCTGGGCTTTTTTGTGTTATTTTGTTAGCGTAATGGCTTGTGATGAATGACCTACCATGTCTTGGAGGTCGGTGTTTGGTTCCCCGTGATAGTCTGCCACTTCCTGGGCCGTGCCACCTGCTTTGAGGGCCAGCAGGGTGGCGTCATCCTACCCAGCTAACCGCACCTTTCTCTCTGCAGCAAGTGGAAGTAGATGGACAGCAGTGCATGCTGGAGATCCTGGATACAGCAGGGACGGTAAGAGGCGTGTTGGAGGGCCGGTGTCGTGGGTGTGAGGATGGAACGCGGCTCCTTGGCTCATCGCACCGCAAGGGGCTGCCTGCCTGTTTCTGTGTTTGCCTGTATGTTATCTTTTATACACTGCAGTATGTACCGGAAGGGGCCACATAAGCCCCCGCCCTTATGTTTGTCATGTTACCACAACACTGAACTTTCGCAGGACAAAGTTGGCATGCAGCTTGGCTCACGTCCAGCTCCTCTTTGCCGTTTAAATTTTGAAGTTCCTCCATACATTGGATTTGAACTGTGAAGAAGCAGCACGAAATCTCTGCCATCATCCACCATTCCTGTTATTGCTAAACAAAGTTAGAAATTAATTGTCTGCTACTACACAGGACGCTGTGCTGCCTGTCAATGTGGGAAGTTTAGGGTGCCACCTATAGGTTTGTAGAGTCACTGCAGCGTTTCCCCACCTCGAATCCAAACATATATCAAGTATAAATTAATAAAAATGGCGATACATGAATCACCGCACAAAAGAATCGTGAGTTGCTTTTATTTTCCTCATCTCTAGCTGTTGTAGCAATTAAAGGACAGCAAACTTCATATAAATATTGTTTGATTCAGAGTGAGATGTTGGATATGCTGGTGTCCCAATACTTTTGTCCATATAATGGATATTAAAGCTGCTTTGATTGAAGGAGGAGGGTTGGCTGTTTTCCACGGTGCCGTCGGTTATTGTAGCTAAGCTACCTGTCGGCACGGTTCTGCCAGGCAACCCGCCGGTCTTTCCGAGCCGGTCTGTGGCCGCAAGGTACCAAGTGCAACCGCTTGGACTTTGCGGGATCCGGACTGGCCAGCAATTACTGCCGGATACTCTGCTCCTCAGCCGCCTCCTCTCTGCATCTCTCACCAGTCATGCGGCCGTTACCCCTGACAACGGCTTCCAGTGGACAGTGGCTAAAACACAGTATATGTACAGTCTGTTCTATGAATTTGAATGCTAACTGACTGGTATCTTTGGTAAAGTTAATTATGTTATTGTTTCACACCGTTACTTACTTCTGACAACTGTATTGGAGTTTAAGGATTGTGCTGTTACACACATTAGCCTTCGCAGAATATCTGTATTGAAGGGGGCTTTTTTAAACTTCCCTTGTAAGAGGTTGACAGTTGGAGCTGCATGTTGCGTTTTGACCAGCCGCTTCGTGCAGCGCTAAGAAAGGGAGCTTACGTAAGCCATCTCGCTTTCCTCTGTGATCTCACGGCCACCGAAAGAACACCAAGCTTAACAGTGTTCCTTCCGATACTCCATCTTCCTTAACACCTCCCTGCCGATGCCCAGCATTTGACCTCCACAGTCGAGTCCGGATGTTTTGCACTCGACAGACTTTCTCCTGTGACCTCGTTTTTTGTATCACCAGGAGCAATTTACGGCGATGCGTGACCTATACATGAAGAATGGGCAGGGATTCGCATTGGTCTACTCCATAACAGCACAGTCGACCTTCAACGATCTACAGGACCTGAGGGAGCAGATCCTTCGAGTGAAGGACACGGACGACGTGAGTGGCCCCGCTCGGAGGTTGGCTATAACTCAGCCAGTCCTCTGGTTCCTGGTTGAACGGTGGCACCGCAGCCACATGCAAAACGCATATTTGATTTCTAATTTCCTTCATCGAACCAAGTGTTTGTGCAGTTATATGGCTTCCAGTATTTATTTCCTAGCATTTTATGCACAGATTCGTGCACAGTGCAGTCGTGAGCCAATATCTGACTTGGAAGCATTCAGTTACACAGTTCTACTGCAAATGTGGAGTTTGGTTGAGTTCTTATCCCTTCTGTGTGGTACAAAGTTAAACCAGTGAAGAAATTGCACAGACATACAATACCCACATTATCAGGACACTGGCATTTTCTCTGCAGCATAATCTGGGGCTTTGTGCTGCTGGATAAAAGTCCCATCATGCCTGGCGCCTTTGCCGGTAGCAGCTCTGACACACTGCACACACAGATTCCTGTCCCTAGCTGCTGCCCCCCCACTCAGGCATCATCAGGCCGGAAAGCGCTCAGTCTCTCCCCCAACGGTCCCCAGCTCGCGCTTGTCGCTAGAACGATTAACTTCCTGATTGCTAACAGGAAGTGTGCAAATGTCAGCCTGTCAGCACAAAACGCGCTAGTTGCAGGAAGGAAATGTATTTGCACTGAAGTGGGCACCAGCGGGAAATGCACAAGATCTGGATTCTACACATGCATGCGTTCTGGTAATGATGTAGGTAGTACTTATCAACCCAGAGTCTACTTCTGTTGCACGTAAACATTAGGTTTACAGGTCTCCCCCGTTGTCCGAAAGTAGAGCATTCCTGTGAAACCTTTTGTAAGCCGAAGTGGTGTAAAGTGAAGAAGCAATTACCTTTTATGCAAGAAATTTTCATAAAATTACCTTTTGTATATGCGATCCATCGGCACATAACTGTGTATATATAATTGGCTAGCTAAGTGCTATTTTTGCATTTCTCCTTTTTTCGTAAGAGAGAAAATCTTCAGATTCATTCCAGTCAGCGAATACTGGTACTTACATAGGTCTTTTGTGAAAGCAAAGCGGCGTAAGGCGAACGCTCTCAAATACCTGTAACTGGTTTCATCATTCAGTATTTTTTATTTATTTATTTTTACTGTTGCTAGGCGGAGCTCCACTAGGGGGCTCTTCATAACGTGGCTTGCACCCCCCTTCTATTATTTCTGCCAACCCCCTCTTCCAGGTGCCCATGATCCTGGTAGGAAACAAGTGTGATCTCGAAGAGGAAAGGGTGGTGGGGAAAGAGCAGGGTCAGAGCCTGGCGCGCCAGTGGGGCAGCTGCGCCTTCCTGGAATCCTCCGCCAAGTCCAAAATCAACGTGAACGAGGTGAGGGAGCCCCACAGCCCCCGCTCGCCCAGACCTGGCTCCTAGTGGGGGTTTCCATCTGCGGTGATGGTGCCTCGGCGAGCCGAGATATGATCCATCACCCAAAGCTACTCGAGTTATGTGACGGAGCACGACAGCGAAACCTGTTTGTTCCTCTGTCAGATCAAAAGTCCTATGGATTCAGATACATGAGGAAGACATGCTGGGTTAATATAGCAAATACATGGTTTAGTACTTAGAGTTAATAGGAGAGGCTATGCGATTTTTTTTTGATTAGCGAAACCCATCAGCTGAGCATTCAGACTCCAGCAAATGGTCCTAAATTCAGGTGCATCATTTCAAATACAGAGGACATTTACTCATGTGCCGTTGCCCTGAAGCTGTGTGATGTTTGGAAGAACTTTTGGGGAGTTCAGGATTTGGGGGCTGTAAAGTGTGCTTTCACAGGGGCTGTTGTTGATTTGTAAGGTTTGGTTCAGACTATCATAACACATTCTGGTTTTTTTAATAGAATAAGAACGAGTAAGTGGAGTGTGTGTGTGTGTGTTTGCACTACTCGTATCATCCTGCATTTCAGCCGGAGCTCGTGTTGTCATTGTTTATCTCTGCTGGAAGAGCTGCATGTCGCTTCCTCCCAACACTGAACACTGACGTCTTTTAAACTGTTTCCAGATCTTCTATGACCTGGTTCGGCAAATCAACAGGAAAACCCCAGTTCCTGGGAAAGCCCGCAAAAAGTCGACCTGCCAGCTGCTCTAATGCACAGCTGTGCTGATTCTCTGAGCCAGGTGAGTGCTGGGGGGCGGGTAATGGGAATAGTAAGGGCCGCTGATAAAGCCAGTGCTGTCAGGCACAGGTCTATTTCAGTCCTCTCCTTCCAGTGGTATCAAAGCAGCAGGGATTGGCCGTGCAGGGTAATCCCACCCACAGTGGGATGCACTGCCTGATTTTCCCATCAGTGCATGTTGTGATGCGGTAGAGAGACAGGAAAAAGGTGGTCTGACCTAGAAAAATATTTGCTGTGTAATAACATGCTAGTCTGTTACTTAAGTCTTCTTGTCTCTAACTGGTTGTATTTCTCTCATGGATTCATTTTGTCCTGAATAACTTGTGTGGTGTCCAGTAGTCCTGACCAAGCTCTGCCCCCAAATGGCTGATTAGTATCGTTACTCCTTGTCATGCTTGGGCAGGTTGGCTTGGAGGTCAGTAATTACTGCCTGTGAGCCACCTGATAAAAAAAAAAAAAACATTAAAGTAGGACGCTAAGGAACATTATGACAAGCTTTTTTTTTGAGGATATCTCATGACCTGCAAAGGGGGGAAGGTGTCATTTGAACTTCTGACTAAGCATATTTTGAAATTCTTTGACTGTATGTGTGTGTGTATGTATTTATTTATGTGTGTGTGTGTGTGTGTGTGAGGGGGCGGGGGAGGTCTTCCTCTTTCAGTTCTATTTGACCCCCACCAAACACTCCTACAGCAGCACTACGTGGCACCTTGATGTTCCCCATTGCCGCTCCTTCCCGTGTCTCTCATTCCTTCTCTCTCTGTCTCTATCTCCCTCTGCCCCCCCCCTTCCCCAGGTCTGATGAGCAGCCGTCTCTGTTGGCAGCTGAACTGAAAGCATCCTGCAGCCGATGTCTCTGTGTCTGCACCTCTTTAACCGACGCCACAAACGGGACTCAAAATCTACGATTGTACATTATCTGATAGTCACTTTGTGCACATTAACTGCTCACTCGCCTGCATTGCAACAGATATTTCGGGGGATTCTTCCTTTCCCTCGCGTTCTGTCTCTCTCGCTCACTCACACACATCTCAACACCTATTCTAATGGTTTGGACATGAAAGGTTTTGGGCTACACACAGTATTGTTGCTAAAGGGGGAAAAGGTGCTGCCCCCATCTCTACATGTGAGGCAGTGCAGCCAAACAGTCCCAGGGCCCAGCGGTTGGCTTTGGCCAGTATGACCGTGTGACGCTAGAGGTCCTCTGTTTAAGCAACGGGGGAAAGTCCGTGGAGCCGCTATATACATGCTGTTAACTTCTGCTTCTTTGGTATTCGTACCGTTTTCACTTTTTTTTTTCTTTTTAAGAATTACTAAGTTTTGTTTTGCTGCGATTCTATATTGTCACAGCTGTTATTGATTTTATCTTAGGAGAATCTGTGAGCAGTGATACATGTTTGTTTTTAACCTAAGATGTTGCCTTCTGCTATGGTAACTGATTTTTTTTTTTTTTTCTTTCCGGAGAATTATTCTGAAAACACATGAGCTTAACGTGTGTTGGTTCAGATTTCTTGCGTCTGCTTTTACAGCTGGGGGTGGCATTCGGGGGATTTTTGGGGGGAGGCTCTTAAACCTATGACCCCCTCCCTGTGCCCCCAGCTGGGACTTTCATGGGGGGCCGTAACCAAGTGGCTGAAAGTCAGGTCCACCTCTGTGGAATCCCTGCTCCACAACATGAAGTATATTATAAATATAAATATAAAATATATATTTTAAAATGAGGATTTTTATTATTGAAATAAATGATGTTATTCTTCATGCTTTGGTGACTGTAGATTCCTCCTATCATTGCTTGCACCTGCACCAGTGTTAAAACTGGAAGACTGAGAAATCAAACTGGTTTCATACTGGTTGTCTAATACTTGTTTTCTTTTTCTTTTCCTTGGTCAGTTGTCACAGTGGTGGTTGGTTTGTCATTGA
>JABFEB020000060.1:21809226-21829222 GCA_019775895.2 Stomatorhinus ivindoensis
ATGGGGGGCAATGGAGCAGGCTTCCCAGATGGGGGGCAATGGAGCAGGCTTCCCAGATGGGGGGCAATGGAGCAGGCTTCCCAGATGGGGGGCAATGGAGCAGGCTTCCCAGATGGGGGGCAATGGAGCAGGCTTCCCAGATGGGGGGCAATGGAGCAGGCATCCCAGATGGGGGGCAATGGAGCAGGCATCCCTGATGGGGGGCAATGGAGCAGGCTTCCCAGATGCTTACTCTCACAGCAGCTCTTGACATAGCATCAGGATAAGAAAAGTAGCGAGGTATCTACTGAGCAAGCAGGCACCGTGGATTGGTGTAAAGTGTGACTCTTTGGCATTCCCAGAATCAGTCGGGACTTCAGTGTCAGCGTCTCTCCGACTCCCAGCAAGGATGAAGTTATGTATCAGTGCAGAGAACCTGTCCGGTCCATATGGAATGGAGAGTGTTTCTATCATTGGGGCTTGACCTTCAACTGTCACCTGTGAAGAAATTTAACAAGTTGGATGCAGGTATTCATACAAAACTTGCTCTCGGTTGGGTGGGTTTGCATCACAGTAAGGCACATGTGATTGGGTTAGCTGGTCTTTCAAGTTCTGGTACAAAGTAGGCATCCTACATCAATCAGTTGAGAAGTGGGAACAGTTAACTATGGGAAGCTGATTGACAACAATCTCCACGTTCCTCCCTACCTTTAGGGTGTAGTTGCCAGGCAGTAGTAGTCTGTAAAACTCCCCGTTATGGTTTGTCTTGAAAGGGTACTGGTTTTTCCTCCCCAACACCTCTACCAGTGCGTTTGCAACTGGGAGTCTGTTCGCATCCAACACCTGCCCCTTCACACCTGCAGAAACGGGACATCCTGGCTGGGTATTGGAGTGGGCAGCTGAGGACATGTAGCGCTATTCGTTCTGGCAGAATGGAGCACGATGGACCAAACCGCAGCTGTCATGTGGCTGCATACACACCCAGGTGGATCTGCTGCATGTAGGTCAGAAGTGCAGCCTTGTTCTCTGCCCACAATCCAGGCAACATTTTTTCTGAAGGGTATTTGCAGCAAGACAGCTCCAGTGTCAGCTCGAGACATTGGCCCCAGATATAGTTGTAGTCTTGCATCCCTCCTAAAAGCAGATCATACAACCTTATAATCTCAGAATCAGCAGTAACTAAAACTGACGAACCATCTACAGAGTTTATTAGCTGTTGGTGGCATTATCCATGCTGACCTGAGACCCGGTACCAGCGATACCCGTTGGTGATGCCATGCTGGAAGCCTGTGGAGCCCATGCAGGGCTTGCCCATGTGCATTAGTGTGTGGCTGAAAGAGTAGGTCCTGGCCAGGTGGACAAAGACATCATCATCGGGCGTGACGCTGGCCCCTCCCTGCAGCTCGATTCCTGGGTCAAACAGCAACAGCTCTATACTCACTGGTTGCATCGTCACAATCACCGGTTCCAGAAGGCTGCATTATGGCAGACCAGAGTTACACTTTTTCATTTTCATCGGCAAAGATGCCTCATTTTATGCCGAAACCATTATGTAGGACCTGAAATAATTTCTGGCAATGTGCTTGAAGCATTTATCAGTAAAACCTAGGATTTAGGCAGATTTGACTTGCATCATAGTGGGCAGTGGTGGCTTGATGGTTAGGGAAGCGCACTTGTAATTGAAAGATTGCTGGTTGAAATCCCTGACCAGCAAGGCACCACTGAGGTACCCTGAGCAAGGTACCACACTCAAGCACTGCTCCCCAGGTGCTGAATTAGCTGCCCCCTGCTATGTTGCGAAAGTCACATATGGGTTAAATTCAGAGGATGCATTTTGTTGTCGTGCACTGTGTGCTGTGGTGTGTTAACGGTGACCACTGATCACTAAACTCTAAATCATCATGCATTGGCCCATTCTCTGACTTTCATTACCTCTGTTGCTGTTGTCATACGGGTAACTGGCCACTATAGCGCCCCCATGCAGGTTAGCCGACAGCACGAAGAGCTCTGAGCGCAGCCAGTCCATCACCGCCTGCACTTCCGGCTCCCGCATCTGCTCCTTGCCCCTGCGGAAGGCATCTGGGAAGTTCCGATTCATGTCCACGTGATTTCTGTTGTACCTGAACACAAGATCTCTTTTGCTGTGGGTCTGTGAGGGTTTAGCCAAGAAATTAATCACCTGACTGTGATGTGCAGAAAGACTGGCAGATTTTCTCACCTACTAATGGGGAGAGGGATTTTATCACAGTTCTCAGTCAGCCGCTTTGTCTGGTACATATGGAATACAATCTATGCTAAGCTTATTAACTAAAGTATAGCTTAGTAATTAAGTAGAAAATTGCCTCAATATAATTATTAATGTAAAACCATATTTTGTATTCATACAAACAACAACCAATCCATCCATCTTCCATACCTTCCATAGATGGATGGATGGATGGATGACAGTGAACAATCTCTCCTTGAGCACCGTCCACTTTTTCAACATCCTTTCTCACAGCCATTTATCTGAAGTGTTTCAGACATGAGTCTCGTAGGCTGTACTGAATTTAATCATCAGCTAGAATGTTGGTGATTGGCCAATACTTTATACTGTTGAAATTCAGTTTTATGCATAAGGCCACATAAGACAAATTTAAGGTCAGCTGGCAGAATAGAGGAATTCTCCTTAATCCAAGTCACAGTATCTTTCTCTTGCACACATAAAAATGCTCCCCTCTGAAATCCCCATGTCTTTATGTCCTGTTTTTGACACTGCATAATTTAATCCAGTTTATATCAGACACCTGTCAGCACTGCTTCCTGTTTATGCTTATTTGGGGATGTCTGACGATGCATTTGGATGCTTATCAGGAATATTTATCCTGAAGTACACGTGGTGAAACGTGGTCCTTGTCACCAGGAGCAGCTTGAGTTTGTGTTAATATCGCCTGAGTCACTATATTCACTCACACAGGGTCCGTCCACTGCATTTGTACTCTACAAATTCGATCCTAAGATGGGCTTATGATAGCTCCTGGGTGCCTCAGATAACACCAGAGGAACTTAAGGCTCCTGTGTCTCGGTCAGGATCGAGACCTTACGCAATATTTCATCACGCTCATTGAACTGGATCCTTCACCTCACCTGTTGTGAAATCGGACATGTTTGGCTTGGATATTTTCAGCACATCATGCCCTGTTAGGCGGCGGCTGCAGGGATGGCTCTCCAGCGCCTCCATCTGGCCTTAAGGGGGTTTATGTTAATCCATTTCACACAGTAGCACGCCTGGTGTATTTAACATTCTTGTAGCTGCCGTGCTCCCAGTGGCCATGCGGAGTCATAGACGAGCTCGACTGCTCATGTCCCATCCAGGGCAAAGCAGAACTGGCTTGCACAGCTGGCACCCCCTCAGAAGATGGTATGCTAGGCAGCCGCCTGCGTCGCCTAATGTCCGACTGGCACTGCACACCCCCAAGTTCCAGTGCAACCAAAATATTACAAAATGTCCTAATGATTTGGCCTTGTGCACAGCTTTATTTCCTTGCTTATACCAGAAATAGATTTGTGTCTAACTGGCATCACTCTAGAATTTCCATTATGCTGAGCCAGACTCTTGTAGAGAGCCCAGTAAACACCTAACAGAATTTCTCAGAAGTGGTCTGTTCTTCTAACATGGTGGGGGGGGACGATGTCACCTGCTTACATTCCAGGGAGACCAGGGGACATGATCTGTCTGAACCACTGTTCCTCCTGAGCTCTCTCATCCAAACGCAAACTGCCCTTTTCCATGATGGAGTCAAAAGGAACGGAAGAATAGGATCTGCAGACATTTATTCTGCCTACAGAATTTCATTGCTGAAGCTCACAAATCACTTACCTGTGATCTCTCATGGCCCGATATGCACTGTTATCGTGAGACCTCACTTGGACGTACATATATTATTATTTTTTGTTTATACCAGGTTTGATGGCTAGAAGCGTGCAGAAACATTTATATATGCATATTATTTTATTACGTTTATACCAAGTTTGTTGTCTAGAAGAGTACAGAAGTTTCAACCCCAGTCCACATGTATGTCTGCGAAGGTTTCCTGTTCATCAGCACCCTCAATACAGCATAAACCTGAGGGCGACGGTGTGGCTGCAGAAAGGCTGCGTGGGCAGAGCGCCGGGTCCTCACCTCCCCTTGGTGCGCAGGCAGCCGGGCACGGCGGCCTCAAAGCCGTCCGGGTTCATGGAGGGCAGGATGTGAATGCGGCTGCTGTTGAGAAGCAGCGTGACCAAGGGGTCCCTCAGGTAGTTCTTGGTGAGGTGCTCAATCAGCTGAAGCAGCAGAACACGCCCCACCACCTGAACCCACACAGACATGACAACATCAAATACACACCAGACCCCCCACACGCCATGCTCACCCTTCAGTGTTACAGCCGTTCTTAACTGACGCTAGAGCAGGGGGGGGCAATCTTATCCGCAAAGGGCTGGTGTGTATGTAGGTTTTCATTGTAACTCCCTAATTAGGTCACTAATTAGAGGACTGATTGGCCGAAGAGTCCTCACACCTGGGTTTGAACAGCTGCCCTACAGGTTACCCCAAAAACCTGCACACACACCGGCCCTTTGTGGATAAGATTGCCCCCCCCCTGCTCCAGCGCCGCTAACGGAAGCAGCGGAGAAGAGGATGTTGGCAAAATTTAACAACATCACGAAGAACTCTGCACAATCGCTCCAGGGGGCGCTATCCTGAAGCGCAATTAGCCTCCAGCTCATTCCCCCACCATGTGCTAAGTAAGAAGCACCACTTGGGGAGGGGGGTCCCTCCTACTTGAACACCACCACAGCGCCCTCCCCCCGTGTCCCGTCCCAACCCCCAGCCATAACATGTCATCTTTGCCATAACAGAAGTCCAGTGTGATCTATTTAAGTGCACATAGGCCTATAGCAAATGCGTATTATTATTTTTTCCCTTAATAATCATCTAATTAATATTCCCCAATATTCTGGTTCTCGGGATTTAGTTGTGTGCATCGCATAAATCCTAATTTGTGCGGACTACATTTTCTTGTTTACACTGTTTTTGCACCTTGTCTGTTTGCACTAAATGTATGTCCGCTTATATACGTCATACCTTTCGGCTATATGCAGAAGAATTTTCCCCTGGGATCAATTAAGTTGGTCTAATCTAATCTAGTACGAAAGCAATGTACTGGTCATATGAGTGCACACTCCAGCATAATACCTTTTTGTTTCGTACCGCGCCGAGTCCGTGCCGAGGATCTTACCTCATTACCGTGCATGTTTGCGACGTATTTGAACTCCGGGATCCCTAGCTTGTGCTCAGTGGGAAACTTACCAAGAACAAGAACCCACAGTTCTCTCCCTTCAAAACAAGCAGAGGAATGTATCACTCGTTTACAGAACGAAATCGCCCCAAAAACGGAATTGTAAATAAAATGAGCAAGAAAGCAACTGAATTCTAACATGATATCAGAAGAAAATTAAATTACCCAGTTAGTATATATAGGCCTACTTATTTATCAGGTACGATCTGAGCTGAATAGAAAAAAAACACAAGTAAAAACCGAGTCTCCTGTTTTGCAGTTGTAGAACAAAGTACGCAAGCCTTTCAAGCCTCATTAGGGGAAAATTGAAAATGAACATTAACTGGATGTTACAACAGCGACAAACAGGTCTATTCTGTCTGCTGGTCCGTCTGCGAAAGTTAGGGTAAGAGGGGCTGCATATCCCTTAGTGTGAGAAATGGAAAAGTGTGGGACGTATTTCTTGAATCCTGTCCGGAGATCCATGCAGAGGTTTTAGCACAGCTGTCTGGGCTCTGGGTGACACAATATGACAAGCAGCGTGTCACACAGCTGGCCGGCAGGACTCGGCCTCAGATGAAGTATTTCTGGGTGGCTCCTCTGTGTCGCCTAATTACTGTTCCGGAGGTTGCGTGACATGCGAGTCGGTTTACTGAACAAGCGGCGGCCAGCAGCCCGAAATAGCAAAGTGGCGAGTGATAGTTTCTTGCGTCTCTGTATGTGTGTGTCAAAGCAAGTCTGCCCATATGTCTCCGGTCATTTCCTGCTGCGTCTCCGAGGATGACAGCAGAAAGGTTTTGTGGAAAATGTCTATATTTCGTGCAGATAACGAATCGTTCAGTTAGGCTAAAGTGAGAATAATATGGACGAGTAACGCATAGTCAATCCAGAATTACTATAAATTATGACTTGCTTACATTTCAGAAACACTAACAACACTAACAAAGTATGACTTTAAATAGATTATGTTTTTCTTTTAATTTACCTATAATGAACGCCCAAGATTACCATTCATTACACCTGCCATTTACATTTTTCATATTTTTAATTCATTGCACTGAAGCTCTTGTCCCGACTGATGCACACGGCAAGAATGAACGTGATACATTCTGTGCACTAATAAAGCTACAACGAGATTATTTTCATAATCTATATTAATGGTTAGTGTTTGCGACCAAATTACAAAGTACTGCTAAGAACGGGTTTTGATTAAGTGGTTTAAAATCTTACCTTCCACTGACTTCCCAATGCTATGCAAGTGCGTTAAAGATGGATAGTTCTTAATGACCGATTTCAGATACTGTTCCATTTCAACCGTGTTGTGGTAGCGGAATTGCAGACCGGGGATTAGCGAAAGCGATGCCCCGAAAAGCAGCCCAAGGACCCAAAGACGTCCCATCAGCGCAAACTGCAGACTAAGCCAAACACACCTCGCGGCGAAGTAGTCAAAGCTCACTTTTTGGGAGAATTTCACACTTTTCGCAGTAACGATTTTCAGTTATAGGCCCTATCGTAAATGTAATGTGAAACTTTAAAAGTAAGATGAAAATATTTGCAAAATACAAAAACCGTAATAGTTTTAAAATTCAATTAAAAATATTTAAAACCTCTCTATATTTAAATATTTGAAAGTATTAATTAATTAATCAAAGAATCAAGGAATTCCTTCAACAACCGGAAAAATAAAATCACTGAATGTAACATGGCCATTTTTGTTTATTTTAGAGCTAAATTGGGTTAACTTATTTTTGACTCTTTCGACACTTTTAAAACTACATTAAACTCCTTTACGCTATTTAAACGCTACTTATCCTTCGTGATGTTTAATTTGGATTTACTCTCTCCGTGCCAGTCGTCCTGTGTCACATCTCCCATTGGTCAGTGTGCTGCGCTGAAAGCTGCTTCCTTTGCTGCCGAAAACTTGTTTTCAAGAAGAAGTTTACGCAATTCCTGTTGCTTGAATCAATTCGACTTGGATGTCTGGCTCGATGGCATTTCCCATCCCGAGACTTGAACGTACAACATACTGTTCCGGGTTTGTAACACCCGCCCCAGGGACACACTGAGATACAGTATGTCCGTCATGAATACCTTTACCTTTTGCATTTACAGTTTTTTATCGAAAACGTTTCCCCTTCCTCTCTATTTATAGATGCTTATACAAAACCTTTGAATCCCGTATCCCGGACAGTCGTCTCATGACACTGGTTTTAACTCCCCAACCGTAAGTGAGGAGCGGACCGAGAAACTATTTGAGCAACATTAACTAAAACGCGGAAGTATATATCAATGTTTTATAAAGTACATGTTTATAGATAACATTTGTAATAAACTGAAAGACGAAATAACATCTAATTATTTGGTTTGTGCGCCCAGGTCATGCGAGTAGCCTAATTATGCTCTTTTGAAATGGTGCGTGCTCAGCAGAAAATTATCATTTCCTCCCCAGCAGCCTTTGCGCGTGAAGTTCTGCTCGTGCAGTTGCCATTGGTCTTGCTTTGACATGCTTTTGATCAACAAATCACAACTGTAATATTAACTTTGTCATTGGCAGTTTTCATGTAGGATATTGTTTTAATTGAGTCTACGATTGCAGTGCTCCCCTGTTGTAAATTTTCAGCTGTAAATCCTACTGACCCGTGATACCCATACATTTTATGATCCAATGGCTAATAATGACCTGAAATGTATTCTTTTAATTGTGGTTGATTTTCCCTGCAAGAGGTACCACCCTGCGAGTTTGTATTATGTACCTAGTGCGACAAGTGCAATTGCGTATCATTATAGCTACGGGCGACCTCTAGTGGTCATGCTCAAATTACTGGGAAGTGATTATAAATTCAAGTGTTCGCAGATAGCCATGACACATTTATCCCAGTCCCTACGTCGTGTCTCACGGGGTTGAGTCCAGTCCAAGACCGGTACGCTACAGTATTAATTACTTTATTGTGCTTATACCAACTTTGAAAACATGTTTTTATAATACAGACAAACGAATATCAAGACTTTAGATAAATGCAAATGTGAATGAACCCCACCCATAATACAGCGAATCAATCTTTATTTCATTATTCTAAAAGTTTAAGAGATTCTTCCATTTTACTCTCCTATCATTTCAGTTTAATAAATGGTTACATTGCATTGTCATCCATTTACACTTGCATAACTATAAATATGTCATTCTAAAAGTAAGCAAGAGTTTGCTCATTCACTCCCTGTTTTTGAAGGCTTCTATTGGGTGATCAAGTTTCCTGCAGTCTGCTACTCGACATCCATGGGTGTCTCTTCCTCCTTGAGAATTTTAGATAGTTCACTTAGTCTCATTGAAGAACTGGGATTGTTCACCAGTGTTTTGAGATGTTTTGGAATGATTTCACGAAGTGAGGTACGCAACTCGGAGGATCCACCACAATTCTTTGCAGTGGTGATGACTGTTGATAAAACACTGTCCATATCTTCTTTCCACATCTCTAGCATACAACAGATCAATCCTGCAACACCCTGAATTGTTGATTTGCTCTTCATTGTTTCAGCAATTAACTTTGACAGAACTTCACATTTCTTTTCCTCCATCATTAGGAGTAAATGCTCTAGTATTGAGCTCATGGAAATGCCAAACTCAATCACGCTCTTCTGTTCTCCGAAAACTTCGTAAGTGAAGCCACTAGTATGCAAACCTACCAGATGGCAATTTCCCCCAAAGATTGGAGAGCCTGAGGACCCATGAAGGAAACGTGTTATATGTCAATTCTTTATTCTTGAAGTCATTGATATACTGAATGTGACACCCTTTCATGCCAAAATGTGTTTTTGCTGCATTTACTCTTTTTTATCTTCAATAATGGAACTTAAGTCCATTTTTTCACCCGCCCCCCATAAGGATGACCAATTATGGCAGATCCATCCCTTCCCTGGGAAAGGTGCATATTCTCTTAAAAGAGCAGGAGGTAGTTGTAAATCAGGCTTCTCTAGCGAGTCACGTAGCTCCAGTAAAGCAAAATCCATCCAATGTTCCTGTTGATCAAAACCATACCAGCCGGCCACAACCTCTTCTTTTACACACCATGAATTGTTATATTTTTCTGTGAGCCCTTCAAAGGTAAATGTGACATAAACTTTTCGCCCTTTAGTAATATCCTTAATAACATGTGCGTTTGTTAGGATATAACGATCAAACAGCAAGAATCCTGTCCCTGCCATGTGGTTCTCAACCTCAATGTAACACACTGAAGCGCTGATGTCCATCAGCTTCTTGACAGTGCTTATTTCAGAGAAGCTCTCTATGTTCTTTCCAAACTCCTCCCTTAGTAACTCTACATCTTTTACTTTAGTTTTCTTGTACCTTTCCTTCATCTGCTCCACTAGACCTTGAAACTGCCCACGTAGAATCTTCAGGATTTCTGTGGAGTCTGGTATCTCATGTACTTTCTTATATAAATCAGGCCCCTTATCTGCCATTGCTTTGTCTGAACTGGGTTTGGATCCACCAGGAGCAGAGCATGTGGATGGATTGTCAGCATTAGAACTAGGATCAGATTTTCTGCTGGATTTTAGCTTCCTCTCAGCATTTGCTGTTTTGTCTTCTTCCTGTCTCTTCAGTGCTGTCTTTTTCAGCTATAAAGTCTAAAGATTGGCAAAATCTTGGGATATTTCTGTACTTAACTGAATATTTCTTTGCTGTTCTCCTTCTGTGTGTGTCAGGTGCATAGGGGGTGGCTGCCATTTTTGTTTGCGAGTTCTTGTTGTATGTCATTGTTTGGATGGGGAGCTAGGTGTGTCCCCTTTTCCACCACACCCTGTTATTCCCTTATTCCACTTCCCCTTTCAGTCTGTTACGCCCCGACCCTATACTGGGGCTCGTAACACTGTCTCTGCCCGTCTCTGCCCGCCTCTGCCCATCTCTGTCCGTCTCTGCCCGTCCCTGCCCATCTGTGTCCGTCTCTGCCCGTCCCTGCCCATCTCCGCTGTCTCTGCCCGTCTCTGCCCGTCCCTGCCCATCTCCGCTGTCTCTGCCCATCTCCGCTGTCTCTGCCCATCTCCGCTGTCTCTGCCCATCTCTGCCCATCTCCGCTGTCTCTGCCCACCTCTGCCCGCCTCTGCCCTCCTCTGCCCATCTCTGCCCATCCCTGCCCATCTCCGCTGTCTCTGCCCATCTCCGCTGTCTCTGCCCGCCTCTGCCCTCCTCTGCCCTCCTCTGCCCATCTCTGCCCGTCTCTACTGTCTCTGCGGTCTCTGCGGTCTCTGCCTTCTCTGCCGTCTCTGCCTGTCCCTGCCGTCTCTGCCCACCTCTGCCCGTTTCTGCCCGTCTCTGTGGTCTCTGCCATCTCCGCCTTCTCTGCTGTCTCTTTTTTTGCAGCTGTAAACTCTTTAGCCTGGTAAAATCTTGAGAAATTACTGTGTTTAACTCATATTTTATTTTTCCTCCTTCTTCGCGTAGAAAGATCGATCTCTGAAACACTAAATCTGTAAACCGGCCATCTCTTTTCAATGCAACCTCAACTGTCTCCCCAATATATGCATATATGCAAAGGGACTTGTTTTTAAGTTCTGGATCTATCAAAAATTCATTTGGCTTCATTACGTTAATGCAAAAAGTGACAATTTCACCATCTTCTATGGACACCTCAGCTTCTGATTCGGGAAAAATGAGGACAGTTTCTTTCTCTTTAAGTAACCTACAAGGAAAGTGTGTGGCTATAAGACTGTTGTCTCTTTCAATGATAATGTTTTCCCCCTTTTCCCTATTTCTCTTCAAAAAGGATTTGAAAGGTGGATCTGTTTGAAGTGCCTTCAGCACTGTGCACGGTTTAGTGCAGGTAACCATGTGATGCTCCTTATTAATTTGATAATAGAATGAGTGACTATGTTCCTGGCCCAGTGTAGTTTTCTGTGAAAGAGAAATTACTATATTACTATTATTAATATTAGTAAAATACATCCAAATATATTGTGATGTTATCTAATAACAGAAACATTTCATTGTAATATTTTTAAACTGAACCTATAGCAAAGTTTAAAATTGGTCAATTTCACACATTAAAACATACAAACACTGTCATGAATACAAATATTAACTAGTAATTAGTAACTTAGAAACATAAATGCTAGTTAAATGATTGACTTCATAAAACATCTTTTCATTTCTCAATTATATGTTAAATATTATCAGTAGACAGGGAAATAAACATTCCATCTATAGTAAAAAGTCCCACGTTCATCAAAAAGTGGATGTCATTCCTCAGTGAAAAAGGCAAACCAAAGTTTATTAACCAACATTAATATTTAATGAAAGATACACATGGAAAATGGCTTACGTTCTCGGTGGAAGTCTGATTGGAATCCATTGGATTATTTTCTATAACAAAAAAGGTTATTTTAAGAAAAGGAAAATTACAAAGCAAATAGAATAATATTTAAAGACATGTCTACAGACAAAGATATTTCAGAATCACATATTTAGTGGGATGGTGGTACAAGCAAAAGTTACTGACTTGAATAAAAGAAATGTGCTAACATGGTGGGAACATGCACACCCCCAATACATAGAATGGTGGCAGTGATTCATGTTTTTTATGTTTATTGTTTATTGATGGCATATTCCCTCTCTGTCTATGGAAGTAAACAAATACCTCTTCTGTTTTATTTTCCTGTAAATCCTTCAGTTAAGTAAACCCATTTTATTAGAGCTTTATAAGAGCGTCTGCTACATAACAACGCAATACATTCTATAGTGCGATTTACCAACTGAATTCCGTAATGCATGTACAGTGATCCCCCGCTATATTGCGGTTCTGCTATCTCGCCTACGCTACAGTATATCGCGGAACAGTTGTCTGCGTATCGCGCGCGTATCCTGCTTGTGGTCCGATCATTTTCGTTTTCTTTTAAGCCGAACGATGGCTCCCAGGTGTACCGCATGTTCTAAGCCTTCTGGTAGCAGTGAGCCTAAGCGCCAGCGTCATTCAGGAGAAGGTAAGACTCCTGGATATGCTTTGGGAAGGAAAGCGTTAAGCGGACTTCGCTCGCCATTGTGGATTGAATGAATCGACATTACGTTACATATATCAGTATAGTCATACATATATGTTCAGTTCTATGTCACGTAACAATAAATATTGTTAAAACGTTTTTGAATTGAGCTGAATTAATTTGATTTGACAGTCAGGTATTAGTTACATGCAATGTTGATACAACTAATAGACTACTTAAATATATATCACACTAAATAGTTAGATCTTTCGGACCTTTGCTTAAAGAAATTTTCTCTAACTGGACCTTTTTAAATTTTAGTTGAATACCCTCTGGAAAAGGAGGCAAAAGCTACTGTCATTGGATAGTCATTAGTTCTGATTGTATCTCGTCTCCGGCAAACATTTTCGATCCGTATCGTTTTTATTCGTTGACGATATCTACGACGCAAAATTTTCGTTAACAAAATTAATACTGGTGTCTGCAAAGATTTTGGCATAGCGGATCGCCATGAAGAAGTGTTACCAGCGGAAACAATGAGGTCGTAGCTCATTAATAAAAAAAACTGTTGTAATTTGCTTGTCAAAGTGTTACAACCTAATTAATAACCTAATTATAAACCATTCGTAAACCCTTTTAAAAGTCTTACTGTTAAATGGTATCGAAACCTGAATCCTGAACTAAGATTGGATAAGACATACACGACGGGCAAATTTGTTAATTTAAAAAAAGAACATTCATTTCCCACTGTGGCACCCTGGTTGGAACCGTTTTTGAAATCGAGAAACACTACAAGTTAGAACATTCTGGATTCGCGTGATCGCAAAGACCACCCTCGCGTAAACGTAAAGACAATAAGTATAAACATTCCGGTATCTTTATAAATGCAAGTTGGGGAGACTGCAGGGGTCGACTGTCGAACGGAGTCAGTTAATTATTTGAAGGGATACAGTAGCTTAATCTTCACGCGTCACTTAGATTCCTCTAAACACCACTGATGTTTAACAATTAAAGTAGTAAAAGTTTACTAAAAAACATTTTTAGCTGTCATTCTGATATAAATTGGAAAAAACATCAATTGTCCCCGGTCTCCCATACATTTGAATTTGTCTATAATTGCATAAAATATTACCGTCTTAGGCGCTGAAAGATTTCCGACTAATAGATGACACTCCAGGAAGTACCAAAGAAGTCCTCTCTTGCAAACAGTGATGGTAAAAAGTGTGAGCTAAAGGGGAAAATACTCCCCTTATATCTTACTGACGAGATTCTCGGAAAATGAATAGAAGGTGTGACAGCGAACGTCACTCCTTTAAGGATTCTTTGCAAATGTGTTGTACTCTTACGTATCTATTAATTGTTGATGCTTGTGTGTAAACAGGGGCAATTGGGGGAAAAAATCAAAATGCGTTACTTGAAATGAGGTTGCAAGTGAAGCAATGCTATGATTATATAATTCCTTGGTAAGACCCCACCTAGAATATTGTGTGCAGGTTTGGTCACCATAGCTTAAGAAGGACAATGCTGCCTTGGAAAGGGTGCAACGTAGGGCTACGAGAATGATTCCTGGTCTGAGAGGAATGTCTTATGAGGAGAGGTTAGCTGAACTGAATCTGTTCAGCCTCGAGCAAAGAAGACTAAGGGGGAACATGATCCAGGTATATAAGAATGTAACAGGCCTGAAATGGCTATTTCAATATTAGTTTAAATACTAGAACTCGTGGCAATAAATGGAAATTAGCGGGAGAACATTTTAAAACGAATTTGATGTAGCACTTCTTCACACAGCGTGTAGTTGGAGTATGGAATAGTCTCCCTGCTAATATAGCGCAAGCTAAAACCCTGGGTTCCTTTAAATCAGAGTTAGATAAGATTTTAACAACTGTTAATTAAGTTCTCCCCAAATGAGCTTGATGGGCTGAATGGACTCTTCTCGTTCCTTATGTTCAGCTGTGTTATTCACTTCCATATCATTCCTGCCATCATTCCATATATTCATTTAGATACCTTTGGATATATCATTGGAATGCAGATCAGCAACAGCCCCTTCCATGTGTGTCAATAAAATAAAATTGTGCTATGTTTTCATACCATGAGTGCAACATTTAAAAGAAGCCAAAAACTATTGCCGGTTGGTCTGGTTTGATGACAGATTTACTTTCATATTACTGTCACGCAAGCCTTTATTTCCTTAAGTTTCATTTTCTTTACATTCTCGATCTCCTTAAGTTTCTAAACAGGACAGGCTTTAACATAGGTTGTTGTATTCAATAGGAGAGTTTTATCTCAAGCAAGTAGTACATTTTCCAGTGGCCTGTACTACAAAGCAGGGTTACTGGCTTATCAGGGTAAAATTTAAGGTACCACAGTTTAATTGGACCTCTTATTCGCTCAGTAACATTTTGCCCAGACTACCTAAAATCCAACAAGTTACCCCAATAAGCCAGTAACCCCGCTTCGTAGTACAGGCCACAGGTCTATTATATTTATTTGTTTTTCAGTCAGACAAAGGGAGTGGCACAGTGGTGCACTATTGTCTCACACCATTGAGATCAGGGTCTGAGTTCCTGTCAAGGCTCCATATGTGTAGAGTTTGTCTGTCTTTCAATTGTCTTAAGACAGGCAAACACCAGTTGAATTTAAGTTACCAAATTGCCCATACATGTAAATGGTGTGTGAGTTTGCTCTGGAACGGGTTGGCACCCCATCCTAGGTTGTTCCACGCATTTTGCACGTAGCCTCTGCGATCAGCTCTGAACTGCATCCCACAGGCTTCAATAGCACAAGTGGTTACAGAAAATGGATGGATAAAGTTCCTCTTGGAGTTGGAATGTGTAGGGGCACTAGGGATTGTAGAGATTGGAGTTGATGGAAGTGTAGGGAGTAGATGAAGCAGGGGTGATGGACCATCCAAGGAATACACTGCACATCTAGGTTACTTAAGGTTAAATATGGCCATGGCGAGTCTTGTTATTTAGAACTTGTTAATTTGTTATTCCTCTTGTGAGTGTTCTATAGCTGCTGTTAAAGAAAGTGCAAGCTGTAGCTGAGGTTCGCATACAAAAACACGTACTCAAATATGAACACTATATGTATTTAAATTGCATATTCATTCACCACAATTAATTATATCAATTAAGTATCGATCTATCTATACTAGTAATAATTTTATGATAGTATGTTATTGTTTGACAGATGAAATTTCAAAGTAATTAACTCGATCGAATAAAATAATTTATACTTTGACGACTCAGCTATCATCAGCCGAGTAAAATATATAAAATGTAGTCAAAATTAACACAATTTACAAAAAAAATAAAGTTCTGTAAGGTGGAAATCCACTTCCACGTTATGGCAGTGAACAGCAAGCCAGTGTATCCGGAAGTGACGCATGTCCCAGTCCTCTTTGCGGTTTTTTTCTGCTTCCGTCAGAAGGAGGAGGAGGCTGAATGGAAAATGGCGGACGGCGTAGACCATATCGACATCTACGCCGATGTGGAAGAAGAGTTTAACCAGGTAATCCAGCAGGCGTCGATTTCGTGAAATGTGGCTGCAAAGCTGTGATTTTGCATATAGAACGATATGCTTCTATTTGCTCACTCTGTGGTTACCCGTTTTAAATACTATCATTGTTGTTGTTGCATTTTTGCTTGAGACCTCATCGCAGTGTTTTATACCAAGTGTTAAATGCTACAGTGTAACCACCTGAAGATCGAGCCGATCGGCCGCTCTTTCCGAGTTACCAGGTCTGCGCCCGTTTTTGAGATGGCATTTCTCTCAAAGCCTGCGGTGCAAGTTTCATATAAGTGGCGGCAAAGCCTGTGCTATCGTTCCCCTCGAGGCTTGCCTAAGCGTCATTTTATTATTGTCATTTGCAAAATCCAATCACCAAACGCGTCGATGCGAATACCATGCCCGTGAAGCCCAAGACAAGCCGCGTTGCATAGCCCCGAATACAAGGCTTATAAATTTGTTTTCCTGACCGTCTGAAGGTGCTGTCCTGCCAGATCGGAGTTGCTTCAGTTTGTCTGACTTTAGCAATGCTGCGGTGGTGAACTAGACTTGAATCGCATTGCAAACCCGCCTCCTTTCCCTCTTGAATTTAATTGGACCTAATCACAGCTACTCCATTCTGTATATACAACATGGGATTATTTTGCTTTTTTCTTTTGTGATGTTTAATATGGTAATAGAGCCTATAGTGTTGTGATTCGAGAAGTCCTGAAATATCTGTAAGCATGATGTATTTTTTATGATTTCTCTCGAGAAATATGTCTGTGGAGTGATGTAGTCTGCAAAATCAAATATTCCTCTGCAGGAGTCTGACTACAACGTCCATGAGCAGATAGACCTGTACGATGATGTCATCTCACCCTCCGCCAACAACGGCGATGCCCCAGAAGACCGAGACTATATGGACAGCCTCCCCCCACCTGTAGGTGGCGATGGAGGCAAAGGGGCTCCATCCAATGTGGTCTACACCTACACTGGGAAGCGCGTTGCCCTATACATTGGCAACCTGACCTGGGTGAGTGTCCACCTCGCCTTTGCCAACAGGCAGGTGCAGACATGTCTTTATGCCGGTCTCATTGTCTATTTTCTGTACTTTCCTTCTGGTCCTTCTTGCCGCAGTGGACGACAGATGAGGACCTGACTGAAGCAATTCGCTCGTTGGGCGTAAATGACGTGCTGGAGATCAAGTTCTTTGAAAACCGGGCGAACGGCCAGTCCAAAGGGTGAGAGCGCCTCCTCGTCCGGTTCCCTTCCTCTGCCGTTAAGCGTGCGGTCGCCGTGGATTTGGGATTCGGCAGTGGATGATTCCTGAAAATCAGCATCTTCTTTTCTTTGGTTCTGTGTAGCGTGAGTGTTGGCTTAACAGCGCTGTCATGTTCCTCTCTCTTTCCCCCAGGTTTGCCCTAGTCTGCGTGGGCTCTGAGGCGTCCTCCAGGAAGCTGCTGGAGCTCCTCCCCAAACGGGAGCTTCACGGCCAGAACCCCCTGGTCACGCCATGCAACAAGCAGTCGCTCAGCCAGTTCGAGATGCAGTCCAGAAAAAGTATGTCCCGCCCTTCCCTTGACCCTTCCAGCTAGGCCAGTGGTGTCAAAAACCGACCTCCCATCCGTCTGCCTGTCCATGTGGTCACTCCGTACTGGGCAGCTGGGTGCTCATGCTGGTACCTTCGCTCCTCCGACCCTCTACAGGCACGCAGTCGGGACAGATGTCCGGAGAGGGCAAGGCGGGTCCTCCAGGTGGCGGACCACGCGGTGGGTTCCCCCTGGGTCGTGGCAGGGGACGCTTCCCTGGCCCCGCCGGGCCCCCCGGAGACCGCTTTCCAGGACCCATAGGACATGGGGGCCCCCCTCTCCATTTCCCAGGTTAGCCACACCCATGGTGGTGGGAGTTTGGGGGTCTGCTGTGAGCTGGTTTCTCAGTGGTAAATGTGGCTAATACTTGCATTTAGGTCTCAGTTAGTGCTGCCTACTGCTGCAACACTTCTCGTTAGGCGACAGAGTTCCCTTCCACTTAATTTCAATTAATAATTTTAATTGGCTACTCCCTGCTATGTCACCTATGGGTTAAATGGTGAGGACAGATTTTCTTGTTGTGCACTGTGTGCCATGGTGTGTCTACAATGACTAATCGCTTCATCTTCAATAACTGGGCCGTTAAGCGAAATGGTCACTAAATGAAAATCACGGTAGCCTAGTTGTGACTGGGACTGTGCTCATGACTTTAAGTCAGCCTTCAGTACTTCCGTAGTTTCTATTATTCTTCATGAAGTGGATATTTTTTGCGACATTTTGCACATCATGCTTCAAAGATGTCTTTAATTGCAATATTTTTGCCTTTGAAAAACATGATGATAGTTCTTTACCTTATACAAAATTTGCTCATAATTGCACGCAGTGGTCAGAAATTTTTTGCAAATGGACGTTAAATTGGTAGTGCTGTTAATACCAGAAACTGTACTGATATAGCCGAAGTAAACCAGCCAATCACTGTTCATATATGCATTTCTAAGAGAGGAAAAGGTCCAATTGTTGAAATCATTTTATTGTATATAAAATATATCGGTATTATATCGCGTATGTGCAGTAATCACCAGGGCTTCAGAAAACAGACGAAGCATTTGGCCAGCCGCCAGCTTTTCGGTACTATACGGACATTTATTTACCCCCATAATTTGGTAAGAAGATTAGTAGCATGGCTTAAATATTAATGAGATGTGTTTTGTGGTACCCAAAAGTTAGTAATCTGTATAAAGTTTGTTTCTTAAATTCGATTAGCGGAGCACACCACATAATACTGTTTTGCTATACTACGGTTTGGTATACTACGGTTTGGTATACTACGGTGTGGTATACTACGGTGTGGTATACCTCAGTGCAATATGCACTGAAGTCGCGGTGAAGAGGAGCAGCCATGACATCTTTTAAACACACGATCTTGTGGATAAACAAGGTAAACACCACCCGGTGTGGTGGTACTTTTTGCAGTTCAAAGTCTGACACATTTTATAAAACATAAGGATATGCCGTATTTATACTAATAATGACTTTTGGACGTCATACAAAGCCTCATTAATATTTTAGCCATATTACAAAACACTTTAACAAATTGTGGCCGTAAATAAACGTCAGTACAGCACCGAAAAGCTGGCATCTGGCCAAATGCTCCGCCTGTCATCTGAAGCCCTGGTGATTATTGCACATGTGTGATGTAATATCGTTATGATATCGCCCAGCCCTAATTATAAATTTGTAACTAAATATTGAAAATTACTTTTGAAATTGTAAGTGCACCTTTGTGTTTTTGAAATACTTTTAGTGCTTAGAGTAGTATGTCAGTTTAAATGCATCTAAACAGCATTGCAACAATGAATTTTCACTGACCCTAGTTTACTCCTTGATGTAATTTTGCTTCCTTTAATTCCCATTTTTGCTGATATCTGGACTGAAAAGCAGCTCCTTAGTTACTTTTTCCACTTTGAGGAAATTTAGGCGCCATGTTCCTTGACTATCTTTGCCTATCTATCGCGTCCTAAAATTCCAGAGAGTTCTAGGTCTCTCCGAGGAAAAGCTGTAATATGATGGACGTTGTTCTGAGCAAAAAAAAAAGGAAGCTTCCTGTTTTTGTAGTTAGTGTGTAGTTGTGGTATTTCGATAGCTGATCCGAATAATATGCAAGTAGTGAGAAATATGGTTTACGGGTGTCTTTTGAATTGGTCAATGGCGTTGCAGGGTTTTGTGTTGAGACATTGAATATTCAGTCAATTCAATTAATCTATTTCTGAACTGCGCATTTTTACAATGTTACACTCTGTGAATGCACTTTACATTATCCCCGCCCATGAGCCGGACGTGACGTTGACTGTGAATAACTCCCTAGATGTTTCTAAAGACTGCCTGTGGTTGCACAAGTCAAACTGTAATTCCTGTTGTTATTGTTGCTATGATATTTGTGTGTGTGTCCCCAGGTCTGCAGGGTCCCCCACGGCCCCCAAGTGGCCCCCCGGGACCTCCAGGGCCTCCTGGGCCCCCACCTCCTGGACAGGGCCTCCCACCTCCTGTGTCTGGTCCCCCAAACCGGGGCGACCGCCCCATGCCCCCAGTCCTATTCCCGGGTCAGTTTGGCCAGCCACCTTTAGGACCTCTTCCTCCAGGCCCCCCACCTCCTGTCCCAGGCTATGGGCCACCGCCAGGTCCCCCCCCTCCACAGCAGGGCCCGCCTCCCCCAGGACCCTACCC
>JABFEB020000060.1:21829313-21846025 GCA_019775895.2 Stomatorhinus ivindoensis
CCTCACGTGAACCCGGCATTCTTCCCTCCACCCGGAAATGGTGCCATGCCGTCATCTGACAATCGCGGGCCCCCTCCTAATGACCCCTATGGCCGCCCCCCGCCATACGACAGAGGAGACTTCGGCCCCGGTGGCAGGTAATGTCATCTCACGTTGAGTAATCAACAGCTCGAAATCCGAGGAGCTTTACAGCGTGGGGTGTCCGTTTCCTCTGGTTTCCCCTCGATTCTTTCATTTCCTGTCTCTTTAGTGGTACATACAAAACCTTCCTGTTTTGGGCAAATCTGTATTTTCTGAACAGTGACGGCTAAATACATCCTCATGTTGAGTTACGCCTGATCGAGTCACATCCAATCACATTTACGTCCGGACTCGATAAGATGCACCGACAGAGAGTCGTCTGACAGCGGACACAGTAGGACGTTAGTGGGCATATCACTTGGTGTATGTATGCTGGATAGAAGACAGTCATTTTGGGGGGTGTGCTTGTTAAATAGGTGGACTTTCAGTCTTGTTTTGAAAAGTGGGGCAGGTCCGTAATCCCCGAGAGAACCCATTTCACAGAGACCAACTTGATCCCAGCTTTAGGACATTTTGGGCTTCACCATGACTCTTGTGGACTGAGGGTCTAGTGAACACTTGGTGTTATCTGTGTTGCACTGTCTGAAGACGGTGGTTCAGGTATGTTTATCTCAAAGATTTTCCAGAGACCTCATATAAAGGTGTTGGTGGAACAAAGCCAATTGTCTTGCTCGCTCTTTGTTTGAGTAATTAAGAGTCTTCTCATTTGAGGAGAATGTAATTCTGTATTTTTTCTGTTGTGCAGCCTGTGGCCGTGGGTTCATATGTGTGTCCAGCTGTCTGGTCCTTTTAAACAGATAATTAGTGCCAGAGAATTGAGCAAGAATGTTCCTCATACTCCTAACACTGACACCCTGTGTGCCTGGTTGATTGGTGATGTTTTTCAGGTCGTCCTTCGCTGTAACTCAGTCTTCTGCTGCTGCTTTACTGCATCTCCATCCTCATCATCTCCGTTTTTTCCCCCTACAACCAGGGAGATGGACACAGCTCGAGCTCCCCTGAGCGACGCCGAGTTTGAGGAGATCATGAACCGCAACCGGGCCATCTCCAGCAGCGCCATCTCCAGGGCGGTATCGGACGCCAGCGCAGGTATTCGCCGCGTGGAGTCCCGTTGTCTGGAAGTTGCCGTATCGTGGTTGATTGCTCTCTGTTCCTTCTCCAGCTGATTACGGCAGCGCCATCGAGACCCTGGTGACGGCCATCTCCCTCATCAAGCAGTCCAAGGTGTCGGCAGACGATCGCTGCAAAGTGCTCATCAGCTCCCTGCAGGACTGCTTGCACGGCATCGAGTCCAAGTCCTATGGTTCTGCTTCTAGGTAAAACCCATCTGCATAGATCCTCCATCTTGCTGTGTAGAACCCATCTGCAAAGTGTTCTAGGAACCCCCAAATCTTTAGTGGGAGGGGAGAAATTCCTTAGCCTTCAGATTCACGATTCATGAGTATACTTTAGTAAACGGTCAATTCCACTATGCAATGAAAATCCCATTCCGGCCACAGCAATTTAACACTGATTACACGCATTTACGTGTTTACATTTTATTCATTTATCTGACTCTTGTGCAAAGCAACTTCCAGTAGAGGGACTGATTACAATTTATTGGTCCCTGGGATTTGAACCCTTGATCTTTGCTTTTTGGCAGAATGCACTACTTACTTACAAGATAATCATAATTACAATTGTAATGAATACGTAGTGAGTGCAGTGTGACGCACATTGTGATGTAAAAATATTGCAGAGGAGTGGGTGACTAGGACTAAGTGGTAGATAACTGGCCTGTTAGCATGTCGTATTAGCAAAGTATGTGCAGAATTCTAGGGTGTGTTTGCCTTCCGTCAGAAGACGGGAGAGGTCTAGGGAGAGGGACCACAGCCGCTCGCGGGAGAAGAATCGCCGGCACAAGTCGCGGAGCCGAGAGCGGCACGAGGATTACTACCGTGAGCGCAGTCGCGATCGCGAGAGGCACCGGGACCGGGACCGCGAGAGGGACAGAGACCGCGAGAGGGAGTACCGCCACCGTTAGCGAAGGTGCGTACGCTGCCTGGCCCCTCTATTCCCCTTTTTCTTACTCCCTGGTGCTGCCTCTGGTGGATTCAGGTACAGGGTAAGCCTTCGGACCGATTTGTCAGTGTGAAATTTGACAATGGAAACGTTTTCAGGTGACTACAAACCACTCAAGTCGAGGCAGAAATTTGTTCAGCCAAAAATAGCTTTTACTGTAGTTACTTAGGTTACCTTTGTGTTGCTGTAAAGTTCACACCCAAAGGTTTGGTCCAAACCAGCTATTTTCCTGCTTGTCAGGCTTGTGGCTAACATTGTTGTGTCTCGTACGTTTATTCTCTTCTGTTCTGTAAACTTATGGATACTTTGGTCAGCAAATGGTTTTTTTCCCCCATTAATCTGGAGAGGTTCACTGAAAGATGAGTGTTTTCTAAATCATTATCCGTAAAATGTGCTGATACATGATGGATTTTGTTTTCTTTGTGCATTAGATATTTTAAGTCTATTTTAAGATTACGGAAATTTGCATTTCTACCAGTGTGACGAGTTCCTTCTCACAGTCTTGGTAACCTCTACCATTAGCTGTATGTGTGAGAACAAATGGTCACACTGTCACTGTCTTCACAGTCTGCATAACTCCAAATATCTTGGATTGTTTTTCTGTGTTAACTACAGTGTTCATCTGTAAAGGTTTCGCTGCTGTCACTGCAGCACTGTATTCACTGTACACGTACATTAAGTCCCTAGCTGTAGGCCCCTAAGTTGACTATCTGCCCCTCTTACAGTGAACACAGGGCATGGTGTCTCTGACTTTAGTTACAGTACATTTCCAGGTGGCAGTGTTTTATGAATGTCCCAAATGTCCATGAATGCTTAACTTGATATTATGTAGTACATAAACTGAATGTACTAGCAGTAGTTAGTGACAGCTATACACCTGAGAGATTAAGCTTGCCCAGGACTTGTTTCACTCATTGATAGTATAATAATTGAGAGGGTTTGTTTAGCCAACTTAGGAGTGACCAGTAAATCAGGGTTTAGTGCTGTTTTATAACAACTGGAACGAATACAAAACATTTTAATACAGGTGCTATGAACCAGAGGTGGGGATTCGAGTCACTGACTTATGACTCAACTCAGCAGAACTGATGAAAAGACTTGAATTTGACGGCAAATCACTCGAGACTTGGACCCTATGAGTTGAGGTTGTACTCCCCCTCTGGATACCATAATGTTAATTTTGTCATTTCTGTGCATATAAATTCTATGCTGTCTGCATTTTCAATTGGTTGAATGCCAAGTCTCCTGAGAAAGTTTGTTGGAAAGATGCATCACTCCTTATACACATGTAAAAACTGTCAGAGGGCAGCTGTGACTGAACGCTCTTTTCACCTATCTCTGCCTATAAAGAACATATCCTATGACCTACAAATTTGGTGACTTGACAGCAAAAATGATGGAAAGACTTAGACTCGTGTTGGACTTGAGGGCAGATGACTCGAGTCTTGACTAGGACTTGCCAAGAAACGACTTGTTCCCATCCCAGCTATGAAGTAGTTGACCGTTAGAACTCCAGATTATTGAAATAACTGGCCTATGAATGTGTTTTAATGGTTTTGATTTCAGACACTTGGGACACTAACTGCTGCACACCCTGGTTTTGTTTATGGATTTTCCAAAGATTAACACCATGCACATGCACCCAGTCACGTTCTCATGAGATAAAATTGTCCTTTGTCATGAAGTCGTCTTTTATTTTTTTCAAAAAAAAGATCAGTGGATCCCTGAATTGTACAACTGAATTGAATGTTTGTGACATTTAATTTTTTTCCCTCCCCTTTGGTAAGTTTTCTGTTTTGTCTTCCCAGAAATGCTAACCTATATCTATACTGCTTTGTTTTCCTGCCACTCTCAGTGGTACTAATGGTGACTGTGACATGTCCTTGCCTGAGCTATAGTTTTTTTCCTCAAAACTTTGTAGACCCTGTTTAAAGTGTATATGGATTGTGTATATAAATTAGATTTGGGGGTAGGGGGTTCATCTTTCAATGAAACTTCTGGACTTTTTGGTTAGTGAAAAACTTCTTGAAATGTTTTTTAAAATTGTCATTAAATTGCCATGCAAATTCATGAGAATATAACTTAAGAATTAAGTCCTCCTTAACAAGATATCAATTGCATAGTTTTAATGTGTAGAAAGCATTTGCCACACAATTTAGTTTGAAGTTATAAGTTAGGCAAGATTTGTTTTTTTGTGTTTGTAAATATCCTGGTACTTTCTGGGACTGATTTTGGGAAGATTTACATGAAGTGATGTGTGTAATGTAAAATGTATACCAGTGAAAGCAGGGGTTGGTAAGCGTAATCTTTTAGGTAATGTTTATAGAAGTGTAGAGTTCCTGTTCCACATGAAAAGATTTCGCGTTGTCCGTAATCTCTGGTACTCTGGTACATCTCACTAACCAGCTTCCCTTTCTGTCCCGAAAGCAAACTGCAACCTCGTGGCTAATTTGCTGTATTTTTACATATTTGCTTCGCTCGCTTGCTATTGGCTTGTTGATGTTGGTTCTTGCTGTGTGCAGCCATGTTTAACTTTGACCTGTAGATGGGGAACGTGGACAACTGGCAGTAAATAACATTTCTGAGGTGTCTTTCAATGGAGGCTTTGGTTTCTCTTATTAGTTTTGTTTATAATAAAATACAATTTTTTTGAATAGAACCTAAAAGTATATTTCTGGTTTTAAATATGTTAATTTTTGAATTGCGAACAGTCGATTCCATGTTTTTTTATCAACCATGTTGGATTAAATGGAGTTGAAGTGACATCAGTCCTTAGACCTCAGGCTCTCATGAGTGTGGATGTCCGGATATGTTGTGCGATGTGAGACGGAAACTTCCAAGTAGCCGCACAGAGAAGCGCAGTCTATGCGTGCTGTGATGAGTTTGGGGATTCTGTACTGGATCTTGGTGGGAATGTTCTCCTGTTACATGTTAGCCATCGTGGGCTTTATCCACCTGGTCTGGGAAGGTGTTTGGCTCCTGGGGTTTTTATGTTTTTTTTTGTGGGCCTGTGAATTTACAGATGTTATCAGTATCAATGTTTTCCCATGAAGTTATCTTTTTTTGTCTTGTGTGCTGGCAAACCTTAAATAAAAGCTATGATTCTGTGTCACCAGGTTCTGTAATTGGCTAATCTTGCCCTTAGTGGATTGACCTTGGACACAATTATGTTTTTGCATAAAAATGGAATAGACTTTAGGAAGGGTATTATTTTTTTTTCCAAACTGAAATACTCTTTCAGGAAACATGGAGTCGGAACTTCCTGGAAAGTTTTTCTGACACCAAGGGCTTCTCTCTTGATTTACCTGAAACATGTTTAATGCTAACTTTGCCAATTTTTATGAATGCAGAATTTATAAAATAGATTACTCCTGGCTATTGACATTTTGAATTTGCTTTTTATTTTGCCATGTTGGTGTCTGTTGGCCTCTGTCTTTTTACACTGATTGTGACTTTGTCGCCATACGGCCAGCAGGGGGTGCTGTGCTCGGTGGCAGTTTTGTATAAACCGCTCCTGCACAGGTTTTGCTGCCAGGGCTCCCTAATTACATAGCAGCTTCCTCAAAGGCTGATATCTGGTGATATTTGTTGTGGTTTTAGGGCAGGTCTGTGTGTTTATCTGGGCTGTTAGTGTTGCGTGAGTCGGCCCTGATTTGGTCGTTCCATCGGTGTGGTTAGGCAGCTGACAAGCACAGACTGCTTTGATGTCAACTTATGAGAATTGTAATTTAGCGACTTTCATTGTCTTGTGTCTATATATCCTAATATCCCTCTAACCACCCCCAACGCTAAAATCATTCAAAATTGCGTGTTTCTGCTGTGAGTGGCGAGCACTTTGTCGAGCACTGGGCTGTACCAACCAAACTCCATCCTTCATTTTGACATCTTACAGTTGGTGGGAGGATCAGGGCCTGCAGTGTCACCGCGGTCGTTTGAGGACGGTCTGTCGCCGGTCATCTCTTCTCCGCCTTGGAGGGACCAGCCACCACATCCACAACTACGATGGACAGATCACCTCGGAAAGCAAAACCTGCAATTGTGATCAACCTGATCGATTTATTTTTACAATGCTTTGAGTTCATTTGGTATATTATTAAAAGAAAAAAACTTGTGATTGAATGTTACTGATTTCCAAAATAAGATACCTACTCTGTACACAAAAAAAAAACCTTTTTAACAGATGTTTAATTTTCTGTAGATAATTGTCTTACTGTTTTTACAGGTTTTGTGTTTTTCTTTTTTTTTCCTTCAGGTAATGTCTGTAATGTCATGGCTTTTTACTATAGACCTAGTGTTGTAATAAACTGTTTACTGGGACCGAATAATCCATATTTCTCCCAGTTTCTTTGCATCCTGCAACCGGCTTGGTCATCTTCCCATTTGCATTAAATGTAGATGACGTCTATGAATTGAAATGCATCCCACTGATTGCTTGGTTTGAACCTCTAGCAGTTTTTTTTAAATAAAGTATTTTTTCACAGTAATGTGGGTAAAGAAAATTTCGTTTTAAATATGTTTTAAAGTGGCTTTGTAAAAATGAGAGTGGCACTCCGTATCGGTCTGGCGTTTTGATATTCCAGTGAAATGCTTAGTGATTGGATGGGCACATTGTATTTGATTTTATTTGTTCTCAGTCTTTTTTTCCACACTTTTATGTTTGTTGGAACAAATCTTAGACGTGTGTGTGTGTCTATGCATGCATGCATGTTCAGAATCATTGTCTCTGTAATTGCTGATGACGTTTGAGCTGAGCCATACATTGTACATTTTGGTTTATTTCTTAGCTAGATTAATTTCCCACATGTCCTCTCCACTCATTGAACAGCAGAGCCTGCTTTTACAGTTGTTCGGTGGCAAAACCGATATGGTAATCAAATGAACTGTATGTGGGCAGTGATGAATGTATCATTTATGCATGCTGTGTTTTCATGATAGACTTACCACTGATGTGGTTTTGGTGCCATGTAAAAATGTCACAACGTATAGAAAATGAGAATGGATTTAGGTTACCTCTGCTGTAATTTTTTTTCTAAGAACAGTTTCATTGAGAAATTGGCTAAACTTTTTCACTGTGTGCCATGGAATTACCATGTGGTTCAAAGGTCTTAGTAGTTGCACGTGATGCACGAGGACTGCACCAAGTCTTTGTGGGTCCCTGTGTCAAAGTGACTTCCTGTCTCCCTGTTCAGGATGGTTGTGAGGTAGAAACTGTTTTCATTGGGCTTTTGGACTCCAGGTCCTGAAAACTTGGTGCTTTGCTCTCATGGGGTCAGAGAAAATGCTGTGTTTAGGAGGAAATGTCTCAATTCATCCACCCTGCATTTGGTTCCTGTATAAAATCTGCCATAGGTTCTTACAACCTTTACTGTCAAGTATGTTTGTTTCCGAATGGATTGACTGATTGATTGTTGGGTCTACAAACTGCTGAATTTCATTACTATGCAAATCTGAGTATGGTTGTGCAAATTATTCCTCTGGAAATGTGTTTAAAGTTTTTAAAGGATAAAAGCTGCAACGCCCACTTGTAGGCTAAGCCTCAAGCTTGCTTTTGGATAAAATTTAAAATGAAGTTTGCGGGAAATGGCGAAGGCAGTCACTTGTGGTCTGTTTGCCTGACTGAATGCTCTTGTTTGTTGCAGTTTGTACAGGTCTCCAGTACATGTTGATTGAGTCACTATTATTTTTTCCAGTTTTTTGACAGTGGCACCCAGGTGAGTTTGAGCTTTAAAAATTCATACTGATACATATTTTTTGGATCTAATCAAAACGATTGTTTTTATCTTTTGTTTGAGGGCTTCTGAACATATTACATAAATATTTTCTGAAGCCCCCATGACCCAGATTTGTTACTCCATGACTTCTCTTCCAAAGCATCACTCGGCTAACCCACGTAAGTGATGCGAAGCTGTAATGCCAGAGTTGCGACTCCGTTGCACTTTCACGGCCCCCAGAACGTGCAGAACAGCGAGAGGTAAGTCCCACCGCAGCCCCTCTGAAAATTCAGTTGGTTGTTACCATCCAGATAAGTCGAACCCAAAACTTTATCTAATCATGTTGTGCAGGGTTCAAATCAAGCCTGATAGCTGCACATTAATCGGCTGCTCTTTGCATATTATGTAAATTTCTTCTCCATAATATGGAGCATGGAAATCAGTTCGGTTTTTTTTAAAGATTTATGTAAAGAATTTTAATCATAAGTGAATTTTAGTCCTTAAGCCTAATTAAATAAGTTTCAGCAGTGGTTCTTATGGATTTTGGAAGACTCGCTGCGTTTCGACGAACTTTAAAAGCTTTACTTGGGAGAGCTTTACTTTCCTTCCCAAGTAATCATGTTACCTTTTGTAGTGCTGCAGTCCTGAAGTACTGTGTGGGCTATAAAAACCCATTAATAAAGTAACATTTCTCCCACCAAATTGTGTTCTGTGCGTACTTCACAACGTTGTTCGGGAAAAAGCGCCGTAGCAAAACGTGTCCTTCCATACCGTTTTCCCACCTCCAAGAACAATTATTTTGAGCAAACGAACAAGACCCCCTCACTTCCGCCATCCAGTGGTGTGATACAGTAAGTTGCGTGTACCGACGTCTGTGGAATATAGACATTAAGTATAAAACAATATGAAATATAGAATATGGACGAAAACTATATACATTTATACAAAATATGAGTTGCATAAGTGAATCTCCCCTCGTGATTAATACGATACACTGTATCTTAAAAGAAAATGTTTTTATGGCTGCTGTTTGACTAAACATAAAGGAACTGCCCCAGAACACGAGAAATTTTGAAGTGTATGAACCTCAAAAAAAAGTTTTGGATAAAAATAATCTAATAAATAAATCAAGCTTCCCATAGCTGCAAACTTTTATCTACATAGTGATGGTGGTCTGCAAATACTTGATGCCACAAATATTACTTATAGAATAATCCAATTACTTGCAGACTTACAATTCTTGAACTCAAAGGAAAATTTGAGTTCTGTGTTTAATGACATTTCTGACAATAACAAAACCTAAATAATTAATGCTAATTAATAATGCTAATGCTGAGCGATATCTGCTGCCATAGGTTGTCATTTTACTTAACGTGTGTATAGCCTACTAGTCGTTTGGGATGCTTTTTGATAAGACTAAGTCGTTAAATATCGTTCACGCCCTAGAAAATCATTGTTGTTATTCTCCTTGGCTTTCAGAAGTGAAAGGTTAATCGGTGGCTCCAGGACATAGGATCTGTGAGTCCTGATTTAGTAGTTAACGCGAACTGTATGTGTCTGCTATGACACAGAAATACAAGCCTTAAACATATACAAAGATCGTCGTATTATTTTTCGGTTCTTGTGACATCTCCCAGTGCACAATAAAGAATATAATAAGCCAGATCCAAAAAATGTATAACTGTTTATTTCCTCCAAATGGCACATGGGAAAAGGGCAGTAGAAACGTTGTTTGTTAATCAACTTGCGTTTTTTTCTAATGTCTACCCCGATTTGTTTTGGTCATACCGATTCCAAATACAATTGCACGTCTTACACGTAATGGATTAAAATTTTTATCAGAATATCTAGGCAAACAGCAACAGCCCAAATACAGCACGACCCGGATGCGATTGCCGGGCTGCGCCTGCTGGCGAAGGGAGGCCCTCTGCTGGGGGGCACCGTGCAATTTGGCCGCTGCATCAGCGGGGCACCGCTGGCTCGCCTCCTGCTTGTTTTTTCCTTTCTTTTACAAGTATTTTTGTGCACTTTAATGCCACAGTAGTCAGACTAAGAAGACCAGAGAAATCCCCAGTCCGCGTATTTTGGTTGTGTAAAATCCCTCTAAGTTTGGCGTGTTTTTTCGGAGTTTGGTCACCAGGCAGAGGGATTTAATCAGCCAGGGAGTCTGCGTGCTACCGCGCGATTCTTTTACGCCGCTTTTGCGGTTTTTCAGTAAGTATTTACTATTTGTTGATTGTTTTGCATGAATGATACATTGAGGTATGATTACTAAGCCCGTAGTTTAATGCAAGGGGGGCTTTTTGCCGTTTCATGAGAACTATTTGTAACAAAAAGTGTGATTTCCCCCCCCCCCCATTTTTTTCTTGCATCGTTTTCTGTCTTTTTTTTAGTCATGTGGAAAGTACTTGTACAATTAAAGGCAAGGCGCCAGCGCTTATAAATGGCAGGATTCTGTTACTTTCAAAAATAACTGAACTGTAAGTAATTGGATAGGAATTTCGTTTGTTTGCGTCCCTGTTATTTTCATGACGATCAGCAGCGCCTTGTGTTATGCTGGTTAAGTTTCAGCGGTGCGCACTGACTTTATATCTTTCCTACGTCATATATCGGTTCTTAGAGAACGAAAGGTGTTTATTAAAAAATTCGCAAGAAACCGATAAGTGGATGGAAGGTATTCTAGCGTTACTGTATCTTCGCAAAGAAAAGCGAATCGTTCCAAAACAAACTCCGTCACTGGTTCAAACGCATTAACAAACTTCGTAGGAAACGCACAAATACAAAAACGTGTAAATGCATTAATGGATAAACGCTCTGCAGACACCTCCATACCTTTTAAATCGGTGTTAGTTTTCCCCCCTTCGAGGTGAGTTTAAGGTGAGACGTTTTGGTTTTCTGCATTTTTAAATGTTCATTTTGCTTCACGTCAGGATATAGGTATTGATTTACACATTTGGAATCATGGCTCTAAACCAACAAAATATGGCCATAACAGCGGACGACTGTCTAAAGCTGTAAAGTTTTAAAACGGGAATAAAATCGCCCTGTAATTGCGTCATTTACCAGTTTTGGTTAAACCCGTTAACAGGGTTATGACAGGCTGAAATTGCGGCGAGGGAGATAATTAGGCATAATTATGAGACCTGTATCGGCCAGTGGGAAGAGCATCCTCGGTTGTGGGTATTAGTGGTTTTTGAGGCCAGATCTTTGAATGCCTACAGGAAATTAATAGCTTTGAATTCCTCTTGAACCTCCCTTGAAATGGACTTTCAAAACTAATGGAATTAAGTTATACTGTCCGGTCGTGTTTACAGAAACTCATTTTGCCGTGTCGACAGGAGTGTCAGTAAAGATTCGTGAAAAAGGGGGCTAAGTTTTTACTCTGGGGTCTGTCTTAATGAAACGATAATGAAACAAGCTATTTAAGCTAATTAGTGTGCATTCACTTGGGGTCGCTAATGCTCCCCTAAAACGGCCCCAGTGACACCCCCGCACTTCTCCAAAAATCCACCTTTAACTTAATTGATTTTCTGCTTGTGAGGTACTGTTGGGAGTGTTAATCCCCTCAATAGTGCATATTCTTGACTGATGTGTGCTACATGTGGATAGTCTGTCAGCTGTTATCGTTCTTTGCATCGCTTGGCGGACCGTGATCCACGCTTTGAATGGCACAGACCTTGGGCCGTTTAAATTTGCAGCCCAGTCTGATTTTCCTGCATCTCTGCCGTCGCGTGTCTTTCAGATTCTGGGTAACGTCGATGTGCTCTGCAGTGCCCACAGCGCCGGGTCATCGAGGCCTGAACCTCTCTTTCTCAGCAGACCTGCAAGGAGCCATGATGTTATGAAAGTCCGGGATCTGGAGAGGGAACCAGGGACGCCGATGGCTGGAAGTAGGTGGGTCACCAGGGCGAAGTGCTGCTTTGTGACCCCGTGACTCATGAGACCAAGGCAGTAGCCCAAGGCTATTTGCTCGTTATTGCATTTCAGTAATTTATTAATCTCACCCTAGATGCCATCCTTATTTTTCCAGAAGTCTGATGGTCTTCTGAAGAAGCATGGGCAGTGGGTGTAGCTGTCGAGACAAAGATCCAGTCCCAGATAACCATCAAAACAAGTTTAAGGTACCCTCCCCGTTTCAGAACGTCTGTGTAATATTAACGACGATGTATTCAATGTACGCATTTGAGGAGTTATGAATGTGGAAGGCTTTATGTATTGTCATATCTGTGTGTAGCGCGTTTGCCGCAGCGCTGGGGGGGTTTTGGTGCCGGGGCCGTGTCTCATTCCCGGGTGCTTCCACGTCTCCACAGGTCGTCAATGTGGACGACGATGGTAACGAGCTGGGGTCGGGCGTCATGGAGCTGACCGAAGTGGAGCTGGTGCTGCGCACACGCAGGCGTTACACGGTCCGGTGGCCCTATCTGTGCCTGCGTCGCTACGGATACGACTCCAACCTCTTCTCCTTCGAGAGCGGCCGCCACTGTCAGACGGGCCAAGGTGCCGTTCAGGAGTTCGCACACATCTGTGTCAAACTGAAATCTGGCACATTTCAAATGGAAGAGATGGTTCTCGTGGACCTCTGTTAAAGATTCGGACAGCGCTCCTTACAATAATGAGCTGGGGTGAAAATTGGATTTGAAATTCATGATGGCTGCTTATCACTGGTTGATGTAACAGTGGTTAGTGGGCTAAATCCGTGTTTCTCAACCTTGGGTGACCTCCTGACAGTCCACGAGTACCTACACCAGCAATTTGGTGGTCTTTGTATGTTCTGGTCTGCTGCGAGCAAAAATGTGTACCGTCCGGTGGTCCCAGTGGATTTGGAGACCGCGGCGCTTTCATCAGTAGGTCGCTGTGTGGCTGTGGTCGACACCCCGCCTGCTTTGTGCTTGTAGGCATATTCGCCTTTAAGTGTGTGCGGGCGGAGGAGATCTTCAACATGCTTCAGGACATCATGCACAACAACCGAATCAGCGTGGTGGAGGAGGCGGTGCAGGAGGAGGCGGGGCAGGAGGCGGGGCCTATGCCCATACCCACAAGTAAGATCGGGGTGCACTTTACTGCTCATGCATGTATGAATTTATGTTCCTTTGCACTACAACTCTACTCTAAAACTAGTATAAACACCAGTGCAATTACTATCCAGGTGCTTCTCATTGTGCGATATTTCAGTTTTGCAATGGTGTGATAGCGATACATATTCAGGCGTCATCAAACTTTGAATCTGTATTCATATCCGACACAAGATTTCCAGCAGAATGTAGCCTCATCGTACGTCGAGGAACGTCCTCCTTCCTGACACACTCATCAGTAATGGTGACACTCTCAACACAGTGTCTGTGCTCCTCATGCCATCATGGCCTGATGGACAGTGTTTGGATCGGGTGAGATGGCAGGAAGACTACATGGGCACTCTGGTGATCCCCACTCCTTTCTCTCTGCTTCAGGCTACCTTCTGCCTTTGGAGGCCAATGGGGCTCCACTGTGCCCGTCGTCGGAAGGAGATGCGTCGCGTCCATCTAGCCGACGCTCATCTGCCCGGCTGCCGTCAGTGGGGACAGAGTCCACGCACCCTCTGCTGGTCACCGATGAGACGGTAGGTCCCCAGAGCTTTGTTAATAGCGTCTAGTTCTCAAAAAATATTTTGAGGACGGATGTACTAATTTTAAGGCAGAACAGTTTTCATTGGTCATCTCAATGTGAGTATGCTAGACTTTGACCAGCATTATTTAGTATTAACTGAACTGTTAGGGTGCAGTTAACTTGAGTAAATGATTTGTGTTTTTGGTAATGATGCTCAATACTTAACAGAGCCATCTAGTGGTGATTATTGTAAAATTATAAAATTGAGATGCTAAGCGATAGTTTTTGTGATCCACACTTCCCCAGGTCCACACGTATGTGAATACCACTGTGGTTCAGCAAGAGGATTGTCAGGCAAGTGGCCTCCACCCGCCAGTGGAGCTCAGGATGTCTGACCCAGAGCCCCAGGTGCTCCTGGACCACAGTCGGGTGAAGTTCACTCTTGGGCCCACACCTGTCCAGAGGCAGCAGATGGCCAAGACAAAGCAACCGAACTTTGCAGAAGTGTACCAGGGAAGGAATATTCAGCCTGGCGGTGGTCCAGCAGATGAATCCGACAGTGATAAGCTGAAGCAGTCCGCAGGATCTCCTGGGTCTTCAGAGGATCACCAGAAAAGGACAGTCCCTCTGACTCAAAGTAGCCATTTGCTTGGCCCTGTTTCTGATGACACTGGCAGCAAGTGGGTTGCCCCGAGCTCAGAACCATCTCCTTCTCCGGCACCTGTCTGGGTACGCCGTCAGCCTTGTTCAGAAGAACCGCCAAAGACGCCGTGCCTCAACGGTCACCCCACGCCCCCCCGGACGGACCCATCGCGCTGCTACGTCAACACAGAGTGTGCCCTGAGGCCACACCCATGGCGTGGACCCGATCGCTCCCCTCCGTCCATGTTCAGATTCGATCTCCACTGGCCCGGCTTGGACCCTCACCGACAGCTCCACTACATCGAGCTGGAGATGGAGAGGGGCTCGGGCTCCAGCAGCCCGCACACTCCCTGCACCCCCACCCCGCCCCTGGCGCCACCGGCGACCCGGCGCACAGAACTTTACGCCATCATCGACGTGGAGCGGACAGTCGCCATGTCCAACCTTCAGAAAGCGATGCCGCGAGAGGATGGGGCTTCTAGGAAGACGCGGCATAACAGTAACGAGCTGCCCGTGTGACTCACCCAGAGCTGCAGTGACACCGTGAAGAGCGCCTCCTTCAGGGCCGCTGGGGGACATCTCTTGGAGGGGTTTCCAGAAGATGGACAGTCGCGACCCCTTAAACTCGGATGAATTATTATGTATGTACTGTGTATTTAGCCAAGGGAGATGCTCCAGAAACTTCATCCATTATCATTTTCTTCCTATGGGAATCTGCTACCATTTACCAGTGAATTGAGCGCTTATGTTCATCTGAGTTTTCGGTCGTGTCAGGCCAAAGCTGAGGTTGAAGAAGGGGGCTTTGTGGCTCACATGGCACGAATCGGTGATGGCTGACCCGTCGTTTTCCGTTATCTCAAATTTCAGTATCTGAATACTCTGCAGTTTGAAGTTGTCAGATTTTACAAGTTCAGAATGTAGAAGTTCTACATTTGGAGCTCAGCTGACTGTACTTGAAGTACTTTAATTAGGTGGCATATTTTCATGCCCGTTGCTTGCAAGCTGGTAGTAAAAGTTATTTTTTATGAAAGGATTGTAACTTTACAAAACTGCTTGCTCATTATGATGCATTTTATTCTCCTCATTAGAAATTCATAATAAATATGAAACGATAAAATATATGATGCTGCACGTTTTCATTTAGTATTCATATCTGCGTCTATTTTTTTTTTAACATTTAAGATTTTCCTACTGTTTATAGGAATTGTGTGAATTACGGAATATTATTTTTGACCAGAAATGAAAATCAAGTGTTCGGGAATGCTTCTCATCCAGCTTTTATCAAGGCTGTCCAGTGTTTTGTGACATTTTAAAACGGCTCGTTTTGAATATGACTGGAAATACCCCCAGACCGCATCAGTCTGGAGGCAAATAATGATTTCATTTTGGAATGAAATATGAATGGAAAAAATGCCTAGTTCATGTACTTTTTTTGCATTTATTAATAACCAAAACCAAAATCACCCTACAGCCATTTTTTTGCCTCTCTGGGTCATCTAAATTTCTATGTTTCTAATTGTTAATTAAATGGCATTTTTAAAATGGGGAAAAAAGTGTATGCTTTGCAATAATTGTCGTACCATTGCCGTTGTCACCTGAGCCTTTCAGTACCATGTTTAGAATACCAGAAATATACCACAGTCCTGTGGCCGTTTCGTCATACATAGGGAGTAGCATGTGACGGTAGCACAGGGTTCAACCCAGTTGGAATAACTAGTGACAAATTGTTTAAATCTGATTGGTCAATTTAGGCGATGACGTCAGTGCTGAAATTGCTCTGGCATCAATATTTTAAAACCATGTCAATGGCATACCACAACGATAGCCATACCGCAACGATAGCCCAACACACGAGCACCTGAATAGGCCTTTTCGTGTTTATTAAATTACTATTAGTATGGAAGGTTTTTAATGTCTTTTGTCATTTTAACTGCTAAATACATCAATTATTGAAGTCCTACAGTTGTATGACTGCTACCATAGGATTTACATTGAATAAGTGAAACTTTTTAGGCTAAAATATGGGTTTACTCTACATTGATTGACGATACTGGTGTGTGTTCCAAGTTATTGTAAACTAAAACTGAAACGAAAATGGACAGTAAATTAAAAAAAAAACAATGAACGGAAATAAAAATGAAAACTACCAAAAAAAACATCAGACTTTAAAAGATGATGTGGCTGCTACGCTGTCTTCCTCTTCAGTGTGACTTCAGTGCTCGTCGCTTCCATGATTTACCGAAAAGTAGCATGTGCCGTTCTCCACTATGTGAATGTAATAAACATAAAGATATGCTGAATGTATACAGATGACTAACTTTTTGGGCATCACAATACACTAGGTATTTTTAGTGCATTACTAATCTGTTTATCGTGGGCATAACTACATTTACATTTACAGCATTTGGCAGATGCTCTTAGCCAGAGCGATTTAAGTGCTTTAAGACTTCACAATGAATTTCCACCCCATACTAGCTGTTGGGAAAGTTCTTTTTTTGGAAGAGAGCTCAGAGAATGATACCAGGAGTGTTAGTTGAGGTATGTCTGGAAAAGGTGCGTTTTAAGTCGTCGTTTGAAGACATACAGTGACTCAGCTGTTCGGACATCTAGTGGGAGTTCATTCCACCAACTTGG
>JABFEB020000060.1:21863840-21874114 GCA_019775895.2 Stomatorhinus ivindoensis
TCTTACCAAGGAATTATACTTCTACAGATAAGACAGCCTGCCAGTGCTGATTAATACCAATTACCATTATTGTCAAAGCAGCACGTTCTACGTTGCACGCCAAATGCATTCAAGCGAACCCTATTACACAAATTGCACACACATGTGAAGCAGCAGCAGACATGCAGAAGGTTCACTTTCTCATGGGGGTCTGCTCACCTACCAGAAAGAAACAGGAGACGGAAGCGTATCTGCTCGTTCTACCGCAAGAACAAACACGGCGCCAGTTTTGGATGTATTTTTCTGCGATGTACCATTTATAAAGGACTTTGTGTCCTCCATTTACTAACTAAAGCAGATACATGAAATGAAGTGATGGGGTATAATTAATCCAGCCTTCAGGTAGAAAAAAAGTCAGATTATACATTTGCTGTAATGACTTAAGGGCCCGTAGGCTCTGTATTACATCAAGCTGCATTCATATGCAGGACGTCACATTCGGAGCAAACCAAGTATCTCCTTTAGATCCGTTTCCCAAGCAGATTACATCTTGTACAGAGTCACAAAATGTTCCTCTGAAGCTTTCCCCCGTAAGAAGCTGCTATAGCCACCTTCCTGTCCTTTGAGGTCATATAAATACACTTTGACCACCCCAGGCTAGATCCCTGCCACATGTGCCGTGTCCCGCGTGAGCCCTGAGCTCCCCGTTTATCTTATCTTCCACTGGAGATGGTGACAGGCACGGAGCTGCCACAGCTGGCCCAGAGTCTCGCAGCAAAGCCCAGCAGATCCTACAGCATTCCCTGCTCTAATCGGCTTCATGTACCAAAACAAATATGGCACTTTGTTTACACCGTCCAGTCCCATCCTATTCCAATGGGTCATGGAATCATGGTCATCTTGTGTATTTGAATGAACTGGACATCGTCAAAGGAAAAACTGAAGATGTTACAGAAGAGCAGCGCCGGCCCGGTGCTCCTGTTCGGGAGATGTGATGGATGCACCTCCCCTAATGGCACCCGTGGCTGTCAACAGGTCCACTTCCTGAACCTTCAGCTTAGCTTAATGCAGAGGGATCCCAGCCTTTACCTGGCTGCACCACCAGTCTGACGTTGCAGCGCTTTGACAAATGCACACAACTTAAACTCAGAATATCTCCAGGAATAGCACAAGCGTTCCTATTCATTTCATGATCAAACAATATAATCGATATAGCCTAGGGTAACCAGATAATCCACGATGAGCTACTTCCGGTTTTATTTAACTACTTTCAAACTGAAAGGCTCCTGTGCTGGGTTAAAAAGTTCTGTTCTTCTTGTGCTTTGACTGGTTCGTTTCCTTGTTTGAAAGACTCATCCGGCTGTTTCACATTAACATTAGTGACACATGCATGATTATAGGAGACTGACCAATCGGCATTCAGCAATAACTCAGTGCTTAAGTGTAATCCAGGTCCTTTTAGTCAAAATGGTAGTTTACGAATCCTGTCGTAGCTCAAAGTGTCCTCCCTGACATGGATTATCTGGTCACCCTAATATAGCCAGATGTTTCTGGTCCCTAAAACTAATGGGTTTAAACCAAATAAGCCAAGTATGTCAGACAGAAACCAACAGGAAACTGTGCAAATTTTGCAGTATTCGTTTTCTTTTAGTTTTCACAGTACATACTTTACATGAAATAAATACATAAAAATCACTGCAAGAAGATAATTAATACAGTTGTCAGAAGCAACATCCGGCTACCTAAGACCAAAGCACCATACAAGAAAGACTGGGACCTGGAGTCTGTTTCATGCAGCAGCATTTCTTGCTTTGAATTTAAGGTAGTCTGGGCTAACTGTAAGTGAAAAGATAAAGTCCATATAACCCAGATGACCTTAAATCCAACAAGTTATCTGGCTAAGCAAGAACTCCTGTTTCGTGAAACATGTCCCAGGAGGCAGAGGGAGAAAAAAATAAATTAGTTAAATTTTAAGGAATAAATAAAATTGCAGTTACTGGTCCTTTACAGATTTGGCATATGTGAAACAGAACGAAAAACATACACCCCAGAGGTATTCAGTTGCATTTTCTAAAAGCACAGGACTTGTGACATTTGGTCAGAGATATTAGGCAATTCACAATTTCATAAAAGACACACGAGTCGATATTAGCATCGTTAACAGCACAGCTGCTACATTAAATGACCTCTTTACACTAAGCAAATTCAGATTGCACTGTTAGGATAATGTCACTGAAATTCACTTTAAGGTTCGCTTTCAGACAGCCATTTGAACAGCACCGAGAGACAGGGGATCATTCATGTAATTCAGTCGTGAAAGGCTGCTACACTCTGCCTTTATGATTATGAAGCGTGTCTTACACGGCGATCAAACACCGTCTTTGTCACTAATTTCTGTATTTTACCCGCTTTTATAAACTACATTTGAAAAAAGAATAACACATTTATTGGGCTACTTGGAAACATTCACACCGATAGAAACTTGAGTGAAACTTTAAAATGACTTATAACTGCTTCAGGGCCCAGAGCACCAGTTTAATATGTAAAGAACCAACTTTAAGAACAACACATATTAAATATAAAATGATATTGTACAAAGATTATATATATTTAATATATACATATTCTTTGTACAGTGTATTCAGCAGAGGTGGAAAGCCTATTAAAAGGTACAAATCCAGCAACCAACCAGTACAGTACTCTGTGATTATGACTCTATATACTGAACAGGTTGGTTGAAACAAAATCTTGGTCTGGATTTGTACTTTTTAAGGACCTGAATTACCCACCTCTGGTATTCAGTATATATAGTACAGTATATACAACAGCCATATTGCTGTTTAATAAAGGTAATAAAATTAAACTCTTATACACAAATATACACATATACTTTGCTGATAGTATAAGACATGCACTTTACAATTCAAATATCCAATATAAGTCATTTCAATATTTCAGTACTAGACACAATAAGTTGAATTTGGGATTCCCAGGTTTCCGAGCACCATTGCTATGAGGCCACACACTTCTGAGGGTTTATAAGTTAAATGTCAACCGCAGCTTCCTGTTGGCTGGGCGAAAGAACCCCAGGGCTTCCCATTGGCTGGCTCAGAGATCCGCTAGGCGTGCTTCCGGGAGCTACCACAGCAGTGTGGGGGGGGGGGTCGCGTCCGTTATCGCGCCGGTTTCCAAGGCCTTCTGGGCCACGCGGTTCCCTCCGGGCACGGCTGCGTGCTGCAGCGCTCCACATCCACTGGACGCTCCACAGTGTTACAGCTGTGCTCGTTCAGTCTTTGGCTGTATGACTGCTGGCAAACCACGAAACGAGAACGCTGCCCCCCACCGCAGGTCTGGGTGCACTGTGGGACAGGGACACTTTAAATGAGGATACGCTGCAGTATGGATGCACACTATAAATAAAGGTACTATAAAGGACAGGGGCCATTTTAAACCGACCATATAAAAACACAGCCCCGCACGGTGGCCACTCCCAGGCTCCTCCTCTCACCTCCCCCCAGATGCCGTAGACCCACTGGGGACAGGGTCCCGAGTCGCAGCTCCTGGACTCCGCTGGCTTCACCCTTGGCTCGCACTGGCTGGCGGTGCGCCCGTCCGCATCCTGGCACACGACTGCCCGGCGCTGGAATCCGCCCCCGCAAGTCTGGGAACACTGTCCACACATGGGAGAGCGTGCGTGACACATGTGAAAGACACGGAAGAAACATATATGATGTGAACAGGGTAGCCAGAGGAAAAACATACGGCTCCCCATGGGCCCGTCCTCCACTGGTGGTTCACAGGAGCGACATTCCGGCTGCTGTGTCCGGGGTGAGCGTGCGGATGACTCGGACCCTGAGGTGCCAGGTGGTACACGGAGGGGCAGGGCACCCCCCTGCACTCCTGCGTTGCACTGGGCCGCTCGTTGGCAGAGCAGAAGCCGTCCTCGACCTGGTGGCTGTCGGCGGAGCACACCACCTTCCGGCTGTACTGGCCCACACCACACGTCACTGAACACTGGGGCAGAGTGGGATGGGATTCATCAGCTCATAAACAACAGAACCAGCAAAGACCACCAAAGCAAAGCGAGGCAGGGAAACGACATCACCGGAAACGACATCACCGGAAATGACATCACCGGAAATGACATCACCTACTGGGGACCACTCTCCGACCCGCCACTGGCCGCATGGGCTGAAACAGGCGGTGGACTCCGCAGGGCGGGGCAGGTAAGCACAAGACGACTCGTCCATCTTCTCGCCAAGGGAGTCTCTGCAGCTGACGTAACGAGCCCGCAGGCCTCTCCCACAGGAGACGGAGCACTGCAACACGCAGGAAGCAAGCACACTGTCAGACACTGCAACACGCAGGAAGCAAGCACGCCGTCAGACACTGCAACACGCAGGAAGCAAGCACACTGTCAGACACTGCAACACGCAGGAAGCAAGCACGCCGTCAGACACTGCAACACGCAGGAAGAAAGCACACTGTCAGACACTGCAACACGCAGGAAGCAAGCACACTGTCAGACACTGCAACACGCGGGAAGCAAGCACACTGTCAGACACTGCAACACGCAGGAAGCAAGCGCCGTCAGACACTGCAACACGCAGGAAGCAAGCGCCGTCAGACAGAGGCATGGTGCATGCTGTCACACACACAACACACACGCAAAAGATGCTGATCTTCACCCAAGACTTCCCCTCCAGTAAGGAGCTCTTTCATATGACAGCGCAAAAAAAGCCTGACTACTATGTACAGAGGGCTCCTTAAGACACTCAGACAAGAACCCGTGGCCATAGGTGGAAATTAGCAGGAGAACATTTCAAACTGGATTTAAGGAAGCACTTCTTTACACAGCATGTAGTCAGAGTATGGAATAGTCTTCCTGATAACATAGTGCAAGCAGAATCCTTGGGTTCCTTTAAATCAGAGCTAGATAAGATTTTAACAACTCTGAGCTATTAAATTCTCCCCAAGCGAGCTTGATGGGCCGAATGGCCTCCTCTCGTTTGTATAGTTCTTATGTTCTTACAAATTCTCTCAAGAAAAAATTCCAGAGATCTCCTTGGCCGTCGCCAAAGTAAAGTGAGGGATCAGGTGCAATGAAAATCACCATTCAGTGAAGGGTCATTTGATGCACTCAGCCATGGCATTTGCCTTTCCTGTGTAATAAAGAGCACTCCAAAAAACCCACTTGGGATTTTTCATACTATTTAAATTAGATCTTTCAAACACTGCTTGAGGTTCAACTCATATGCACATAATTAAAGGTATACTCCAATTATATGTATAATTGTCTTCACAGAGGTGAAAGAACATTAATGATCTTGAAAACTATACACATTTTTTCCTAAGTAATAATAAAAAAAACTCTCAGCCTCAGTTTGCACAGCCTCTCCTGAAAGAAAACAAATCACAGAATGGCAGCACAAACTCACACAGTCCAGCTAGTGACTGTTCCACAGAAAAAAGTGACAGTACTCACATACTGAATTTAGAATCCTGACTTGAGCTCCTCTCAACTTTCAAGAAACGCCTTACTAACCTCAGCTGCCCTTAGTGGCTCACTGTCCGCACTGACTCACTCCAGTGAAGCGCTTTGTGGGCCTCACTTGCATGCTCCGATTTTGTATATCACACATACTTCCCACTAGATTCCCTCCTGGGTGATACTTGCACAGCTGTCTGCTATGAGGTTCTGAACTCTGTTCATTAAGCTCCTGTTCCCCTTGTTTCATGGAAGCTTATCTGAGTGGCACTTTGCACCTAAGTGGCTTCCTGACACCAGTTTGCCTGTTGCATCTGCCTTAATTACACGTCGCAAATGAAGACCCTCCAAAAAAATGAATAAAACGTACATATAAACATGCATAGACAAATGTAAAGAACCTCACAGTAACACTTTCTAAGAATGTCTATAAGAATCTATGAACACATTCATAACATATTATAATGCATTCATAAAGCATCATAATCATGGCTATAAATATTTTAAACCAAGCATAAGACATTATAATTATGTTTATTATGCATTATGAATGCTTTATAAAGGTATCTATAGTGCATTATTAATGAGAGCTTTAAGTAAAGTGTTACCACATGCAGTTGAATGCAGCTAAGACCTTGTCTGGAGAGGGGCTGTTTGGCATTTGGGTCATTGTGGTTCCATGGCTTACCGCAGTCCAGGATCCGTAACGCCACTGAGGCCGGGGTTGTCCTATGTCAGAAGGCTGGGCAGTGCTGAGGGCGGGGGCCAATGCGGGGCAGGCGGAGACATCACAGTCCTGCTCAGGGAAGGAGGTGAGCTTACCAGCTGAATCAGAAAGTACAGCCACACTTACGGTGACTCTACTGACCAGTGCTGGCATTGCATGTTGGCGAATGAACAATCAAGGCATCTCGTTTGGCAATTTACTGAACAGACATAGACGTAAGCCGACGCTCAAAAAATGGCACATTCACCTGGCTGTCAATGGGCCTGGTGGCCGCGTTGCACTCACGGTCGCTGACCATGCGCCCATGGATCCCGGACACACAGTGCACCACCCTCATCTGGTAGCCCCGCCCACAGGTGACAGGACACTGCAGTGAGGGACGACGAATGACTGCCATTGGCTAATACTCCAGTTCCATCAACCAATCGGTTTGACCAGCAACAGAAATCAAGCCCGATGAGGCTGTAAGTGAGCTCAGCAACAGCAATGGATATTACGAAGGGCATGGTACTCAGCTATCAAGTAACCACGATTCTCACCTCTGTGATTTCACTTGATTGTTACTAAGACAAAATATATCGGCATAAAAATCACACTGTGGTACCACATGTAAGTACATGCTCCTGTGTACATGTGTTGGGACATCTTAATGTATGTGATGCAGAATGAGGTAAGTTTATTGGTAAGCCTGCAATGGCCTGCAGGGGCCTCACCGGGGCCCAGGGGCCAGCCTGCCAGGAGGAACACTGCGGGAGCTGGCAGGGGCCCACGGCAGAGGGCTTGGCGCCGGGGTCACACATCCAATCGCTCAGCCTCTCCTTGTCCCGAGCACAGTGTACCTGCCGGCGCCTGACGCCCGCTCCACACGTGGCCAGGCACTGAGAGAGCGAGGAAGAGGAGGAGGAGAAAGACTGAGGTAGAGCAGATGAGGAGGAGAGCCGCCCGGAGAGCCAGGGAGGTTCCCAGGATACGCTCACCTCGCTCCACTCGCCGACCTGCCAGCCGGGACACGCCCCCTCTCCGCAGGGCTCCACCTCCAGGCGCGGAACGCCGGCGCACTGCCGCTCCGCCAGGCGGCGGCCCAGGTGGTCTGTGCAGTGCGAGCCTCGGGTCCTGGAGCCGCCCCCACACCTCTTGGAGCACTATCCCCCCCCACACCCCCCACCGTGACCCCACCACAAACACAGTTAGACCACAGCATGCCGGAGGTTCAGATTTCACGAAAGACACGAGGCACCGCCTTAACCAGCGCTTTCTCTGCTGGTGCATACCTGGGACCAGGCCCCATAGTGCCAGCTCTGCTGGAGACACTGTCCGTGGCAGGGTTCACGGGTCGGCGGCTTGGGCACATGGGCGCAGGCCTGATCCGTCTCCAGCTGACTGGGTCCGCCCAGGGTGTACCTCACGCAGCGGACGTCCCGGGTGAGGATGCCGGGGCCGCACCTGGAGGAGCACTCACTCCTGCCCAGTACCTGCCACCTGTGGAGGCAAAATTCCTACGTGCGGGTGACGGCGGACAGCACAGGCACACAGAGGCACAGACGCGGATCCGGATCTCGCAGGCGGATGGCCGCTGGGGCCCACCTGAGCTCGCAGTCGGCGTTGCAGGCCTCCGCCGTGTCCTGTGGCCGTGGCAGGTGTTGGCACTTCTGGCTGGACACGACCAGGCGGTCACTCTCACGCACACAGGCTGCCCGGCGCCGCCGTTCACCTTTGCACGGGGGGGAAGGCCGGCTGGCGTGAATCATGGGGCCCCCAGCCTCGCCCCCGCATAAAGCCCACGACCCAGCGGCACGAGGGAAGCCCCTCGGTATATTTCATTATATTTCATTTTATTCTCCTACTCTCCTAATTTCCAGTTTTGATTCCTGTAACTTTTATTATATTTTATTCGTTTGTTTATGTATTTAGCTTTCTTTACTCTCGCTTATTTATTTTATTTAGATTTATTCCATCCTTATATTTTCACTGGCCTGCATGTTAGTTGCTTCTCAGTCTTTGGTTTGATTTTAATCTCATATGTGAAGCAGTTTGTGCTGCATTCCACGTATGAAAAGTGCTATATAAATAATAAAGATAATAATAATGATCATTATCGTTACCTTGACACTTGTGGCTGCAGTCCAGCCACGGGCCGCTGGGATCCCACAGGTACCGCTGGTTCTGCCGCTCCGCGGGGACGCTGTAAGAATAGTGCACGTCGGGGCTGTGCAGGTTCCCCACGCACAACACCTGCGCCACGGAGAGCCCAGTCACTCTGCAGGTATGCCAATGTCACACTCATATGTCAGGCACCAACTGAGGACTGCGAGAGTGGGGGCGGGGCCCACCTGCAGCACCAGACTGCGAGAGTGGGGGCGGGGCCTACCTGCAGCACCAGACTGCGAGAGTGGGGGCGGGGCCTACCTGCAGCACCAGACTGTGAGAGTGGGGGCGGGGCCTACCTGCAGCACCAGCTCCTCCCGGATCCTCTGGCTGCAGTTGATCCGCTCTTCCACGATGTCCGAGCCGCTGTACTCGATCACAGCTCCCTTGAACTTGATCTCCCGTTTGAACATGGCCACCACAAAATTCCCATTCAGAAGGAAGTTTGATTGGCTGTCAGACAAAGCTGTTTGGGAAGAAATTAAACTTTACTAAACAATCTATTTTTATTAGCCGATATGATAAAAACATTTGCAGGCATAAACAGTTAGACAATCACATGCAAACAAATACTGATGCTCAAAGCCATTCACAAAATTCATGTGTTTCCTGAAAAAAATCTATATGCTTGTGGGGACTCTACATTCAATTCTATGGTGGAAACCCTAATCTGAACAATGACACCATTAACCCCTACTCAGCCCTAACCTTAACCATAAGTAACCAAACAAAATTCAAGTCTTTTAGCATTAGCTTTTTAATTGCAGACACAAATTTTTAGGAAATTGAAAATGAAAATGAAAGAGTCCCCACGTCATCAAAATAATGGGTTTTTATCATTTTGTGGGGACTGTAATGTGTATCTGATCCGCACAACTACACACACACACACAGACAGACACACACGCGCTCACCCACCCACACACCCACCCACACACACACACACACACACTTGGCCAGCTCACCGAGGTAGTTGTCGTCCTCTGGTTTCCCTGAGTAGCTGAGCTGCTTAATGTCGATGTTGGAGGCCCCCGCAGGGATATGAGTCACGACACTGTAGCCTGGAGGAAGCACATGAGCGAGGGAGTGAGACGCCAAGTGTGTCACTGACAGAATAAGACCCTAGTTACAATTAACCCCCCCTCCTCCACCCCCAAACTGAGAAATAGCTCCTTTAGCTGAAGCCTCTACTATTCTCTCAACCAAAGCAGGCATGCTGCACTCAGCTCATGCCCATCATTAAATCTTCAAGTCACACACCATCTGTACTCTCAAAATCAGTGGACATGTGGTTACATAACACCACCTTTTTCAAGTTACACTGGGATAATGGATTACTGCTACAGCGGACATGGTACAATTTCAGTTTTGTGTGGAGTTTGCATGTTCTCTCTGGGTCGTCGTGGACTTTCCCCCCCCCACGGTCCAAAAACATGCTGAGGTGCATCGGAGATGCCAGATTGCCCATAGGCGTGACTGTGTGTGTGTGTGGTATGTTTTGTGCCAGTAGCTTCGAGGACAGGCTCTGGATCTCCCGTGATCCTTAATAGGATGCGTGGGTACCGTAAATGGATGGATGAATAGATGTAGAGCATAACTGTTTGAGCTGCTTTGGGAAGCAGAGCAAGCCATTCCAGGGCAAAGTCAGATTGATTCCCCCTCTGACCACACAGAGACACACAAGTTAGCACATTTACACACGCCGGGGCCTCAGGAAACCCCCCAGCTTGAGACCAGGCTTAAGCTTTTTCTTTCAATGACATCAGATAAAGAGGCTGAAATCCTTGCCTTGCCTGGGGTGGAAAAAAACCACAAGGCGACGGTGGAGGCTGCGGTCAGCAGCCCTGTGGGCCCAATCACAGACAGCAGAGGCACGTTTGTTACACTAGCTGGCTCACCAAAATGCTGGGGGGGGGGGGGGGGGGGGGGGGGGGG
>JABFEB020000060.1:21885127-21909798 GCA_019775895.2 Stomatorhinus ivindoensis
GTTTTTATTTTCACATTTCTTTGGGGTGATAATGAAGGGTGTTTACCGGGAATCTGTCTGTTTGAGGTCTAGTAGGGGAACCACATCCCTCCTTAAAACATGAAACAGCAATGGACCCAGGCCTTTCCAGCAAAGTCGTTTATTACTGGAAAAATCCCACGCATCTCATACTATAAAAAACGGCGCAGGACTCCGTCTATAAATAAACATTTTTTTAAGAATATTAAAATGTAAAACACTGCTCGAGGTGTAACTGTGCGGCATGTTGGACCCGCTTTTGCAATTTGTTTCTGTGCCGAATTAAACACCTGTTTGGGAGCAGCTGAGTCTGCCTGGCCAGTAATTAGCATAGCTCAGTCAGGGCTCCCTTTCAATCGCTCAGTGAGGAGCTCTGAGAAGCTGTGAGAAAGTCTCTGTTTGGACCGAGACCTAGCCTTGGGGGGGGGGGGGGGGGGTAAACAGACATGAACATATGAATAGTCAGTGGGAGCAAATAGCCCCCATTAGGGCACGGCGATGACAAAGGCAGGTGCATCTAGGTGACAGTGTTTCTGCAAATGTTATAATGCAGACCACAAAAAACGTGTAATTCAGCAAAACACTGTTCAGCTAATCTTCCCATGAGAAATAACAGAACAAGAGGCTAATTCTACATGCTTACATCATCATAGCCACTCGACACATGTAATAAAATATCTGCTTTATAAGAATTTACTAACCACGTTTACTACACATTTTTATGAATTTTCTACAGATTTACTGCATGAAACGGAAAACTTCTCTCCGTTATTTGATGCTTTGACGTTTCATTTCAGACTGTATATGACACAACTGCCATGCTGATTAGTCTGAGGTTTTCTTCACCTTCAGCACTGCTTTTAGCTACCCTGCGTAACGAGGTTTTGTCCCCACTTTTAGCAATAAAGTCCTTTTGTTTGGCTAATCTCGCTGTCTTTGTAGCCCCTATAACAAGGCCTAATACTACTAATAAACTTGGCACCATAGTGGGCATCTTAATGACAATCATAAACTTTGTGCTCATTAGCAGTGACTGGTGCAGAGCACTTTATCTGCTTAAAGCCCAGATGCCGATGGTAGGTGCCTTCAGATCCACACTGCTCTCTGATGACAAGCTGACTAATACCCACAAATTTAATTTCTGGCTCTCATCCTCTTGCCATTTCCTTCCATGTTTACATGACCAAAATATTACAAGACAGTTGTGAATAATGAAGGGATGAAATGTTTTTTTCATTAACTCCGCACCACAAAGGCGTTCCTTAAAGCTCCTAATTGACAGTGACGTTAACACTTAAAAGGCTGAGCAAGTGCATTCATAGAAGAATGGCCCGTGAAAACATGGACGTACTTGACCATGCCCCCTCCCTGCAGAGTGGATGAGCGGTTTGGGATCAACGAGCCTCTTTGTGAAACGAACAGGCTTTAGCAGTGTCTGCTGATCTTTAGAGACCTTTCCCACCAGTGAACGCTCCTCATTGCTAAGTGTTTACAAATATTACGCAAATCAGCTCCTGAGCAAACACCATGTGAAGGGCCAGGTTGCTTTGGCTGGCATTCTGTCCCCTTTCTCACAGCTATGAATTGAGAAGCAGTTTGCGGATGTTATCCAGGGAAATAGCAGATCTTAATTAAACGTCTTGTGTGGAAGCGGCATGAACAGCAGTAGGTGACCTCACGGGCTACAGTAGGAGTTCAGCTCAGCTCCAACGAGGCCACCTTCTGCCAGGCCGCGAGACTATCAGCCTCGGGAAAAAAAAATCATTAAACCGATATCTCATCTTGCAACTGGAGGTGCCTTGACCTGAGATGCTCCCTAAAGACAATGCAGAGTCCTTTGGGCATGAGAAAACCTCCACATAAATGCAATCCATTATTATTATGTTACATAGAAGCCTTTCAGCTAAGCAGTGGTCAAACAAGAGGGGGGTTGCCCCAAGAAACCGTTTTTCTGAAGGAAGTATGCAATTGGCCAATGGACTCAAAAGGCATTTTACTGGGTAGAAATAGGAGAAGTGCAGCGGAAGATGAGTGGAACAGGCATGCCAGCCTCTCCATTCTGTATTTATACACGCATTTATCTCACTACACTAAAAATACATCCACACTGCCAACCTGCATTTAACCCTTTCTTCGCTACCAAGACTGCAAGGGGAACATAGTGAGGACTCAGGCATTGTACAAACATAGCAACAGCCATGGTACAGTGTGGGAATCTGGGGATGATTCTGACGGAAGAGCCACCCTCAAAAACTCAGGAGATCTGACGTAACACTGGAGAAACCTACTCCAGGAATTCTGTGATGTACTTGCGGCTGCAATTGGACCAGGTCCAGGGACCGGTGTCATAGTTGAGCATCGGCGCCATGACGTTTAGCTGCAGCTTCTCTGTGGCCTCCCGGCACTTGGGGTTGTCGTCATGGGGCATATTAAACCTGCAGGGTGGGATACGGAAAAAACCCTTCACTAACAATATGTTTTCAAATATACTGCCTACCGAAACTACTATACAAGTTTCTACAACTAGTGACCTCATGTCTAGTTTCAGTACTGCTTTTAGAACCCTGAAGTAATATGTTAAACACATCCTAAATATATCTACCCGGTCAGAAACCCTGTACTTTAGAATAAACTCTTTTGAAGAGTCAAAAACAAAACAACATAATTGCTGAAGTATCAGGAGTCATTTTCATTGAAGAGATACCTTCATGTTCCCAAGCAGCTTTGGTAAGGATGCCCATGGAAAACACTTTTCAACAACCACTTGTGACTTAAATAATTTAATGCAGTCATTGCACAAATATACTGAACACGTGATAAAATTATATGTTCATCCAGTCAAAGATCGAAAGGCAGTTAAATAGTAACCCAAAACATGGATGTACGCCATAGTGCAGTAACTTCGTAAAATGCAATCACAGTTTTTTAATAAAAAGCGGTTGACATTCTTATCAGCAAGTGACTGAATTATGAATACCAGTTTGAAACTAACTGGGATCACATCCAGGGTGAACCCCAACCTTTTCCCTGATTGCCAAGTCTCTCATGTCATGCCACAACCCATGTGGGCTGCTTTACATGAACTGCACCTTCATAATGCATTCATTATGCACTCATAGAAAATACAGTGCACCTTCATAATGCATTTATAATGCATTCATAGAGCATTCATAAGCAGCAGATAAGTATACATTAACATCCCAACAAAACTTAACAGCTTTAATATACATTAATAACAACATGCTGCTTATGAATGTTCTATGAATGCATTATGAAGGTGCAAGATTGTTCTACAAATGCAAATGAAGGCATTACAAAGGTGCAGTTAATGTAAAGTGTCACAAGCTTTTTCAACAGGTTTGCGAGCTCCCTGGTGCTGAGTCACACAGCTGGGCTTGTCTAGCTTTCATGCTGGGGTTTCGATAATCTGCATCAGTGTCCATCATAACCCGGCAACCAAATCATCCCTCTACAGCTGCAACACCAGTCAGCTGTGGCCTGCCTGAGTAACTGCAGGGAAAACTGCTACAATTATCATACAAGGACACCTTTGTTAGTAGAAAATGACTGATCTTAGCTGCCACACACAAAGACAATGCCATAACCTGCGCTGCTGGCTTATGGGACCAGGAAAAAGCATTTGTGATTCAAATGACAGGCCCTCGAACCCTGGGCATGCTCAGTGTCCACTATAGTCCACAGCAACTTCACAGAAACACAAATGTTTCCATTCAGGAGACAATGAATGGCTTAATAAACAATGGACGAACATCTGTTCTCTATTATCAACATGTGAATATGAACACATGAATTACCGAAGCCATACATTCACAGCTAATGAATTTCAGCTCGTTCTCTGTAGCCATGACTTCACCCTGAACCCAGAAGAAAACATGCAGAAAAAAGCAAACCTGATCAAACCCTGCTGTTCCTAGTTTAGCAATTTTTTAAGAATGTGTTAAAAAGCACTGGTTTGCATCTCGTCATAACCGGAGGACCCTGATGACTCAAACAACATCACAACTCATATAATCTATCTCAGAACTGCCAGTGTTTTCCTTCACCGATTGACATAAATCCGGCCAGCTGTTTAGCTGAGCCGAGCTAAACAAAAGTCTCGACTGGACAGTGTGCACGCTGCCGAGAGAGAGGATCTTGGGAGAATAACTCATGGTGCGCTGACTTCCAAACGGCTCGGTGGCGGAAGTATGAAACATGCACAGGTGGGAAGGCATGCAGGGTGGTGAGTAGGACCTACAGACTGCCCAGGGGTGCACAATAGCCCTATTCACAGAGCTCCCCCACATATTAGAGCGCTATGGAAACAGCCTTGAATGAACACCTGTAAAGGGCTCGCCATACCACAACATACACTGCAGTTATTCTCTCTTCAAGACAAGAGATGTGCATTACGAAATATGACTCGGCACATTAAACAAAGGCAATTTTAATGCTGGAGATAAAATATTACAGTAGGGTAGGGATTTATGGAATTTTATTTGTATAGCGATCGTTTCTTTGTACAGTGATCACTGCAAAGTCATTGCTTGACTGTGGTCTGGTGCAGAAGCACTCAGTAGCACTCAGAACGACCATCGAGTTCATGCAGCCATCCGCAGTCTGTCCCATCACTGCAACGCTGCGATATCTTACTAGGATTTCAATGGAGATGGCAGTTGAAACGACAGCACGGGCTTTGTGCAGACTTACATGTGGCCTAGCTGGTAGTCAGCTGTGCTGGTGAGGGAGATGCTGACATGATGCTGACGTGACTTACACATGGCCCAGCTCATGGGCGATGGTGAATGAGGTACTCAGGCCGTTCTCCTCACTGATGGAGCAGCTCCTCTGAGGGTCACACATCGTCCCGAGCTCTGCCAGACCTGGGCACGTAGACAGTCAGCTACTAGCTAATAAAAACACCACTGATTCTGTACTATGACATGCAGTCCTATAGCTCTGAGTCAAATTCTATTACAAAGGTAATTACAAACACAGCACACAGGCTTACCCAATGTATCACACTTGTTCTTTGTCCTGCAGATATCTTTCCTGAAGAAATACAAACAATGACACACTTCAGTCATCATTCTGCACAGGAGAGCGCCTTAGATTCTGCGTCATTTGTGTTAGCTATAGATCTGTTTGAATGCTTGTTGGTGCCTCCCTACTGACTTTATTATTTTAACAGACAGGGGGTGACCATGAGTCGGTTTAGGATGTTCGAAATCCAAGGACACACACGGCACCTGGTGATAAGGAGTGATGTGTCGTGGTGCGAGGGGTCGCTGTCATCTTGGATGTTCTGGATGTGCTGCCACATGCAGAAGTTGTGGAGAGTCGCAGCTGCGTTGGAACTGACTGACGGCCCTTCCTACGGTGAGAACCAATAAGGGTAGAACGAGTACAGTGAGAACCAATAAAGGAACCTGTTAGTACCTTCTCATGCCAAATAGCAAAGGCTACCTGTTTAAGATTTGGATTTTTAGGCATTTTACAAACATCAAGACAGCACACCATGGAGAACACGTTTTGTTATTAAGAAACCTGAAGCAAACAAATCAGCCTGAGCAAAGTGATAGTGTTGAGCAGGTCTTCACACTGCAGTCTTACCAGCTCATCATGGATGACCACCAGCTTTACAATGATGATGTTGATCAGGTTGCCCACACTTGGGTCTTTATAGATGGCAGCCACCTGGAACAGGATTAACGGAATGGGGAGAGAGTTCTCCAAGAAGGTCAAAAGGCTTTTGAGACTCCAGGTGAGATCAGATCTGTTCTGGATCCTGATCCCCCCCAAGTGTAAGGTAGTATTTAATCCTGCATGAATTTTAAAACACTCTCAAAATAGTTGGCAACCACGTTGTGGTTGTGTTGAGCTGACTTTGTGCGAAGAACTTCTCAAAACACAAAACACTAACACACACACAACAAGCAGATGACAATAATTTATACAGCTATACTATAAAATATACAGTCCGGCTGTGATGCTCGACACTGCTCTTACTGTATATGCCACAAGATAAACTTGTAAAATGGAGATCAAATTTAAACAGATTTTTCTAAGTACTATATCACCACAAAGCAGCATAAAAGCAATGTGTCACTTACTACTGACATGATTGTGAGTATGTAATGCTCTAAGTTGCTTCCGTGGTGCTGGAGCATTTCGTTGTCGGCCGTTACCATCAGCTCCACAAATCTGGGATAAGACAGGAATCTTTTCCGTCGTGATAGTGACTGTTTCTGAGAGTTGCTAGAGGGCAGTCTTCTGTGGTAGAAATCTACCGCTTCCTGAACAGAACTCACTTCCTCATCAATGCTTCCGTTGCAATGAGGGGTAGTTTGATCTTCGAGATGAATATCTGTGAAAATAAACAAATGTGGGGCGCTATATTCAGCAAAGGCGACTTTAGTTGAACTGTTAAAAACATGTCTGTCTTAAAGGAAAAGCCACTGGCCCTAAGATGGAGATACAGGGCTTTTTAAACTTAAGCAGCTGTGGACATGTTCAGTCAGCTGGGTCCCCACGTTGTACCTTTGATCTGTCTCAAAACTGCGCAGGCAGAGATTTCCAAAGCTGGGCAGCTGTACACCCACACAACGCTTCACTGCAAAAGTTCTAACCTCTCCATCAGTTTCAAAGCCCCACCTTCATAATGCTGGAATGCCACTTGAATAGCCCCCCCCCCCCACCCACACCCCAATCAAAGCATCTCACTCGCATTCACAAAGACTGTCTCTATATTACTGCCTCATACACGTCCAGTTACAAATCCCTATCCTCACAACACTGGCTCAGCCACGGCGGTCTCAATTCCCATTCTGCATGTGAGCCTTGAAACCAGCTGTAAAACTGGAAAGATAAGTGGTTATAAAAGAAAGCTGGTCATAATGCTGACTCTGAATACCCCGCACAGGGACCTCAAAGCTCAGGATGTGGATTACCCGTGCACAGCCCAGTGATGCTGCGAGGGGTAGATTCCTTTGAGATGACAAGGTTCGTAAAGGAAGAGATGGGACAGAGATAGGAAATTATCCTAGAGGCAATATAAAGAAGAGGAGAGACGCCGTGATTATTCTTTAGGCTTCAGATGCTTAGGACACCAAGACCTGGAGCTGCACTGTATAAAGTGATAAGTACCAGGATGTGCAATCACAGGCCATGGGGTTAGATGGTTCAGTGAGGAGCCCCGGTACATAGGGTTAGTAATAATAACACAAAAACAGGTAGCAGGAGTAGAAGCAGTTAGAAAGCTGCAAAACTTGGATGATGGACTGAATCGTGTCACATTTTGCAAAGAGACAGAGGCACATGTACAAGCCACAGAAACCAATACAAATTAGAATTCCAGTACGGGAGTTGGGAGCAGATGACTGGACCAGCCATGTCAGTTTGCCCTGCTACCCAAACCAAACGGAAGGAGGTGCCCCAGCACCTGAAAGCAGCTCAACCACAGCTGCACCCCATGCTCAGAGATGCGGACTGCTGGCCCTCAAAAGCCCTCTAGACGATCCGGACAATGTGAATACTTGTAATGCGAGGCCTCCTTCATTCACCCTCCCACCCCTGGGGCTTTTTCAGCCCGACTCCCTTTTGTAGTCCTTCCTTATGGAGACACAGTCTGTCCCTGCAAACTATGAGTCAGACCCAAGGTCTTCATAACATGACACTCATCGAGTTATACTTAACTGGAATGACTGTGTAATTACAAGTTACTTTGTCAATGTGGATCAAACACAAACATACATGGAAACGTGGTGCAGATGTGGTTTGTTTAATTACAGAGTTAATCAAAATTCCCTTACAAGAAACTAAGAAACAGGTCCACCATTTTCATGGCAATTCAAACTGGGAGGCTCCTTACAGCTGATGTAGCTGCCATCACACAAATCGGGAAAGAAGCTGATAAGTTAAGTTGGGAGAGAGGAAACTAAACTCATCAACACGGTCCAATTCCCCTGTTTCTAAGAGTCAGGCTTTGCAAAGCTTGCAGACAATAAGATGTGGAGAGAGCTGATTGGGCCGTCTATTTCAGCATCCCCTCCCTGGGCATGTGTCAAGATCAAACAGAAACCAAATGCTAGAAACCAGAGGCCTGTAGCAGCCTTGATGCAGCTAAGTAAAAAACAGGTGTAATGGGGCAGACATCAGCCTGTGGGCTCTTCTGCTGTGCAGAGAGGTGGTCTGGTGGACTATCTCAGTACTCTAGCGCAGGGCTATTCAATTATTTCCCCCTGAGGTCCAGATTTCATCAGCAGCACAAAGCCAAGGTCTATGGGGGTCCCCTGGGTAAATTTCATTGACTTATGGGGGAGGGTTGGGGGGCTGTTGATTGTGTAGCCCTGATTACATTGTGTTTCCATCTGCATGCAGACTGGAGTCCGCCATCTGAGTATCCCTGCTCTAGGTTGTTGTGAACTTTTCATCATTTGCCACGCAGAATTTGCCCTCTTCAAAAGGTTACATTCTCCAAATAGTGGGTGGCATATACTCACATTCTGCAGCTAAGATGCACTTAGCTGAAAACTGACTCCAGTGTAGTACAAGGAGATTAACACCTAAGCATATTCACTAAAAGCCACCATCTAGTGATTTGAGTTTGATGCACGCATTTTAATAATTTATTTCAGTTGCTAATCTTTACGCTAATCCCGGCTGAAACGCGCAGCTCTTAAAACCTAATGTGAAAGCCGGACAATTGCTCACTGTTGCCGATCAAAACGCAGCATGGAAATTCACAGGCCAGAAAACACACCCAGAGGTTATCAGCTTGAGTGCTTGGCAGAGGCACCCAAGAACGACACAGTGACATTAACAGCACATCTCAGATTCTGACCCCGCTGTCGTGGTAACAAGGGATGCGACACCAGCTTTTTAAAGCCCCCTTACCACTATGACACGCTGGTCTCTCGTATCTACATCAGTATTTAGTGAACTGAAGTGATTATTTGATTAAATAATAAATTCATATTATTATTTCATTTTGTATGAGACTATATAGGAAAGAGGGTCCACCAGCTTTAGTTAAACTTCAGTTTAACTTCCATTATGTCATGATATACAAATCCAAACCTACAAGGCTGATCCTAAAATTACACAACATGTTCCATCACGTGCACCTTGCTGTAGAACAAGCTTTTAAGAAGGTAACACAGCAGATAATGGAGTTCATAAGGGTCAAGAGGTACTAAAGCAATGTCTTTAAAAGCCCCTTTAAGGACAAGAGTACTCTGCAACAAGGCCCCCGAGACATCAATGTCACTTAACAGGTAGTGGGCTAACATCATTAAAACCACTAAAATAAAGTTTTGTTCACTTGTAGCCAATGTGGGATTAGAGACAGAGGATATCCTGAAGGCTGGGTTCCCCAGACCGGAGACAACAGTATCAGTATGATAGCAAAGCAGTCCCAAGCAAACCAGCACCATTCAGCTTGAGAGAGGTTTCTGTACAGTGACACTTAGCTAAATGCGCTCTAACTAATGCCACTAACGAAACTGTTCAGTACTTTTTAGGGAATTTTCTGTCATGTGTTTATCTCAGCATGTGACAGTGTGACCGCTGATATTCACACAGACAGTGTGATTGCCAGAGACTCCGATCTCCGTCTGCTCCAAGATATACTTCTAGAAAAAGCTCCCAGTGAAACTCAAAGTGCAGAAAGGGGATCCTTACATTCACCTAGAAGACAGTCCACATGGAGGACATCCAGCCTACCCGCAGAGCCCACTGGTGGCCTGCTTCTCCCAGTGGGGGGTCAGAAACATTTGAAAATCATGGCAATCTCCCTCCAAATGCCTCTCATGGGGGATATTTGCACACTTTGATGCAGAATCCTTCTCATGACACACACCACAGGTTAATCTGACCTAAATACCGGCATTCCCCTTAAGGATTCTCTCTTTCAACTGCATACATCTTGTCCTTAGTCTCTGACTTTTCCATCTTTAATCCACCCCTCTTCGCCATCTCTTTCCAACAAATAACTTCCTTCACATCATACTGCTCTGGCTAAAGTTTGAAATAGCCGACTTGCTCTCTGCTATTATGTACTGTAGGCTCTTTTAAATAGCTCCTTTATCTTCTGCATTAGGCAGAGCATTCTTTGCCGATTCTGCCTCTTGCTTTGTTTCCGTGCTGTACAGGAAATGCAATTCGAGAGCTGAATTAATGTTAATGGTTTCTGGCAACTGGCAAACTGGGCTCTGCCATGCATACTGCAAACTATACAGCTAATTTCTCCAAGGTTTAACTTTAGCTATGCATATATTTTAAGCCAAGCAGCCAGAAACATATCTTATGTACTGCTTTGCCTCAGCTTTGACTTTGTCAGAATTCTCCACACACCTGTTATTTAGGACCGGGTGCTTTTGTGTCACTGGGTTTCCTACTTCAGAGGAATCAGTTAATCTGCTTTTTTAACTGAAGTCACAACCTGTATAAGAAAAGCTGCTTTTTTCCATCTGGTGTTGACACTGATCTACCAGTGAGCAACCAAGATGCTATACATAATGATTCCAATCCTCTGATACAAGGATGCAACGATTGACATATTCATGAGATTTATTCATTTGTGACCATTCATTCACCAATTCATATCCAGATACACTGTAGAGTTGTAATCCTAGCTTATGCTGCATGCGTGTGCTGGGATTTCCCACTTGCAGAAAAGGTTAAAATCATGCCCAATGCCCACAACCCAGTCCTGACATAAATACCCTGCTCTGGAGTCACACTCTGACAAAAGCTAGCACAGCAAAGCGCTTGACTCCACAGCTCCCTGACGTCGGAGGGGTAGTCGTGAGAGCTCTCCACAGTTCCCTGGTCAAAGCAAACTGTACTGCACCATTTCCCCCCCTCTCCAGACACAAGCCCTGCCTGGTGTCTGACCACAGTTACGGTCTAAAGCACCTCTTCGGGACAAAAGAGAGATAGGGTTGATGATCAAAGACACACAAAAGGCAGTTTCTTGACATGGTACAAGGTGCTGTTACAAAGGGAGGCGTCCCTAAAGCTCTGCAGTGTGCCCCCCCAGCCGGAGCGGCCAGAGAAAATGAACTAGCAAATGTACTGAGACAAAACCATGTTGACATCAGCTGCTATAAGGCAACAGAGCATGCAGATGGTTAATAACCTGCTGAGCTGGAGGGGGGGGGGGGGTTACGGCATCCCCAGCCACTTCACCCCTGCAGAAAGATGGTCGGCTTTTGTAATTCAACAAAGCCCAAACTACACAATGCACTTACAATGCCATCACAGTCAGTAACGAGTTGTCTTTGTTTTGTTTCAATGAAAGTAAATCAAAACTATAAAGACAGACGTTAATCCTGAATCTCCTCTGAGCCCGACTGTCTCTGGCACCATGGGAGAAGCTCACGTCTGATGAACTGCAGACCGAGAACAACGCCTCCTGCTTTAATTCTTCACCTTCAAACAGACAGGCACTTTTCTGAAGCCGTGCTGTCCTTCCCACACCAATTGTCCCTCTATGCCTTTATACACACACACACACACACACACACACCATTCACACACACATTCATACCCATGGACAATATGGCAACTCCTTTCACATGTTATTGGACTGTGGGGGGGACACCAGAGATCCTGGGGAAAAAACGCACGACAACACAGGAAGAACATGGAAACTCCATACAAGTAGAGCCAAGGAAACACTTCTACCCACTGCGCCTCCATGGAATCCCCCAGTGAGTAACCATCAATGTGCTTTTCACGCCCAGCCACTTGCTACCTGTATACGGTGCAGACCGCCGCCTCTCGTGCCGGTAGAGCAGGTGGGGCTTGCTGTGCTCGTCCACCTGCTCACTTCCATCTGCTGTCATCAGGGGCTCCAGGAAATAGTCACCACTGTGTGTGGTAAACGTCCCAATCTGAGAAGACAACAGACAGATACCCACATGTCAGCTAGGTGAAAATGTTTAACTGCTTTTTATCATTTAATTTACTTAGCTCAGCAACCTGCATGTTTAAAATTTACCCATTCACTGAAATGAAGCAATTCATATAGAGCTGGCCGATAAAGCAGACATTTCAATTACAAGATTAAGAATCAAATTTACTGTCCATTACCTAACTACAGTACATCACCTTTTGAGCGACCTTGGGGTCATGTACAGGTAAGGTCACATCAAAAACACTTTCCTACTTTACTTAAGATAAAAATGAAAATACTGTCTTCATGTCCAGACTCTTGAGTAGCTGGGATGCAGCAAGCCAAGGTGATCACAATACAAGTACTTAGTATAAGCAGATTGCCAATTAGTTACATAAAGCCTGACGTGGGAAGCATCTTCATAAGAGCCCTGGAGATACGTAGTTTGTATCCACCTATGACTCAGTGGACAGGTCTCTCCTCGTCTTGGGTGGGGCAGCTCTGAAGTTAAATATGACCACAAGGCAAGGCCGTGCTTTACAGAAAACTATAAAACCTGGCTTCTACACTGATCCTACAGTTTCGGTACCACCCATTAGACCTAGATAAAAACCTCAGATTTCTGAAATATGACCTGATGAGGTCAGCCATAATATCATCATAATCACTTAAAATCTCTGATCCAGGTAAGATTCAAATTTCTGGTCCAAAGAAGGGGCAGTGTTTGCAATCTGAGTCCAACTCACTGCACTACTTCCTTCATTCACTGTTGAAATGCAGTGCTATAGGGATGTACCCCAATCATTCTTTAGGATAAGTTAAGCGACACATTCTCCACCATTGCAAAACTACAAAGTTTTTCATGAAAATACTTCCCAAAACAAATGTAAAAACTGTTCATGTCCGAGGCTGTGGCAGATAAGGCATCTAGACACATAGTACTGGAATGGAAATGTCTTTAAAGCTTGACATCAGCATCTCATTGTCAAAGAACCAAAACACAACAAGAATACAGAAGGCTGGCACATGTTCAATGTCCAGGCCCATCGAGTCCTCATTTCCTTCTTCCTACCGTCTATGGTGAATTCTTAATCACGAAGAAAGTACTGCTGCATTCATTCTTTAATAATCATGCCTTGAAAGACTACATTAAGCATTTTAGAAAACTCTGTTTTTTCCCCACCATAAGTGAAACAACAGGTCGGACAGGTGACAAATGACTTACAAGTCCCCCCCCCCCCCCAATATAATCAATTGGGTGATGTCAAAGGGTAATTAACAATAAGTAGATGTTCCATGTGGTATTTTAGTGATAAATTGTCATTGCTGACACACCACAACAAGATGCATCCTCTGTATTTAACCCATATGTCACATAGCAGGGGGCAGCTAATTCAGCACCCGGGGAGCAGTGCTCGGGGGGGTACCTTGCTCAGGGTACCTCAGTGGTGCCTTGCTGGTCAGGGATTTGAACCTGCAATCTTTTGATTACAAGTGTGCTTCCATTAAGCCACCACTGCCCATACCGATGAAGAACCTTAATGTTCAACTTCATTTGTGTTCTGGTATAAAGCACAGGCATTATGCTAACCCCGTGGCTGAAGTAGGAACACTCCTGAGCAACCAGACAAGCAGAACAGCAGTCTTTAATGTCAGAACTGAGGTAGATCTGAATGATAAACACTCCTCTGACATTGGCAGCACTGAGGTAGATCTAAATGATTAACACTCCTCTGACATTGGCAGCACTGAGGTAGATCTGAATGATAAACACTCCTCTGACATTGGCAGCACTGAGGTAGATCTGAATGATAAACACTCCTCTGACATTGGCAGCTCATTTGTGAAAGCCTCACTGCAGCATGGTATTACCTCCTGAAATACCTCTGTCATGTGCCAGTGCATATCTGTCGTGCAGAGCATCTGCCAGAACTTCACTATTTGACTTCATATAGATTTCCATTCCAGTTGAGGCCAACTTCAGATTCAATTCCTTCACTGTCACTGACTGCAAATGACAGGGAAATACTGACGACTCCTGTGAGTAGTCTTTAGAGATTGATTTATTTGATCATTCATAATCTACAAAAGAATGAATACTGCTCCTGGCATATCCAGTGTTACTGAGGACGGTGTTCAAAAACTGTGCTTCCCAATGCAGTCCTCACCGACTTGGAGAAAATCCACATTTTTGCTCCCTCCAAGGAACAAAAATGTGGACTGTCTGGCAGGGAGCAAAACGTGGACTGTCTGTGGGTCCCCGAGGACCAGACTGGGAAACACTGAATTAAACCAATGGGATATAGTTCACTTCAGCAGCATCCAATGAGGGGGTTGACTTTGATCATATGCAGTCGCACCATTCCACATATCTGATTATGACAATGTACAATTCAACAGCAGTCTTTTAAAAATGATAGCTTAATATCTAGTAAAACTAGCCAATAAATATAATTTTAGGTGCCATCTATCCCAATCAATTTCATGAAGGAGTAGTTGACATATATGGTGAAACATTTAACAAACCATATTCAAGGGCAAATACTTTTTACATCACTGGGTACAGAGGTCAAACTGAAATGCCGATTCCGTACATGTCAAAGCATGAAGTCCAGCAAAATGATTTTAATTATTTTTTTTAATAAGAAATGAGTACGCAAATAAACCCGGCATTAATGAACATATAAGTGGGATTAAACGGGATTCAGACTGTTAAGACATCTGGATATTTAATTTATTTTACTAATACCGTAGATGACTAATTATACTTTTATTTAACAATATTATAGGCTATATGCCTTATAGCGCAGTACGTAAATAACCTGCTTATACGGCCCCACAACGGATCCGTGCTGTAGAAAGTACAATACATACCACTTACCTAGTATCAAAATAGTTGGTTCTGTGTATTATTTATATTACACAGTCTTTTGAACAGTTATATAAGAAAAATGAAATGAAGTGGGAGAAAGCCGCGTTTCTATCAGCGGTTATAGAGAATCTGGACCGCCCACGAGCGGAAGATCCTCCCGAGCGACCGCCGAGCGCGTGACGTCACCGGAGCCGGTGTCCCCAGCGGGTCGCAGCGAGGATGCGCATCTCAAGTTTTTCCATCAGTCTTTCTTTTCATTCATTTTCTATCACAGTCCTGACAGCTCATTAATTTAATTTAGTTAACCAGCTACCAACTGTCCTTCCACGTGTCTAGCAATTCTTACGCAGTACAGACGTTTCTCGGCGCTGACGCAATTATAGGATATAGGCCTATCATTAATCTACATCTGATATAATACATCTATTCACTTTATCGGTGGGTGATTAACTTCACTTTCCATTATACTTAATTCATGTGCCAGACACAGGAAGGAGAAGTGGCACTGAGTAACACAATAAAATGGAACACATTTCTATAATTTATCTATATAGCCTACTGGTAGGACAGTGCTCTATGTACGAACAACCATAAACATATATTTACCTATACAGTATGTGCAAAAAATAAACTTAACATTTCAGTGTTCTCATTGAACTACCAAAGCCTGCAATATGGGTATCTATAAACAGAACTTCCACTAAATGGTAATTTAAAGTAATACTCACAAGACCAGTGCATACACTGAAGACTGCCGTAAATGTCCTTCTATTATTGACATGACCGCGGAAAAAACAATGCCTCATATCGGATTCGCTTTGTTGCGAATCGGTGGTGTTTTTGTATTTCGCTCCCATGTGTGTCACAGTGTAAGACGGTGCAATAAATTCGGAGTCGGCGGTTAAGTTGATGTCAAAGCGTTGCCCAAAAGCATCAATTTTGTAGTGCGCCCGTAAATCGGGGAAATGAGAGTCGGCGCTTCTCCGTTTTCTTCTGTAGTGCAGAGAATGTGGGAACTTTTCTCCAAAGTCATTTATACGGATCGGGGTGATTATCTCATAAGACGACAGCTGTCTGATGAAGTTTTCTGCAAGACAAGCAAAGATACATTACTGCACAATGAACAAACAATTATATATTAATGCATCAGTTTATAAGAATATAAATCATGCACCCGGGAAGGAACAGGCAGCTTAGCCCAGCCTTACACCTGGACACCTTGCCCAGTATTTTGAAACCATGGTTCTGATCTTGGTACAGTTGATTACACACCTTGTTTGGGATGGAATCGATAGTCCAGTAACTTCGAAGCGAATGCTGACAGGTGACATGCGAGTCCAACAAACCAAACTGCAAACTTCATGATTTCTTCAACGAAGAAACCACGTCTCGCGCCTCTAGGACAGCACCTACTCCAGCAGCTTCACACCCCCCTCCCACCCCCCACCCTCCTTTGCCCAACTTGTCAAGATGAGGCCGTGGGATCCGTTGTGGCTTGGTGCAGCATTGGCTTCATCTCATCCACTATTTTTTTCCGACAGAATGGTGCATATTCAGCTTAAGTCGATGGGAAGAGAAGTGCCAGTCAAACTTTTCTTCAGCCATCCCAGTACACACGCTCCGGGCGACTAGGAACGCCCCCGGCCTTGCTGACCAATCACGGGACGATTTCTCCCCCCACAACTTCGTTCGCACTCGGCTGCATGCTCCAGCGCTGTTTTTGGGAAATGTGTAAAATGTGTGCACCCTACTAATTTCGGCATCCATATTATCTTTAAATGCATGTAAACATTTAAACATAATCATCACTGATACATTTTATATTACCGCAAAGCAATGACATCACACGACCATATCTGTCCATATTACACCCCGAGACCCAGTGAGGTGTCAAAAGATTTACAATCAGATTCCCGTGTCATGTAACATTGTCCTACTAAGTTATTTGCGTGTCCAAAAACAAGAGTACAAAGTCATAACATTTTTTAGAATGAATAATAGAATAAATATTTAACGTGGTAGACAGTCTATAACGATAAGTCCGTCAACATCAATCGCCATGCAACCTAGTGCATAAATTAAGTTTATGTTAAAAGTTCTACAATTAACTGGAAATAATCTCGCGATAATATCATACACTTATCCATAATGCATGCTGGGTAAGGATAAATAAACACTGATTTCGACTGTTATTGAAATTGATTATAAATTGCTGGCTTTATTTGTTAAATACCTACCACATGTCTTGTAGCCTACTACAATCCCAGACTGCAGCACAATATTCCACTTCCAACTTTGATAGCGTGCATCTTCCCCTTTGTTGTATTAGGAAATTCACCTTGTCCTCTTCAGCTACACAAAACTGCTGCAAACAAACACCACCTGTACACTCACTTCACATTTCCCCTTCAATTCAGTCAACAGAAGTCAGCTCTCGAAATCAAGCACTGCTACAAGGTCATACCCCCTACTATCTTAAAATTGTCCTGCGTATGGACACAAATTCTGTATGGATGGAATGACAATGGCGTCAACAAACTACCATTTTGTTTCCCTCCTAATTCCTCATGTTGAAAGCCTCATTGTTTAATGACACTCCACTGTTGACCTTTGCCTCAAGTGACCCTGGAAGTGTTTCCCCTCTAACACCATTGGATGCAACCATTCGTCTGCATGAAAACACACATTATCACCCCAGCACAAATACAGCATGATAGCTCATTAAAACTACACATCTAAACTAAAATTTACACATCCACTCTCAGTGAGTGTTTTGTAATAACAGCTGGGTTCCACACAATGGATAAAACCCTCGGTGTTGAGATAAGACAAATACTTTATAGTTTTTACATTTTCTTCGACATAAACATAAACTTTAGGGTGAGTGAAAAAGTACTTTTTCTTCTAGAGAGAACTTTACTGTTTCATCTTGTCTTTTGTTTAGTAATTTATTAGTGATACACTGCAGAATCGCACATTGGAGAATTTATATATACTGTAATGGTATTTAATATTTTTTTTAAGTCTAATGTAAGCCGGTATGTCAACAAGGGTAAGAGATGAATAGAGTGAGAGAGCATTCATTTCTATGCTGTTTTGTTAATCTACATATCTAGTCTCTTTAAGCTGATACATGGGGTAATTGGCAAACTAGAAGAGCGATTGGCTTCTCTCTTCTGCCTACTTGAAAAAGGTTGGCTGGTGAGTATTCAAACAACTACACACCCTCTGTATAAGGTTCACTGAGTGCGAACACTGGGACTTGCATCTTAAGGCAAAGATTCATGAGACTGCAACCTTGTCTTTTCACCACTGGTACTGTCGTGTATTTCAGTGAGTTCTTGAGTCAAACAACTTAGCAAATGCAATATCGAAATATAAAATCAGAAGAACTCTTAAATAATCTCTTACACACCATTTGTTTTTCTTATTTCCTTAGTTAGTGATGACCTATTTCGAGACTAAAAGGCAGCATTTTCCCTCTTTTACAGGACGGGACAAGTACTCTATCGCAAGTGTACAAAACAATTATGTTGTGATTCAGCTCTTAATTCTTTTTATCAAATAAAAAAAAAAAATCAAATAAAATAAGTATTTATTTTTATTACGGATGAGTCTTAATGTAAACCTATTTTCAGTTATGGAAAGTTTGGACATGTTTAAACTAAAGTATTAAATTGCTTATATTGGTCCAAGTGTATTCTTTTCAAAGCCCTGCAAGGTACCAACTTGTAAAATCATCCATTACCAGACTTGTTATTTCATATATTCTCTTCACACGTTAAACATACCTGCGTAGTCTAAGTTGCTGCTGTCATTTATGATTTTGCAACCATTCTTTAAGATAAGCACAATTTTGCACAAAACAGGGTCTACCAAGTTGCCAGGTAATCAGGCCTTATTTGTATGTCTTTGCTAACCCCTGGATTCAGGGAGACACCAAACAGATCGGGTTCACAGATACGAAGTTTAGGCGTCAGACTCTAGCCATTCATTATTTGTCCCATCTCTCTACCTAGAAGGTTTGTGCTGTTTACATTGTTAGATCTTAGAATAAACAAAGAAAAAGACAGTCTTGATTAATGTTCTTTACTTAGTAAACGAGAGTCATTCTACCAACCCATCATTAATGTCATTCTCATAAAGTTAAGTGACTTTTGTCAGTCTCTGAATAACCAGCTTTTAAGTCCTGCAACAAAAAAAGGCTTAATTTATGCTGAGAAGCCTCCCTCGAGCTTCTGCTACAGACTTTGTGAGAAGAGGATGCTGGAAGATCTAGTGGCAGGAAACAACCACCCAGTTTTCTGAATATTCATAGTTCCGCATGAGTCAAATGAATTCCCCCCAACAAAATAGCCCTCGTAACTGACAGCAGGTATACTCACATTTCAGATTCACGATGTTATTACAAATCATCAAAAATAATGCTGATCTCTTAAGCAGACAGAAACAAAGAGTTATCCAACATTTTGAAAACAAGAAAGGGGGGCAGTATTGGAAGCACTGTTCAAATCCAAGCCAAATTTACAATGGCACCTTCACATGAATTTTTGACAAATTAATCCTATATTTGTTAAACTGCCCAGTGCTTAAATTTGATATGTATGAACATGTAAAGAAATTGAGCTATGGGAAGGTAAAGATCCTTTCTGTATTGTATCACCATTCCACTTAACAAGACCTGGCATGTCAGGTGGGGTCTTCATTACACAAAGCTCAGTAATGTCATTCTACAGAACAGGTGATTATATCCCAGTAGAAAAAAACAGATGTTTTTTTTAAGTGTCTAAGAAATATGCAGATATAAATAATAACATTGAAGGGATATATCGACAGAATCACGCAGGGATTAATCACTTAAAACAGACAGCTGCATGTAAAACCCTTCTTGTTGAAGAAAGAGAAAAAAATTCTGAAAACTCAAAGCAGAACATGAAGTTACTACTAACGCCAGTCGAGTTCATTTACTTGACAGCCATTTGGATGTGAATAAGATCTTCACTTTCATTGTTTCATTGAAAGGTGCTGTGAAAGAGTGAAGGCTTTACATGTAGGAGCTGACATACTCGTTAATAATTAATTGGAAGCAGATGAAAGACAAGCACGTCTTATAGTGTCCTTTAGATTCCCCTTCCCACACGCAGGTTAAATGTGTTCCAATGAGCTTGACCTACATCTGGAGACATTCTCATTAAACGTGTCTGTTATTCCCCAAACATGGCAGTGTGCCAGCTTCCTTGCTTGCTGACATTCCCCCGCTGGCCTTCCTCACTCTGCCCCCCCACCTGGTCACCCAGTTCCTCTGCCTGACCTGCTGCACGAGGTCCCGGTTAACACGGATCATTCTGGAAAGTTGGGCTGGCTTTTGGAATCATTTACAGGGATCTAGTGTCTGTTTCCCAGTGGTCCGGAAGGGATAGAGGGATGCTTTTCGGGGATCCATCTACATTCTAAGGGGTAAAATGTAAAACGTAAATGTAAAATAAGTAAGATTTACAGAGCAGATGAGATTTGGATCCTCTCCTGTGGAAATGACATGATGACATGCAAACTGTACAGAGGCAGGGCAAAAAACTGCAACCCAGTTCTGCAGAGGTGCAAACCACTTCATCACTGGGCCAGGCCAGGTACCATATACCAACCTTGGTATATGACTGCTATACCAAGGAGCCTATATGTTTGACAGGTATTCAGCAGCAGGAGGCTATATATTGAACAGGTATTCAACAGCGGCAGGCTGTACATTTAACGGGTATTCAGCAGTGGGAGGCTGTACTGTTTAACAGGTATTCATCAGCTAAGAGCTTCAGTCACTAGACCTATCATGTTTCAGAGCTGCACCTGCATGGTTCTCAGGCTGGGGCCTGATCAGCCACCCCTACACTGGGGAAGTTCTTTGCCCTGGTCACCAGTCCTGAACAGCATTCCCTTTCCCCACAATACACCCCCCTTCACATGCCCCCACCGCACCTGCGGGTTTGACCATGACCGTGTCTGAATTGGCTTCCTTCTTCTCTCTGCCTTTTTAAATGATTACTTTACATTTCATTGTTTATTCAAGTCCTTGCTAGAATTTGAGGCAGCAAAGCTTTTTGGTCCAAAGACCAAACCACTGACCACAATGCAATCTGCTGCCCAAGTCACTCATAATATCTTCTTAGTCCTTATTCAATCCGTGTATTTGTTCTGACCCATTCCATTCCTTCTACTCAAGCAGCAGACCCCCCCCCCCCCCCACTCCACTCTTATTGTTTCTGAACACAGGGGGGCAGAATCAGTCACACGCTGACCATAAGAATACTAATGCACATAACTTTTCCGTACCTTCCTATCAGCACCAAGAATGCGAACACAACTGGCTTTACGGCCGATCTATTCATAAAGATTTAATGAAATCTGGTGCTCTTTAGGAAACGAGGCGTAAGGCCAAGTTCTTACACTGAAATGAAATCAAAGTGAGGCACTGCAGTATTGTAAAGTTTACCTTAAGACATTCAATAATTACAGGAACATAAATGTGCTGCCATAGTGTATATAGCTGACCCCCTACAGCATCGTAATAATGTATGCGGGGGACTGTATAATCACACATGGGGCTCTGAGCTGACACACTACAATAATCCTGTGTTGATTGAGGTTGTGGCCACCTGTTAAAGACCAGGCTGATTCGCAGCTGCAATGACTCATGGGAGCTGATTTCCAGAGCAGGCTGAATTTTTAAACAGGGCCTGTTTGATGACCTCATGGGTAAAGACTGTCCCTGTCCGGCTTGTGGTTTATCAGACCGCTGTGGCACTGTGGCAAGAAGGACAAAGAACACCCCGTGTCCTGTATTTTGCTAATTGTGAAATAATTTGCAACAGGAATTGCACAGAGGACCTAAAGCATTTGGGGGAAGGGGGCAAGACAGAGTCTGTGTGTGTCTTTAGTGTTCATGGCAGTCACATGACCACTCCACATGCATGGGAGAGAGTTGCAACAAAGTAACAGAAAAAATCAGCATAGAACAGAATCCCAATGGAAAATTCAGCATGAGATATATGAGTTAAATAAAAAAAACATCTTAGACAAAATTAGAGATTTATCATGTCATGCAAACAACAGCATTAAATCAAGTGTTTGCTAGTTTTCTTTTTACATCTTCCAGACCCAGAGCACGGAAGGAATCACCCAGAAAGCCATTTAAGGATATGAGTCACAGCCTAAACTCGGGACAGAGTCGCCATGGAACCACATCAATAAGGGACCTTCCAGACCTCAGATACCTCTGCTGGGCCAAATTAATTAAAATGCACAAAATTCCTATGCAAATCCTACAAACGGAACACAGGAACCTGTCCTGGGTGGCATCTTGCATGACAGCAGCATGGATGACATTCTGCCTGCCCGTTGCGTGTGAAGAGCGCATCAAACGCTATGTGTTTGTATAAACGCGAAATTCAGCACCTCCCTGACGTGACTCATTTATGCCGCGCGCTCCTCAAGACTGGCTTCGGATCAGACCACTGCCACAGCGAGGAAAAGCCACCCACTTAACGGGCAAACATGTCTCCCCAGGTCAGGCGAGGAGGCGAAACACTGAGGCTGATCCTTCTCTTCTCCAGAGCTCCATCCCCATAGCCCTCTTCCTGCGCGGAGACCTCTGTGGAACAGAAAAAATGCTGAAGCAGAAACCCAGTGTGGTCAACACTCATCCTCTTTGAAGGAGGCAGCTGGTTACATTTTGTAACAGGAGACTAATGTGCGTGAAAGATCATTCCCAAGTCATTACTGTCCTGTGGGAAAGCTTATACTGCTCTGGGCACAGACAGCAACCCCAACATGGGGAATTCGACCCGGAGCCTCATTTTCGGGGATTCCCTTTTCAAGGGAAGCTGTGATTTCAAATAAACAAATGTTTCTGCAGACAAGGAAAGGAAAGGTGAGCAGAGCAATGCAAATGTCTCTGTCTGCGGGAAGGTCGTCACAAGGCAAAGCAAAGTGAATGGGATGGTCACATGACTGACCTCAGTGGCCCAGCCCTTGTCCTTCTGTCCTTTTGGAAAGTAAAGTTTTATTAATTAATAGCCGGAAACATGTGACCATAAAGCAAGTGACCATAGAGGATGGCAGTTCCTTCAGCCATGTTCTGTCCATTGAATCCAACATTCAGAGATAAATGCAGACAAAATGCCCATTCCTCATGCTAATCATCGATGTCCCCCAGCCAGTAGATTATAGTGCAAAAATGCCAGACTGGTGTCAGACTGACTTGTCACTGCAGTGTGCATTTATTGCAATTTCCTGAAATTGTGAAGGATATGCTGCAGGAGTAATGACAAAGAGACACCTGTTACTCTACAACACAGTCTTTCAGCGACGTTTGGGCCTTGCTCTCTCAGTTAACCAGTCATCGGTGAATGGTCTTGGAAACTGGAAGAGACGCTCTTACTCATCGATGCAACTTCCTGCTGGCTTGAAGGGGCCGGTTTGTAGTTTCTGGGGCCACATTTGAAAAGTCATTTCAGGGTCCGCACCTAATGTAATGACCTTGGGGGCCCCATGTAAACGGGTGGTTAGGGTGGTGGTACAGCGCCATTGCCCATTGGATGTCTCCAACCATGTAAATGCAGCCTGAACTGATTCGGTGTGACAGCTGCTGATGTGGTAGGGAATAATAGTGGCGGAACACCATGATGTAACTGTCAGTGTGTCATTGGGATCTTGCTCCTCTGAGTCGTGAATGAAGGTCCCAGCTTGTCGTGAGGGATGCGGGGTTTTTCTGCAGGGGTCGCTTCCTCACGCGAGGTTGGTCCAGCAAGCGCCATGGCTCCAAGAGGTCCAGGATGCAGGGGGATCCCTGGAATGTTGAGGGGTTCCCCCCCATTCAGCGTCCCTCACATCTACTGGAGGCCACTGGCTTCCCCCTTTTCAGGCCACCCTAATCCCCCCCTATCCACAGAGCCACCATTACCACTCCCCCACCCCACCCCCACCACGCAGCTTCTCTCCTTCCTGGTGGCTTTTCAAGCCTCTCTTTAATGACTTGGGGAAGATCACCTACTCGACTTCCCAGGCAGCAAAGCCCACTGAAGTCTAACAGTCGGTGGGGGGGGGGGGGGGGGTGAACAGCCAGGCGCTCCATACTGGTAACAACTTCTCACATTACCCGTCACCCAGAAAACCTGCTGGTGATAGCCACCACACTTTGTCAAGGACGATAACTGGCTATTGGGCCAGCTTTTGGTGCCCAGTTGGTTGTATGTGATGTAGAGGCTGTGAATTAAAAAGGAAAAAATCCAATTAAACACGCCTGGTGTGAGGTATGTTATATTTTGTTACATGTTGTTATTAATGCTGTTGTAACATGAGAATTTCCCTCTAAGGGATTAATAAGCTCTCTCTCTCTCTCTCTCTCTCTCTCTCAGACCCTCATCAGTCACAAAACACATACCCTAATACTGAAAGTACTTGTTGTTGGATTACAAGGTTATTGCAATTACATATAAACATGACAAAACAGGATATGCGCATGATTTCACCACTAAAGCACATAAATCACAAACATCATCTAAAATAATTTCCAAAGAGAAGTAGCTTTTAAATTCAGTAACAAATCAAATTCTGCATTAATTAGAAAAATCCTCTGTCTGTCTGTATGGATTAATTTTAGCTATGCCTACAAATGCAGAACGCAAAAGATTTAGCCCTAGAATGGTTTGATTAAATGGTGAAATCTACCTCTCCGCCATTACAGCCTGCTCCATGAGCCCAGTATACCTGCACAGCTGTGGTATTCAACAACAACAACAACAAATTTATTTTAGTATAGCGCATTTTCATGACTTCACATCATCTCAAAGCGCTTTACAGCATCCCCACCCAAAGCCCCCAGTGAGTAAG
>JABFEB020000060.1:21935436-21949346 GCA_019775895.2 Stomatorhinus ivindoensis
TCCCCCCCCCCCCCCCCCCCCCCGAAATCTAAGCACACAGGAATAGCCATCAGTTTCATTGTTGTATAAAGAAAAAATGATTTTCTCATTTTCTCTAAGTGCTTCTTGCAGTACTTTTCCCCCAAAAGCTTTGATTTAATAACAGGGGGAAAAAATCATTACCTGACCTTATTTTGAAAAGTTTACAGAGAAAACCTTCCAGAAAATTGTACAAGAAACTCATTACAAGAAAGCATCCATTATAATAACACAGTGCAGTTTGTTAAAAACCTGGCTTCCAGACGTTTAATATCGCTCAGTTTGATCGTCGTTTTTCTTTGATAAGTCATGCCGGAACTGAACCAATCGGCAACTTCTTAGTGAGGTTCAGTGTGTGTGGCTGATTTTGGGCATCTCAGGCAAACAGTTTTGTTAGACTCCCTTAGAAGACTTTAACAGTACCTCCTGTGCCTGGCCCTGAAGCAGCAGGAAGTTCTGGAAGGACGTAGAAGCTTGCAGGAGGGGGTTTGAGAGTACTGGCCAACTTCAAAATGCCAACCTGCACTCCAGTCTCCCCTACAGGCACAAGCGGAGCCTGCTAAAATCCGGTCTAAAGATCAGCTTACTCTTCACCTGGGCTGCAACGCCGAAAAAAACTCTCCAGTACACCCGTCGTCATGCTCTGTGCAATGGCCCCGAAACTGCATCTGCCAATGACACTCCAGAAGCCTTACTTGTTAGCCTGGCCTACATTTTTAAGTATTTTAAGTAAATTCTTTTTTGAAGACTATGCAAAGGTGCAAAATAGTACTTTATTAAGCATTTCTGAATGCAGAATTCACAGGCCCCTCCAGGTTGCTCTGACCTGTCAGCACATTGACCTCAAAATGTCGGAATGCGTTCATTTGCACGCTAACGATTTCCCGGTTTTTAAAAAGACTGAGCGAAAGGTTCCTTACCAATTCCTCTTCAACCGTTACGTCGTCAGGAAATGGCAAACAACAATGAGTTACAGTTTAAAAGGGTACCAGGTAACAGCGAGGTAACCATGTTTTCATTTTGTCTTGCCATTTAAAAACAAGCAGAGATGGTTGATTCCAGTCTATGGTGCTGATATGAGACCAGAGTGAGTTTATCCTGCAGCTGAGCTGCATCTCAAGACCCACAGTCAACACTACAAATCCCATAACATGCTTATTCAGCTGCCTGCCAAATGCGCATAACCCAACATATATTTTTTTTAATTACAGCTCACTGGCAGTCCAGGGGGAGTATTCAGTGCATGTGATTTATAATATGTCTCTGTCTACTTATGGGCTGCATTCCATTTTCTGGTCCTCCCCAGTCTCCGAGCAGTAACGACAGTCATAAGGCCAGATCACAATGTAAAACATCGGCATTACTGCCTGAGTAATTATTCCCATGCTTCTCATACCTGAAGCAGCTGAACCAGAGCAAGGCAGCAGTAATCAATTGTAAAAAGTCCCCTTACCTCATCCGAATCCTCAGATACCAGTTAAGTAAAATAAATAATTATAAACAAAAATATAAAATGCAGCATTAACTTTTAATGCTATTCCCTAAATGCCGAGTCACTCGTGTAAGAGCAGAATATTGATTTTATTCCTTTTTTTTATTTTGAAGGTGTGATTCTGGTGATTGTGGCATTGTAGGTCTTAATCAATGTCTGCTGTTACTCAAACGTGATGGAATCTCGATGACAGTTATAGCAATTGGGGGGAGATGATGAGAAGTTCTGGATGCCCATCTATCCGTTTTCAATACCTGCTTGCCTTATTCAGGGTTGTGGGGAACTGGAGCTACAGGCGCCAGGCAGGGAATAGCACAGAATGGGGTACTAACGCATTGCAGGGCTTGGACTGGAAGCTAGGGCAGAAATGATCAGGGTCGGCTTCATCCAGAGTTTTCGTGCCTCCTATCCAGCGGCGATGCTTCTGAGGTGAACATTTGTGGAACAGAGGCAGTACACAACACTATCTGGGTGTGTTTGAGGAGAGACGTGAACATGCAGGGGCTGCTTTGTGATTGGACCATATGCTGGGTAGCACAGTGACATCCAAGTGGCAGGAATTCAATCCGGGTTGCTGTCTCTCTGATCCAGTGGGTTGTGGCCCGGAGCCGGCAGAGTGGGGCTCAGGGAAGGTGCTGTTCTGTCAACAGGAGCCAGAAGATAAACATTTTGGTAAACATCTGCTGACAAACCGCTGGTGGCCACAGGTGCTGATGTGAGGTTCGACCCCCGAGAGCTGTGAGTCATAACGGCTTCTTAAAAGCCTAAAAAAGAATAAAGGCCTGTCACAGTATCGGGGCTAAATGACAGGGGTGGGCACTTAATGGCTGTTCTGAAAATGTATTCCGTCGCCTGTTTTCACACGTCATCAGACAAAGACATACTAATCGTTCAGAACGCCATAGTCTTCTTCAGTTCTCTATAGGCTCACACCTACACAAGAAAGCATGTATGCCCCCCCACCCCCTACTTTGACTGCTGCACTGTGGACTTCCAGTCTGCCAGAGAGGCTGATGGGAAGTGTGGTTTTTCTGTCTACCTATACCACAATTTATGTGGCATGTGTTCTCTCTCCATTGAATTTAACCATCCACCTGTGCCCAGCATATTCTTGTTTTCAACATTGAGTCTTTCATATTTAACATTATTAATTAAATTTGACCATTGGGGACACTATTATGGCCTTCCAAGCTCTCCTGAGGAGTATGTAGGACAGAAAAGGTACACCATAATTGGGACATTTTGACAGCTAAAATTATATAACGTACCAACTGTATGCATGAATTATTCATGCCATTTCTCTAAAGTGCCATGCCATCAGAACATTTTCCTGTGAGTCGTTTTCTTTATCACCCACTGCAGGAAAAAAAAAAAACTATCCTCAGCTTCCAGGAGGATTCTCAGCCTAAAATTCTGCTAGAAAAAAAAACTAATTGAGTATGTTGTGAAAGCAAAACCATAAAACCATGATACGCTGGATCTATGCCATGGGAGTAAGAGATGTCCCAGCACTGACAGAGAAAGGTTGTGCTTCTGAAAGTGAAGGAAACGCAGACATTTCAATGAAGCATGCTTAGTAACTTTAGCATGCTAAACCTGTGTGATATGTTTAGTATGCTTAGCATGCTGTGTGTGGCATGTGTAATGTGTATAGTATGCTAACGCATAGCATGCTGGATGCATGTGGCATGTGTAGTGTATTTAGTATGCTTAGCATGCTGTATGTGGCGTGTGTGATGTCTTTAGTATGCTTACGTGTAGCATGCTGCATGCATGTGGCATGTGTAGTGTATTTAGTATGCGTAGCATGCTGTATGTGGCGTGTGTGATGTCTTTAGTATGCTTACGTGTAGCATGCTGCATGTGGCATGTGTGGTGTGTTTAGTTTGCTTAGCATGCTGTATGTGGCATGTGTAATGTGTTTAGTATGCTTACGTGTAGCATGCTGCATATGGCGTGTGTAGTCTAGGATTGGGGCCATTCTGGAATGCATTGATCAATTCCAGTCCAAATCAGGAAATGGAACTGGAGTTGGAACTTAAATCTCCCTGAAATTCAAATTCAACTCCAATTCTCTTCCCCATAGTTTTTTTCAATCCCAGCTCTAGTTCCATTTCCTGATTTGGACTGGAATTGATCAATGCATTTCGGAATGGCCCCATCCCTGGTGTAGTGTGTTTAGTATGCTTAGCATGCTGTATGTGGTGTGTGTAGCGTGTTTAGTATGCTTAACATGCTACATGTGGCATGTGTTTAGTATGCTTAGCATGCTGTATGTGGTGTGTGTAGCATGTTTAATATGCTTAGCATGCTGCATGTGGCGTGTGTTTATTGTGCTTAGCATGCTGTATGTATTGTGTAGTGTGTTTAGCCTGTTTGTGTTTAGAAATTGCTTGGCATGATTATCATATTTGCCTTTGACTGCGATGCCTAATTTATTGGCCACGCTGGAGTTTATGAGACTTCCAACTTGATTACTTCCTGTCCATGGAGCGACATGAACACTTGATTTGTTTATGATTTCGGTAATCATAAACAAATCAAGTGTTCATGTTGCTCCATGGACAGTCGTTTTCCCACTGGTTACACAGTGACTCACCGTCACAAATTGCCCAAATATCAGCAACCAGCGTACTCATCTTCCCGTCCCCTTATTTACCCGTTTTTAACTAATCTGGACACCGAGTGACTCATTCACTCATGCGCGTGTGCAATCCTGATGCAACGGGGCAACTCAATTTTGTTCACATTCTCCACCTATTTCATTCATTCTTCCTCAAGTGCTCCATCAGCATTCACATCAATCTGCTTTTGATTAGATCTCAATATTCTGTCTAGTGTGCTGTTCATATCCATCATTCTTCTTTATTATTCCAATTACTACAGGCCATTATTGCCAGCTATCCCAACCATCCATCTATCTTCTTCAGCGTCCTCAAAAAGACCAGCCCTGTCGCCACCTTGAAAATGGTTTTATTCACCTACATCTGTGCTTCATCCAAAGACCGTCCTCTTCTGCTGTTTTTTAAGAAGTAAACAAGTGTTTTGTGATGTATTTGATTCTTGAATTACAGAGCATGTGGTTTGATAGTGTGGGTTTTTTCACCTTTGTGTGTATTTATATGAATATACTTACAGTGATGTCACAAGCTAGATAAGCAACCAATCAGGTGTTCGAAAATCCCCTACGCAGATCACTGAGAGAGCACAGTGACACCTACTTACTGGAATCTTAACAGACCATTAGTAATTGTATCTGGGGTGTATGTGTATATTTTACATGCTTGTCTACTGTGCTGTGGTTTCCATTTTGTTGTTACTGTTATTTTGCAGCATGCATTAATCCATCCATCCATCCATCCATTCTCTACATGCTTGTCCTATGCAGGATCATAGGGGTCCAGAGCTAATCTTGGAAACTTCAGGCACAAAGCAGGGAATAACCCAGGATGGGGTGCCAACCCATAGCAGGGCAGTTTCTGCAAATGAGGACAGAAATAGTTAGGGTTGGCTTCAACCAGAGTTTTAGCGCTCAGCGATGAGACCTCTGAGGTAAACATTTGTGGAGTCAGTAAGCAAGATCTGGGCATGTTTGAGGGATTATGTAAAAGCTCTGGGCTGCCGTGTGACTGGACCATATGCTGGGGAGCACGCGAACATCTTGCAGCATCTGGAGGAGCAAACCAATTAAGAATTTCATTGGTAGATGCTACACGTGACAATACATTGCTGAACCATGAATTTTGTAAGGTACTAAGGCCCAGTGTGTATGATCCTGGTGTAAAAGACAAAAAATCTGCCAGTCGGGACACTGTACATTTCATCTTTCCAGGGGAGAACTTATCTGGAATTTCCACTTAGTAAAAAGCTGTAAGTCACTGTGCAAAATAATTCCACATTCGTTCTTGAGTTCCAGCTCTGTTGCAGGTTCTTCGGGGCCTCAAAAACGCGTGCTCAGCACATACACCACCTTCATTACAGACGGGCATTTCAGGAACACATCCCACAAGATGGGCCACCTTCTCCAAGGCAGCATGGGATCACCTCTCAAGATCTCCAACGCACAGTCATTTTCTGCATAATGAGCAAAGGATGTCAGGGGTTGAACATCATTATGTGGAAGTTGTGTGACTGTCCCTAGTAGCAGAGGTTACTCTTGCAAGCCTTTTTCTCTTTTGTCAGACCAGGTTAATAGCCCGCCATTAACCAGTGACTCTGACAGCATTCCCGTTCTATTAGACCTGCAGACAGGGAGGAACATCTGAGTGATTTTGGACCTGATTTTGGACTGACTTCCTCTGGCTCTGCCTCAGTGTCAGGACAGGCAGCCTGTTACACCTGCATACACCTACCAACCTGCCAAATCCATAAAGGCTCCCGTTAGCGCTCGTCATCGCCACCCGGAGGTTGTCACGCCACAGATATGGCGGCGGGCGACGTGAACGGGGAAAATGTTAAATTGCCAAAATGTTCCTCAGCTCACACATTGCGTTGCATATTTATTCAGCTTAATAAATTAACCGTGCCTTGTTGCTTTGACAAGCTAATTAAATGTCCCTGACAGAATTTGGGTTTGCATTCATCCAATTTTATATCTAGCCAAAGAAAGATGGATGAATAAATTTATATCTAGAAATGTCATAAGATGTTATTCATTTCGCTTCATGAAAGTTGGAAAACATGTAAAATGAACGAGGAAGCTTTATAGCCACATTCTAATTTGACTTTGTAATTTTGAATAGGGTTGCGGAGGGAATCCAGAGGTCTAACCCTGCCTGAATAGGGCACGAGGTAATTTGGCCATTTAGAGAAGCCTTTGGACATGAGGGATGAAACCAGAAGTGACCTTCTGAGACAACCACAAAACTGACGCGCTAGTCAGCTTCTGATTCCGGTCGCCGGATTTGGATGTGTGATAGCGCCAGGTCTTCCACAAGCTCGATGGCCACGGCTAGCTCAAGGTCAAGGTGCCTCCACGCGTCTGGACTTTGTTTCATAAAACCAATACTCTCAAATCTCAGGACTTACGAGAAAACATTCGATAATGATTGACTGTGACAGAGGATCAGCATCGCAGGCATAGGTTTTAAAACCCTGGATTTGTCAGACCTTGTAATGGCCATGGGAGTTTATAGCAACACCATCGGAGGCCGGCTGTTTTAGTTAGCGAGTTGTCATGGTAGCCAAGGATGAGCCAAACAACATGTTCTCTACACCTCCGCCGCCGTGGCCTAGGAAGACGTCGTATCAGGAGCGTGCCTCTGTTCAGCCATTTCCTCGCATACAGGCCGTCAGACGTTCGATGTCACCGGGCAGCGTTTGTCAAGGTTGAGTGGACCTGCGTGCTCACTTCCTCAATGCCATCCAGCACATGGAGTCGACAGCCTTCGCTTTCTGTGCCGACGAAGGACAAACTGAGCCAAATGGAAGCAATATTGTCGGTAGCGATATTGTATATATATATATTTTTTGCCATTTTAATGCATTTCATATTACGACACTGACCTCTGCTTTTGTGAAGCTGCTTTTATGACATTAATAGGTATTAGTTAATGGAATGAGAGGAGGATTTCAGATGCATTATATGAAACAGAATGGCCAATGTAAGATATTGGTGCCGCATGTGAAAGCAGCTTCATATTTCGGTCACATGGTGAAAGTTAAATCTAATATAAATAGCGCGCCTTAAGGTCTCAGCATGGCCTGCCCACGCAATCAATATTTTATATCATCTTGGATTCATTTGTACTCTGGCCAACTTAGATTTAGTCTTATCCCATTTCTGTGCTCATGTGCATCTAGCGCACAAGCCGGTCTTGTTTTGGGAAAACGACCAGATGTTTTACTACAGAAACAGTGGGCTGCTGTAAAAAAGCCAACTTTTGTCCTGAATCACAGCGACGATGATACCAGTGTAAACACTGGCCACAGCCCAGTTGAAACTCCAGTGAGAAGATAGCGGCCATACATAGACCAATTCAATATAGTAAGCAGCTCCCACAGTAGTGTCTGGCTCCCAGAATGTCACCTTAATTCAGTGGCTTTCACACCTCCGGGATACTGGTCAGATGACTGGTCTTGAGGGGCCAGTCTGGCTTTAAAAAGCAGGGTTTTTATTGGAAACTACTTACATTTAGAGGACAAATATTTATTTAGGTCAAGAGAGGATCAGTCAGTACCCCACTGGGGTTAAAGGTTCTTGCACAAGAGCTCAACTGCAACATCACTATGTCAGCCTTGGGATTTGAACCGGCAACCTTCTGATGACAAGCACAGATTATGCAGCCTGCAGAGCCACACAGCATTTCCATGTGCCAGCATTTACAGGAGTTACCGGTTCATATGGTCAGCTGGTTTGCCGAAATAGGAACTGCATGGACTCCAACCTGCAACCAATCAGTTCATCTCCTAAGTCACTGCCCGGGGAGAATGGCCAGTGGACAGAGTAGGACTTTGGCACTGGAAGAAGCTCAGCAGTGACGTGTACAGTATCTGTATTCTTGTTCTCTTCTGTAGGACCGGCAGGCTCTACCTGTAAATGTTTTTTTCTTGAGTCTACCATTACCACCAAGGAGAGAAATGAGATATCGATTTCTTGCACCATGTAATCAAAAAGAGAAAAACCAGCTAAGGCTTAACTTAACTTTAACTTGTTTAAAACAAGGTCGAGTGGAGTTTTCGTCCCCCTGTGATAAATGAACTATTTATATTTGTATCAGTGGCTCCTGGGATAGCCTGGGTCATACCTTCAGACTTAAGGGTCTGAATCCTCATGGCCTACCCTGGAAGCACAGGCCGTGATGAAAGGGACGTCCAGAACGGGATGCCAGCGCGTGGCAAGACTCAGACCCACACAATCATATAGTAAAAGCAATTTTCAGGCACTTCTACAGCACCACATGTTTTTGAGCCGTGTGAGGGAATCGGAGGAGCCTGTGAACACCCACAGGAGCCTGGGAGGAGCCTGCTGTGTCCACAGGCTGGGCCGGGGCACCAGGCAATGCCTGAGGGAGCCGGTTCTGCTCCCCTAACCCACCTTTCTAATGAGCCTTATTGTAGTGTTTCTCAGCTAGTGGGATGTGAGCTGATTCTCAATTATCGTCATCCCTCCCCTCTTTCTCAGTCAATAACTTTCACCATTGCTAGCCCACACCCCCCCCCCCCCCCCAATGAATTTGGACCATGATTTACTGACCATGGAACAGTGTGGGTTATGGGGGACAAACCAAGTAAAGTCCAGTAGATTTTATTGGCGCGCCAGCCTTACACAAGTATGCAGTAGTGCGAGACAAACACCACTGCCGTGTTATGCATAGGAAACTGTGAAAACAATATGGATGGATAGATATTTCTTGAACAAAGTCTCTGGTGTGTTCCTGCAGTAGACGTGCTGCGGCCCGAAGAAGCCTTAAAGGCTCTCAAAGGCTTTTAGAGTCTTGCATCCGAATCTCGCCTCGCTGAAATCTCCCCTCCAAATAACTGCTTACCTGACATGACATTGTCCATCTCGGGTGACATTTCAGAGTTTTCTACAGGAGCTCCTCAAAGGGACACAGACAGTAAAACTTACAAACTTGCGTGGATCTCCTCCCGGACTGCCGTGCCAAAAGGAGGTAGATAAAGCAGCCCCCACCTCTCCTCTGAGGGCGTGCATGTGGTGCCGGTTGATGCTAACGTTCCGGCCAGATGGGCTGAGAACACGACGCAGAGTTTTGGACGCAATTCAGTGTGCATCAATGAGTCATATTTGTTCAGTACTACATGTGCTCTAAGAAGGGGGAGACTGTCCATGCGTCTGTGCACTAACCAGAGCCTGATGACAGGGACCACAGTGTGATTGCAGGTCTTCATTACAGCTTTGTCTCCCAGCCCGGCCCTCAGGAACCCCCAGACAGTCCATGTTGTTGCTCCCTCTCAGCTCGCAGGAGGGTTAGGGTTACACTGGGAGTTTGGGGGGGCTGTCTAGGGACCAGGTTGGGAAACATTGCATTATAGAACAGATAGTTCTGCGGGTGAAGCCTGCATGGACAAAATGAAAAACGAAAGAACTGAATCTCAATGTTTAATTAGGCTTTTCTGAAAATGTGGTATTTTTTAATTCACGTACTGCTGCATTTATATATTTATGAGCGGAATTATGGACTTCCCTCACTCTGTCATCAGAAGCTTAAATAATCTGTTTAATTTTACAGCAGTGAAGCTGTTTTTGGAGACTTCGGAGTTAAAGATGCCATTACTCAATGAATCTGAGGCTGACCTGTGTGCTTTCACCTCCCCCCCCCAATTTTGTCCTAATCTGGAATTAGCCAGTTGGCTCCATTACAGTCTCCCCCCCCCATGCAGGATTAGTACACACCTCCTCCAGCCACCTCCTCTTCTCGCTCCTCGCACTGCAGGTCTTCTCGAGCGATGTGACAGAGGGAGTCGCTGATTTCCACCCACAGTCCTTCCGGGGACAGTAGGTGTCAGCGGAGAGCGGCTGCGGGGAGAGGAAGCCGGCCACCGCGCTCCCCCAGCACAGCGCCAGCCAGCCTGCAGTCCCGGAGGCTCCTGGACACAGATGACTAACACATCTCAGCAGGCATCGAACCCCAAACTTTGCTGCAGGACCCACACTGATTCCACCTATGCAGCACTCAGGAGGCCCCGGGTTACTTAAACTCCATAGCCGAGAAATGCAGCTTAGAACGGCACTGCGACCCAGTACTGAGTAAGTGCTTAGGGAAGATGGATGGATGGATGTTTTTTTAAAAATCAATTTACCATTTCATAACATATCAACCAATCAACTGATGGCTGCCTACCTAGTATTCAGACTTTTACAGGCACATGACTCAAGTATTCAGACTCAAATAGCTATACCATTCAAGTATACAGACACATACAGGTGTGTGTGTGTGTGTGTGGGTGGATGGCTGTGTGTGTGTGTGTGTGTGTGTGTTTGTGTTCATGGATTACATTTGTAATTACATTGTGGCGACCAAATATTTTAATGTTGTGGGGATCATTTTTCAGGACCCCACAAACATCTGTGAATGCAATCAAAAAACTAAAAATGCCAAAAGTCTCATATTTTGTTTGATTGCTTGTGATTAAGGTTAGGGCTGGGTCGGGGTTAAGGTTCATTGGGATTAGAGTGTTCCATGGAAATGAATGGAGAGTCCCCACAAAGATATAATTACAAAACTGTGTGTGTGTATGTGTGTGTCACAAATAGCCGCCCTCTTCATGTATTTTATAATGTAGGAGCAAAACAATAAAGATATGTGGAAAAAATGAATTCAGTAATTAAGAGATTAAATTACAGTGAGTAACTACAGGAAAATGGCTTGGTAAGAAATTAATCAAACCAGTGACTTAGGTGAAAAAGTTTCTGGGCGACGCACCTTATTACAGAAAGATTTTAATTAGCTGTACAGCAGTGCAGTATGACGGTGCCCCCATTAGTCACAAGTTTGCCATCTCAGAAGACCTTACCATGCTCAGAATCCAGGGACTTCAGTGTGGTTCAGGAAGGCCATTTCCTGGGAGATCTTGTTAAAGGCTGACTTGTCTCAGGTCCAAGTCAAAGTCCAGCTCAGTCCAAACACTCTCACTGCACTATATGTAATAACAGGTTGGTGGAGAGATTTTTCTGCCATCATGTGTGTAGGGTAAAGAACATCCCAATTACATTTTAGTGAACATCTCGCTGAACATCCAGATGGCCATGCCAGTGAACACCCTCATGTACATCCCCATGAACATCGCAGTGAACATCCCAATGAGCCATTCCTGTTGAGATCATATTTTGTAGATTGTTTACATCTGCACAAGATGTAACCAGTACTTTACAACTATTTTGGCACCTCTTCATCTGCTGTCACTTTTTTTCAGTTTAGCTAAACAGCACAAATGAAACCTTAACTCTGTTTCAGCAGTTCCAGTTCCTTGAGAAAATGGATTCAAAGAGAAAGACTGTAACTGATATTATGAAGATCTGAATAAATAGTTATAAGGGTTGCAGTGACAAAAGAAGGATCTATAACATTCCGGTCTGGGTGTGGTTAGTTTAAGGCGTCCGCCTCTATTCTAAAAGATTCTGAAGCTGTCTCTCCTGTTCCCATCGGTATCCAAACAGGAGCAACTTGGGTTTGCCCAACACAGCATCAAACCTGTACCCACAAGAATCTCAATCTGGGCCAAAACAACCAAGGAAACCATATCTAACCATGTGACTTTGATTGTCATAGTTAACCCTCATGATCTACAGCACCCACTACACCATCCGTGCAGTCGCTAAGCAACCGTTGTTAAGATGACAGGCTGGAATCAGGCTACATAACAAAACCACTCAAATAAACCCCGTAAATAATAGCCAAATACAAATTTCTAGAGCAAATCTTGATTAACATAAACAGAAAAAAATACAGTTAATTAGCAAATGTATGGCTGCATTCAAACGAACTAGCTGTAAAGCTAATGTCACATTCTTTAAAAGAAAATAGACACAGTAATTATATCTGCATTTTCTCTACAGCTATTAAATATAATTTGCATTCAGAAGCAATGGAAAATAGAGACTCTAAACTGGTGGGCATGTGTGACATTTTTGCGTTCCAGTAAATAACCTCACAGAAATAAAACAATGAGCAAATTAGTGTTGTCTGAGACAATCTGTTTATATTTCTCTGATAGACCGAATTAAAGACAATGGCTCCATTAAGTCACCAAATTGAGCAGGAATTTTACCCAAGGCTGATGGAACTGGGCAGGGAGGATCTCTATGTTCTAGAGAGACATCACAGTTTGTTCGTGTTATTTTTTCCCAAGTCTATTACATCATTTACCTTGGGATAAAGGTTCCTCTAGATTAGGGATTCCTAACATTCTGATGTCTGCAGGACTGGTTAATGTCACACAAAAAGCGCACATATCTGTAAAATATAGGAGGATCTTGGAATATACAGGTTGGGTGGTAACTCTACTCTCGGTGTTCTGCAGCCGGGTGTGATACCAGTCAAGGATCAATACCGGTTCACTGACCAGGACTTGGGAACCCCTACTGAAGAAGATTACCATTCATTGTAAAGGTACATTAAATTACAATTACAAATGAAACCCTAACAGCAGTTCGAGTTCCTTGAGAAAATGGATTCATGTTTTAGGACAGCATGTATAAGATGAGTGTCTAAGGACAGCATGTATATGATGAGTGTCTTAGGACAGCATGTATATGATGAGTGTCTTAGGACAGCATGTATAAGATGAGTGTCTTAGGACAGCATGTATAAGATGAGTGTCTTAGGACAGCATGTATATGATGAGTGTCTTAGGACAGCATGTATAAGATGTGCACTTTAGCAGATGAGTGATGGTTCCTTGGAGAAAGCATCGCAGGGACGAGAGCTTGGTGTTGCGTTTTCCCTCTGTGGATGCATGATTTGTCTCCATGCGACATCCACGACTTCACGAATGCCTGCTTCTTTGATGGGGTCTAACAGAGCATAGTCACGGGGTCAGCGTTTTCTGGAAAAGGGAGCTAGCTTGAGCCGTCTGGACAGCTGAGGGCTCTATACTCTACTATGACTAGGTTGGAAAACTAGGTGCATGTTCTACACCCCATAGCAGTGGGAGAAACAAGCCTTTGGAACCCATAACCATATTGTTGTGTCTGAGCTTCTATCACTATGCCTGTACCACTGTGGGATTTGCATCAGCTGTAGTTTGTTTTTTACAACTTGAACCATGGGCTGCTTGACATTATACATGCGAGTACTTTTAGTGCCACATATCATATTGAATCAGAATATTTTTATTATTCTGGAGAAAGTTGGTTAATTATTGATCATAATACGGACAAAAAAAGGGAGCAAATGCAGACTGAACTGTAAACAAACATGTTTACTTCACCACATCACAGGAGCAAGTTACAGGATAAATTAAACACAAAACAATGTTACCAAACAACTGAACACACACAATGCTCATGAAGTCATAAATAAAACATTCAAAATTGTTACTTAAGGGGATTCCCAGACACTTATTCTGCATTGAAAATGGATTAAAAAATCAATCAGTTTTCAACAGCTAGAAGGCTCATGCCAGTACGGGTACTTTTTACAAAGTTCTGTCGTCGATGTAGATCACGTCTTCACAACAGGCCGGCACGCGCGTTGAGGAATACTGCGGGGAGAGGGGCCATCGTCTGGTGCGCCATGACACTGTTTTTTGGTATAAAGGGGTTTCTGGAAGGGTAGTTCTTATGGAAAGAAGACTGTACAAAAGCCTCTCAGGCACGTCACAGCGGCTAAAGACACAGGGGGTCCACTGAGCAACAGATGTGTCCATTCTAAGAGGTGGGGAGAGAGCAGAATGGGGGGGGGGGGGGGGTAAATTTATATTAAAGGTTTTGAGTAGA
>JABFEB020000060.1:21983661-21997814 GCA_019775895.2 Stomatorhinus ivindoensis
TGCTTCCGTGCGGCTGTACAGAGCCATTCTACAGACACTAATCACATTTGCTTCCGTGCGGCTGTACAGAGCCATTCCACAGACACTAATCACATTCACTGCTATTCTGAAACAGGCCTTCATCTCTAGTCCCCCTTTAACACAGGACTCTGTGGGAACATGCAGCTCAGAGCAGATGACATCCCTGCTGGTTTCATGCTCTGGTCACAGGCTTGTCGCACAAAAGGAGGTAAAGGAGGAGCATGAAGAACTTGGCCACGGCTGCGGCGCGTTCCATGACACAGGAAGCCCCCGTCTGGCTTCCTCCGCAACGCCTGCAGAGAGGTGGAGGAGCCCGCCCAGCATTCAGACGTCAGATGCCTTCTGTCTGTTCGATCCCGGGGGACACGGCACCCCTGGCCCAGCATGCACCTGGCCCGGCCCGTCCCAAGCCCAGCCTGTACCACCTGGCAAGCCCTCTACATATTAAAGAGCAGTGCCCCCCCTCCCTCGCCTGCCAGTTGGTAAATAAGCATCACACCTGCAGGACGGCACGGCCACAAAGGGTCGGCACAGTCGCCATGGCGTCTGTTTTGTTTCTGCTCTGCGGGAGTTGTTGTATCCCTCTCTGTAATCTGCTCACTCAGCTGACGCTTGCATTCATGGTCGGCTGCAGCTCCGTAAACCTGCAGCGCCAATGGCCGACCTTCCCTCTGCCTCTCACACAAATCAGGTTAAGCGCTTTTCACACGGCTACATTCCCAAGGCAGGTACCGCTGACCTTTTTGGTCACGTGACCTGAACCGCCCCCATCCTGCTTGCTGACCCGGTTTGAGTTTAATGCCAGTGAGAATGTCACAAATGGCATGCCCTGCCCCCGTCAGTCACCAGGGCGGCGACAGCGGCAGGGAGCAGCGGGTAAGTAAGACGCTGGCAAAGACTGCCTGTCATCAGCTGTGGCTTCTTGCATGCTAATGCACCGCAAGCTCTCGTCACACCGAGGTTTATCTCCGGCAGAATGGCAAAATGGACAAAAGGAGTCAGGCATAGTTCCTGCCTCCGCAACAGCGAGCTTCAGCATTATAAACTCAGGGATAAAACGAAACAGCCCCTTCGCAGATGAACCAAACCAAATGTTCCAGGGTAACAGGTCTGTCTATAATATAGGCATGCGATCTACATTCAAAACCTCTAGCATTTGTAGATTAGGTTATGTTTTAAGGAAGCCATCCTTTCATGAACGCGGGTGACAGAGGCAGACTGATGGAATGTCTTAATGGACACTCTCTGTTAAAGCCTCCTTCTGGCTGATTAACTCACTGCAGCCCAAACGCAGACCTGCACCTCAGGTCATTCGGCAGACAGGAAGCACAGCTACACACATGTCCTGTTAGCAGCACCATCTATGGCTGACCAGAATAGCCATGATTTTATCTTTGAATTAACATTTACATCCCAATTTCTTTGCCTCAGCGAAGAGTTAAACCCTGGAATACCATCACCTGTATTCGTTATTCAAAAGATAGAGCTGAAAAAAAAAAATTTTAAACGAAAAAAAAAAACAACAATCTGACGTTCAGCATTTCCGATTTCTGTGAGATGGCTGAAAGAACATGGGTAGGCGAGGTGTCGTAATGACAGAATGCAAGAGAAGCGGCATGTGGGATCTCTGGACGGAGCTCAATTGCACGGCAGTGAGACTCTGGAGCTGATCTGCTGATCTGCTGCTCTGTGCTGTGTCGACATGTCAGGGCTGGAATCCCAGACCACAGAGATACTTCTACATTAAAAATGAGACAAAAGGCTGTTCAGTGGTACCGTTTATACCAGAATTCAAAATAAAACTGACAGAATGGATGAGAGAAAGCTGAAGAAAATACATACATCCATCCATCCAACCAACCATCCGTACTGCTTATCTAATGCAGGGTTGTGGTAGACCTGGAATCAGGCAATACAGGAGTTACCCTGGATGGAACTTTTGTTCACTGCAAGGCACACACACACACACATATTGATATCTTCGTGAGGACCGTCCATTAATTTCTATGGACAAAACACTATCAGCGACAATATCAACCTTAACCCCTACCCAGCCCTAACCTTAACCATAAGCAAACAAACCAAATGTCCCCACAATGTAATATAAATATATACCTGATCCCCCCAATTTGCCTAATTGCATGTTTCTAGATGAAGGTGGGGTACCCAAAAAATGCTCACATAACATGCAGAGATCAAGCAAACTCCACACACGGGGCTTGCGGAGGGATTTAAATCCCCAATCCAGGAGGTGTGAGGTTACAGTCAAGCCTACTGCGTCACTGTGCTGGAAGGAAAGACTTTTTTCCCAAAAAATCACCTTAATTCTTCGAGATGGTTAGGGCAAGTAACTCCAAATCACAGAAGCATATAAAAAGCTCTTTTGGACAGCAGGTGGAGAGTAACCAATTGGGACCACTGTGCTGAGCCCAGTACTGACGTGTTTAATTATTTTATCAAGGCGGTAAGTGCACCAATCAATCCTTCAGTCACAAACCTATCAATCATTCAGCCAAATGTTACCTGCTACAGTAGCGATGTGCCACAGCTGTGTGCTGACAGTATTGTTTATGCATATTAGAGCGTGAATCGATTAGCACGGTTTACAACAGTGCAGCACCATCCTGTTCCGCTGCGGACTGTCCAATGCCTCTAAATGCACCAACGGTTCCCCTGCTTGGATACGCTGCCTTAACCACAACACCATCTGCTGCCTCAAATTCACGAGTGCCCTTCATATTAAACCAATAACATTCAACTTTTGTTTTGAAATGATGATTTTTATTTCCTCAACGCAGCTTAGTTGTTTAGTTCCATCCCTGGAATATCCGCGAAGCAATGACACATGCGAATGCACCAGAAACAGGACGTCCCTATATCTCTTAAACTATTCTGCATCTTACTCGGGGTTTTACGACGAAGTAAGAGTGTTCCGCAACGTGTACTCGGTTAAACTGCATTTTTCTATGAACAGGAGATGCAATAAACAGGAGATTCGTCTTGTCTCACCTTGGAAGAGAAAAGCTCGGCTCTCGTTGTGGAAACCCTGGACTTGAGAAACTCCAGGGAACCCCTCTCCAAGATTTAATTCATCGAAAACATTGATGCGCAAAGCAGGATCAACGCCGAAGCCTAAAACTTAATAGCACAAACGGGAAAAACATATAGATGTTGGTAAAAAAAAATCAATATAGATCGCCCGTGAAACAGGGCGTTTGGTCAGCTGCATCAAAACTGGAAAATGTGAATTCATATTTTATACCGGTAAAAACTCATATACGTTAAAAGAAAGACATTACACGCAAAACAATACGGCAATAAAAAGCAATGTATTAATTCAAGAAATAAGATATTCTAGTTCACTCAGTTCGGGCGTGGGTCTAGTGACAGTAATGCGTTGTACATAATAAAATCCCAGTCTTACCTGAAACGACAAAAAATGTACAAAACACAAGGGAAAGTTTATATAGTCCCATCGTGAATGAGGAAGAAAAGCAATTAGTCCATGTTGTTCCCTGCAGTTTCAAAAAACAGATTTTCTACACAACGAGCCGCCGGCGAGAGAGATAATGACACCCGGGTTGTAGTATCACACATCCACGGACGCCGGACAGCGCATCGCCGGGGTTTTAAATGCAGGACAGGCGCAGAGGGCTGACAGCAAACACGAAGCGGTCCATTTACTGCAGCTTTGGCCGTGCAAACACCCTGACCGCGAAAACGCACAGGTGCGGCGCAGAGCTGCCCCGTCCGCCAAGTGTCCGCCTCTGCCACTGCTGGCAGCTAGCAGAGCGGCTCTGATCCAGCCCCCTGCTGGACCTGGGCGGTCGCTCCTCACCAAACACGTGCGTCTGACTTGAACAGTTACCTAAAATGAATACAGATACAATAAACTAAGAAAATAATTTTATATACAGACCCAATGAGATAAACAAGTGACAGAAGTTTACGAAACTATGAACAAGGCATTCGAAAAGTCACCTTGGTTTATATGCTACAGCCGCACACTTGTTTGTGTAGTCTACGTGGATTTAATCCAAAATGACCGATGCAATACGTGACATTCATCATCAGTTGTGTAATGCGACATACGACCTGCTTTTAAATTTGTGGTCTCGATTTTTGGCTTGTTTATATAACAGAAGAAACTGCCTTATCTTTACTGTGAGATCACCATGGATTCGGCAGACAAGTACTTTTCGCATCAAGTAGGCATTTTAAGATCACAGACCCACTTCAGCAGACTATGGTAACGATTTCCGTTGATGATACCGGTTTGTCCAGATGATGCTCTTGAATATGCCTAGTAAATGAACAATTGCTGAACGCTATGAAGTTTTACCTGCAGAAAGGATTAGCATGCAACGCCAAAGTTTCTAATGAGGCCGGTTGCGTGATAGCTGATAAACTACTAACACGAAATAATACATCCTTTCCTGAAAATTATTTTATTTTATTACAGTGTCCGCATTTACACTGTACTAGCATTGGTTGGTATTTAAAATGCATACATATTGCAGTTGAATTATAACTTAAGCATTCATTGCTATTACATGGTTTCGTGTTGCGCGAATTACTCTAAAAAAAGGATGTATTCTTAAGACTACTCGTCTCGATGAGTAGTCATTTGATGATGGAGCTATTTGACTGCGTCAGACCCTATACGTGTGTATATCTTCAAATCTTCATTTGTTACTTAAAGTCTTAGCTTGAATAGAAACACTTAAACAATATACACAGACCCATGATACCCTTTCAGCTGGAGCTGCAAGTTAGCAGTCTCGCTTCCTTTGCAGTCCTTCCTTGTGGCGGTAGGGTGGAGGGCACGTGTGAAATGTGCATGGCCTTTCTCTGACCTTCCCTCTGCAGTGAAACACGGCGGCCGGTCATATGCGAGAAAATTATATGCCACAGGGACTGTACACTTATCAGCAGCCGACTCCAACTATGAACGTACCTGTGCATTTACGGAGTAATCTCCTCGTTACAGAGTTAATAAGAAACTGTTCATCACACCCACATGTTCACAGGTAAAATTGGAGTTTTCACAGATGCCATTCCTTCTATTTTCCTGTAATTATGTAGAGACAAAACAAGTAATATTCCTGTTAATTCCATTTCGCTAAGTGTCATATGTAAAATTGCCAACCTCTATGATACTGTATTTTTGAAATAGATGCACAGTAGATGGTGCTGTTGCACCATCTAGTGTACATTTAGAGTACTACAAGAACGTGTATTAGGCCATTTGAATGCACTAAACAGAAAAAAAGGAGAAACCATCTATCCATCTTCCAACTGGTAATCCTGGTCAGAAGGAGCCAATAACATTGGCATCGCTACATTGGCTCTGCATAGGTGTCAAAACATATATAGCACTTATGAGTTTATTCTTATATAGCACTGAGCTAGTATTGGGAGGAAATTCATTGTGAAGTCTTAAAGCACTTATGTAAGTCGCTCTGGCTAAGGGCGTCTGCCAAATGCTGTAAATGTAAATGTAAATGTTATGAAATCCCCCATCTGAGAAGGTATTAGGTCCATTTCCAGTTTATAATGAAAAATATCTTACTTCCCCAGAGATTCTACCATTTCCTTCCCTCGGGAACAAGGGGTGAAATCGTTTAGGGAGTTAAACCTCAGGCATGCCTGTGACCTTTAGCAAAAAGAAGTTAAGCTCAGCAATTTTTTTTGCCAGTGTTAAAAAGATTGCGTGGCTTTGGCCAGCATACCTTCAGGGGGCGCTAATGAGTGCCAAGGTGAGTGCAACTTACACACAGCCATATGAGGGAGCCCGGAGGGGAGATTTGGCAGACGCTCGCTGACGTAAGTGGCAAACTGGGCTTAATGCCGTCCCACTATTCTGAGAGCATATTTGTTCTGGCCCACTTCCCACTCCCACTGAACACGGCGAGCAGAAATCCTTTAAGGTTTACCTCAGCACAAAACAGGCCGTTAGGGTGGAAATAAAAGCTGGATATTTTACGCTGCTCTGGAGAAACAGACACTATGCAGAGGTATTATCAGCAACACAGCACCTAAATTTGACCACATAGATGTTCAGTTCATATCCCCCATCAGCTGTACTGATAGTGGACATCATGAGTGACCTAGGAAGGGGGTTTATTCTGGCCTACAGCACGTAACAAGTCCAAATCACTAACATACGCATGTGATCTTTCCTCCATTCACATCATAATGGGATTCACCGCTAAGCACTTGTGATGGCTGTTAGCATGGATTTGAGGGTCTCCTGAGTGTACAAGTGCTGTAAGCTATGCAAATTGTTACATTTGGCATATGCGAGATCAATTAGTCTTTGCAGCGTAACATTAAATTGACAGACTATTTCCAGCAGGAAATAAACCCGCATAATCATACCAGTTCTATTGTCAAGACAAAAAAAAATCTACACAGTGGGTAGCAGTATATCACCTCCCCCTGAGGGGTGCAGGTTTGATTCTCACCCCCACCTGGAATTTTGCACTCTCCTGCATTTCTGCGAGATCCCTCCCACAATCCAAAAAAAAACAAAACAAAAAAAAAACATGCAGTTGGCAAACTGGTGTCTCCAAATCGCCCATATTGCATGCGAACGTGTGCCCTGCGACAGACTGGCATCCCACCCAGGGCGGCCTTCACCGCGTTTTTCCTGCGATACTCTGCAGGCTTGCCACAGCCCAGTCTGGAATAAGCAGTTACGAAAGATGGATGGAATTCCCCTTTAGTGTTGGGAGCAACTGGAAAGACAGTTTATTATAGCCGTGTTCCCAGGCTTGCATTTTTTTAATTTAATGGCAGTTAGTTGGTCTTTATGTCAGCAGACCATTTCACATTTTAAAGTATTGCTTTAAGCAACAACACTCAGCTGGAAAATGTATAGAAGCATTTCGTCATTGTACAAAAATAAAACACTGACATCTTGTGGCAGTGTGAAACTTTAATTGCACCCAATGGAAAACATACAGAAACACCCAGTTACGCCGCACTCGCTGAGGCCCGGACCACCACCCCGCTGACATTTCTTCCTCTCCTCTGAACTTCCACTTTTTGAAGTGAATGAAACGGGGGGGTCATGTGACAGCTTTATCACAATTTAGCGAATATATTTTGCACAGGTGGCAGTGTTAAAAGGCTTGGCCGGGCTCTCCTCCCGGGGAGGGGGGGGGGGGGTGGCGGCTTCCCCGCCGCAGCCCTGCATGCGGGATTAACCCAACCTCTGAGACAGCCTGAGGGAGGGGGGAGGGTCGCATCCCAGGAAGGCTCCATTGTTGCAGCAGTACTGCAGCAGGGCACAGAAGCAGGGGTCCTGGCAAAATGATATTAATGCATGAGTGAGCGTGCACACACACACACACACGCCTCCAGTACAGGAGCACAGGGACTGATGGGCGTGTCCTACCTTAATGAGCACGTGCGGGTTGCCCACAATGATGAGCAGGGCCTTTGCACGTGTGATGGCCACATTGAAGCGCTTGGGATTGGACAGAAAGCCCAGCACGCTGTGCACGTCCTCTGTGACGATGGCCTCGTTACACCGCACCTGGCAGACAGGCTCATCTTTAAAAGGGCTGGGGGGGGGGGGGGTCAGGGCACCACCAGTAGGCCAGCGACCCCGAGGTCACGGGCAGAAAGTGAAAAACGGGACCTCCACTGGCACTGCATGCATTGTTAAGAAACGAAAACCACGACACAGAAAAGAGGGGTCACTGGATCTAACGCACTAGTGCGGCGTCTCGCTATTGGTCCTTGGCGACCCAGAGACAGTCCACGGGGGGGGGGGGGGGGGGGGNNNCCCCCCCCCCCCCCCCCCCCCCCCCCCCCCCCCCCCCCCCCCCCCCCCCCCCCCCCCCCCCCCCCAGGGGCTGTCGGCAGGTCCCCGAGAACCAAGTTGGGAATCACTGCACCAGTGAAGCCCCTGGTCTGGTGCATGCAGCCGATCGGTGTGGGTGACCTTACCGTGGACAGGATCACCACCAGTGACTCCTGCCCTTGGAACTGCTCCACAGAGCCCACCTTGATGTCTGCCAGACCCACCCTGTGCAGCAGCGTACGGATGGTTTCCACCTGCAGGGCGGGGAGAGAGAGGACGACAATAGGACCATGCTTACACAGGCTCTGTAGCCTGTCCAGATGCTTCAGGCCAACTGATCTGATATGCACTAATGAAAAGAAGCCATTTAACAAGTTAGCTGAATATCTGATACTTCTCCAGACAAGTTAGGGGCATCAGAGTGACCTGTTCAAATAGGGAGAGGGACCACACTCTACCTGCTTCTTATATGGGGTGATGATCCCGATGTCTGCAGCTGCAACCGGCTTATACAGCGACTTGGCCAGCTGACAGCAGTAGAACATGACCTGCACGGCCTCCGTGGGGTTGAACCAGGAAGGGTTACTGCCCTCTCTCATCTCCTTGCCCTGAGTGCCAGTACGGGTATGAAGGATTCAAAACCCAAAACCTTCTGGCTTCAGGGCACAAAAAAAAGTCTAAACACGGCGGGTCACCCTGCCCCTCACCCGCAGCCCGTGGAAGATGATGGGAAAGCCCTTAGCGGGCAGGTGGGTCCAGTTACTCAGGGCATCCACCACTGCACGCTGCGCCCTCGCGAACAGCTCCCCGCTGTAAAAGAGTCTGGAAGGCAGCGCCAGCAGGACTTCATGGGAGCGATAGTTATACACCAGCTTGGTGACCTGAGGCAGGAGGAAAAGCGCCGTACATCCATTCAGCAGCACAAACACCCTGCACTTCATAGGGGCCCCCCAAAAATTCACCATTGGGGTAAACGGCGAAACCCCAGCGTGCAAAATCGGCTAGCAGACAGTCAGCTGCTGTGAACGCATGCGGCACGTGGGCAGGAGACTCAGCTGTTAGACTAGGCGGAAGAATGGCCAAGATGTCCGATACAAGAGATTTTGAAGGTGGTCTGACACCTTGCGGTTCCCAATATATCTCAGAAACAGCCACCCTCCTGGGATTCTCACACTCTGCGGAGTTTACAGAGAATGGTATGATTAAAAAAAAAAAAAAAAAAACCACTATCCAGTAGATGGAATTTCGGTGACTGAAAACACATTGTTACCAAGGTCGGTCAGACTCATTCTCTTACAGAAAGAAACTAAACTGGATTGCATTACACACCTAAGACCTTGCATCGAACACCACACTGGACAATACTCACTACATGGAAATAGAAAAATCCATAAAATCTTTTAAGACCGACAGCATGTACAAATCTATATCACTCCACTAACATCCAAAAATAATTATAAAGCTCAGTATAACACAATTTGAAAGTGACATGGATCGTGCGTCAGGACAAGGAGCGCCTGTGTGAGGACGCCGCCATTCTGAGCGCTCCCTGCCTGCCGTCTCCACCCTCACCAGCAGGGGGTTGTAGCCATTCTTGCCCCGCGAGTACAGCGATCTCTTCATGAGCCGCTGTAGCAGGGACACGCCCAGCCCAAAGGTATCAGCCTGCTGGGACTTCACCACCGGGCCCAGCTGGTGGGGGTCACCAGCCAGGACTATCTGGAGGCGGGACGAGGACAGTGGATGACAAATCAAGAGATGCCTATCCCATGTGCTGAGGGTGTTTAATGAATGAATAATACAAAAATCCCAACATGATATTCATGCAGATCAAGCACAATCACTGGAAATCAGCAATATATGCAATACGCATCAGCACCACCAGGGGGCCGCCACTCGCTTCACCTGGCCTTCACTCTCGGACAACAGGCCCAGGGGGATCAGGGTCTCTGGTTCCGTGGCCTGGCCCGCCTCGTCAATGAACACGTGTGTGAAGTGACCCACACTAGGAGATGGAGACAGACTTGTCGCTTACAGCAACCCCACGATAGTGTCTCTGTATCCTACATAAAATGGCAGGCTAAGTCTTTAACCACAGTGCCACCTGCTGTCCTATGAGGAAGTGCGGGCAAATTCTCACTGGAGGCTGATCTGGTAGAACATTCCAGCACTGGAGCAGGTGCTGACCACAATGCGGTGGAAGGAGGCTTGTCTGACGTCCTCTCCAGCCCGGCAGTACTGCCACAGAACCTCAGGGACAGACTATTGAGGGGGAATTGGGGACAGGTGAGGTCCCTCTGGTGGCATCACCCCTACATTCATAACATGTCCATGGACGCCCCCATACAGCCTACATTCAAGATCCCTCGCAACACCCAGCACACCTGTATGAGGAATTTGGCTGAGAGAAAGATGGGAGCGAGAATGTGGACCGTTGCGGGGGGGTGTCCCCAAGAGCACCGAGGTGGGAAACACCAACAGAACACCTTTACTTTGCGGCAGACGCGATACCTCCTCCTGCCTACAGGTGGCGTTGACGCGCACCAGACTGCCCGCATGCAGGAAGCCGCTGTTGTGCAGGCGCAGGCAGACGAGGTCGGCGGCCGTGTTGGAGGGCGTGCACACCAACACGCGACTGCTGGGGAGTCGGTGGTGAACCTGAGAGGGACACATGCGGCAAGGGGGCCGCGGTGAGAGTCGGGATTCGCAGATGGACCTGGGCGTGACTCTCCGCGACCGGACGACGGTCACCTGTAGGACGGCTTCCACCAGGGTGACGGTCTTGCCCGTCCCGGGGGGCCCGAACAGGACGTAAGGGACGGGCCGGCACTCCGCAGCCAGTATGCGCTTCACCGCCTCCCTCTGGGCCGGGTTCAGCTCCGGGTTGAAGAAGCAGCCCTGGTCGGGGGCCGACGTGCGGCGCATGCTGGGATCTGGAGCAGACGGTAAACATGGCCACGCCTCAGGCACAAACGCAAGAGCCAGCTTAGCCAGGGAACAGCTGATCACTCGCCTGTTTTTGTCTGTGTCGCCACTGACACCATGTCAACGCAAACACTCTGCACACTCCAACCCATCTTGGGAACGGCATTCGTCTAGAAGCACAGGCGGGAGATCAGTCAGAGCTCCCAGAAGCCACTGCAGGAGGATCTCTCAGCAGACCCACCTCCTGGGCTCCTTCGGGCTCTCTGGCCGTCTCCGGGTCCCAAGGGCCAACGCAGCGAGGAGGTTGCGGGGTCAGGGTGCTGGGGAAGAGCACTGGGGGAGAGGAGGCCGTGGTTCAGACCGCGACATGGCTCGTTGACAGAATGGCGGGAGGGAGACACACTCACCGTTCTTCCCAAACAGCTGGGCCTGGTCAATGGCGGAGTGACACCTCCGCATGGTCAGCCTAAGCACACAGGTGACAACAAGCTAGAAAAGTTAGTACAGTTGCCCCTCCAGATTCGCAAGTTGGACATTTGCAGTTTCGGTTATTCACAAGAATATGAGCAAACAATATAAAATGGAACATTAAAAACTTATTTAATTTCAATTTCTAATTTCAAAAAATGATTTGGAAATGGAACACAGTCTGCCCATTTTTTGGAAATTGCTTGTCCTGTTACGGGTTGCGGGAGGTCCAGAGCCAATCCGACGCTACAGGCAGGGAACAACCCTGAACTGGGTGCCAACCCATCACAGGACACACAACACAAAGATCAGTGCAAGTGCAAACTATATCTTTAAAAAGTTTTCTTTTCCCTCCCCAAAAATAAAATTGAGATCTAACCCCATCTTGGCCTGGTTATGTTGTGCATCATGTCTCAGCAAGAAGCCTCTCTCATGCACTAGCCGTCTGACTGGAATGTCACATCTCCCAGGAACATTTACACTTTTCAAAGCTGTAAATTTAGCATTTTTTATAATGGGTCCAGGTATTATTTAAGGGTCCCTAACCCTAAGATACGCTACGAACAGAAGGTTCTTTTCGATCCCTCTCCATCTTGCCCTTCTCCAGAGAACTGTAGTAATAAAGTTACTCGGCCATCAGAGAGCAGCATTTCAGGACCTCTCCCTCAGACCTGGATCCCCCAGCCCACCTCAGACAATACCTGTTGAAAGTGAACCCCACATCCAGAGGCTCTCCCATGTAGCTGTGCTGAAGCTCACTATTCACTCGCAGGATCAGGTCCTCCTGTTTTATCTGCATGCACACACACACAAAAAGGAAACTATGCAACAGAGAGACAAACCTACACAAGCCACCAAATCCTTTTTTTTTTTGACACACACGCTTTCCCCAAAATGCTCAGTGCTCATTTCCACTCATTGAAAGAAGCAGCTCCATACAACTTCCTAGTTCCATACAAGAACATGAAGTTTGCAGTACGTGACGGTGGTAACTGCAGTGCAACATGGCTTGACTAGGTTACCAAGACCAAAGTTACCAAGGGCCCCGTGGTTGGTTGGTTGTTTGGTGCCGTTCATTGGGCCCATTAACACTGCCTGCGTTATACTTCAACCCAGAATTATTTTTTACTTGCAGTCATTATCGTTGGTCATGTTGTTAACAGCTTATACACACACACACACACCTCCCTTAAGCATCAAGGCTCCCCTTCAGACATTCAGACGCGAGTATACATCTCAATACCTCGGTGATGTAGGCCACATACTCCACCACGATACCGCCGCTCAACGGTTTTTTCAGGATCACTTTGTCACCTGTGGGCGACAGGCAGTCAACAAGAGCACGGCAGCGGCAAACGAGGACCAGGGCTGCGTCACGGGGCTCACCGATGAAGACGCTGGGCCGGCCCTCTGCGACCCCGGGGACCTCCAGGTGCAGGTGTGCCGCGCCTCGCCTGAGGAGGACGCCGGTGAGGCTGAACGCCTGCAGCTCATACTCGGCCTGCAGCTCTTCCAACCACAGGAGTGTAGAGAAGCACGGCTGCAAGGAAGTCGGGGACAGCGGCTGGGGAAAGGACAGCCATGTTTTAAAACAAAAAGAATCAGCAATGGAGGGGCAGCTACCGTATACCGTTGGGAATCAATTTAGAAGTGCTTCAGTAAAACAAATCGGGAAATAGATAGATTAAATTGGACAGTTTGCGCCTATGATAAGCACTTTCATTCACCAAACTGCTGACAGAAAGCAGACCATGTCTGCTCCGCTCACCTCCGCCAAGAGGGGCTGCACCAGCAGCACGTCCCCCTTGGCCGCCAGGCAGTCCCGCAGGGCCTTGGGCACAGGGTAGCTCCCCAGGAAGCTGGGCAGGTGCCGCCTGGAGAGCCTGCAAGACGAGAATAACCAGACACCACCCCCAGAGACACAGATGCGGTGACCATTAACTAGAGGTGCACCGATCCGATATTCAGATCAGTATCGGCACCGATTCAGACCTATTAGGCAGATCCATGTGATCGATCCACACCTGATGTTTAGCTTTTTGGCAGTCTGTAAAAAGATCGCTCCGATATTGTTAAAATCAATTTGCACAAATCGCACACAGGTCTTCCATGATTTAGATGTGGTTTTTTTTTGCAGCATTCAAGCTGAACGCTACCGCTGCAACCAGCTGCAGTGGGTGTGAGCGCAGTGACTTCCGCCCGCTGTGACGTCGTGCGCACACCCCTCACAGCACAAGGAATGCAAGACCATCAGATCAGAGCGGGATCTGGAAGTATTTTATGCTTTAACAACTAGTAGCACAGCGATTGCAATTTTTATTAACAAAAAAGATTTAAGAGACAGGAGAAGCATTTAGTGGAAAACCCCACTAATCAAAGAGCATGAAAATGTGCAAGACAATGAGAGTAATATGGGGAAAAAAAAGCGATGGATGACTTGGGACGTCGCTAGCGTGGGCTGTTTTGCACACTCGCTACAGCTTGTGACACACGAGGGGCTACTGCAAGGAAGCGATGCCGTTGCCAGTGGAAGAAACTGTGTGGCGATTTAAGCACTTGTGTATCCTCACCTGGAAGATATTCAAGCTGAACTGCAAATGCCTCATAAATGCGTAAAATAAGGTGCACAAACGAGGTGGAACAGCAGGTAATGCATGTTTATAGTAGCAAAGTAGCCAAATTAAAGATTTTTCTGGCAGGCATTTTTCCCGTTTGTATTTACTAGCTTAATAAATATGAATAAAGAATAAATAAATAATGAATAAAGTTGTAAATACAGATATTTATTCAAATACTAAAGTAAAAAGAGCTCGTATCGTATCCGTATCAGAATTGGACCGGAACTGAAAAAATGTGGATTGACCCATGCCTACCATTAACCCGATTAAGCGTCAGTGGGTGGGGGGGGGGGGGGGGGGGGGGGGGG
>JABFEB020000060.1:22006160-22021575 GCA_019775895.2 Stomatorhinus ivindoensis
TTATAATTTTCTACCCCCCCCCCCCCCCCCGCACCCCTTGATACAGCGACACGGCTACAGTACGGGAGCAGCTCCGATAACCCCGCCCACCTAGGGCTCAGATCCCTTACTCGGTTTCAGAGCGGCTCAGCTCAGAGGAGGCAAAGGAGAGAGCCGGACGTCTCGGTCGCGGAGTATTATGGCAGATATTCTGCACGGAACCTCCACTTTCCGGACCCCGAATGTTGTACGTTTCTGACAAGGTCTCGGGCATGGAACACGCACACGGAGGACCGAGCAGCCGCTTATTTGACAGAAGTAGACAGAATTAGGCTTCGCTGTATTTTAATTATCTGAACGCACTGGAGACGACTGTTTGCTATTTATAATTTTAATACTGCAGTATATGTTAGGTTATATCAGATGCCCGGACAAGAGAAATAGAAGAAATTGGTTTTAATGAATGTCACTATATTGCATCTCCATCACTTTGAACTTTAAACACAGATTACTGTAATTTGACATTTTTTTAAAGTAATGGTCGAAAAATGCGTGCACGCGTCATTTTTTAAAGGTCTTTGACTAATTAATACAAATTTTCGTTTAAAATCTGTTAGAGTTTCTCTTTTTTATGGAGCTTGGTAAATGTACCGGGCATGTTTAAAGTTAGGCATTATTTTACAGATCATAATATTATCCCTAAAACTTCATCTATAAATAGCCATTGGCTTATTTGTTACATATTATAGATATCAGTATTTTAAATAATCGACTTATTTTAAAAGTAGTAGCAAGGTGTCGGAGTTGCAGCACACAGGATGGAGAGTACCTCTCTGTCATCAAACCGGCGGTGTCGTTTGGGAGCCGAGAAAACACAGATTTCTGCAGGAAAGCATCGCAGGGAAGACGCGGCCCTATGTGCAGACTACTCCGGGAAGCCGGCGCAGAAAGCCTGCGAGATCCGACGGGGCTCCAGCGTGAAGAAGCACCACCATAAACACAACCTGAAACACCGGTACGAGCTGCTGGAGACTCTGGGGAGGGGGACGTACGGCAAAGTGAAAAGGGCCGTAGAGAGGCAGACCGGGAGAGAGGTAAGTGTTCCAGCCGTCAGCAGACGCCGAAACGTCAAGTCGCTTAGCAAGCAATCTAACAGTGGCCGGCAATCGCATGAAAGCTTCTAACATGGGCGAAACGCATGACTTACTTTCTGGCCTTGGTGTAATTTATTGCGATCTGTTTGGCAATTACCAATCATACAATTAACGTTGCACGTTCTTCCCAGTGCGGCTGCCAGCACAGCAGAGCAAAGTGCGGTTGCAATTTGAGGCCCCGTAATGAATGTTAACGTAGGCAGCCGATCCCAGTGGGACTTCCCGATGCCAGAGGCCACAGGGAGCTGATCGTGACGGGTGCTTGAGAGAGAGCCATTGACAGATCTGGCTGTGACTTAAACGACCAGAGGGCCACACTTCACTTACCAAAAACAAACAAAGTCAAAAGCCTCAGATGCCATTATCTGTCTTGGAAAGTTCCAGAGGAAACAAATAACTTGAATACTGCTGATGTCTGCATCCAGTGTCCAAATGTTTTTTTTTTTTTTTGGACTTTTATTGATCCCTGTGGGGAATTTCTTTTTACGCCTCCCCCAACTTCCTCTCCGTTGGTGAGAGCAAACTGCCAAGAAGGGCAGCCACCCATAGCAGCACCCAGGGAGCTGGGGGTGAAGGACCTTGCTGAAGGAGCAACAGGTGTGCTAAGGCCAGGCTCAAACCGGTGACCTTCCAGTCCTAGGCACAGAGGCTTAGCTCACTGAGCCACACATAAACCCCTTGAATGTTTCTGCAATGTTGTAAAAAATATTAAAACCAGACCACTCATTAACGTTTGTGTTAATGCGGCATGTTTTAAAAGTATTTAAAAGCTTCTTTTGTTCCAAAAACCTGCCGGCGCTTCCGACATCAGTCCTTGCAGGGAAATAAAGAATGTTACATCGACATGCACTGCTTTATGTCCCAGAAAATACAATTCTGTAAGACTATAACGTGGGTAGAAATCTTGGTGGCTGGTTACTGCCATGTGTCAGAGGAAATGGCTGTTGCCAGGTTCATTTCATTTACGGACATTCATCACTCCTTGACTAATAGAAATAGCAATAATGATGATAATAGTAATAAGGGTAAACATTATAGTGTAGATTGCAGGGAGGTGTGTGTCAGCTGACAGCCCGTCTGGTAAGACTTGTAGCCCTTAATCTGTATGATAAGCAAAGGAAAGGCTAAGCACATCATTTTGTCAATAAGACTGATAGATGAAGGGGTTACAGTACACCTGCCTCTGCTGCTAGCTCACAAGAGTTTTACTTACATGAAAATCATCTGAGGGCAGAACGAAAAATGATTGGTTAAGAAGATACCTAATCAGATTGTAGAGCTATTAAGTTCTCCCCAAACGAGCTTGATGGGCCGAATGGCCTCCTCTCGTTTGTAAATTTCTTATGTTCTTATGTTCTTAGGAGTTGCATCCAAGTAACTAGCGGAGGCGGGACTGATATATGTGATTGGTTGCTTGGACACCTCCTCTACAATCTGATTGGTTATCTCCCTGAACCAATCGATTTTCATTTTCCCCTCAGAACATTTTTGTGTAAGTAAAACTCCCATGAGTCTGCTGCTCTGATAATCTTTATTCTGAGAGAAAAAAAACAAGAAAAGGAAAAAGAAGAGGAGAGGAGCATCTTCAGAAGGGCAGAGGGAGGCCCACTCTGGGGACAGAGTGCGGCTGATAGTGTGGGAGCTCGCTAGCCTGAGTGCACAGTACATCTATCATGAAATCTTTAGCAGAATGCTCTGGGAGGTGACACAGGGCTCTGATCATGCTGCGCCTCTGCTTTTTTAACTTATCCCACGAAGGACTCATGTCCATGGATCTGTAGGAGCACAAGCTGAAGGACATGGCTGCAGGCCACCTTCTGAATGATTGTCTTAAGGAGCCCAGCCAAATTCATACTTCTCAATAAACGATTAAAACCATTTGGAGCTTAATCCCAAATTTTCTCTGCATTCATGGGCTCAGTTTGTACTGATGAAACGTCTACGCACGATAAACATTTTCATTTAGTTATTTGCAAACATGTTTCCCCCACATGATAAGTTCTGCAGAACACTCTGCATTTCTCTGCAGGACAGACATCCATGTGTGACAAAGCCTGTTTGGAGGACAGTCAAAGGGGATGGTGTCTTGATTACATTATTAAAAACAGGGTAGTGCATCAGCTTTGAAGCATGAAGGTTTTTGGATTGATCATTCCTAGGAACTATCAGAGCCAGACTCTAGTGCCAGCTATATCATTTTCACATTGTGTTTCCTTATTATTTAACATTTTTCCTACAGCCAATGAGAATTTTACAGAATCTTTCTCTGTTTATACATTTTCTCCTGATTTTCAGTAAATACTATAAGAAATTAAATAAAGGAACATTCAGCATTTGAAGTATGTGGCTCTTCATGTTTTTCAGTTGATGTAAACCCAAGAAAATTCTGCTTATTTTAATTAAGTTAATAGTACTAAATTTAACTGACGTCTGTGCATGTTCATGCATGATTATTTACTGCTGTTTCAAACTGATTAGTATTGATGTGACATTCAGGGGTGAGTTTGCTGAAGCCTTCTTAATGCTATGCCATGCGTAAGTTCTATGTTAAAAGATAGAACTTACGGACAGTGTAGCATCAAGAAGGCTTCAGGAAGCTCACCCCAGATTAGAGCTGCTCCTTTTAACTAGGTTAACTCTGTGACTGGTGCTTTTTTTACTGTGGGTTCCTGATTGAAATGGAAAAATCGAATGATTCCAGCCTGGTTTGTCATTGGCCTGATTTTTGCTAGAAACATCAGTGGGAAAAATGTCAGAGTGAGGCGTAAAAACCTTCTTTGCCCTACAGTATTGAGACGGTCTCCTGGAGATTGATTTGAGGCTAATGGTTTATAAAGAAATCCCAGGATAGAAGCAGCTGTTGCTTCTATGAGCAAAATTATCGGCCTACTTCACCAGTTTGGCTCAGTATACAAATGTCAGGTAAGTGTAATATTAATTGAAAAGTATTCTATAATCTCCACTATTCAGTTCAGTCTATTTTTATATAGCACCCTTCAAAGTGTGGTTCTCCCGCTGGGCTTAACATAGATGTAGCAACTGCTTAACAGATAGGCTTGACACAATTATGTTATATAACATAGCAGTGAGAGCTCAATTAGACTGGAAATTAATGTTATACAGTTCTTAAAGTCTTTTGGTTGAGCACATCTGTCTAGCTAGACTTTCATAGTACTGCTTTCCAGTATATGCTGCAGTTCTTCATCCCAATTCCTGCTGCCCATCTGCATGCAGCAAGATCTTCATTCCAGAGGAATAGCTAAAGGTTTTGGCCAAAGTGAGGTTGAGCTGCAGCAAAAGCCCTCTTTGGTCTATTTTCTACCTAATGAGGTAATGGAAAACAGCATAGGACAGCTCATGACTCCTACAAAGAACAGCATTTAATGTCCATCACGGTGCCGGTGGAATATGTCTCCAGTTTCCTGTTTGCATCTCTGTTCCTTACGCTACATAATCAGCAAACGACTTGAGGTATTCGGACAGGCTTCCTTTTTATGGATGCACATGGTAATTATCCTGGCTTTGGAACAACATATGGTTCTTATTGTCCTTTGTTAAACGGGGAAGTCTTCTACCGCGCTGGCTGGTCACTTCAGTGGTGAAGCTGCCCCCTCCTGCCGGCTACAAACAGTGAAGCATGTTTTCCCATAAATGGGAAGATGCACGGAAGATCACTGATATTGGAGATTTAAGCCCCAGGGGTCCGTAGCACTTGATGGAACGTGAAAGGTTGAGGTAACGTTGGTGGGGGAGCACAGACAGACCACAGGATGGATCAGCATCTCCTTCTCGAACTTGCTGTCCAGTCCTGACTCTCGTTGTTCTTGCATCGATGATTGAACACTTTCATAATGCTACGTTCTGCTACCAGGGTGTCTGTTGGCTTATTGGTTTATTTGACAGAGATAATGCATATTAATAACACTACCGTAAATATGCCAGAGCTAACTACAAAGCTGGTTTCCATCTGGAGTGCCTATGATTGCTCTGTTCTCCTTTGCATGTTTGTACAAATAGGATTCCCTTGTACACCTTCTGCTTTGCTTACTCTGCCACTTCTACTTCTAAGTAACATGCATAGATATAGATTCTTTTCAGCTGGACATTATTGCGTGAGCCGCCAGGAGTCACAGGCAACGGAATGAAATAGGCCTTTTCTGTTTCCATGGTGATTTATCATTTGCACTTAGGCCACAGACGACTCAATTAATGAAACCCATTTGGCACTGCATGACTTATTGGTGCATTACCATATATATTGATGGTGTTTTTTTGTCTTTTTTTAGTTAAGGGGGGCATAGGCCTGATCCCCCACTCAGTGGGAGGAGAGTAGTAAGATTCCAAATGAGACTGAGATATTAAGCAGTGTCTGTCCTGCATTCTTAACTTTGTGATGTCATGGTAATATCCTTCTTATGAAGGTATTTATATGGGTAATTTGAAAGACTCTCTGGTGTTTTCACCTTAATCTATATCCGGCTTCTGGTGTTCACAGTCCGTCGTCCTGACTGCGTCTGATAAATCTTTCCTTTCTGGTCAGGTGGCCATCAAGTCCATCCGCAAGGAGAAGATCAAGGATGAGCAGGACATGGTGCATATCCGCAGGGAGATCGAGATCATGTCGTCCCTTCGGCACCCTCACATCATCACCATCTATGAAGGTCAGCAGCCTTGTGTAGGAGAAGCAGTCGGGCTGCTACAGATTGGTGCTCTGTGTGTCTGCATCACAGTGACTATGGTCTGCCAGCCAGACGCTTGTTAGTTTGTGAAATGCTGCTCTCGACCCAGTTAGGGCACACCCCTGTGCTCCTTCCACGGCACCCCCCCCACCTTGTGTCAAACTGGGGTCACATTTCTGCAGGCACCGTCCAAGCAGGCGTTAGGGGTGGCTCCTTATTTACCTCTGTGTGTGTTGAATATGTGTATCTTGAAACCCAAGTTTCTGGCATCACCCATTTCCAGAGTTAATGGGAGGAGCGAAATGGCTGGACCGTGTATCAGCTATATTTTTCTTATTCCCTGGGCTCAGTCTGGAACAACCTGTCACTCAAAAAATCATTCATAGTCTGTTAGCCTACTTCTAAGGTTAAGCTTGACAATCCCTAGGCAGAGACATAACAAAGTAAGGAGACGGGCCTGCATCTCCTGAAAGAAGGGTTATTCTACAGCTAAGGCAGGGGAAATGAGGACGAGGGGTCATATCTGTCATTTCAATGCCAAACTAGAGGCCTGCATGGCCTTCGTTTGCCCTCTAATCATAGGTGGCATTTATAGCCTGCAAGTGGCTGAACCCTACAGCTTGGCCAGTGGCTATAGGCAAGCTGTCAGGCCCTGGTGATCTAACGCGATCTGAGGGGTGTCTTTGAAGCGGATGGGATAGCAGTTAATGCGGGCCGGTGGCCAGTGATAATTCAGCTTCTGTGAACCGGGTCACAGCCTTGCTGTCAGGTGGGTCTGAGACAGTCAGCAGACCCATCAGGCTAAAGACAGATCAGCAAACGCAGATCAGCATTGGCAGCCAGGAAGAAATCTTGGCTCCAGCTCCAGCTTACTGGATCCCACGGTCGCGGTGTCAGGGCCAGGTGCAGGACGCACCCTGAAACGGCCTTGGTCTCAGGTTACGCGTTGCCACGGCAACAGACAAGCCCCGAACCTGGCAGAGAGACACGTGCATCGGTTACAGGATGAGCAGCTTTGAAGGAAAGTAAAACAGCGCGGTGCCAGTGGGTGGAGGAAGGGCAGGATTATACCAGGGCTTTGGTTTGGAGGTTGTAAATATGGAAGTCCATATGGCAGTCAGTAGATGGTACCATCTTTGGGAGCCCTTATGTACCTCGCCAGCAGAAGCTTCCATCTGTTGACCACCCCCACCCTCCCTTAACAGCGTCTGTTGCGGGGGCGTGTGATATCTGGCTGAATTGCAAAGCCGTAGAAGGCGGTGAGGGACCTTGCACGCACTCAGCCTGCCTTGGGATACCGTGCATCGAGGCGGACTTGCATTAAGCGGTCCCTCTTGGCATCCCACTAGCTGTGTTCGCACGTGGAGAAGACCCACGGCTTCAGTGCAGGCCCATGACCCGGATCTGAGACCGACAGAAGCCCGTCTCCAGAAGGCTGCCTCCATTTCACGACCCTCTTTTCTGTGTCATCCTCCAGTGTTTGAGAACCGGGACAAGATCGTGATTGTGATGGAGTACGCCAGCAAGGGCGAGCTGTACGACTACCTCAATGAGCGGCACCGGCTCACTGAGAGGGAAACCAGGCATTTCTTCAGGCAGATCGTCTCCGCTGTGCACTACTGCCACAAGGTGAGGGAGGCAGTAGTTGACGCACTTGAAGCAGCTGCACTGGCTTTGAGCCATGATAGGCTGTACCATCCTACTGATAACTCCCCTGGCTGAATCGCCAGACAGATGACCAGGCAGCTCAAAAGATCACATCCTATAATCCACCTTCCCTGATTCCTTCCTCCTGCTGACGTCCCGTCGGCAGAGCAAATCACTCCTACGGCCCAGTATGCCCACAGCTGAAAATCGGAAGGACGATGTCATTGCTTCTGCTAGCAATAAACGATTAGTATAAGACAGCCATTCAAAATTAGTCCCAGTTGAGGCAACCCAGGTTAGGGTGGGACAGTAAGGGGTGTCAGTGACTGTGCAGAATGGAAATGTATGATACGGCAAATCAGTTATCCTGGTGACGCTCAGGCAACATCCTATAGCACGTTTCAAGCCAGAGTGCACAAATGCTTTAAGAAGGATATATAAACATAAACAGAATATGAAATCAAAATAATAAGAACAAAACACAAACATAATAATAAAACTAAAACCTCAAAAAAAGAAGGGGAAAAAAATCCTGAATATTAAGAAATGCTAAGCGATAAAAGTGGGATCTGGTACAGCCGCCTTGATTATGTCAGAAGAATCAGAGCAAAGTGTCTATTGAGCATCATTGCGGCTCTGGCGGGTATTGTGAAGGTTTTGAGGAATTGGGTTATGGGTTATTTAGTTCACTATATGACTGTTTGTTTGTGGTTTCCTGTATCAGATCCATCAGCCATATTGGTGCACCTTGCAAAAACTTTATCCTAACGTGTGTTTTTGCGGCTCACAGAATGGGATAGTGCATAGGGACCTGAAACTGGAAAACGTGCTACTGGACGAGAACTTTAACATCAAGGTATGGAGAGCTCCTTATGGATACATTTCTTCTTATAAGTTACAAAGGAGCTGTAAACCAATGATAAACGTACAGACCAAATTTGCAATTCCCAAAATTGACCCCCTCCACTCCCCCAGATCGCAGATTTTGGCCTTTCCAACCTGTACCACAAAGACAAACTCCTACAGACCTTCTGTGGCAGCCCTCTGTACGCCTCGCCTGAGATCATCAATGGACGGCCCTACCGCGGCCCAGAGGTACGCAGCCCATGACGTGCTGTCCCCATAGGTGAGCCCAAAATGGGCTTTTGTGCACATAAGTGTGGGACTGAGATGCCCTGTGTTTGCAGGTGGATAGTTGGGCACTGGGAGTGCTGCTGTACACTCTTATTTATGGGACTATGCCTTTTGATGGAGGAGATCACAGAAACCTTGTCCGTCAGATCAGCAATGGGGAATATCGAGAGCCAGCCCAGCCTTCAGGTACAGTACTTTTGAACCTTCAGATACTTTTCTACCCTGTTGCAATCTCTCTGCTTATTTTTCACACTCTTTCTCTCTACGTCGTCCCCCTCTCGACTCCTGTAGATGCACGAGGCCTTATCCGCTGGATGTTGATGGTGAACCCGCAGCGTCGAGCCACAGTGGAGGACATCGCCCACCACTGGTGGGTTAACTGGGGCTGCAGGAACAGCGTCTGTGATTGTGTCGCCACTCACCAGAGCAGCTCAGCCCCAGTGCCGCCCCCGCGGCAAAACCTTCCCGAGACCCGGACGCTGGGCCGTCTGCGATACTGGAAGCCCAGTCAGGAGAGCGACGGGGGACAGGTCTGCATCCGAGGAGAGGATGAACCAGGTCTGAAGAGGCCCAAGGGCATCCTGAAATCAAGAATGCTGGGGGTTCCCATGCCAGAGGCCCCACGTTTCACGCAGAATGTAAACTCGGGTTCTAGTGAGGAAGATGACGAAACGGGGGGTCTCGCCATAGCAGGCAGCTTACTGGTTGACGTACCACCTCCTCTACCCAAGAAGGGCATTCTGAAAAAGAACAATCAGCGGGAATCGGGCTACTACTCTTCACCAGAGCGCAGCGAGTCCTCTGAGCTGATGGGGGGCGCTGCGCCAATTTCTCCCACTGGCACACACCCCAGGAGAGCGGTGGGTAAGAAAGGCATTCTGAAACGGAGTGGGAAGTACCCAACTGAGTATACCGTACCAACCATGGTGTGTACAAGGGACCCCGTTCTCTTCCATAGTCAGAAGCGGCCCTCGGGCATAGCAGGTAATGAGGGTGTCACCCGGTCCCACGTTAGGGCATCGCTCTCAGCAGAGAGTATACTCCAGCCAGGCCGCTTTGGGAGCCTCAGGGTCAAGACGGACTTTCCCACAGCAAAACTATGCCATGGAACACGAGTTTCTGCCAGAGATAATGATGGTTTCTCGATACTGAGCGACATGGGCAACCTAAATCGAGTGTACCAGCAAGCCAAGGACATCAGTCGCCGGATATACTTGTGATCCAGTGGTGGAATGGCTGGGGGAGGTTTTGTGAGTTTGCCGTCCAACCACGATGAGGGTGTTGACAGCCCTGCCACATGCGCACATTCACTGTACAAATCATGCCTCATCTGTACAAGTGCTTCCCACATCCAGATGTTTACACTCATACCAGAAAACCCAGTAGGAACTGCTCTTACAGACACCAGTGACAGAAGCAGAGAAAATCCACCAAACAGGGAAGGGCTCAGTTTCTAGAAGAGGCACCACAGAACTTGGTGTTTAGGTGTGTTGACCTCAGTGATCCAAAAAAACCCAAAGATTGAACTTCAAATGACTGGTAATGTGGATCACAGTTTCCGGTAGAATCTTTGCAAACTAGAGTTGACATGTCTGCTGTTATGGAACTGACATCCGCATAAAATAATATACTCTGCTATCTGAATGTGTATCTTGGATGTAACCTTCATGTGGAAAACACGAGGGCATATATGTCCTCTCTATGAAAGAATTCTGCATATAGAGTGTTAGATATTTCTGCTGTAGGAAGTGCCTTATGTAACTGAATGTTTTATACATGTCTCCGTTTGATTTAACATGAATAGGAAGTGCATGTAGGAAATGTGGGAGATGATTGGGGGAGATATCTTAAGAGACAGAATGGCTTTGAGGGAGAAACAAGGAATGACTTTTTCTCTTTCAGGCAGTGCTAACCCACCTGGTTTAGAGTTAGTTAAACAGAACGTAACAGAAATGTTGAGTTAAGGGATGGAAGGTTGGAATGTATTCAGTGGAAAAAGTAAGATGAGATCCTAAAGTAATAGAGAGAGAATACTCTGTTGCTCTTGCTTCTTGGTTACGATTGCACTTTGTCACTATGCAGTAATTGTCTGGACAGAAAGTTTCTGTAAAATGCACTCTATCGTTTCCCTGACTGAAATGACAATTGAATGCAATGATAGTAAAAGGTCTGGGCTCAGTATTCTGATGCCTGCTTTTCCCTCACTGGGGCAGAGATGGGCTGTTAAAGGCAACAGTAGGGTTTAATGATAAACCCTCATAAAGAACAGATACGAGAAATGGAAGCCATACGAAGACATCAGGTTTACCAACAGGGAATCTCCCCTCCCCCATGTTTAATTTTTTTTAAGCAATGCCATTTTTACATGCATTCTGCTTGTGAAGGAAATGTCACCATCCTGTTTAGTGTGTAGTAGTGTCAGCATGTGTAACCAGTTCCTGGATATGAATGGAAATGGCAGATTACGTCATAATGTGTTTTGTAACCATTTGTCATCAACTGGATTTACAGTGATTGGATTATGCTGTTCATACTATGTTAGTATTCTTTATTGTTACAAAACTGTTTTCGATCAGAATACACAAATTATATTGCTTTGTGTAATGGTAAGCTTTTTTTTCATCCTGACTACCAGCAGTGGAGCTGTTGAACCTCAGTGGAGAAAAATAGTTGTTTGAAAGCAGATTAGGGTGTTTGAAGCAGGTACAGATGTTTACCATACATCCCTGTTTTGCTGCCACAGCACCAAAATGCTTTTTAAACCTCTGCACAGCCGTTCTTTACGGGTCTAGAGCAGAATGCAGTAGGGTATCCTAAGTACAGTGACTTGGTGGTCTTAAAATATGTATATTTACTTTATATTTTCTCATTGGCCTCATTTGGGTTTACACTGGGGGCATACAGATGTTGTTAATACTATTGCAGGTTTACCAAGATTATTATAAGTTAAACTGTTTAAATCAAGATTGTTCTTTTTTATGTAAGCCAATTTAAAATTTCTGAGAAACTTTCTGAATTAAATTTCAGTCATCTTGCATGTCCATTTTAAAGAAAGTTTCGTGGAAAAAATGGCTTTATATTAAATTTAAAAATAGTATGTTATTTAAGCATTTTGTTCTGTATGGCAAACACTGACACCATCATGGTCATCATTTCAGTATGGATAACTTAGCTGGTGTTCAGTGCCTTTGATATCAACATGATCTTGTTGGTTTATGAATTTGATAATTGCTACCTTTTTGTTACCTTTGTATGTATTGGAGTTAAAGACATGGTGCTGTGATAGGTGTAGGTACAGCATACATTTCCCATGACCCTTTGAGGTGGCCTGTGGGCGCTGCCAGATGACTGGCATCCATGTTTGTCCTGTGAATTGGCACTGTCACTGAAAACATTATCGTGGGCAAGATCCCATTTCCAGCTTATTGCTCCCTCTTAGCTGTCTTTTCAAATAAACTGAACATTCCAGATCATCTCTTTTGTTATTTTTCCTGATGATGCAAATGCTTCAATAATCCCAGTCTCATACTTGTATAAAATTGGGTATACCATAGATAAAAATGTTAAGCTGGATTCAATGGGACATTTCTAGGCCCTGGTTAGCATTATACACTTTAACTTTTAATACAGTTGTAAGAAAGCACTAAAAGAGTTTTCTGTGGGAGTCTTTTAACATAAAAACTGACTCAAGAAATAAGACATAAGCAATATCTGGATCCACAAAGTAAAAAATATATATATATATGAATGTCATAATGAGTTATGGACTGGATTTAAGATTTTTTTTTAGCTGTGAGATTGCTTACTCCACTCTGAATGGTAGCTGATAGCTGTTCCACAAGGTCGTCTCATTTGACGTCACTGCTGAGGTCGACGCTTGGTGGTTTTTGGGTCACCCAGTTCTCCTTTGCTAACCTGTGAGGGATCGTGCTGCACCCCTTCCCCACCCACCAACCTTTCCAATTTAGTCAGGCTGCTTTTAGCCCCTAGCACTGGAGTTTTAGGCCAGGTCATCTGAGCTATGACGTTGTGGGAAAAGTCTGGCCTGCACTCAGTACCAGTAGAGCTTGGGAAGTGGGCCAGAGACAGCCAGTCGAGAAAAGACACTGCCACCTCAGGGAGGGATGTGCAGTCACAGGCATAGATGCCTAACTTGCAAATGGATGTCCATCCACAGGTATTGATATCCAATGCATACTACTGCAGGCAGGGACAGTTAACCTAGGATGCGATGTACAAACACACTTCCTTAGCACTTTTGATGGATTCTAGAAGCCAACGGCTTACCCTTTGAGAACTAGCGTGCCTCCTTTCACACGAAGTCACACTCCGTCGCATGCTAACAATTCCAGGTGAGTTGCAGTCATTCGGTTGGCTTTCAGTGTTACTGTGCTGATAAGACCTTCCTTCATGTCCTTTGAAACACCACTAGGCCAAGACACAATTGGAAGCTATTTGAAAAAGTTGTCGTCAACTGGATCTGCATCCAATGTACCAGGACCCAGAAACATTCGATTTTATTGCGCTCCTAGGAACTCTTGACTACAGATGGACAACATGTCTGTCTTAATGCGACTCAAAATTCCAAGTACTACTTTGTGCTCTAATCCTGCTGCAAAAGCCACTTGATCCAATACAATTTCCCAAGCAAAGCACTAAAGTCAAGATTTCGGCAAGGAAAATGATCACAGGGATGTGCAGCAACCGTAATTGCTATGTAGTAATTGCAGGGGAAATGCAAGGAAGTCATTAGTGGCCATTACTCTTAGAACAACATGGGGTTGAAGGAACTGGCCTGGAGGTTTTGCATTTGGACAGGAAGGCAGGCCCATGCACACACAGCTCGTTCAGATTGGAGCCGGCCTTCTCAAGAAGCCTCTGGCAAGAACTTTAGCCACAGCCCAGAGATACGTGGCATCTGGCTCTGGGATTGTCTCCCGGCCGCAGCATTTAGGAGGCCTTCCTTTACCCTGGCCTTCAATTTCCATCCTCCTCTTTAAGCAGAAACGTTGTAAGACCCTCCAGATGCTAACCCCGGCTGTACCGCTCTCCTCCTATCTGGCACACCCTCCTCGCAACTCCCTGTCTTTCTAAGAATAAAAATGCGTTCTGCATATTTTTATGTAGTGCACGAACACTTAAAAAAGCAATACAAATTATACTCGGAAGGGACAGAAGAAAGAATTTGGTGCACACTCTTCCCTGAATGCTTACAGTAAAGAATCTGGTCAGGCGTATCTGAAGAAAACCATGTAAAAATATCCTGAAGTAATAAAAACTTCTGACCATTTTGGTCATCTTCCACAAGACCCTTGACCTGCAGTGTTTCAAAGGTGGACAGAGATGTGTCTCTCTGCCCTATTGATGGATCACTCTGGGAGGTGTGCATGGATCCTGCAGAGAAAACCAGACACATCTCTAGGCCAGACCCAGATGTGGTATGAAGTCACCAGGGCTGCCCTTCTCATACACCTGGTGCCGGATCAACATCACCGGCGGCCTGGAGGCCCAAGTAAAGCCACAAGCAGCGAGCTGTTCACACCTGAGGTAATCGCCCAAGATAGAAAGTCTCTCTCAACACCTTGTGATTCATGCCTTTTGCATCTGCATGATGCTATATTTGGGAAATAGGAATAATCGATTTCCACCAGAAGAAACACCATGAGACGGCCAGCCTATGTCTTTGACTTTAGGGGCTGCTGAATAAATTTGAAGAGACAAAGCATAGCTTTTTGGCAGACAGTTCTGAAACGCATCCATGATTACTAAAATATGACTCTGATGCATGCTGGTTTACCTTCAAACTAACTCAGGATTCCAGCACTGTGCCACAAAATCAAAGCTGTTAGTTCACCCTCAAATTACTGTCTTCATGCATCCTTAGGAATAAACAGTTTAGTTTCTCTACAGTCTACTGTGTTAAATTATATCTGTATAGCTGTATACAAATGGTTCATTAGTAGCATGTGTTTCATTGTACAAGCCTTATTGGCACGAACAGAAATCAGAACTATTTGGAATGAACTTGCTTGTAGCCTGCAGCTATGCAGCCCTGCTCATGACATAACCATGGAAATTATATATATTGTGGCCACGTTTTAATATATCATGGGAATTAATTAATAAAATGTGGCCACGATTTAACTGAAACGAAGGAACAAATTAATAAAAAAGTGGCCTTGATTTAACTAAAACGAGGGAACAAATCAATTCGGTAAAGGTGCCTGCCTCTCAATGTTCTACGTAAGTGTGAGGCTTCATACATAATTGCCTCTCGCTAATAATAATTCCTTTTTAAGAATGTGTTCGTGGGTCATCCCAAACTAGGGTGGCAACTTCCAATCTGAAGTCTTAAGGAACTTCCCTCACAATAAAACATGCAGAATGGTGGAGCACAATTAAAATTAACAACTGCAAACTGCAACAGGACACCACGTTTTATTTTTCATTACTGGATGATCCTGTAAAATACGGTACGGATGGCCACTCTATTCCCACCTTAAAATTGAATTAATTTGATCTCTATCTCTGTCCATAGCAGCAGATACAGACGCTTAGCGGCCTAAATGAAAGTGATGCGCCAGGCAATAATTAGACTATGTACTAAAATTAAAAATTTTAATATATTGTGGGAATGAATAAAATGTGACAGTGATTTACCTAAAATGAGGGAATTAGTTAGTAAAATGTGGCCATGATTTAGAATATTGTGGGAACAAATTTGTAAAACATGGCCACAATATACTGTCACGATGCGTTCGCGCAGCGTGCCTGGATGCGTGCAGCGTCGTACAAACAGGATGGAACGAGGCAGGAATATCC